>JARKIB010000034.1:0-728544 GCA_029378385.1 Mycena metata | reverse complement strand
TGTAACCGCGCCTAGCACTGTACTCATACTACAGTCAGCAGCCAGAGCTCACTCTGACTCTCCTTTGTACCACCGAACAGAGTTCTAGTAGGTATATTGACCCGTCTAGACGGCTGTATTATTACTTAGTAGCGTCTAGACAGACTATTGCTAAAAAGTGCAAATAATAGCCGGATGGCAGCGTATTCAATGACACGCCGTTTCAACGTACCTCAAGAAACAGGTCAAGCCCGCTGCCCGCGACTGTTGAGGGGCTGCTTCCGTACCCTCCGGGCGAATGGCGTCCATGTCGGCCAATCAGCCCAACCCCAGAAGTCGGCTGTGCCTCCGCCCTCCACAAACGGTTCCGCCCTCCACAACGACGAGACGGAGGACAAAGCTTCTGTCAAGTGGGAGATCACCGAAAATTACCAGGACGCCGAGGAGGGCTTGGGCCGTGCGGAGAAGCAGGTCTGAGCACACGTCCATGTCGGATTCTCAACCCTTCCCGACCACGAGAATACGCTCCATCGCGTCAAATTTTGCCGCGACATCTGCGGTTGCATGCTCTTCTGGTGTGCACTTCGGTGCACGAATACGAGGTTCAACGGGGTCAAGAGGGGGTGCAGAAAGCAAGGACACCGTCGGAAGGAAACCAGCAACACGATACTGATCAGCATTTAGAGGCAGAGGGGGAAGAAAGGGTACGGTGAGCGCCAGCTGTTTTTGCTTTTGCTTATCGTATCAACGTGGTGCGGCCGATTGTGATGGATCTGAAGTGTCTGGGTTATCAGAGGGGGCGTCCACAGGCAGAAATGGGCCGTCTTGGGGCGAGGGGAATGGCAGAAGAGCTTGGGAAGAGCAGAAGACGCGTTGCGCGCTAGTGGTAAGCGTGATGATACGAGGGCACCGCCACTAAAGATTGGTCATAATATTCTGACCCGATCGGAGCCCCGGGATAAAAACAGGTTCCTTCCCAGCCGCGGTTTCGAGGTTCATCAATCTGTGCAGCGGTAGTTTTAATTTAATTCAGAGCTATCGGGTTTACATCGGGTCGGAAATAGTCGGACGTGTGACATGATGGTAACGAAAGTTGGGGATGAACCTCTCCACAGCGGCTGGAAGAAATTATATACAAACAACATAGCCACAACACAGCCACAGCCTCCCCAAGTGCGCTCAACCTTTTATTTCTGTCTTGCTCACTCTAAAGTCACATCCACTCTGGGGGCAGGTTCCTTCTTTGTTAACTCCTCAACGACCCTGGAATTTTTAGAATCCTTTCTGGGCTTCCTTCGACAAGACTGGTGGAAGTATGTGGATTTGGCATGGAATTGAGGCACCAATCACTTTGGAGACAGTTTTGAGCATCAGGATTTTTACTGAAGGATCATTGGCATCCCATTAACATCTTATGCTCTGGAACCAAATTTATTTCCGGGAGTCAAGGATAGTTAATGATTTTATTCGGAATTTCGCCAAAATGTGGCTATGCTGTTTGTATATAATTTCTTCCAGCCGTTCTGGAGAGGTTCATCCCCAACTTTTGTTACTATCACGCGTCACATCACTTCGGTCCGATCTTTCCCGAACGGATATTTTCGGAATCCAATAAAAAAAATACAGTTTACAGTGACTGATGAACCTCGCAAGTACGGCTGGGTAGGAACCTGGGATAAAAACAGGACTACCGGAATCCTACGTGGCGGAAAATTGATCCTTACTTAAGGGACACCTCGCGCGCTTCCCTCCACGAATATTCCAGACTTTATGCAGCCCCAGCCCGTCTGACTCCCGGGTTGTTCCCCCAAAAGTCTCTTCGTATCCGCGCATGACTCACCCATGGTGTTCTCTACGCTCTGCAAGGTGATTCTAAATTCACTGTGTTTCTACTCTCGTCCAACGCTTCATCAGTTCGTCCGTCTGCATCCGGCCTCCAGGGAATCCGAAAAAATCATCCGTACATCAGCATACTCCCGATTCCAACGAGCAGGACGAAAACGGAGGCCTTCACTCCTGCTCGCGTTCCCAGGGGCGTTTCATTATTATTTGTCTTTTATCTGCCCAGTCTGACAAACTGGTCTTCCAGTGCACCGAAAAAAATACAAGACTCGCTCAGAGTCTGGCCGATTCGCCGCATCTAGCTCCTTCAGCAAGCGATAGTCAAATTAACACTAAAAGAATTCCTTTATTCACTGGACTAGGCGCCTACTCTAACGCCCGCTATCTCATTTGAATACCGGATGCCCAAAGCGGGCAAATGTCCTTTGCTTCCGCCTTTCATCATTGCTGGCCTGCTCGGACCTCCTTGGAATTCGCCCAGGCTGGTATCACCCTTCCGTGTCTTTGAATGCTTTCATCGTGGGCAGGGACCGACCTACGCACCATGCGCCATCACTTAATTCAAGCGCGCAATGGGAGACTTGCGGCGTTCTTCAGCTCGACCAAGTACATACGGACCCGCAGGGATTTTTCGAGTGTCCGCCGCATCACGTCGATGGCGTTGGGAAAAACTGGATCCTAGGTGCGTTTCCGTCCCTCCGCTCATCTCCGCCACTCACGCGCCGGGGCGGACGACCTAGGCGAATACATTGCCACTCGACCGACCCCAGCGTTCCAGGTGTCCGCTGCGTCCCCGCCGCGCCGTTCCGCTGCGTTTTTCCTGGCCCAATTATCGACCATCGACTCCCGCGCTCCCGCCTGGCGACGATTCCAGCGGCAACCGTCTCTTCCTCCCTGTCAGTCGCCGCCGACTCCCCATTCTGTCCCTTCCGATCCCGACTGTACCTCAAACTTTCTTCCTCGCATAATTCGTCACCAAATCGCACACACGTTTCTCCGCCGCTCGTCCACCTTTTTCTTGCCCGTCACCCTCTCTCTATCCATCTCGCGCACTATGACCCGCCCTGGATTTCCCGGAGGGCATCTTCTGCAAGCATCACGGCTCGCATCCGCAAGATCACCCCAAAACGATCGCGCATCCACAACCTTAGCAGCCCTTGCTGGGAACCCCTCGACCGTTCCGCCTCGTCGCCCTGCTGCCCAATCTGGCATCGGTGAAGCGGCGTGAATGCCTCGACATCACGGCGCCCGGTCACCATCGCACATCCACGATCTTACCAGCCTTCTCTGGGGATCCCTCGACCGTCCCGCCTCGTCGCCCTGCCGCCCGATCTGGCATCGGTGAAGCGCGGCGTGAATGCCTCGACATCACGGCGCCTGATGCGGCCAAAATACGATGCGAGGTAAAATACACCTTGGACTTCTCTGGGAGGACGAGCAACGTCCGCCTATCGATGGGTAATCTCCTTGCGCTCCGACCCGCCTCTACGTGGACTGGCCGAACAGCTCTCGCGCCTATAAACTATCATGTAACTCATCTACACCAACATCGCTCCCTGGCCCCCGCGTCGCCATCTCGTATCTCCGACCTTAATATTCCAGGCTGCGAATACCTCAGCTGTCTCGCCTTCTCGTCCCACCCTCCAATTTGGCACCAGTAATGCCTTGCGTGAACGCCTCAACATCCCAGCGCGGAATCGATTCGGTGCAAATTCTACGGTGTCAACTCACCTCGACCGGCCGTGAACGCATGCATAGACACGATCCCCTCGTGCCCCTTCTTGGCGGTTTTCACCCCGCCTCTACCCGAACAGCCCTCGCCTTGCGCCTGGTATACGCCACCGTCTACGCCGGTACGTACCTCCCTTCCCGCTCGCTGTCGTGAGCGCTGATTCTCCGCGCTCTAGTCGGTGACCAGCCGTTGGTAGGCCATATCGGACAATATCTCGCCAGTGAACTGTCCGTCTCCCGCGCTCTGCGCGTCACGCCATCCGCTACCTGCTGCCGACCCTCATGGACATCGCCGGCGTATATGTGCCGACCGACTGTACGCGCCCCGAGCGGCTAGATTCCTGCGCCGAGGTACCTCGTACCATTCGTCCGATGTCGCCATTCTTAACATCTCCGAAGTGACTTTTCGAAGCCCACAGCTATCCACCAATACATTTTTACCGTCAGGCTTGCCGTTAGCGTCCCTCACTCGCGTTCAATGTCCACGGTTTCGTCCATATTAATATCCAATCTCTCCGACCGTCTCCTGGAGTTTACCCTGGAACTTCGCCTCGCCAATTCCACCGCACGGCGTGATTCCCGCTGTCATCTTCACGACCGCGCGGCTGGATCGTGGGCGGCGGAGTTGCCTGGCCGGGAGACCTTGGGCAATGCCAACACATCTCATTTCGCGTACCTGAAAAACTTTGCCTACGTATTCTTTGTCGTTCGATCTTCGACAATTCACTGCGTTCCGTGCCCCGCTAATCACAGGGTCTGACTAGGCGGCAAATCACACCTAGTCAGAGTTGGCCCTAGTCAGAGTTGGATTAGGTACCATTATGTCTCCGTAGGTCCGAATGTACCTGTTCAATTATGTGATGCCATCCCAGGCGTTGAGTAACGCTACTTGCCAAGGGGGCCCAAAGATAAGAAGTTACCATATGGGGTAGAGGGGGGGAGGGGTCGAGGGTCCGCCGAGAAAAAAAATTGTATGCAATTTTATTTTCCCCCAGGACGCTCCGCTGGACATCAAACAGGATCCCTCAGTATAACTACGCTATTCCAGGTCTCTCACTCACCTCATTAGCAAATTTGGGACACCGCGGTCCGTTTCGAACCAAGTTTCAACTTTCAACCCCAACAAGCCATGTGAGTGTCAGGTGCGAGAACATTCATGCTTCAGTAGCTTCTCCTCACATAGACTGCTGTTATTTACTTTGCTGTCAAACCACTGCTACGGCCACTTTCTACTGCCAAAATATTGCAGCTCAATACCTCGCTGCCTCGGATATCTTTCTCTAAAAGGGAATTTGATGGCATCATCGTTACGTAGGGGGGGAGGGGTAGGCCAAAGTGCTGAGAAAAAAAAATATGTAGGTGATATCCTTTTTTCTTATCTTTGGGCCCCCTTGCTACTTGCGTTGAAGTTTGTTCGTGGTTTTGATATATTTGGCTTGCATTTGGCTGGACCGTTGATTTAACCGACTGTACGTGATTTGATGGGAAATCAGCGGCCGCCAGTTAAAATGTGATGCATTACTACAGTGGCCTTACAGCACTCTCGTGAAAACATGGCGACCTAGTCAGGGCCGGGGTGGGGTCTGACTAGCTCCGTCGAGGCGAGGATTCAGAGTGCGACTAGCTCACCGAGTCGTAGTAGGTCGCAGCTAGGCAAAACTTTGATTAGGTGATCGAATCAGACTCTGATTAGGTCGCTAATCACAGATCGTCGCGGCTAATTCCGCTTCGATTAGAGACCCTGGGAACGCAGTGATTGACTTCTCAAATACGAATTTGCGTAGAAGTTGTGTGCGATTCTTGGCTTGACTCTTTGCGGTGGCCGTGTGCTTCTGCGTTCCACGTATGGAAGCTTCCCATATAGGAAGGACGCCATTCCATTCACAACGCCCACGCCCGCGATCAACCTTCCGTCGACTTCAATCCCGATGTCGCGGACGTGTCCGATCATGATAAGATTTTGTACAGCAACTGTCGTGCTAGACTGAAACCACTCACTTAACCCTGCATCCGTCTTAAAATCGACGGCAATCGGTTTCTTCCACCAGATTTGATTACTCTCGCGGACTGCGCAGACGAAGAATGGAATCCGCGCAACCCACGTGCGCGGCGAGACACCTATTAAGCACGTAGACCCCGCGGACAGTACGGGTACTGGGTGGATGTAGATAATCTTTAGGGCTCCTCCTGAGGTAAATGCAAGTAAAATCCAGGCTGAAAGAAATCTGTTGATTGCATTGCACGATGTGATGTTTTCTTTATTTTGACGCCAAGGAAGGCTCAGAATGTTTCATCTCCCAAGCATTGCGCAACATTTCCAGCCACGGCACTCACGACATCTGCTCGGCATCCCGGCTAACTCCGATTTGTTGATAGGAGCGAAGCAACTAGGCCTGCGGGTTGGGTTCAAGCGGGAATTCTTGTAAGCGCGGACCCAATACAACCAAGATCGGAATGGATTCTCGGCAGGACTCGGGCGTCGGAAGATTTTACTTCGCAGCACGGGGCAACCTAAGCGCTTCCAACCCCAGACACATATCAATTCACCGATCTGCGCCGCCGGACCGCGCAAAACCTGCTCAGTTCCAATTGCTTAATCCGAGCCAGGATTTTGGAAATCTTTGGTGCGTTTTTGTCGTGGGAGGAGGCGTTATTTCCAGAAGAAGAGTGAGTTCATCGCCACAGATCCCGATTCACACATGGGCAAACACCGAATTGATCTTCTTCCTTGCCTACCTCGGACTACTCTCCCTGCAACGACCATTTGCCACGGAGGAAAAAAGGCTCTCTTACACATCCCATATTTCCTCATCTCAATCTGGATTTTAACAGCAGGCAGAAGGAACCTGGGAGATTTGCTGCATGCGAGACTCGAGCTCGGGGCGGCCTGAAGTTCAGGTCGGAAAGACCTCCAAAATCCGCTATCAGGTCGTGAGTCTGGCCACGCTTGCTTGTCTGTCGTACTCACCTGCATACAGCCGTGTATGCTTTGTGCGAAACTCCACGCTTCCGCCGATTGTACCATCAAAAGCGCCTGCAGAAATTGCTCTCCTCTTGCAGCCAAATCCGTGCCGCCGTCGGCGCCATCTCCAGCGACATCCGTCATGGAGGAAGAAACTGACAACAGCTTCCAAGCCGAGGACAATGATTCCGCCGGTTCCTACTCAGACGATGAGTCGGATGTCGACAGTGAAGAAATGCAAGGAGACATTAGGGCGCTGAGGGTGGAGAAACAGGTGGCCGCGGTATATTTGGTACGATTTATCTCCAAATCGATGACATCGAAGGCGCCGCCTCTGTGCCCCCATCGATCTCTCCATCTCTCCGTTTTCACGACTCTCTCAAATTCTTCTCCGAGTTACAATCGTCACCTTCATTATACACGAAAGATAGCATGCGATCGCGCAGATGAAGAATTACACGCGTACGATACACTACATATTTCCGACATCCGGACTACCTACGAATAAACCCCCGTTTCCTTCACTAACATTGCCAACAGTGCAATCAGAAATATGGAACAAGAAGGCAGAAGAAGGGCCCGCGCACCTCTTTACGTCGGCAGTCTTAGGCAATGCTGGCATTGAACCTTGTGTAAAAATGCGGTCGGAACCCGAGACTTCTTCATCACGGGTGTGGCAAAGTTCATCGAGCGACAAGCGATGCAAAATTAAAATTTAACCCAGGCTGCCGTAACTAGTTGCCGGTGATAGTGACGATCGAATGGGGACAGGCTCGCGAAAGTCTGAAGACGGACCGAAGGGTTCAATTTCTACCCCTCATTGTCCGCTGAGTACTTAGCTTCGGCAAAAGGTTCAACGCTTTGCCCTGTGGAGAATAGACCGAGATAACGCACCAATGATGCGCTCCTTCACATAATTTTCTTTGAATCATAACGACTTCCCCTCTCAGGGTGTTCGGACTTCAGCCTCGTGGAAATGAGGGGGCTTGGGTATAGGGCTAGCGGGCGGAGTCGGACAAATCAGGGTCATTATGTGTGATCGCGTTAAGTGTTTTGATGTGCCTTTCGAAGATCAACAACTGCCATGAGAAAACACCGCCGTTCGACGTGTGATATACCGCAGCGGTAAGTTGATCTGACGGGTGGTGGCCCATTTCTGTCACATATTAAAGGTCAACCGCTCTTTGCTTTCGACCTTGATCATCTCCGCAGATCGTACACGACGCCGCTGCCCGACAATGACTACTCCATGCCGTGTAGGTTTTGCAGTCGGTTCTCAACTTCCTCACATATTTGACTGTCACAGGCGGCAAAATCGCTCCAATGGACGGACTCTTTGACGGGACCGCATACTCCCCGCCGTTTGCCAGGCGCTGATATCGACTTCAAAAAGGTTTGTCCTCCGAATTCACGTCAACCTTAGCGCCGTAATTTGACGGAGGATATTCAGAAATGTACCAGTTGTAATGAAGCGGGAGAACGCTGTGAAATTAGAAAGCCCGGCCACCCGTGGTGCGTCCGCTGCGGTCAGCAGAAGAGAAAATGTTCGCATTCCGTCATCCTGGCCCAGGGTCCCGGCGAGAATGAACTGTCATCATCGTCCTCACCTGAGTTGGTGTTGCCCTCCATCCTCAACGACTTGGGGCCCTCTACCTACCTCGACAATGAAGATTCCTGCGAAAAGGCTGGGATGCCGTTGATGCGTCTCCGTTCAAATTGGGACGAGGAAGGAATCGCGAATCAGTGGGTCTCCTTGGTTATGCTCGGACTTAATGGCCTATGACCATGCACATAGATATACGCAGGAAGAGGAGATTTTTGAGGAGCTGATGAGGGAGTATCTAATCCTGGATGGGCCGAATACTACAGAAACTACGGGGGTTCAGTTCTCGGGGAAAACCGAATAAGGTGCGCACGTCACGCTGAGTTAGTCAACATCGCACTGACATCAATCCCAGGCAGACCTTTATTCCTGTTGAATGATTTCAAGGAGCTCTCTGTTGAGCATACCAAACTGCAACTATATCCGGCGACGCTGTGTACTCCTCTGCGAAATAAAACTTGAAAGGCTACCACTGTTCAAAATGTTGATCCGTCGAGCGGGATCCCCATTTCAGTTCCTTAGCGTATTCCCAACGAAACTTCATAACGACATCTTGGTCACGTCTCCGTCCCTTTCGTCTACCCACAACTGCATTCCGTCCCTTTTGGCAAACACACGGTGTGGAAGGGTAGGTTGGGCCACAGGTCGCCTGTTCCTTTTCCCCCATTTCTCTAGGTGGCCTTCGGCACATCGGTCCTCGAACCGAATATTTATTCCGTACGTACACACTACGGAATATATTCCCTTACGCCAGAACCACTACCATCGACGCAGCTGGTGACTTGAGTATCCCAACGTGGGTACAATGCCAGTGAACACATCCCACCTGAGCCCTACATTATCGCCTCTCTCGATCCCTTTCTCGTTTCACGAGTGTACTCTACGCCCGCACGACACTTGCTCTTATTGACACCATATTTTCCTTCCACGCCTCTACGCCTTTCCTGGGACCACCCCACCTGTTCTCTGCTTCACCCTTGGACTCATATTCGGGACTTTACGACCCTTATGTCTGTCTACATGCGGACGGACCTCTGCTTCCACAACGGCAGTGACGCAAATCTCCGCTGGCGAGGTCTACTCCCGCCACCCTATTGCCTCGGGGTAATAAGAAGAGTAGTTGGATAATTAAAGCATACTATCAATCACTGAAATTTGCAAAAATCATTCGATTCTCCATCGTTAGCTATCCTTTTGCCCTTCTTTTTCTCGCCGCATACTTAGGTAAATTGACCAGCACCAAGGATGCCGGAGGCGGTCATCCATTTTGGTAATGTGCAAATGAGTCAGGGGTGAGCTGTCGTCACTACTATTTCGCCCTCAGTTCGTCTGGACATAAAATTCGGAGGACCGCTGAGTGATCCACCACTCGTTTGTTTGTGTTTTTCAGTGCAACTCGACAAACACCGGGACCTTCAAGTATGGGACAGACCATGGAGGAATACACCAATACACCGCCTTCATCAAACTCTCCAAGCTACTGAGACAGTTGCCCAGACGATCTTATCTGTATTCAAACCCTCAAACCGAATCTTCCCACGGTTGGAAAATTGGGTGGCCGGCCATCACGGCAACCTCCGGGGTGCCTTCACATCGCCCAAAGCCCCTGGTGCTGCCTTAATTTCTTCCGCCTATTGTGCACCATTTGTGAATCCCCTGAGAATTAACAATCGCGGCTGCCGTGGAAGATGGGGCCAACGTCCGTTCGGTGCCAACCGGCCGTGATGTCGGAAAACAGTTATACTTGACCGCCGGTGTCCGCCGACCCATCTGTCTTGGAAGTACCTCGCATTGAAATTTCACGCTCATGATTTTTAAGCGACGCCATCGATGTGGCATTCTATTTCCAGCCGCCCAACAACGACCTTTTCTGAGTAACTCCGACTTTTTTTTTTGTATTGATGGGACCGTGCGGACCAACTGTGCAACTAAGGGTTTCTGGCAGGTAATATGACAGCCGTGATGCGGGACTGATAGTGGTGGGAAAAATCGCCGCCGTTGCACGCGAGTGGCGCACGATCACGGAAGGTTGGCGTGCCGTCTTTCCTGGTCGAAAAATCATGATTCTCGGCCGACCTAAGAAGATGTATTTTTACCACTCCAGATAGTTTTTCCCCACTAACACAAAATCGCGCCAGTAAAGCTACAGCAATCAATATGGGTCTTTGTAATGGTGCTAACTTTCTCAAGGATCGACCAACTTGTGCCACGCCAAGTGCATATATATGTGTGCAGTGGCTAATTTCTCTGATGTGGGTGAATTTAGGCAATGGAAATCCGGTGAAACTCCGCATGAATCATTTTCGGGCACAAGGTTGTTACTTCATCCGCTTTGACACATTCAGCCACCTATCTACCACATCCTTCTGTAACCAGTGCTTGTTCCGTTTCAGTGGTGACCATCACGTCTTACGACTCTGTGGGATGGTTCCTCATCCGCACATTCAGAGAGTCGTAAGACATGATGGTCTTCATTGAGACGGAACAAGCACTGATTACAGAAGGATGGTGTACATAGGCGGCAGAAAGGTGGGGGTGTAAGTGAGTGTCGCACCATCTTTTGTGCGGCCGTTGAGCGGAGTCCTCTATTTTGGTGTGTGAATTTGTTCTACAGAAATGGAAGCCAAAAAAAAAACGGCAGAGCGAGTGAAATGCCATTGGATGATCATCGCACGTGGGTTCAACTTTGAACCACGCAGCCTGAGAGGTGCACGACTCGGTGTGTGAAATTTCTATTCAAAGCATGCTTCCCTCTCGGCCTCGGTAAAACCAGCAAAATGAAAACTTGGTGCCTGAGTGCGGTGACCGAGCAGCTCCACCAGCTCAAAATAACCTGGGATCCCAACAAGCAATTGACCCTGGAGCCATTGCCTCGGGCGCATGATGTATTGCATCATTCCAACAAGAGCATTCTAATTAGAGTGATTATCAATGCCGTTTGAACTTCCTTGTGAGCCGTGAGGCCAACCCCAAAACAAAACCAGGCCTGACTTTTTTTTACAAGGATCGACATTGGAATCTTGAATGTCGTAGAGGGGTTCGAGTTATTGGCGAATCAATTGCAGAGGGGGTGCCATGTTCTGGATCAGGCTGCCTTTGATATAAATGCTGAGAGTATGTGTGAGTCATTTGAAAGCCCGAGTCGGGCGGGCGCTGGAGGATTTTCTGCGAGTGCAAAAAGTTTTAAACTTGTGAAGCACGAGCAAAGTGCCGGGAGGAATTTTACAGTAGTCAGGTGCACGTCGGGCGCGCGGGGCTTTCAAATGACTCACACATACTCTCTGGTTTTTACGTAGAAGATACTGTATTTTTTCGTTCAAATCGACAGGGGTGGTGACGCGTGACATGTTCAACCAGTTCGACAGTTCGACACCGGGCCTGGGGCAGCGTGACGAGGCAAAGAATTCGACATAACCCGGGAATTGTGGAGAAGACAAGTGAAAGAAGTTCCTGGATAGCAAGAGGATATTTGGTTCCATTTTAAAACCTTAGCTAGTGTTTTCTGGTAATTTTTGGTTCCAGGCAGATTTCGGCCATGAACTCAGCCAAACATTGAAATTCTGAGCTTGTAGAGGCAAAATCCCAACAGAACGGTGAGAAATGGTCCAAATCTTGCCAAAAAATGGCAGCCAAAGGCAGGGACTTTATTTCTGCTATTTTATCGGGTTTTGGCCTGTGTGACCAACCGTTGAACCTATTCGACAGACACCTTCGTGACGCGTTACCTCGACCAATATTCGACATCGGCAGGGGGGTGCGTGACAAGTGACTGTCGAATTGAACAAAAAGATACAGTACCCTTTCTATAGCAAAAACCAGGGTTTGCTGATGGTGTGGATCTCCGAAATTGTGTACAACATCTTGACACTTCGCTTATCCCAACGGATCTGAAGTTGTGAACCCGCACGGGTTATCCCGACGGACAACCAACGGAAGCGGCAAGGAAGCCGTGCCTGCCGACAACCGGATCAACAAACATGACTGTGCCAAACAGCCTCCCTCCTCTTACCATCATGAACCCAAGTTACGCAACGGTGTTCAGGGGACGACAGCGTCGGTCCAAAACTTTCCTAGCCACTCCAACCCTCGGGCATCCTCTCTCCTCGTCATGGCTTCGCGGCTTACCGCTTCCGGATCGTTGACTCTTCAGTGTCGACAGCGTCACGGTCCTGGATTTGACTTGGACTGCCTTGGGAGTACCTGGAAGAAGATTCTTTGTAGGTCCTCCTCAAGCCATCTACTTGTGTGGCATTCACAACTCACCCACGCCCTACAGAATTGCTCATGCCATTGCTACTCCTCGCACCCGGTAAAATGCCAATGGTGTCTTGCGAACAACAGGTGCGTTTGCGACTTTCCGCCTAACCCTCACTGTCCTGATTGTCCTCCCGGTCAGAAAATACACTGTTCCATCATCCAGTATATCGCGAGCACGCTGAACCCGCGCCTATCTGTACGTTCCTTTCTTTTCTGCACCCATGCCATTGACGGGAGTGTCCAGGGACCAGGGTCGTAGACGTGCTTACCGCACAAACCAAACACGGTCTTCTATCCATACTCCCTCTCCAAATCCCTATTTTGTGCGTGCGCTCCTCTCTCCCTCCAGAATCGTACAGTTACGCTGCGCCCTCATCGAGGTCACCCATGTGGCGCAGGTACCTTGTGGAAGCCTTGACGGGACTATTCAGCACATCTCGGGGCTGCTATTGCCACTTTTCCGGTGACCGTTCACCGGTACGTTCGGAAACACCGTCAAGTAATTCTCCTCACTGACCCCGCGGCGCAGACAACCCCTTTCGGGCATTGAAGGCTCCCGTTGCAATCGACTATTGTGCCTGCTTGGTTTGTGCTTCGACTCCACTTGCGTTTGAACAAGTGTAACACGGCCACTTTGTACAGGTCGTCCATCTTACGCCCCTTCAACGCCGCCGTTGGCTGCCGCGCGCGCATGACTTTGTGCTGATGAACGACATCCACCAGCTCTGGCCCAACGAACAGGCTACATGCGGAGAAGAGCGGGCTACACACGAAGAAAGCAGTGGCGCCCGCCGACCGCCGTTGTTCATGATCCTCACCTCCACCGCTCCTCCTCAGCGCACGCGCGGCTACGTCCGCACAGCTTGTGCCACGCCACACGCTGCTGAGATCCCCGCACTCGATACCGTGCTGGGACGCACCGGGCCTCGAGGCCTTGCGTTGCCGTGTCCATGCCCTGCGTTCGCACCCACGTCGGCATTTGCCCGGCTCCCTTCATTCGTGCGCTGTGGAACACCATCCCCGCCACACCTCGGCTCTTGACGTCCACGCCCCAGCGCCGCATGTACGGATGCCGCTCCCTCGTCCCATACTCGCGGAATCCTGTACTCGGTGGCTGAAGAGCGTCTCCCTCTCGCAAGATCCTGCATCGTGCCCCCCACCCCGCGCGTCGCTCTCCCGCTGGGATACGCCTGCATATGGGACACGAAGCCGCATCTGCTCGCATCGGTCTGCACTGGCGTCGTTCCTCCCCTTTGGTTGCCATCGATAACGCGATCCCCGCGATCTCTCAGTTGCTCCAGCGACGAACGTGTTTATACTAGCGCCCACGGATGCGGGCGACTGAACGAGTCGATATGAACGCTTGCCCAGCTCCACCACTTTGGGCCCCGCCATCTGTCGTCGCCATTCATTCCTGATCCCACCATCGCCCTTGCCTCCAAGACCTCGTCCTCTCCGCGCACCCCACTCGGCCCCCCTCGTTCGGTATCTCGACGATCTGGAATCGGTGAGGCGAAGAGACGCTGCCGGGATGGAGACTTTCAGTTCGACATTTTCGTCGCGCGCAATGTTTCTAAGCTTTCTTTGCTCAACGACTGCGCAGGGCTCGCATTCTTTCTTTCCCCGCTGTATTCAATCCCACCTTGCGCACCTTTGCGGCCAACATAGTAATCTTCGCCGCTGTAAAAACCCGCCTCGACGACTCGCATCCCCCTGTATAAAGTATTTCGACGGTAGAACCGGATTTTATAAAGCCTGAAATTTGGGAGAGATTGCATTCCAATCGGATTCCTGGCAAGCGCAATTTCGATTCGAATTAAGCCAATATTATTGATGATACTATAATAGCAGCCTGAGCGGGAAGGGAAACAGCACAAGTGCACGTTACGAGCCCCAACCGCTGTGCAGCTAAACGTTAGAGTTATTGCAGATAAACAGACCCAGAGAAAAGTAAAAGGAAAGCGGCCGTTTCATTGGGATGTCCTACCCCCACCCGGCCCCCGCCGGGATCATATCCCTCTAAGATTCATACCGGAGAGAATGGGCTATAGCGCATGGGGATGGGCTATAGTGCACCTGCACATCCGCTGAGGTACCCACGAGATACTGGGGAAAGGCCAGATAAAACGACGGTCCGTAGGACGCGCACTTCGGTGTGCAGGCCGCGCACTTCGGTGTGCAGACCGCGCACTTCAGTGTGCAGGCCGCGCATTTCAGCGTGGAGAACGCGCATTTCGATGTCGAGGCGAATCTACTGGAGAGAGAGGGATCAGTCTTGAGGTCTCAAGGATGAGCGATACTCACATAGGATTGCTCAAGCCTCTCGTGGTCCGACGAGCAATTTTGTATCATGATGGTCTCGGCTTGAAAGCGGGGACCGGATCCAAGGCCGCCAGCGCCACCCGCTATGCCGCCCCTCCCGCCAGAGCCACCGATACCGCCTGGGGACGTTAATATGGATCTCGATGTCCCAACAAATTTTGCCCGTACCAGACACGTGGGGCATCCTGATTACCGTTGGAATCGTCCGCAACATGTTAGCCCGGGGAACAGTGGCTGGTGCAGGTTGCTCCTCCATAGAATCGGCGGACCCGATCTAAGCAACGTGTGTATTCAGGCACAAAATGATATAGGGTATCGGTAGAGCGCACCTTGAACGCCTCGAACATGACATCCAACCGCGTGATAAATTGCGTGAGCCGAGGATCGCGGCTCTGCATGTTCAACCGCGCCAATTCAAGTTCCTGTTCCATGGCGGCAGAGATTTCGTGTAGGAGGCTACCGAGAGGTGAATTAGGGTCTCAAGACTTTAGGCTAGGTGGCGTACCCCACGAATGTTTTGATGGCGCCGAGCATGGTTGGGGATACTGGACCCACTCCACCCCCGCCGACGTTGAATATTGTGTTCAGGATGTCGAAGGCGCGCCAAGCGAGGCCTTCCGCATCCGCATGATATTTCGACCTGCGCTATCGGGGCAGAACCGTCAACCGCAGGTATAGGACAAGCAAACAGGAAATTTCACATCTGCCAGGTCCCACAAGGCAAGAACAGCACCCACGGCGTCCTTGAACGGCGGGGAGACGTCGGCGGAGTCATTGAGGTCATTGAGGGAAGTCCGGACTGCGTCAAATGAGAGGCCCCCGAGCGGCGCTGGAGAGTTGACCACGTCGGGCACGGGGGGCTTATGCCGTCCGCGAGGCCTCAGGCTCATTGAGGAGCTGCTGAGGCCGTGGCGAAAGGGAAGGAAGGACTCTGGCTATGTCCGTGATGGCGCCCGTCTTATATGTCCGCTGAGGCGGTGCGATGGAAGCAGTTGTTGTGTGGGCAACAGCCTTCACTCTGCAAATAAACCAACTTTGATCCGCCGGTTCAACTTCCCGATTTTTTTCGCTCACGCTCTCTGAATCACACCTGAACTTTTCAAGTTACGGTGGATTCTAAGTTTGACGTGGGCTCAAACGCGCTTTGAGCCCGCATCAGAGGGTCGGACGATTGTGAATTCTATATACCACCTGCCGGTTGGTGATATCTATCCAGCGCCCAGACTGCCTTTTTTTTTCAACGGTTATTACCCGTTGTTACCCTGTAATCCCTGCTGATGTATCTCTGTGAAGACGAACTTCAAGGCACCAGCCTAATTAAGCACACCTTCCTAATCGGGATGCGGGTGTAGCGGTGTTTGTGCAAGCATTTACCATCAATCACGGCGTTCTCTCGCTGCCAGCACCATCCACAACGGCTCCGTCTCTCCCGTGGCCTTACTCTCGCAAGCTCTGTCGCGCCTACATCGTTCCGCATAGATGCTATTCTACCCACGCGCTGGGACTGACGACGCTCGGTCTTCGCCTGCTTTTCGCAAAACCTACCGCTCAAGCACCAGAAGACGTCCCCTCCCTTGGAATCGCGACGACTGCGCTTGGATTGGCATGTGCGCTCACTGTTCTGTCCATCTGAAATATCCGCTTTTGCTTACTAGTACCAACTCTAGACCTCGCAACCGCATACATGCCCATCGCCTCGAACCAATTCCTCCACGCCAGTGCGCTCATCCGGGTCGTTCTCGCCCTCTTAGCTGGGCTCAGGTGGCTCATGACGACTCGCGCGGAGGACCCAAGGGTCTACACGAAAAGGAACGTGATGTTGCTGTATGACGGGCTGGGCGGACTGCTCTTGAGATGGTATTTGGGGACGTTGAGTGGGAACGTAGTGGAGTTCATTGACCAGGTTAGTATCTCAATGTCATGTGTGCCCGTTCTCAAACGATTCTTCAGTCCACATTCGATCGATTGTCGACGCGCCGACTTTCAGTTGGGCTCCGCCGTCCGCCCGGACTGTTTTCGCCGACCAGCGCATCTTCGCTCCGCCCCACTTCGGCCACCGCATGATTTGCTCATCTTCCGGCGCGTAGCTGGGCGTTATCATGGCTGGCAGCGCTCCCGCCTCTTACCTTTTCTGGCGCCCCATGCGCCTGCCTATCCGTCCCCAATTCGACATTCCTCGTACTCCTGGCCAACAATTTTCGTCTTTGTGTTCTGCACAGATGTGAATCCGCACTCGTCGCTGGTGCGGCTTGCAATTCCGGCAGCGCTCGATAACAAGTCTCGTATGTCCTCTGCACCTTCGCCCTGCCGAGCCCGATTGCTAATACTTAAATAGTCCAATCCGTCAACCTGCGTCGAACGTGGGGGAACGCCCCGGCCGCAGTCCTCTTGGACACCTTGCCTGGCGCAAGCACGTAGATGCACTTTCGACGTGTGCGCGCGGGTTATGCACCTGCGTGAGTTTTCAGTGTCTCCCTCCTCCGTTCTGTGCCTTCGCTTTCCTCCCGATTGCTTTTCGGTCTCTAGTCTGTTTCTTCTTTGTTCCTCGTGGCGTATATACTGACGTCGTACCCAGCCATCTTGCGCGCACAAGTCGTTTCTTATCGCAACTGATTCCCGCGTCACCGCAGCGGTGTATGGCGTGTACTTCGACTGCCGCGCCGGCCTCGCCTTCTTCAGCAGCGACACACGGACCGCAAGCCACCGCGTCCACTTCCACAGTCCTGGTGTTCCTCACCAGGGCCCAGCGTACTCCACGCGCTCCCGGCTACCGTTCTCCGTCGCGGTCGCTGCGGTCGCTCGTCCTGCGGGCGCAGCGACGCTCTGCAGCGGAGTTGCCACCATCGACGTTCTCCACGCTCCCCTGCGCGCATAACCGTCGGTGTCAGTCGCCACCTCACCCACATTCCCGCCCCCAACTACCACCTGCACCACTACCGGCCTGCGTAGCACTCGCGTTCGTCGCCGACGCAGGAGTCTGACATGACGAAGCCACTCATCATGTACCGTGGCTGCGCAGGCGGATCCGCCGTCCCGCCGCCCTCGTTGGTCCCCGCCTCTGTGGTGTGCGCTGAGACTACCAGCGGCACCCGTTGGCGCGAGGGATAGTCTAGGTGTATAGCACCACCACGCCGCACCCTACGCCAAGCAACTACAGACTACTGTCGACTGGGACGCACGCGACCTCGATACCACACCGAGATTCACCCCAAGCCCCCGCCCCACTCACACCGATCCCGCCAACCTCGTTCCCCACGCCGTAGCGAGTGTCTTGAGCAGTGCAGCACCGCCTTCACCACTTCCAGTCCGTGCCCGTCGCCATGCTCGTCCGCTCTGCGGTACCCGGCCGCGGCAGGGGAGTGTCTCATCGCCGCCGCCCCTTCGTCGCCCTCTCGCACCACCGCCACGATACACTGGCCTCACCGCCCACTGCTCACTGCTCGATGCTGCCTTCATCCCCTCTCACCACCTTCCGCCGCCGCCGCCGCCGCACCCCCAACACGACCTGCCGTTGGCGTCGCCAGTGCTCAGCGCTCGTCGCCTCCACGCGTCGGGCCTCGGCACCTTCCCAGCCCTCTGCTCGAAACCGCCCACACGCCATGCGGGTCGCCTACTCATGTCCTGCGACCGCCTCATCACCGACCCAATGATGTTTACCCAAACCTCCCCTCGACACCCATCCCGCACGATGTCGCCTTCGGTGCCCCACCGTCTCCTACGCTCAAAGCGAGGACCGAGCCTGACGGGCACGACGACCTGCGTACGCACGCTCGCAGAGGATACCGCGCTGGCAGTCATACCGGTACCCTCGCTCTTCGCGCACCGTTCTAGGGTGGACATGGGGAACATAATGACTCGCGTTTTCTTGGGCGGGGAGAACACATGGGCGATGTGTGCGTTGCTCGCGGCGAGTGGAGCTCCGCGCGCGGTATCATTCGCGCGGAAGTAGGTCGAGCGCGAGCGTGCGCTTGGCGTTCCAGGGTGTCCATCTAACCACCCCCGTCTTCTCCGTCGCTGCACCTAGCTCGCTCGCCTTTGGTACCGCGACTTCGGACGGAAGGCCGAATACGGTAATGACATTGCCTCTTTCGGATTTTGCTCCGACTTCGCTCACGACTGTCCTCTTTTTAGTAGGCGGACGGCGCTTAGACTTCAGAATGCGGAGGAGTTCGAATTTCACGATTATATCCAGTGTGATTGTGGGGTGTACGTCAAAGGTGATCGCTCTTCGCATGATTCGAGACGTCGATGCTGATATTTTACTTAGGCATGAACGGTCAGGGCTGCCATGTACCAGCTTGCATCTGCGCTGCACGGCTTGTCCTTCTGGAGATGAAAAGGTGTCGCCGACTCCTCGCTATCTATCCGCCCACTCATTGTTCTGTACGCAGATCGTCATCGCACCTCCTGCAGCGGTATCCTTCGGCACCCGGATCATGATGGCAGCGGAGCCCCGTGCGACGCCAACCTATGGCCCTTGGGTATTCCGTGGCGCGTAGAAACCGTCGACACCCGTCCTCCGGGACTCCTCGAATGTCAGCACCCCGGCTCCGCCGACGTACACCGCGACGGCGAGGATCGCGGGTTTGATGTTCACGACGCCGACTGCGAGCATTGGGAAGGCTAGGCGGGGTGTACGTATCCGAATGTGTCCAGCGCGGTGGTCGGTACTGCTACTGGCATGTACGGGTGCTGTTGCTGCTCACGTTGTTTTTTCTCCCCTTTCTCCTCTGAATCTGCCGATACTTTAAGACCCCTACGTATTCCATCCTGTTTGCTTATTTCCCCTCGACTCACCCAGAGTCTTATCTTATCTCTCCTCAGCCCGGATATTGGATCGCATTCTATCTACGTATTACTCAGACTTCCACAATACCCCCTTCACCACACACATACCACCATAGTGTCGTTCTGTTACTTTCCGAACCATGCAGACGCTGTATTCCCCTCACCTCAAGCGGCCAAGGGACCATCCGTTGTACTATGCATATTTTTTCAGGTCTCGAGATCTCGTTCTGTTCATACACAGACATCCCCACCCTTCTTGAATTATATTCCTTCGCAGCATCCAAGCTAAAGCAGGCCTAGATTCGGAACCCGCACATCGAGTTAATTGAATTCGGTTTTCCTGCACCGTCTCAGCAAATTTGGCAAGCGGGACGCTCCAGCTTGCGCAGGTTCAGCGACCCTTCAAGGTGCGTGGTGTTGGCCGAAACCAGCTGCAAACGTACGCCGTGTGCGACTAGGCGTGGTGCCGCTTTAACTTCTCCTTGAATTTTTTACTCCTTCTCACAATGTTCTGCATGCTTACAATGTTCAGCAAATGTGGATCCAACCCGCAAATCCAGCTAACTGACGGGTGTCTTGACCGGTTCGGATGCGTGCGGCCGACATCTTGGCATGACGTTGGAGTCAGGTATCAAAAGAAATGTTCAAAGAAGACCAATGTACCCGGCCCGCGTCGAACTAATCCCAGGCTGTACTCGTCTACTGCGATGTGCTTTCGCGCACTGAATGCCATGATAGAAACTTTGGCCACTAAAGGTGGCTCTAACCCGTTCTTCTAGATGCGTTTAAGTCCCTTGTTCGGTCGCCCGCAAGCGATGGACCAATATTGTTTGTGAATCCGTTCTGGGATGTCCACGGTTCGATTTATCCTCCAATGAAGTTGATCACGATAGAACTGTCAGTTCTTGCTCCCGTAGTGTGCTCATTTTTGGTTTCGACTTAACATGTTGCCTTTCAACTCCATTGGCTAGGCCTTGCGTATTCCCTTGAGGCACAAAAATAATGGCTCTCAATCCAAGTGTAACTTCATCGAAGTAGTCGCTACGGGCAAAATCTACAGAGACAGAATAGAACAGCATAGAACGCCACTGGAACAATCAGATTGACAGCACGAGGGAAACATGTACGGCTTGCTGCAGGGACGAGTAAATTGCTGCAGGGGCGAGTAAAAGCCGAGGATTCGACAAGGTCGAGTATAGTGAGAGAGGCCCTGCAGACCGGTCAACAGCGAAGAGACAGCGGGAATTTGTTCAAGTCGGACTAGGCCTTGCCTTGAAAATAAATTCGGCAGAAGCGTACAGTTCCGTAAAACAGCTTGTATAAATCAGCTTGTGTCCGAAGCATGATTGTTCTCGGGTTCGTAACATCGCCCCCACGGGTACGGTCCTCAGCATCCCACCACCATCTCCAGGCTCCGTACCTTCCTCTGGGACCTTTCTAGCCCGTTCCTACACGTCCCCTGCCCTCGCTCCATGTACAACGGAGGGAAAATGTACCCCCTACCCGCCGCTCTTTTCATTTGGGCCCTTGGCCACATTGGCTCCGTTAATGGCGTACCCCGTGGAGACGAGACGAGAGATAGTCAGTGGGGTTCAGCCCCGCATATCTGTCTGACCTGACCATTCGTGCGCAGCGTCCGTATTTTCGTGGCAAAAAATAAGCACCATGACGACCTGCGAGCCTGCCCTCATAAATTGGATTTATACGCCTCTCGGTGGGGAGAACATACCGGATTTGATGATCTCCATAACAAATGTCGGCGTCACTCAGGGCTCCCCGCCGTTATCGAGCACTGTCACTTTCACGTTCATCCAGAATCCTCGTCGCAGCTTGCCCTCTAGGCGCGACATCATTACGGAGACAGTTACTCTAAAACCGATAACCCCGTCTGTGGGACTTTTCCAATGGTCCTCTGTTAATGTGACTGCCGGATGGTATGCCATGGTGGCCACTTTAACCGACACTGGCACGGTTGTGCAATCTCTCCATCAGGGAACCCACCCCCCGTAATTTTCTGCTATTCTTGCAGAAAATTGCAGAAAATTGTTTGACTTGTTTGAGTGACAGAAATTTCATCAAAATACCTTCTCGCCCAAAAAATTTGCAGAAAAGTTGCAGAACAGTTGTCAAAAAGTTCGTGCACTTGAGCTCAATTCCCATTTCAATTTCTCTTGGTTGCTGGTGCAGAAACATGCTTCGAAACACAGAATATAGTGGGAAAACAAATTTGAATTGCCAACTCTATCTAGTACAAGAGAATCTAATCTACATCAAGGAACTGGCTAGGACCCTGCCTATACTCTCTACACCCGATGTCTACCCATCCCACCAAACGAAACTTGCTGAACAAAATATGGTTAGCAAGGTCAGAGGTCAGAGGAGCACAGATATCTCACCATTTGGGCTTGATCTTGGCATGGGAAAAGTGTGTTTGAGTTCAGCAGCAGACTAGAAGAAAGATCAGCCAGATACAGGATGTACAAAACAAACTACGCACCTTATGAACAACCGGGGAGGAAGATGCGTATGAAGCTTGATGGTACACCAAACAAATAACATTCATGAACAGAATTGGAGCAGCAGAAAAACGGTGGAGGCAAGCAGTAAATAGAGCATACCTGTAGCCAACGGCTATCGGTATCATTCTTGATGGGGAGTGGAGATGTGGCAGTGGAACTTGCAGACTGTACTCTTGCGATGAGCATTCAATAAACTTCAAGAATGCAAATTCACACCTACACACGGAAATGGATGTCATGAGACATCACAGTGGAGAGATGGCGATGACATCAATGTAGCGCGGAGCTGAGATTGGAGAAGAGGAGAGGGGTTAGGCACTGTAAGAGGATGGTAAAAGAGATGCATGAAAGACAGTGAGCATCAGCTAGCGCGAGACCGGAGACGGGCACTCACATGAATCCCCCATTAGACCCAGGTCCTCCCACAATGAAGCCCGAGGAGCGGATACTATTCTAGATTCATGTCAGAAGGAGGATGAAAAACCGTGGATAGGCACAGCATTGTGCGCGTTGTACCACGCACGGGGAAAAGACTGACCATCCGGGTCCGACTGAATCAGGACCCGGGGGGAAGCAGGGGAGGGGCAGAGGAGTGTAAGAGAACAAACAGGAACACCCTGAGTCGTTAGAGGAAGATGCTGAGGGAAAAGGACAAGGTGAAAGAGTGCGAAGATGGGGGGAAAGGAAGAAAGGTGTTTGGTGCTGTTGTGACAGGATTAAAACGAACCTGACGTCGGTGACTTAAGTCCGTGGCATCAACGTAATGATGCGACGGTCGGACTTTAGGGTGGGTGTCGGTTAACCTTGTCAAATTTACGCCAACACGATTGTCGCAAGAAATAAAGTACGAACCAGAACCACGCAGATTCAGACTTGGAACTTCTTGGCAGTGCCCAGTCACCGGAGCACCGTATTTTGGTACCGAAACAGCCTCTTAGACACAATTTCCCACCGATAAATGGAGATTTTCAAAATTGCTGCAAAACAACAATGCAGCACTCCCAACTCAAAATCGAGTTTGGTATACTTTGTACCCGAAACTAAGTCGAGAGTTCCTGGAAAGTGACTGAAATTATCCGGCCCACTTGTTTTTTTCGCTGAATGTTGACACAAGTTGCCGAAAATTGCAAAGGTTTTCAAAAAGTTTGTTTCCCCAAAAATATTTGTGCAACAATTGCAAAAAATTACAGGGGAGGTTTTTCCTGATGTCCCCTTCTTCGTCGTAAACGGGCCGGACGTTTCATGCACATTGCCCCCCGCCTCAACCACGTCCTCTAGCTCAGAATCTACCTCCTCTGGCTCAGGATCCACCGCGTCTACTGGTTCCGTGACCAGTGGGGGGCAGCCCACCTCGTCCGGGATGACGGGAATGGTCCCCGCCTCGGGTGTGTCGTCTAAGGTGAACAAAGGCGCAATCGCAGGGGGAGTGATAGGCGGGTTGGCCGTCGTTGCGGCGGTCGTTACAGCATACATGTACCTCCGGTATCCTGCCACGGCTACTGCACCAGGGGTTGCAAAACATCGCCCTCGGAAATGGGATGGCCTTGGTTCCACCGACTCAAAAGCCGACAGTGGTCGGCATGATTCACGACCCTCACGAGTGAAAAGAGGCCTTGCCGACGTGGAAGGCAACTCAGACTTCGAGCCGTCCCAGGAAAAGACTCTCGGCTCCCCCCCAGAATCTAACCCCTTCTCCGATTCTGGGCACGATGCCGACTCTATAACCCCTCTCCCCGGAAGTGCCGCCATGCGGAACTCCTCCACCTCTACTTCGTCCTAAACGACCAATAACTTCAGCCGCCCGTGCTCTTCCCCGAGCTCTCCTTACGGCTGGCCGACGAGGGCGTCAGGCGACGGGCTCTTCAGCGACACATCGTCGCTGTCCCACCCCGACTCGTCTTACCCACCGAGCGCTGCTTTGGCCTCGGGCGCCTCGAATGAAGGAGACTTGAGCTCCCGCCGCAGCTCTGCCAGCGAGCCTATCTCGACGACTTGGCGCCACATCCCGCGCAAACCAGTGCCAGAATACAACCTCACCGACCCGGCGCTGGCGTCCTCCTCGCTCGCGCATATGTTGCCCCTCCCTTACGAATCGGATTTGGGTGTGGACACTGCCGGGGTACAGGCGGTGCACTATCTCATCCCCGACATGCCGTCGCCGCAGCGCCGCTGATATACTCCATTTCTGGTACTCATGGCGCTTTCCCTGGGGTCGGTGATTATTTGTGTACATCGTCCGTTGAATTCTCTTGCCATTATTGCGGAATTACACCTGGTGTATCGAAGGCAGAGAGTAATTATGCCAGTCGGGTCAGAGTTAACTGAGTTTCCTTGGAGGCCCGTACGCGCAATTATTAGGACCTTATTTATCCTATCCAGCAGCCCGCTGGTCCGAAGTAAAATCAGCGATTGAGTTTCCGTTCCAATGAAACAAAAAACGAACGAGAAAAAAAAGGGGGTTTTCCGCGCCAAACGAGCGTTATATTCGCGAGGGAGCCACGAGCATCCTGGAAACACTACGGAAGTCGCTTGACAAATTCGCCGGTTGCCCCATTGACGGCCAGAAATCGGTTGTGTACCGATATGAACGGCGAATCAAAGATATCCAGCGGCAAGAGAGGAAAGGTGGAGAGCGGGGCAAGCTGAATTAACGGTCTGTCGTGGTTCTTTAGCTCGCTGTAAAGGCGAAGTTTTAAGCACACAGCCGTGCAGGCAAGGGTGGGAAGCGCTCATCCAGGATGTTAGGTGCTTTCAAGAAAGTTCTTGTCCCTCTAGGTTCGAGTCATGACAGATGTTGAAGCTATTGGCACCCAAAATATCGCGTGGATGACCAGAAGACCGTTGCAGTTTTACACAGGAGTCACAGCCGGTTTTGAATTGAAAGAATCTGAAAGATCTCTTAGTACGAATCGACTGGCGAGCATTGGGGTTACAGAAAGAGCTAGCGGGGAGCCTGGACGCATTCAATGCGGAATGAGATACTGGGGGTTGGTGGTTCAGCCGAGACACCAGTTCTACGCCTAGGAAGAAACCTATTGGGCAAAGGCGAAAGTCGCAGTCCAGAGTCCAGACGAGAGTTGCAGCTTGAGCGGCCCGAGCCGCGTTCGAATCCTTCGGTATTGGATGCTGAGAATTACAGAACATTCCAACCCGAGAACCGCGTTCAGGGTGCAGGTCTGCAATGGCCATGAACGTCGAGAACAAGTTGCTCTGATAGCCGGCAATGACTGGGAGCACGCGGCTATCACATCGGGCCGAAGTGAGAGCCGGACCCAGGCGGCAGAAACAAATTCTCCTGCTTCTCCAATAGGGGAAGTCAGAGTGGTCGATTCTGGGTCGATTCACATCTCGATTCTGAACCGATTCTGGGTCGAGAATCGAAGCAGAATCGTCGTCCAGAATCGTTGCAGTATCGGCCAGTGTTCGCCCGAAGGGTGAAGGCCTTCCGACACTGAAGGCCTTCAGGTGGCCTTCATGAAGGCCTTCAGATTTTTCGGCTGAGCGATCGAACCCTTCAGGAAGCCTTCACCTATTGCGTGCCTGTTCTGTAATTTTTTTTCGGAATTCCGTTTCGAAAAACACGCCAGTCGTTCCAGTTCGGGTGCCGGCCCCGACGTCGATAACGCTCAAGGTGTTGTTCGGCGGAGCGGAGAAACCCCGGAAGTGAAAGCCGCCGCGGCGGGTGATGGAAGAGGAGGAGATTTTGATGCGGCAGTTGGCCGACGATGCAGAGGACAGTCCCAGATGACGGTCGGAGGACGAACTTGAATATCGTGAATAATTAGAGTAAAATTTGACGACCTCGGCTAGCGTGGGAACATCAATGAAGGCCTTTCACTTGCCCTTCAGGTGAAGCCTTCGCCCTTCTGAAGGCCTTCAGATATTTTAAAACCTAAATGAAGGCCTTCAGGGCGAACACTGGTATCGGCTCGGGAGTCGATACCGATTCTCAAACGATTCTGGTGACGAGAATCGTTGATGCCGGCTAATTTGGTGGTCAAGGCGAAAATCGAACGCAGAATCGCCGCTGGCCAGAATCGAGCAGAATCGGGGCGGTCAGAGTCGATGCCTGATTCTCGGCCGATTCTTACTCAGAATCTTTTCAGAATCGAAGCCAGAATCGACGCAGAATCGACACAGAATCTCTCGAAATCGTCCACTCTGACTTCCCCTAATGCTTCTCTGCCTGTCTGCCACCACAACATTAACAGCTTTCAAATGAGCCGCGCACCCTGAAACGCCTCTCCCAAAGCTCGCCCTGTAGTCACCACAAATGCTTCTCCGAGAAGCCATTTTCTTAGCCTGTCTATGCCACGTAGGACTTTGCGCCTTGCTTTGCGCTCCTACTTCCTGTCTTGGCGACACACCCAACATCTCACCGGTCCTCGTTCCCATCGTCCCTTGCTCCTCTTCCTTTCGTACATTTACCTTCCGAGTCGTCTCTTGCCTCGTCCACTCGCTCCCGTCCCGACAACTCTTCTCGCCCAAGCGGATAATATCGGACATTCGAAATGTCGTCCCGTGGGTTCAATCGTGTCTCGGCCACGTGCACCCGCGCCTCAAGATTCACCGATGGTCCTCTATCGACTGCTTTGGCCGGCCAGCGTACGCCGTGTGCGCACCGCCACAACCGAGAGTTATACCGTCAGCAAGACCATAAGAGCATCATTTCCGCTTTCAGTGCCACTCGCCGCACCTCCACCTGACATACCGCTCAGGACGACAAGAACAAGGATTGCGGTGAGTAGTCCTCGTCCCCGCTACTATTTTCTTATTTACGTGAGCGCGCCTGACGCACACGGTTCAGGCGGTGGTTTTGCTGTATCCTTGCCATCGTACCCACTCGCCGCCCTTGGCAAACACTGCCCCGTGGCAAGAATGTGGGCTGTGGAACGAAATTGCTGCAGAGGACACGCTCTGTCAGTAACACCACCGCCCGGGGTCAACTCTCCAGGACTTAGGTTGGTCGACCTCCCTTGTTCACCAGACCCCACCCTCCCGACGCGTGTAATGAGACATCCCCTCCTGCCTCCTGCCCTCGCTTTTTTCACATTGATCCTCCCAATCCCTGGCACTCCTACCCATCTCGTATGCACTTTGTCCTCTTCTTCCGAGTATCGCAAATCCTCCGTCCTCCTACGCAACTCTCTCACTCGCTTCTCCCGCCTCTCCCCCTCTCCTACCCCGCTGTTCCCTCTTAAAATATTTTTCTACGCGTTCTGCCTTCGTTTACGTAACCCACACAAATGTATATCCAACTCGTCCTGCTCTCCCTTTGCGCCCACGTTCTCGCAGCTCGAGTATGTTGTTCTCTACATAGATATCCTCGTCTGCCCGCCCTCGCTTTCCGCTCAACCTGCCTACACATCGCCCCCCAAACAACCGGGTCCGGACCGTCAACAAATCGGCGCGCTCGATCCCTCTGGCCTGCAGCCCGATAAACCAGACGAGCTTCGCTTTGTACCTCAAGACCCTCAGACTTTCAATCCTCAACTGCTTCAGGTTAACACCGGCGCCGCGAACGTTACCGATGAAAGACTTTCGCAGATACGCCGCACATCTGGTATCCGCGCTTAGCAAATCGCGATGAAGCCGAATCGGGTTGGCGCTTTCATGAGCTTATTGCTGTACTCTGTGACTCTGCCGACAAGCTGTTCAAGGTTCCTGGGCCCACGGAGATTTTGGTGCGCATATATTCAGTTAAAATGAATGTGACATGAATTAATCTTCCTGTGTAGACTGTTGTGGATTCGGCGTAGAACGTTAACCTCGCAGCATGCCACGTCAATTTATTTATTTTCTTTGAACGCCTGCAGCACATGTGTACAGCGGCAGAATATAGCACCAAGTGTGATTTATTTGTATGTACAGTTTCAACGGCAACTTCTTTGCATCTATGTATGGAGTGCTACGAAATGAGCTTCCCTTGCTCCGTCCGACCCCCCGTACGGCGTCAAACTGATGCCAGCATGGTCGCCACCAGCTCGAAAAGGAACCACATATAGGTGGTGTAGCGGAAGTAAGGAACGTCGGCCTGCCCTTTGAGAAAGTTCACCACTGCATGAACGTCTGCCTGCAAAGTTTTCTCCCCGAATATGCGCGGAGTGTCATCGACGCGGTCAAAAAGCAGCCCAATGGGCGTCCACAGCAATGCGGATTGATCGCCATCGGGTTCGTCTTCGCGGAACTCGTCGGACACGGCGCGAAACAGCTTGCCTAGATATTGGATGTACGACAGATGCCACGCGCCGCCGAGCGCTTTGAGAAAGTTGATGATGCCGGTAGCGTCGTCCTGGATGGTCTCCAGTCCAAACGGGCGTCCTCGAGCGCGATATCGGCGCTCGAAGGTCAGTGCGATCGACGCGCCACGGATGACGGGGGCACCAGGCGCCGACTTTAAGTGCTTCAAGTTCGCGCAGACGGACCGGCCTCCCAGAAGTGGAGTCCGAGGAGCTGCCGGTTCGTTTGGAAGGGGAACGATGTCGGATGGGTCCGGCGGGGTGATGGTAATTTTGGGTAGAGTGATTTCGGGTACATTCGATCCATGAACCTTTGCGCGCCTGCGATCAGAGTAGGGCTTAGCGCGAGCGCGTTTCGCGGTCGCCGTCTTGGCCGAAGGAGGTGGATTCTGTGGTTCAACTGGGAGGGGATGGCTGAATGCACGCAGCTGAGGGCTGGAGGTTAAACCAAGCCATCCAACTGCTCCATTTTGGGATGAGTAGGAGAGGGAAGCAGAATTTCGTGGGGTACGCGGGTCTTTCCAATCATGCGGAAGGACGGCAATGCCGCTGAATGGCCAGTCGCCAGGGAAAGGACGCCGGAATGTGCCACGGCGGTCAGCGATGTTACCTGCCCGAAGAGTTTGAGCCAGGCTTGGCGAAGTGTCCTGCGGGACGTCGTAGAGGGAACTGTGGCGAAGATGCAGCTCCTTCATTAAGTTGTGATGGACAAATGTCGGAAAGTCTTGACTCCCAAGCGAGTATAAAAACTGTTCCGTCGAGAGCTCGGGTAGAAAGGATCAGTTTTGGAACAGCAATTGCGAAGTGGAGACGTACCAAACTCTCCAGGTATTGTTGCGACGCGGCTCGACTATTCTCAACCGCAGATTTCAACTGCGCTTCACGAAGGGCATCCGCGGTCTTTTTCAGCTCTCTCAGGACGTCTACTGTGGTTCCGCTTGGTGTTGTGATTATCCAACTGGAATTGTTCCGTTGAAATGCGCCGAAAGCGCTGCCAATGGGGCCGACGAGACACACGGTGGACCACACTGGATCCGCAACGTCTATGGCGAGCTCCATGGGCACTGTTAGCTGTAGGCGATGTTATACGGGTCTAGAAGGAATCGATGCCTGTAGTGGGCAGAAGCAAGGTCGAAGGTTATACAACCGTGAGACAAACCCGCCACGTCAGTGGGGTGATGCGATCAGGAATAAAATGCCTAGATCGGGAACAGAGCGGTGTTGTCAGGGTCCTCCTGCAAATAAGGCTACAACGGGGCCGTGGACTGCCATTTATTGCCTGGAGAAGACCCTAACTTCACCACGGTCGCTTTCTTTGTTTCTAGAAAATGATTAAATTGATTGGCCATCGACACGCAGCCCACCCAAGCCGCTTTTCAACCGGACGGAGTTTCACCAGGTGAGGGGCTTCTCCAAACGCCTAGGCCCTGTGCGGATGAAAATTCACAACGGATTCAGGCGTCGGGAGCCGTTGGAAAAAAATGCTGTCAGTGTTGAAACTTGAGAATCTGCTAATTAGGATGTGGAGCCAATCAGGCAAATTCAGACGCTAGAACTCAGCCACCAGGGTACTTACATGGTCAAGTTGAGTTATATGCTTTCCCAATTTTGTTTTTCCGTAGAAAATGATTGCCGCAAGGCTACACGTGCGTCGTCGCGATGCTTCCGGCGTTCTGCTCGACCTTCAGGATCTCGTTTCAGAGCTGCTAAAGACTCCTCAGCCCTTTACTTATGCGTGGAAGGTAAAATAGCATGCTCTGACAGTTCTTTCTCGACATCTAGCGAGTATTTGAAAGCTGGGCATTGGATTATTGTTTCTTCCTCGAGCTGACTCGGAGTGGTTCAACTCTCATGCACAACGTGTCTCGACGATTCCTAAAAAAATCTGGTCGAATTCAACTAAAGCTCGGCAGGGGCAAAGTGATTTTTTACCGCAGCAGTGCCGTTGCCGCAAGGGGCTAGACGTGATCCGGTTTGTTATTCGTTGTTGTCTCGTGAATTTGTCCTCCTGCTCTCATGATGAAAGAGCCAGACACCGCACCAGGGCGGCCTGTGAAGAGAGCGAAATCTAAGTCTGTTCTCCCCACACCCGACCGGGACGCCGAATTTTACAATGACTCTGGAGACTGCGTTATTCTGGTGGAAAACACTCTTTTCAAAGTGAGTGTCGCCGCCGGTTTGCCACCCTCAAAATCCATGCCCACTGCAGGTTCATCGCTTCATACTCATCCGCCACTCCCCGGTCTTCTCCACGCTGTTCGCTCTTCCACACGGCGCTTCAGCCGCCGAGGGCTTGTCCGACGACTTGCCCATTTCTCTTAGTGACGACAAGGCACAGGACTTCCGGTCCCTTTTCAAATACCTTTATGCGCCGCGAGTGTCCTTTAAGCCCACTTTCTGTCACTGGTTTCACTCTTCTCGCAGTGCGTTTGCAACGCAAGCAAATTCCATCCCAGTAACCGATCTCCCGGACATCATCGCAGTGGCAAAGATTTCAAACAAATACGAAATCTGCGTCTGGCGGGACTGGGCCCTCCTGGTCATTACCTAGCATCTTAACGCAGAGGCAGCATCCTTCCCGTCGCTCGATTTGCCAGTTATATACCGGCTTTCTCGCGAGGTTCCCACCGACGGCCTCTCGAAACGCATCGTTGCCCACTGGGTTGGCTGGATCGACAGCGGCCTTCCCATCGCTGATGCATTGGATGCTGCCGAAAAACAAGGCGACCGACCTTTTCTCGTGTCACTATACACCATCCAGTTAGGGATTCCCGCTCCTGCGGACGTTGCTAGCGGAGCTCCCAAGAACATTAGAACCTTTTTTTTTCGGTGCGCTTTCAATGTTCAACTGGCGCTCTTCCTCTGAATTCCGCCAGTCTCTGATCCCGCTCCGGCCTGAAAAATATCTTACGGAAAAATCGTAGAACAGCATCGTTGATGTCGAAATACTCCGTCCCATTCCATTTTCTTGCGCAAAATCTTTGTTTCGCTGCCGAACGACGCCGAAATTAACTTCCCGCAAGTAATCTGTCATCCAAGTGCGCTCTTGAACGGCGCGGGGGAGGATCGGTTTGGAGCGGTATTGTTTCTCCCCAAGTCTGATTTGAGTCAACCCGCAATGCACTTAACGCAACATCCACAGTATTTTCATGGCCGACATAAGAGAAGGAATCAAACCCTCGGTGGAAACGCCACCCAATGAAATATGTCGAAACCCTCAACGTGAACGGCCGAGTTGCCATCCACGCGGCTGCTCCTTGGATCTTGAATCGCTGAACCTGTAGTCGCTGGTTTAGATCGACTAATATCCCCGCTTTTTAAAACCTTACCTTGGACATACATCATGGCGTATATGGAGATGGAATCGTGGGATTCAATTATTATCCTTCGAGCGGGGTTTTTGGTAATGTTGGGTCAACTTCCCACTCCCTCTCAGGAATAGTGGTCAGATGTAAGGCTGTTCGGTCCTTGTGTCATTGTTCAGACGATTAAATTTACACCCCAGCGTCCATCGGCGACAACTCAACCCGGTCCCTCGTTGGCTCGGTCACAAGGTGGACATCTCGGCATCTGGAAGGACGACCAACATCGGGAGGGAGGTCAGGGATTCCTACCAATCGGACACCGTACCCTGATTTAGGTTCGGTAGGTGTCCTACTCCGCGGTTCGGGAGGTGTTTACCCCGCATTTCACAGGCCTCACCTTTTAGTCCGATCCAGATGAATTACATTCTTCTGTTCATGGCGGTCATCCTTCCAGGTTCCCACCGACCCACCCATTGGCCCGAACATTCCTCGAATATTCCTTGCCGTATCTATCTGTGGGTCTATCTGTCATATGCCACGACTCATGCCTTAAATATCCCTCGATAGATCCCCTGATCCTCAAAATAGCACTGGACTGGGTTATAAACTGCGGCCGCCAACCCCACGGTAGATTCTTTCACTACCCTTCGCAATGCGCGGTACTCGCTCTGATGATATTATTCAATACATCAAGACCGTTCTTGAAATTCTCGACGAGAGTCATGCCACAGAACTGCCCTTGGTCTCCACCGTCGCCAGAATCACCTTGCTGCTCATTGAGGCGGTGGACGTATGCATGTGAATTACATGGGTGGCCTCATCTAACGTACCTCCCAGGGTGTAAAGTCCAACAGAGAACGCTGGGCTCATATCTTGGAGCGCGTTCACCAACTGTTGTGTGTCTTGGCAACCATCTGCTCAGCCGCTACGGTGGCTGCCCTTCCCCCGACCACGCTCGACGCAATTGGTCGATTGGCACAGTACGTATACATCATTGCTCATCCCACGGTATATTTAGCTGTGCGAAAGAAATCTCCAGAAAATCCATTCTTGCTTACGGGCGCAGCGGGAGCTCGGTGCCTTCAAACGTTTCTTTAAGCAGGCCGAAATCCTGGAACAACTCGATTCTTGCGAAGTCGATATGCAGGATATCCTGCGCCTGTTCAAGGTGAGTATGCTAGGTTGAACCTCTACCCAATAATTGAGCCATCCTAGTCAATGTCGGACACCGGACTCCTTAATATGTTGGAGAAATTTGACTCCGATGCGGAAAAATGCCAAACGGAATTGCTCGAACTGGTTGATCGAAGCAATACCTCTGATGTTGCCTCGGTATGCCCACCTGATTTCGCTGCTTTGTTGACTTACGAATATCGCGTTTAGATTCAGGACATTCACCTTCAACGCCACAGCACGTATGCCCTTCTTTTCAAGTCTGAATGTACTTTGAGTTCTGGGCAGATCGTCCTTATTATCCCTTCTACCTCCACCGCCACAGATATTCCACGGCAGGGAAGCTGAGCTCGAGGCGGTTTCCCTTGCTCTACTAGGCGACTCTCCCCGGGTGGCGATTATTGGCCCGGGAGGGATTGGAAAAACAACACTTGCCACGGCAATTCTTCACTCCGAGGTAGTCGCAAAATATACCAACCGCTATTTCGTCCAATGTGAGACGTCGCATTCCGCAAAGGACTTGATGTATGTCCTTGGCAGCCATCTGGGTCTTGAACCGTCAAAAGCCCTATCACAAGATATCTATGAACATCTCCGCACTCAAGTTACACCTCATGCAAAGACTCTACTTGCCTTCGATAACCTCGAAAATTCTTGGGAACCGAAAACTTCTCGCCGGGGCGTTGAGGAGTTTCTGTCGACATTGGCTGACATCGCGGGTGTCGCCATTCTGGTTCGTGTTTCCCTACTTTCCTCCTGGTGCCAAATCTCAAGTGCGGCACAGATCACTATGAGGGGTGCAGAACGGCCTGCAAGTATAAATTGGAGTCGTCCATTCCTCCCTCAACTGAAGCCGCTCACCACGCATGCGGCTCGGCAAATATTTATCGATATAGCAGACGACCCTGTGGGGGACGTGGAAGCAACCGCGCTCGACGGATTGCTCGAGGCCACCGGCAATGTTCCTCTGGCAATCAGTCTAATGGCAAATGTGGCCTCTTATGAGGGGTACATTGTCGCGCTCTCTCGGTGGGACATCGAGCGCACAGAACTGATTTCGGAGGGAATGGACAAGCGGTCCAATCTTGAAAAATCCATTCTTGTTTCGTTGAACAGCCCGCGTTTGTCGACCACCCCACATGCCCATCAGCTCCTTGGATTGCTGTCGATGTTACCTGATGGAACCTCGGAAGTGGAGTTACAGTGCGGCATCCCCATTCCCGATATCCTTCGCACAAAGTCACTCCTCTTGGGCACCTCACTCGCATATCGCGACTATGATGGTCGAACCAAAGTACTTGCGCCGATTCGGGAATATATGAATGCCCACTCTCCTCCGCCTAAAGCGATAATTCGCCCAATGAGAATCTACCTTTATGAAATGTTGAGGACTTGGGACCAACGGCGATCTCTCTCATCCAACTCTTTTGTCCCTCGGCTTGCCGCAAACCTGGGCAATATTCACTCTCTGGTGACGGCTGGACTGGCGGCTGAGGATGATGAGTTGAGGCAATCTATCCTCGCGGCACTTACACTCGATCGCTTTACAATTGTGACTGCTCGTGGTGGAACCGGGCTACTCGAGCGCCTACCCGCCATTTTGGAGCACATCACAGACGACGCTCTTCATGGCAGATACCTGCGCTCTCTGTTCTCTTCGTACCCGAGGCTTATTCCACCTCAAGACGTTGACCGACTGAGTACAAAGGGCATCGAACACTTTGAAAAGTCCCAAGACCGGGTGGGCCAAGGTGAGTAGACGGTATAACCTAACTTCCGAAAATGTTGATTTTCTCTCAGCCGCATTCTACACCGCTCTGGGTCGGTACCACTTCCAGGTTGGCAATGTGCAAACCGCCCTCGAGTTCACGACGCGTGGCCTTGCCCTAGCCGAACAAACTGGTGATATTGCGGAACAATATTCGGCGGTCTTTGGACTGTGTTTCCTGCATGCCATGTCCGGGGATCCCCGCAAGGCGTACGCATACTCACTTCAGGGGCAACGCATTGGCCGGCTCAGAGGAGACTTCCCTGCCGAAGCCGAATGCATGGCACATGAAGCCTTCTATCACATTCGATGCGGACGATTCTCAACCGCAGTGGAGCTCTGCGTCCAGGGCCGCGAACTCCTGCGAGCATGTGGTCTAGAACTCGGGCAACATGGGTTACTGCTCCTAGACATGCAGGCTCGTGCTTATCTGGGGCAAAGTAGGTACGTAGAGGCGCGAGAGCTTTATCATCTTATGATAAGCTCGAGCTCTAAATCGAAAGCCCCCAATTACCATGCCGCCTCTCTCGCGTCACTCGCTTTCTGCGACATCCTTTTTGGTGCCGATGAACTAGGGATAATTCGGGATATAGAGGACGCTCGAATGACTTCGACCCATATCTCGTGGCCACGGGGAGTTCGCATTTGCGAAGTGACCATGAGCGAATTGCACCTCCGCCGTGCGGAATGCGAGACCGCGAGGCAATTGTTGGAGAAATGTCTCGCGCAGTCCCGGGGCTCTGACCCAGAGACGTTTATGGCCTGCCTGCAGCGATTATCCGACATCAACGCCGGGATGGACGATTCTGAGGACGTGCTCCGATGGGCGGTGGTATTTTTTGCATTCGCCAAGACTATTGAAGACGTGCCAGCAACATATCAGGCCCTAGGTTTCATTGGGGACGGATTCCTTCACAACGGCGACGACCTAACCGCAAAGGCCATATTCCACACTGTCCTCGATGCCACGACCGTGATGAACATCGATCGTAGTCGCGGAGAGTGCATGTCCCGCCTCGGGAATATTTCCTTGCGCAGGGGTGACGTGCAAGGTGCTCGCCATTTTTGGACGAGTGCGCGTCCGCTGTTGATTGCGACTTTCCAAAGGAAGGAAGTGGAACAAATCGACCTTTGCTTGGGTAGCGTCACCGAGATTCCCGACTAGAAAGACCTCATCAAATACGACTTTTTTGTCTGAATTGCATATGCTGTTCTACTAGCCACGTTTTTAATTCTTTGTTTGAACCAGGATTACTTACTCGTCCGAACCGACTGGAGTCTGGAGGCCTGAGGTTCAATGCAACCTTGGTTGTTTCAGCAATGTCTTTGAACTCAAACCTTCACCGCCTTCGGATGGCGTCAGGCTGAGAACGATAATTCTCTGAGTTTGACGATCAGTACGCGACTGGACGCGTCGATCACATGATGGCGATAGCCACGCAAAGCCAAATAAGATTTGCGTTCTTTGTAACGATGAACGTTCGATGAACACCCACCCTGCTCTTCTGGCTGGGAGCACCTCCCGACTCCGTCACTCCCTTCGTGTGAGAATCCAGTTGTACTGCATGTGCGCCAGCTCCTCACCATTCGCACAAGTCGGTGGCATTAGCCGCGATGAATGGCTCCTCAAGAGACATTGCCAGAATATATACAGTGGTGCGGGCTGGGACCCTACCAAACCATGAAGCCCTTGGTCTCCTGCCCGTGATTTACGCGAACCTGGACCCGATGCTCATCCCCTCACTTGACATTCTAGATACCCTCGTCCCCATGTCAACTCTCCCATCGCTCGACAACGCCACGAAAACGCTCTCTTGCCTGGCTACCCTGGCGCGCATGCAGGACTTCCCGCTCAACGCTATCCCCAATCTCTGGCCCCGAAGTTGGCAATGGATAGAATTTATTCATTTGTATCACTCTTGCATTCCAGCACTCACCCCTCCCGAAGTAATCTCGACGCATTTGATACATTCTCAAATTCTCTTGAAGTTCGGGGACCATCCTGAAACCTCTACGGCAATGTTTGCCACCGAGGGTGTCCGCCGCATCCTCGCAAAGGGTTGGGCGACAATGGTGGACCACTCGTTTAGACCAGGGGAACCAGCATCTTCGACAGTTATAGGAATCCCTTTGCTTGCCCTATCCGACACAAAGACCGACGTCCACTTTCAGGAAGTGGTCGACGCCTGCGGAGGCACTTACAAGTCCCTCGCGTTCACGCTGACGAAAAACATTTCCCAAGTGGTTATGCACTCAAAAGCCCGGTATGCCTCGACCTCTATTACTCCCGTGCTTTACTTCCTGCGGGAGATTTTCCGAGTATCTCCTGATTTCGCCAACTACCTCCTCTCCCGCGATATCATCTCGTCTCTGGTGTCAACACTCGACATAGATGGACTTCCACCCCCCGCCGAAGGCGTCCCGAACCGTTGAGCTTTGCCTCAGTACGCTTATCCAATACATGGATATGCCCCCGGGATATCCATGGGTGGTGAAGGCACTTCGAGCCGGCCTACTCCGACATATCATCACGTCTGCCATGAGCATCACGACAATATCTGAGGCCGGGAATTGTCCGGAGCTGCTCCTGACCGTGCTGCCGAGGAGTTTGGTGTCCTATATCGTCATCGCGGAGATGAAAAAAGCTTTCTTGGAGTTGGAAACAATGGCGCGAAGCGAGAAATTCTCTCGTTCGGCGTTATTTGGGCATTGGAATGCTTTGCGGGCCTTGGTAGACCATCGAGCCAAGCTCGTGGATGCTTGGGAGGCAACTGGAAGAGCATTGTCTCTGGCATGCTACAACCTGAAGGTGGGCCTTCAAACTTCCTCGAGCGCGCTCGTTTCATCCGATTTCTAGTGCCACCAAGTCGACAGAAGGGAATGCTTCCGACGGTGTTCTATTTGCCGCACCGCCGTTTATTGTTCGCGTGGATGCCAACGTGTCGATTGGATGGACGGACACCGCGACGAGTGTAACGTCCTTCTAGGTGCCTACCTCAGTCAGTCCCTCCTTTTCAACCTAGATCCAATCTAATTTATTTTATATTCAGCGTTTACTAAGATCGGGCTCCTCTCCCACGAACGAAACTTCATCCGTGCTCTCGTGCACTCAGACTACCGACGGCTCCGAGTTCAAATCTCTGTGACCACCGTCCAGTTCATCGCACAGTACCCCAACACCCTCTTCTTCGTCGGCTTCGACTACACCGGCATCAACGGGGTGCAGTACTTCGTCCTGCCAATGTCGCAGTTGGGGCCAGAGGAAAATATTCCACACTGTGGGCGCATTGCTCGCGCTCCCGGCCGTTTAACCCTCCACGCCGTGAGGATTGGCCATGGAACCAATTGGAGCAATAGTGGGTTTCCCCTGTACGCGACGACCTCGCAATTCCATGATGGATTGGTGCGGCTCGCGAGCGGCATCCGCGGGCGCCAGCATTCGCCGGCTCAACTTGAGGCCCTTGTTCGGAATTTGATCCAAATACCTAGGCTGTTATTTATTCTAATATCGAACAAGGAGTTTTCAAGGGCGGTGGAATCTAAGAGTCAATACACCGGATCAGAAGCGCGAGGCTGCATTGCGACTTCGATTACGGTCTGGGTTTGGAAATGAGGTACTCAACGACGAGAACGCTCTTTCGCTACAGAGCCTGCATTCGACGCCCATCACTGGCATCAGTCGCTCTCTCTATCTAACTTTCGATTGAATTAAATCATAGGTGACTACAGCTACCACTTGGAAGTGAGAGACACAACGGAACACACGACGGAGTTGGGAATGTAGAATGGTATGAAAATGGTAGGTATGTAGAAGCTATTCGTCGCAGGAACTGGTGTCCAGAATCTCACTGCGCGTGATGCTCAGCTAGATGCAGCGACGAGCCCGGATACGCTGCCCTCGACAATGGCTGCCACTCTGGCTTCACAGCAGCGGGGGACGCAGGAATGCGTCGACGAAAAGTGTCGTCGGATTCACGACCATACCAAATCAGGCGGAACCGGACGCACACACGTGCGTACTTGGAGGACAATCCATCCCGCGCGGGCCACGCGCAGACGACGGGGGCTCACGGCGTCGCTATTAGGATGGATACAGCTCTGCGTGCCCCGCACGAAGGTGAATTCCTGTATCGTATTCCCCTATTCGGTATCGCTTATCTACTCCGAGGAAACCGTCCCAGTCGCCCCTCGGAGCCACTCGAAGTCATCCGCGACCGAGCGTCGACGGGGTGCGCCGCGTTGAAGGAGGGGGATCGGAGGATCACGACGCCCGCACCTGCTGCCTCGCGCCGCATGCTCTTGCTCCTGCCAATAGCGCTGCCTGTGGGCGGGAGTATTTGATGCGACGAGGGCGTGGGACGAGGGCGCGGACGACGAGGACGGTACAATACGGATACGGTGGTACCAACGCGCACGTAGCGGATGCATCGGAACCTGCAGACGGCCTAAATCATTGAGACTGACATTGGGCCCCAGCACCGGTGACATGGTGGCTCAACGTAGCGAAGGGGAGGGTGGCGCGTTGTCTCCGCGAGACGATGGTCTGAGCCGATTGCGACGTGCGCGCTGGGGGCTGCAGATCCGTCGCCATATCAGCCGATGATCTTCAGGTGCCAGCGACTACGGACAGACGGCTGCGGTGGGGACGCCTGATCTGGGGAGGGACGACAAGACAGCCTGAGGAGCCGCCAGCGTCGGTAGATGATAGATGATGGCGGACGGAGGTACCGACACATCGGTGAAGGGTACGGCGGCGAGGACTGGGGCACGAGCGGTGGGCAGCGGTGGAACAGGCAGCGGTGGTCTCAGGGATAAGTGAGGATGGACTGGAGACGGGCGGTGGTGGGCGGATGGTAGGGGGAGAACGCGGGACTGCGCGGCTAGTGACACCCAACCACAGCGTCGGTCGTTGAGGGACCCGAGGAAGATGGAGCGCGACGGTGGGCACTGCTGCCCTCCGTCGTGGAACAAGGTCGACGCGACGGAAGAGGAGGACGACACGTGCCCAAGATGCTGTATGAGAGGGGTGAATGATGGCGCCACGGGAAGACAGGGAAGACGCACCAAGATGCAGCGCAGGTGCATTCCTCGATCTGGGCGGGTACCAGGGCAAATATCCGGAGCGGTACAGACGGGGGAGTCTGAGAGTCCGCCATCTGCGGGAGCCACGAAGATCGATGCGCGGGACGGCGAGGATGGGGGCGCGACGGATATGTCTATTTGACGCAGCAGGGCGTCTGCTGGGTGAGAGGGATGAGCGGCGTCAAGGGAACTATGGATCAGGCCGCGGCGGAGGGAGCGAAATGGCGGGGAGGTTACTCCGTTCCCGGTACAGCATGTACGACCGCGGGCAGCGAGGGGCGTGACGGCGACGAGCAGAAGCACGAGCCCTGGGTGAGCGGGGAAGCAGCACCCGGGGAGAGACGTGGCGGTGCGGGGTCCGAGATATAGGACGATGTAGACTGGGGAGCTTGAGAGTCCGCCGTCCACACGCAAGGGGAGGGTGAAAATCGCTGTCTTTACCCGTCAACCGTCGCTCCATCGTAGCACCAGGGGGCGCAAGGTCCACATGTACGCCCAATGGATACGGCAGCATCCGCGGGAGGTACTGGATAGAGCGATGAGCGATGGCGTCACGCGAAGGGAGGAAGTGCGCACCCGAGATACAGCTCGCCTCCCTATCTAATGCAGGCTGGGCGACAACGGGGATGACCGCGAGGGCTAGGGTGAGGCCGATGGCGGCGATAACGCGCGGGATGGAGCGAGCGAAAGTCGTTGACGTCCTCGCCAGCGCCGCGATGTCGTAGTGGCGCCGAGGTGCAAGGCGGGCGCATGCTGTGTTGCCCCGCAGGGCATATGCGCAGGTCGAGGGCGTTGCCCTACCCACCGCCCTCCGCGCGACGTGGACCCGCACGAGCCGCGCGCGCGAGGGCGAAGCGCGGGCGAAACGACATCGCCCGAGAGGCGAGCCCACGAGGGAGAATCGCTGGGAGGTGTCGATGCGATCGCGCGTCATGCGCATTCTCGGTGGCAGAAGCACATTGGCCCGCCCATGCCCCGAACCCTCGGGATGAGATGCCTTGGTGACCGAGGCCCCCAATATGCATGCGGGCGTCGGCGATGGAAGGGAAGCTGCGGCAGGAAACGTTAAGCGCGGGCTACAGCAGGAGACGATGAGCGAAGGCGAAAGGTACGCGAGAGAACGCGCACCGAGGGTCCGTCCCGTACAATCGTCAGCAATAACGTGGCGTGCATGGACGACAGTGGAAGTCGCATGCGCGGGATGACATGTAAATGCCGATCATGCGGGTTTCGGGATAGGAGTCGGAGACAGTGGTAAACTGCAAGGTCGGACGCCGGCCATAGGTGGCGTGGTGCGAGAGGGCCACCGTCGCTGGCAATAGTGCACAGTGGTCCATGGTCGTGGTCGCGTAGGCGCGTGGCGACGTGGCAAGCGGTTGAATGGAGTCAAAGATGCACGCCTGATGGAGCCGCGCGCCGCGCTGGATGAAACGAAAAGGTAAGCAAAGACGGAAAGTGTAGGACAAAGCGAATACATACTTTGGTGGTCACTGTGCGTCCAGGAGCGAAACAGCGCTCCCACAGGGTACTCGATTGGAGAGGCGTGGCAGCAGGACAGACAGGCGCATCCTCGACTGAGCTCGATTTCGGGCGTCATGTCGGGCTTAAACAGGAGGAAGCGAATGCGAGTCACGAAGTCGGAGAGATTACGCCATGTAATGATAGCGGGTGCACCCTGGTCGACCGGTAAGCGCAAGTCGGCAGGGGGAGGATGAGGGAGACGAACCAAGCACATTCGTGCGTACTTGAGCGATTGGTGGCATCGAGACTGAGAGAAGCGTCAAACGTTGGGACGCCGTCGTAGAGCCTCCAGTTTTCAGATCTGCGACGGCGTCCCAATGTTTGAACGTTGATTCCAGAGGAGAGCTTCACCGGGCGACGCCGTCTGACCACGATAACATGAGGGCGTTAGGTGAAATCACTTTGGGTTTGGACGGTGGCGAGGCGCAAAATGTCGTTGGCAGCGGCGCGTGAAGAGGGGGTGAGAGGATTTGTGGGCGCGCCTTTGTAAGGGAAGGTCGTGGTTTGACGTCAAGAGGTTAAGCGCCCGCTGATGGTTGATCGCGATCCGCTCAATTCCGTGATTCCGAACCTACCCGAGATTGGCCGAGAAAATACTTTCGCAGGTCGCTGCGACCAAAGGCGCCCGGAAGCGAGAAAAACGCAATGGGGTTCGCCAATATAGTTAATCATGAGGCTGCCTATGAAATATCAAGCGGCATTATCCACCCGAAAGCTATGGTTCAATTTTTTGAACCCGCGTAAATTACGTGGACGTGAATGGTAAACCACATCTGGGGAAACAAGCTCGATGATACTCAAGACGGCGACCAGAGTACTCCCCTGATCGGAATACCCCACAACGGACCTGCCGCTTAGTTCAACACCGAACCACGTGAAAGACCGGCGGTGAATTCAAACACCCACGATTCCTGTGCAAAATTACGAGTAGTAGGGCACACCTTCCCGCTGAATTTCATGAATTCACCAATCCGTTACCCAACGACTGGGTCGAATCGGAATTCATCATGAATGGATTCCGTGTTTTCTCGTCATCGCCACGGCAACAAACGCCTTGATCAACTTACCTCCCGGGAGGCAACTCTCGCTAACGTGGTATAAATAGGCAGAATTGCCTCGACTGTGATCGGTGGTTGCTCTGCTCCCATGTGCGCGGTACCGTCGCCTTCCGCCTCCTTCCGCGGGCCCAGATAGGCCCAGATCGTAAATTTAATTGAACTCATTCGAAAGCTCATTGACGACCAATTGACGACGGATAAAATTTACACAGGGAAGTATACATTGTCGAGTAGTGAGCGCTTTTGTAGGGGCTTTCACGTGCACCCGTTCTCGGCTGGACGTTCCCTCCCATATGCAATATCACGAACACTGATTTAGTTTGAAGATCGCAGATGGAGGAGAGTCAATCATTGTTGCGCGGGTTCGTGTGCGATGGATCTTTTTTCAAGTGCATACGCATCCTCGCCGCGCAAGATGATTCGTCGATGTTTTTTTGGGTGGTACGAAATCAGATGATTCGTCGATTTGACGTGAGTCCAACCAAATGCATAATTCACTACACCCGAGTCTGGTGTCACCAAGCAACTCGTTCAAATTTACTCCTATGTAGGTTACAGTTGTGTACCCACCCTTTGTGGGGCGTCCAAATTTAAGACGTTCTGGAATTGAATGACACACCACACTGTTGAAAGATGGTGCCGAAAGGAAGCCGGGGGATGCGGCACGACTCCAGCGCCAATGCCACGATGATGCGGGACCTCCTGCCGCGGTGCCGCACCTTCCAACAACCCGGCTCGCAGCGGTACACCTCAACCAAACGAACGCCGCTTCAAACTCCACGCATATCTAATGTTTTTGGTGATTTGTGATTGGCTCTGTCTACAAAATACATCACGGATGCACGCACGGGGTGCGATGAAAAGCTATAGCCAGTGGCTCGCTCCAGGCCCAAAATAACGAATAAGGTATACCATACTTTCCACATATCCACACTCTATTTCCAGGCAACAGCAAGACGCAACAACGACTTAAAGCGCGCGGGCAACACGGCGCATCGAACTGTAAAAAAAATCGAACGACGGATGAGTAAGTTGGTGGGGGAAAGGAGGGGGGATACGGACCGGGATGCCTTTGCGGTGGCCTTGGCAGCAGCAGTCGAGGTCGAGGACGAGCTCGACTCGGTCGAGGAAGACGACTCAGAGGACGACGATGACTCATTGTTCGAGTTGTTATTGCTAGAACTCGAAGAAGAGTTGTTGTTCGAGGAGCTGGAGCTCGAGTTGTTGTTCGAGTTGTTGTTGTTCGACGAGCTCGAGTTGTTGTTCGACGAGCTGGAGCTCTGGTTCGAGTTCGAGTTCGAGTTGTTGTTATTGTTGTTGTTGTTGTTGTTGTTGTTGTTCCCGTTCTACGGAAGAATAATCAGCACTCCAAGCACAAGGAATTTGAACGCAGAGAGGGGAGCATCGGAACTGACAACGCCATCCGCCGCGAAGTAGAAGCAAACGAAAAGAACTTGTGCTTTACCTTGCTGGGGGTAACCTTGACCTCAACTGTGAACCCTGCGTCCTCCGCTGCGTTGCTGTTAGCGTTGCTGTTTTGCTAGAATGGTATGTCAGTAAGCGAACGTAACGTGAATACCCTCTCGAATGAAAACGCACCTGGTTGGCGTTGGACTGGTTGCCCTGGGCCGCAGCGTTGGCCTTCTTGCCCTTGCCGTTCTAAAGCATCGAGATCAGGGATGAACGACAGTGGAGAAAGAAAGAAAGGACGCACGTTCTCCTTAATGGTGACGGCAACGTCGAACCCATCGACAGTGACGGCGACCTTCTTCTCGTTCTTGGCCGCAGCGGCCTTCTTGGCTGCCTTGGCCGCCGCTGCCGCTGCCGCGTTCGAACTCGAGTTTGAGTTCGACGACGACGCAGAATTGTTAGAGGAGGAAGAAGAGTTGCTGGAGTTGTTGTTGTTGGAGGAAGCCGAGTTGCTGGAGCTGTTGGTCTCCTGGGCGCTCTGCGACGAGCTGCTCGCAGTAGCCCGAACCTATACACAGGGTAAGCTTGGCATATACGACCAGCGGAAGAGCGCTTACCATCAGACCCCCATCCATGCGGGCGGGTGCGGGTGCCGCAACAACGGAGCCGGCGAGGGCGGCAATGAGAGGGAGAACGGCGACGTTGAACAACATTGTGAATGGAGTAAAGAAAGGGGATGTGGGAGGACGGGTTTATTCAAAAGGACCGTGTGTTGAAGAGCTCGGGGAGATGGAGCGAAGGACTAGCCAACGACAAGCTTGCTTGGGCGAAGGAGAAGAAACGACCGCGGGTCGGAGAGTGTGATGAACGAACAGAACCAAAGAGCACAATGCCCCGAGGGTGTGCATCCGCCGTCTTATATACATGGGAGGAAAAAGCTACGTCCGCTAGCTTGGGCTGCCCATTGCGTCGGGTACTATCAGTCCCAATCGGTTAGAAATCTCCCAATGGGTTAGAAAACACTTTTTTGCTCCCTCAGTTTTCAACCTTTTCCCCCGGAGTTTGCCGGAATTAATTTGTGTAGTAGTCGTCCATATCCATGTAAATTCGCTAAGGAATCGAGTGAGGGGAAGATTTGGGAAGGTGTTGCCGGGGGATCAAACCCGGTGTGTTTTTTGACAAGCACGTTGTTCTGCTTTGTCCACTCGCGGTGAAGCCCCGAAAAAAATTGAGGGAATGTTCATAAGTAACTTAAAAGGTTCTGCCTCCTCAAATTTCTTTGCAGGGCGCGGGTTCAACTGCAATGAGGAGCGGACGCGGTCAGTCACTCGATGTCACAAACGGCATCCAAATCTCCGCTGATTGATCGTGATTTCCCTGCCGCGGAAGCAGCGCCGAGGTAGTTGATAATCACTGTGATGTGCGCGGGGATTAAATATGTCACGCCTTTGATGATGGCCCGCAAAACCCTTCCATTGTAGTTGAGCCCGCACCCGGCAAAAAAATCATAGGAGGCAGAACCGTTTTAATTACATGTAATTATAGCCTCAAATTTTCTCGGGGCTTCAGTGTGAGCGGGCAGAACAGAACAACATGCTTGTCCCAAAACACACCGGGTTTGATGCCCCGGCAACACCTTCCCAAATCTTCCTCTCCCCCAATCCCTTAGTAAATTTACACTAATACGGACGATAACTACCCGAATCAACTCCGGAAAACTCCGGGGGAAAAAGTTGAAAACTGAGGGAGCAAAAATGTATTTTCTAACCCATTGGGAGATTTCTAACCGATTGGGACTGATAGTACGTGGTATTCAGCACTCACCATTTAGTGAGATTTGGTGCGCCATGTGACGCTACATCTTCCCGACCACCCACGATTGACACCGGTTATTGCTTCCTAGCCCCTGGGGCTTGCGTTGCGATGCAACCAAGGCAGAACAGAATCTGTTCAACAGATGTGAACGGCGCCGTCAGTGGGACAAGCCTATTGAGGTCGTTACTCTCGGTTTGGTCGGCGACATTCTGCCGTAAGTAACCGCTGCGCTATTTTCAGACGCGTTGTTGGCAAATCGCATACTTGGAAATAATCAGAGATGGCACTGTAACTGGTAGGTGGACGGAAGTTGTCTGCCCGAGAAGTTGACTTTAGAAGAGGGGTGAAACTTGATTGACATCCAATAAACCCCTATAAAAGCCTGGAATGTTCACGAACCGTTCAATTAGAGCAGGGCCACGGTGTTCAATTAAATGTCGCCGTCCACAAAATGATCTGATTCCGCGCCACGTGTTGACATCTGAAAAGTGGTAAACTTCAAGTTTCAATGAGTAGGATTCCACCGATGTTTTACGCACCGCGATGACGCAGAATGCCAAGGGGAAGAGAGGGCGAGTCTGGGAGTTGAAAGCGTTTTTTCCCCCCGAGGTTCCTTCGGCGACGAAGAGGAATTCAATGCTCGGAGCCGAGACCATTGTTGGCACCATCAAGTCGCTATCATCAGGGTCGGCGGTCGCCATCCGTTCGATGGGGGAAATCTATTTTCTGGTTTTCTTGAGGATGAGGAGGAAGTACTGGTGCGCAAGCGACGACTACCCCATGGACTGCCCAAATGGGTGGACATGCGGGATATTGCCGATCCCCATGCTCTATAACGACGCTGAATACCCCGATTATACGAGTCAGCCCGAGTAAAAAAACGGAGAAGTCAAGGCCTACCAGTAAATCTAAATAAATGTGAGTGCAGTACATTTCTGACCGAGTGTTGCCCAGGTTTCGAAGTAAAAAAAATCTGAAGCCGTGCGCATCGCCCAAAGGTCCAGTGACGCCGGAAACCAGTAATCTGCTAACCCCAGTGCAAGGAAGAGCCACGGGAATCCGCCGTATCCCAAAGCGACTGAGCAAAGTCGACGAGGGTACCGCCGCCTCCAACCCACAAGAATTTACTGGCACCCCAGTTGCAATACCCGGCGAGGGGAAGATAAGCGTAAATACATAGGCAAATGGGAACGGCAAGTAATACCGGCGGTATATTGAACATCGATCAGCCTCCACCCCATCCAATATGGAATGGTTAAAACAGCAATAAAATTGCGAACCGAAAGATCAGCCGTCTGCGCCCACCGACCGTCATAACCAGTCACAACGAGGGTATTGGTGCTTTGGGTTGTCGGCGTGGCCGGGATGTTGTACAATTTCCGCAGGCAGGGGCGTGATAATGCCACTCGGATCGCTGGTATCGCAGGGCGCGGGGATTGGACGCTTTCCGCGGCGCGGAAGCTGGCGCCAAGCCCGAGTCTTGAATTGGGTCCACGCCTAAGTCGGTCGACGGGGAAATTACCTCAACGTCTTCCACCAACTCGGAGGCGAGTGACACTGAGAGCGTCCGCACAAGTTGGTCCATAATATCCGTGAGCGAAAATCTCAAACTTGGCACCGAAAAGGGTGTCGACCCGGGATGGCCACTGAAGCGCGCAGAGACTTGATGTGAGTTGCATGTACGTCCAACCCTCGTTCGAAAACGTACAAACAGAAGATTCGGGAGAAGTTTTATACAATTCTCGGTTATCGATTACCGCCTGGTAGATCGTCAGTTCTCAAGGTAGGACGTCGCATAGAACACATACGTGAGCTACGAAGTCGGTGCCGCTTGGCTGAGCAGACGCTTAACCTCCATCCAGCGTTTATGATTCTCTATGTGATGCTCCCAATAATGAAGCTCCGTCACAATTTCTTTCAAGTTTCCGAAGAGCGCTAGCATGAAGTTGGCAACAGCACGGGCGTCAGAGATGGGAGAGAACCAGACATGTATCAGGCTGAGTTTGTCTTGGCGAATCGTCGCCGCTGGATCAACCGATAGCTCTGGTACACTCGAGGCGTCGAGGGTGATTTCGAGTGCCTCCAAGAGGGGACAGCGTTGGGAAAAGAAGTAGAGACCCAACAGCGTACACTTCGGGGAGTGACTCGTCGAAGACCCCAGTGCGAGGCGTTCAAGACGCGACCATGCAGTAGCCATGTCGAGAATTGTCGCGTCGTCCAATGTATACCCAGAAGGTACGTGAACTTCGACTATTCGCAGGTGCGTAAAGCGAAAGAGAGGCCGAAAGAAACGACCGGGGTGTGCGGTAACGGTAGTGTGTTTCCATTGAATTAGTGCCACCTTAAAGAATTCAAGGTGCTCGTGAGAACAGTGAGCGGAGAGCTCTTGGTAGAGCCCTTCGATCTGCTGCAACGCTCGACAATCGCGGACGACTAGCTCGAAGGATTTTAGCTGAGGGCTATTCCAGGTACGCACGAATGACGAGGATATCGGAATGGTTCCTGCGAGGGTGATGGTAGTAGACCGAAGTTGTGAGAACATAGTTCCGTCAGGAACGTCGGTGAACGACAGCGATGCGGGTAGGCCAGTCCGAAGGGTTTTAAGAGTAGGCAGCCCATCAAGATGCGTCAACATTGGGCGGTCCATCGTACGAACATCCAGCAACTCCGCAGATGTTAACGAGCAGATAAATGTCGACAGTCGACGACGTTCGACCTCGGACGAGGCCCGGTTGACCCCCTGAACGATGACCGAAGTCAGAGAGGGACAGCGTTGCCCCAGGCTATCGAATAAATGCCCATGGTCCACTTGGCCGTCTAAATCGATGGAGTTGATGTTTGGGTTGAGGAAGAGAGTTATGAAGGGCGAATATGTGAGCTGTCGGTGGCACCAGGAGAGATGCTCTAGCCGTGGAAGCAGAGAATCTTCGGGATTATTCCGAGTGAGGGCTCGGTACGCATCCTTCAAGACGGGGAGGCTTCCGCCCAGAGGATCAGTGCAGGAGATTGCCCTAATGCGATACGCATATTTCAGCCACCTGTCCCAGTCAGACGCGACAATTTCCCGGCGAGCCCTCTGGATCAAAAGGGGATGTTTTGAGTAAGATACCAAGCTTATTTAGCTCTCATCTCTCACCAAGGTCGCCACCCCGTCGACAAACACGGTCTCCCAGAGGTCCGCAGGCATGCATCGGATCAGATTGAGAACGGTGTCTTGATTTCTCCACAATGCGTCCAGGGCAATGTCATGAAGGTCCGTGCATGTCAGCGCCAGAGCCGCTAGTTCCCTGGCGTGTTCGCCCAGCTGCAAAACGACCAAATCGACGATCTCTGGAATTTGAAGGCCGCGGTGCATTTCGTCTTCGCGAGGGTTGGAGGGCCAAGCCGAAATGCAGAAATGGCGAGGCAGAAATATAGGCCTGTTCCCGTATACGTGAGTAGTTCGGACAAGGCTGGGAAGCACAAAAAAGGGTGTGACTCAGTGCGACAGTGATCAGGATTAATATTAGCAGATGGCCCGGTGTGCCGGATGCCGGTGGATGCCGACGTGAAATCAACCTCAGTAGGAAAATCTGACGAACATGATTTCGTTCAAAAGAGTGACGATAAGTCAACGATAAGTGTTGCGCGCCATGTTAGCTTACCACGTCGTTTCACCATCCTCCTCCTTGCGCCTAAATATTCTGGGTTCAAAAAGTTTGGTACTTCGGTGATGGCGTTCGCGGATGAATCCAATCCTGTCGAGTTTAACTTTGGGTATTGCCGGGAATCGATGGCCGCGACTCACCTATAAAGGAGGGTGCAGGCGCGATGCATGCAGCATACTTCTCCTCCACAAAGCCCTCATGACGGACCGACTTCGAGAGGTACATATTCCGCCGGAGACCTGTCTTCGCCTGACAAACGTCCGATAGAAATTGAATCAACTGCGCACCGAGGCTGATACCGCGAATATGCGCGCAGATAAAGCCGAGGCGAAAGTCAAAACCCTTGACCAGACCATCCTGGATAACGGTCACGCGATCAAGTCGCTGCAGGTGCGGCTTCAGCAAGCGGAGAGCGCCCTTGAAAAGATGGAGCACACTGTGCTGGATTGCAAGAGTGCAAAAGAAGAGGCTGAAACGGGACGTGCGACAATCGATGGGTTGAGCCGTAAAATTACGCTGCTTGAAGGTCAGCTCGATCGTGCGGAGCAGACGGTGAAGGGGATGGCGGAGATGTGCGTATCTTGCACATCCTACGTTTGCGAAGATTGGAATCACCCATATCTCGATAGGTTACGCCAGATGGATGTGAGATCGGAGCAGTTTGAACGGCAGGTGCACGTTGTTGAGCGAGAGCGGGACCAGTGGGAGGGTAAATTCAAAGTGCGTGCAACGTTTCCCAACTACCTGAAGCGTGATTCGAAGGCCGACCTCACTGCAGGATACCCAAAGTAAATATCAAGAAGCGAGGGCGGAGCTAGATGACCTCGTCACGGCGATGGAAGGCCTCTAGGATTCGGCCTTGGACGGCGCGGCGCGAAGGAGATCTCCCGAGGATCCATAGCACTAGTCGTTTCATCCAGTCACTCTTTTGATGTAAGTGAATGTTTGTTCGATATTCCCGCTGTAGGAAGCTCCGCGATAAGTGTGAGACAGTGCCAATGGTATCGTTCGCGGTCGGTATCCGCCCAGTAGCCGCTTTTTGTACGAGGGTTGTGTAGGAGATACTGTGGCAGGAGGTCTATTTGTGGGTCGTGATAGGATGAACTATTAGCTCCCTGTTCGTGTCCTTCGACTGGGAGGAATGGTAAGGGGCAAGACGCGTGTGATGTGTAGTACCTTGTTTGTTCCGGCCTTCTTCGACACGATCAAATTCCGGCACGGTCCCACGGTTCAGTCGGAACTGAACCATGCACAAGTGGGACTGGAATAGCGGCGTATTCATATATTCAGGCCTCATTGTTATAAGAGCTATGCCCTTCCATGCATCTCATTTATAAGGTCCAGTAGTAAAGTAAGTACAGCTAAATCTTTTTTTTTTTTTTTTTGGAGCGTTTGGTGTGATGATTGAAACTCCGTCTGCAGAAGCATTCCGAGTCATCTGCTTGTGTTGCTGGTTTCTGAGCCAGTTATGCTGGTGAGGTTTGTCCAGGAGGAAATGCCGTTACGCACAATATTATACAAGTCACTGCGTTCCGGCCCCCCCTAAACTCAGCCTGAGTTTAGGCCATTTAGCCACAGCTAAACAGACACCTCTGTATAGGTGACTGAACTCAATATGTTTAGCTCTGTTGTGGTGAGTCCGCCTGTGTCTGGGTCTGGCTAGGTCAGTACGGTCATGTTCAGGTCAGCATGTGTCAGTGTAGGCCCTAAACATAGCACAGTTTCCCCGGATAAATGCGGATGAAGAGCTGACTACAATACCTTTCATCGTCCGACATGATGTCGGTGGGTTGGTTCGAGGCCCTTGCGCGAGAGGGGATGCCAGAGCTAATGAAATGTCATCAGGGGATTGAGCAAAGGAGATTTGGAACATACTGCATATGAGCGACGGTTCCATAGCGATGGTCAATCCCAGCGGCGAGTTCCAGGTTGCTATAGTAGTTAAGTGGAAAAGTCCAAACCAAGGTTCGGGCTGAGCACCTACCTTGGCTCACACAGGAGAGGAACTCGTCGGCAAAGATCCCACGCAAAGACGACCCTTGGTTAATTTCTGCAACGCGGCGCGTCTTCGAAAGTTTAAAGGCATCATTAAAGTTGGTGCTTGCACGGCAGTGATGATGGCTACGCAACGGGACTCTGCCTTTGGAAGATCCTGGTTAGCGAGGAGGGTAGAGGTGAGGGTAGGCGACCAAACTCAGCCCCACTCAGCTATACTGAGGAGGACTCAGCTAGTACGAAGTGTGTTTAGGCGACCTAACTCGGTTAGACAGAAGCCGTCATCAGCTAGCCAAAGGCTGTGTGTAGATCCGTCTAGGGACCTACACAGGGGCTGTCGAGCACCCGCACTCACCCGAACTGAACTACCCTCAACCGAGTTTAGGGGGCGGCAGAACGCAGTGAGTGTGGGACTCTGGCCTTGTAAAAAAGAATATCCTATACCATTCATTGGCCACATACCCACTAAGACCCCCTCTGTGAGTGTCCAATCATCCGGCAGTAAGTCCTCATTTGTTAGCAGCCCACTCCAAGTGTTAAGTACCAGTTGCTTTCTGAATGCAAGTGGGCCGAATTTAATTTTGTCGGTCAGAACACGGTCACGTCTCAAGGCTGAAGTTACCGCTTTCAACCACCCTACTGAGACTAATATGGCAAACAATCTCCCTTGTTTTGGTCTCGTAAAAACTGAATCTTCGCCAGTTGTATCCGGTGATCCGAGTCTGCACATAATGCCTGACACGCGAAAGCAACGACGTGTATCTTGCACTTTGGCCTTTGGCCGCAACCTAGTCTCTCGTAGACAGACACTACAACGATTTGCTCGTACCTCGCAAGTTGTAGCCGCAACCTGAAGCTGAAATTCGACATTCCACCGTTGGCCCAATGAAAAGCCGAGCGGTAAGGCATCCGGGCATTGATTTCACTGTTATGATTGACCGACATGAATAAAAAACCATAGGTTCTGTCCTCAGACCTCATCCCGAATTGAACCGGGGCTCACTAGTCCGGGACGCGGAATTCCTAGCGTGCGGGGAGCTGGCACCATGAGGTGTTGTCTCTCTGGATTTTACCACCTGAAACCCTTGCTTGTGATCCACGACTGTATTCGAATGTCAGTACTACCGACGAATTTATCCTCCTCCTCCTGGTGAACTTGTCAACAATTCCATTTGGCTTTGCGCGCCAAGTTGGAGCTCATACTAGTTTTCCTCGGGCCTTCTCTCAACTCATCTTTTCAGCATTTGCGTTCATAGTGCGCTAGAGAATTTACATCTGACTGCGCCTGAGCGGTCCGTCGAGTATTTTCCAACCCATAGGGGTAACATTTAATTGGATTTACCTGTACATACCGGCTGGTCATCTGCTTCAGTGTCGTTGATACTCAGAGTAAATAAAACCGCACGATTTCGAGGTGAACACCACAGTCTTGCTGCGGTTCTCCGAATGAAGCACAAAATGAGTGATCAATCTCATGCGCCGCGCTCGCAAATTTATTTGCCAAAAAAGAGAAAAAAAATGCGCCCTCCGGCGAATCCAATTTAGTGCTCACTGTAAAGAAGTCAAGGCCAGCTCAAACGCGCGACGATTTTGGAACATATTCCCGTTGGTTCTGAGTCCCCTGGCTCCCACGGGAAAAAGAAACGGGGGAGGTGGTATCGCACGCATCGTCGCGGTCAATTTCTGATTTTGGCCCGCATCAGGACGCCGCTGAGCAGTATTCTGCAGCGGTCGTATATGGCTTGAATCATCCTTCGAGAGCGGGGTTGGAGTGCCTTCTCAAAAACGGTGCGCGGAAGGGAGGTCAGGGGGATACAGAGGTGGGGGACCAGGATGGTACGGAAAGTAACAGAGCAACGCTATGGTATGGGATGTGTGTGGCGAATGCGGTAATGCGGAAGTCTGAGTAGTACGTAGATGTAACTCGACGCAGTATCCGGGGGTCGATGCGGGGCCGAGGAGAGATGGGTAAAATAAAACTCTAGGTGTAATTAATCGGGGGGAAATAAATAAGATGGACGGGGTGGAATACGTAGAGGTGCTTAAAGTATCTGCAGAATCAACGGCTTCATAGAGGAGAAAGTGAAGAAAAAACAACGTGAGCAGCAACAACATCCGCACATGCCAGTAGGAGTACCGAGCACCGCGCTGGACGCATGCGGGTACGTGCACCCCGCCTGCCAATTCTCGCAGTCGACGTCGTGAACGTCAAAATCGCGATCCTCGCCGTCACGGTGTACGTCGGCCTCGCCAGAACGTCGAACTTCGAGGAGATTTTATGCCCCGAAGGACGCGATACCGGTCTCAATGGTCTGTACATACGCGCCACCGAATACCCCAGGGCCACAGATTGGCATCGTACGGGCCCTCAGATGCATTCAGAGTAGCGAAAGACGCCGTGCGCAGCAGGTGCGATAGCGATCTGCGTACGAGACAATGAGTGGGCGAATAGATAGCGGGGGAGTCGGCGGCACCTTTGCACGTCCAGAAAGACCAGTCCTGCAGCGCAGGTGCAAACTGGTGCATGGCAGCTTTGACGCCGGTCGACGAGTTCAACAGTCTCCCGGTTGCGTTCCGTTCACGCCTAAGTAAAATTATCAGCATTGACTTCCCGAATTGATTCCAAAAGGCATTACCTATAACAGCATGAACCCCGCATACCGTATACCCGCTGCTGATTTAGAACTCCTCCCTCCGCATCCCGAAGGCCAAGTGCCATCCGCCTACGACAAGGAAGAGAAAAAGTAGTGAGCGAAATCGCAGCAAAATCCGAAAGAGGCAATACCATTACCTTATTCGGCCTTCCGTCCGAAGATGGCGGTACCAAAGGCGAGCGAGCGCTAGGTGGGTCCACGAGGGCGGAGAAGATGAGGGCGGTTGGATTGACATTCCGGAACGCCAAGCGCGCGCGCGCCCGACCTACTTCCCCGTGAGTGAAGCCGCGCGGGGGGGCTCCACCCGCCGCGAGCAACGCACACCTGGCTTTAAGCGTCCGAGACGGTGGGGCACCAACGGTGACGTACGTCGTACGTCGTGGGTTATGCGTGTCGAGGGCCGGTTTGGAAGATGAGATGCAGGGATAGGCGACGTGCAAAGCGTACACGTCGTCGTGTCGGTGAGTTTGAGCAGAGGACTGGGACAGTGATGACCAATGGGGACGTCGGTGTCGTGCTCGTGTTGGGGATGCGGCGGCGGCGGAAGGCCAGTGGATGGTGGGGGATGAAGGCGGGGTCGAGCAGTAAGCAGTGAGCGCTGAGGCCGATCCATTGACCATGGCGGTGGGGAGGACGCGGTCGGCGTGGAGGTCAATGGACGAGCTTCCCGTTGGGCGGGAGGTGTGGGTCGTATGAGGATGAGGTGCACGAGTGGGGTCGCGGACGTCATAGGCGCGAATGTGCGCACTGTGCCGCGGGGTGGTAGTCGCGTCGACGTAGGCCGTCCTTCGCGACAGTCGGTAGTCTCGTGGTCCCAGCGGATGGCGCACACGACATGTCAGTCCGGCGAGACAGCGGGACGGACGTACGGGGAGCGGCGACAGCGAGCGCGCACCCGCGACGATAAGTAGTTCCTTGATGTGCAAGCTGCGCCGCGCGCGTGGCGCCCGTATGCGCAGGCAGGGTGTACTTACGGACGTATGAGCGTGCTGCTGCGTCGACGATCATCGATAGCCCAAGGAAGTAAAGCGGCGACGGGGCCGCCCGCGCTGCGTAGGACAGCAGCGTTGCTGCCGGTAGTCGACCAGTGAAGCGCGGAGTATCCGACGGGGAAGGAAGCACGTAGCGTCGCACATCCAGTGGTAGTGCGCGAAGCTATAGGTGCACGCAGAGCACAAAGATATTGGTGAGATCTTCGGGGCGCCCGTGGGCCAACGAAGACAGCGCGCGCGACCAAGAACGGTAGCCGGGCGCATCCTGCTCCTAGCTCTCAGTCTGTGGGAGCCGAGGACAAACGTCCAGACTGGCGCGGTGGGGAGTCGCTTGGAGTGACTACGCGAATCCGCTTGGAGTGGCTGCGCGAATCGTGGTCGTATTGCGCTGCTGCACAGGGGCGAGGCGCGCAGTGGGCAGTGCGGGTCGCCGAGGCGCATATCATACACCGCTGCGGCGATGCGAGAATGAGTTGCCACATGAAACGGCGTGCGCGCACAGGATGGCTGGGGACGAAGTCAGTAAGTATGCAAGCCATGCATGGGGAGGGCCCGGAGGGAGAAATGGAAAACTCACGCACAATGGGAAAGGGCGGTCCCAGATTGCAGTCGGCACGTTGGCGGTCACTCGACTCATAGTGCTGCTTGCCGGATCGGACTAAATATCTGAGGAGATAAGCAATTGGGTTCGGCAGCGCGGAGGTGCAGGGCACGTACGAGACTCGTTTGGGAGAGCGCAGCCTTAGTTCCCAGTCGCGGGATGGGACGGGATGTGGATTCGTATCCGCGCAGAACAGCGGCTCAGTGTCGAAGACGAAATGATTGACCAGGAGTGTGAGGTGTCCCGCCGCACGACGTTGAAGTTACGGCGCGATTGGAGGAATAAGACGCACGTAGCGGACGAAAAAGAGAGGTGGCGGCGCCAGTGATCGCCGCGGCGTCGACGCTGGCAACACAAAGCAGGCGGATAACGCGTCGTCGGCGTCCGGAATGTGGGAGCAGATCTCGAGATGCATTGTGCCGGGCCAGGTAGTTTGGGTGTAATTAAAAGTGCGTCGATGGTCGACCTGGATTAAAGGATCCTTTCAGAACGAGCACATACAAGTCATTCCGACACTGACCTTGTCAGCGGAACTCCAACACCCTCCCGCTCAGTGTCCCTAAATACCACCCTAAAAGCAATCCGCCCAGCCCATCATACAGAAAAACGCCCAACATCACGTTCCTTTTCGTGTACACCCTTCTATTCCCCATGTCCCTCGTCATGAACCATTTGAAGCCGGCCAAGAAGGCGAGAACGACCCGGATGGGCGCGCTAGCGTGAAGGAACTGGTTTGAGGCGATGGGCATATATGCGGTTGCGAGGTCTAGAGTTTGTACGAGTAAGCAAAGGTGGATGTTTCAAAGGGTTAGAAAGAATAGCACACATGCAAGTCCAAGCGCAGTTGTTGCGATTCCAAGGGGGGAGACGTCCTCGGGTGCTTGCGCTGTAGGTTTTGCGAAAAGCAGGCGAAGTCCGAGCGTCGTCAGTCCCAGTGCGTGAAGGAGGATGGGCCAAGGAAGGATGATAGGGTAGAATAGCATCTATGCGGAACGGTGTAGGCGCGACAGAGCTTGCCGGAGTACGGCCACGGGAGAGACGGAGCCGTTGTGGATGGTGGCGAGAACGCCGTGATTGATGGTAAATGCTTGCACAAACACCGCTACGCCCGCATCCTGATTAGGAAGGTGCAGATTTTCTTTTCTCTTTATTGCCCGTCGCAGCCATAAAAAAATACAGGGTACCTGGCCCTACTCTGTCTCATTACGCTGACAGAGCCTGGAACGCGAGCAGTCGAGACTTTCTCGCCCGATACCGAATCATTTTGCACAAGCCCGATAAGCACCGATAAGTATAGTATCATAAATACAGCACCCGTGAAGTTCCCCATTAAGCTATATTCGTTACTACTTGCAACACTAAATCGTGTCCCCGCATCCGAAAGCCCAATCTCAATCTGCAGCAGAAACATTGGCGCATTCCAGCCCTCTTCATTTCCGCCCCACGCCAAGCGCTGCTTTTTCCTCTTTGGCCAGAATATCGACGCCGCCGGTAGGAATATATGCTAGGTAGTCGGCAACCACGTCTTTAGCAACCACATCGTGCCCGCGTGCAGTAACTGTGCCGGTGTTTTCAGGAACGAGCACAACGCGAGGGACATCGATCTACGCTTAGTGTCAGTACGATTGGTAAATATGTCTGGGGGATAACCTACCGGAGCTGCGAGCACGATGGAGGCGAATGCGAGGAGGAGGGCGGGCGGGAAGATGTTGGTGCGCATTGTAATGAATTTCTTCGCTGGTTAAAATCAAGCCAAGAGCCCAAGGCAAATGAATAGGGTGTTGGAGTTAGATGTTCCGATGTTCAAACACCAGTTTTTCTCATACTACTCCTTACACACCGATGCAGTAAGCCAAACCAATTTTGTGCCGCACTGCGTATAAGTTCATTCGTCGGCAGGTGAATCGCGCACGGAATAATTCTGCATCCGCTGCTTCCAGGTCCAGGGTACTATCCTAGGCTTATCGGACCCATTTTTGCAAGGTTCGTGCGGTTCTAGTGCGATTTTCGTGAGGCTTTCTCCCTCGATTAGGTCTGCTCAGTAGTATGAGAGGCCGGACTTGTGATTGTCCCGATACTCGAACTGGAGGCGGCACCCGCGATTCCCACGGATACTTTGAATCACCGATAGGTGGGAAACCACGGGTACCTTGAATCACCGATATGTGGGAAAACCAAGTCTTCTATGGGACAGACATAACGCTTCTCCGTCGTCATTATTAGCAACCTATCGGAACTTGTACGAGTCCCTCTTTTGGTACAAAATACAGGGTGTTGGAGTTGGATATTCCAATGTTCAGTTTTTCTCCCCCTTTTCATATCAAGTACTCCTTACAGACCGATGCAGTAAGCCAAACCAATTTTGTGCCACACTGCGTACAACTTCATTCGTCGGCAGGTGAATCGCGCACGCATAATCCCGCATCCGCTACTTCCACATCCAGGGGACTATTCTAGGCTTGTCAGACCCATTTTTGCACGGTTCGTGCGGTTCTAGTGCGATCTTCGTATTCACAACCTTATCGCGAATACCGATTGTGCCTGGTAAGCTTTCAAAATTCCCGGGTGCCTCGTGCAACCGACCTGTTGATGAATTGAGGCAACGGGTCACCAGATACTTCTCCTGAGGAAATAACTCTAACTTTAGGATCAACTCTCCCTGCATTCCATCCACATTCTTCGCTATCGTACGGCCCGCAAGAAGACTGGAGGTTGGGCGTGTCCTGAACCGTTCGTTCAGACCATCAACGCGGAGCAAGAAACACGCCTGGGCGGGTGGGCTTGCTCGACCAATTTGGTCTTCTCACTGATGGATCTGTAGATGTATGTACATGAATGAAAGATAAAGAAAAAACTGGCAAGTTCAAGTTCAAATGTTGATAAGCCATAGGTAAGTACTGTGTGTATGAACCAGAGAGCTCACACTATGGTTGGGGTTTAAGGATGTGCTCCAGCTATAGCGTGCGGCCAAGCGGGTCGGAATTGGCCAGCCTCCCGTTCGACTCGGGTTCGGTAGCTGTACGGGCGCGACCAGTATTCTTTGACAGGATTCATGAGACGGCTATCGTTGAGTGGAAAACGACGCAAGATTCACAAGCTGGTACGTAGTGTGCCGTTGGAGCCAAGTAAGTTCTATTGTGATGTTATGAGCAGAACCTGCGATATTATGAGCAGAACAATCTCGTAGCACAACGCACCTGAAGTACACGTTGTTCATCGCGCCCTTTCATACACATGATGGTTATCCGCCAATGGCCTTGTCGATCTGGGTGAGGTCAACTCGAAACGAAGATAATTGTCCTTTTGGTCTCGTTGTCAGGAAGGGTTAGTAGCAAGCCATGGCCAAAGCGCGACTCGGAGTTTTTAGGACAAAGTTTACGCATTCACAGCCATCCTTAAACGAGGTCAGTTCAACCAAAATTCAGAGCATATATTATACCCGTGGTTCGACTACTATATCCCCCGGCTCAGGACTCGGTGGTGCTCGGGCGACTGGCCGGTCACTTGGCAACAAATTTGGATTTTCTGGGGTCGAGGTGGTGAGTTGAAGTACCTCAGTCACTAAATGTGCATCGCTCAGTGCAGTTATCAGGATAAATTAGGGCACAGACCTGTAGGCTGCATTGGTGCCCTCTGAGCCTTCCTCCGCTTTTGTATAGACTGGCGGAGAAGTCGTAGGATGAAAACGATGAGCAGGAATGCGCCAAATGACTCGAGAGCGATGCCATATATGCTTGCTCCGTGTATGGGGCGATTGCCTGTAGTTAACCCGGTGGGCTGCGTGGGGGGCGAGGGACATGCTGGGGCGGAGGGAAGATAGCGAATTGAATGAATCAAATGATGATCAATGTTCAACATTGATTCACACCGCTGGGGCCTCGATTAAAATGGGATTTTAATTAGCTCCGCTTCTACTAGTTTAGGAATCAAAATGACACGGCCCGAGACGTGATTGGATTTATCTCATTTAACGCTCAACACAATGTAATCCGCAATCTAATCTATCAGAGTGCAAATAAAGCTCAACTAAATTTTGAGTATCGCCCTACGTTTTGGCGGCCATAAAATCTTCTGTGATACTTTGAATTTCGAGTTACATTAGAAAAGTACTGAAATGAAAAAAATAGATTTTCATTTAGCACTGGTTGGGAGATTCAAGTTTTTCAGCACAATTTACGGTGAAAAATGTTGTTTGTTTTTCAGACATTTTTCACTAAAAAAGTAGGTGAAAAACTCAAATCATTTTCACTATTTTTTGAGCTCAAGGTGAAAAATTCAAAAGAAAGGCAAAAAGAGGTGAAAAATGTTTGAATTTTCCACCTACTTTTTCACTGAAAAATGTCTGAATAACAAACGACATTTTTCACCGTAAATTGTGGTGAAAAACTCGAATTCCCCAACCAGTGTAGGGGCCTTTGAAACTAAACAAGAAACTTTGTTTGAGATGGCTTTAAACCCGACTGCAGATGGTCTGTGGATGGTCTGCAGGTCTTCGAATCATCATAAACCAATACTACATGTGTATATCTATGAAAGGAGCACCGCAGGATACTGTGCAGTCCATCTGTAGGCCATCTGCAGCTGGGTTTCAAGCCGTCTCAAACTTAGAGTTTTCTGTTTAGTTTCAAAGGCCTTTAAATGAAACCTATTTTTCTCATTTCAGCACTTTTTAAATGTAACTCGAAATTCAAAGTATCGCAGCAGATTTTATGGCTGGCAAAACGTAGGGTGATACTCGAACTGTAGTTGAGCTTTATTTGCACTCTGATAGATTAGATTGCGGATTAGATTGTGTTGAGCGCTAAATGAGCTAAATCCAATCACGTTTCGGGTCACATCGCTTTGATTCCTAAACTAGTAGAAGCAGAGCTAATTAAAATCCCATTTTAATTGAGGCCCCCGCGGTGTGATTGACGCCATGCACAATAAATAAGGTGAAGTATGTGGTTACAGTTTGGTGCAAGCGCCAGTCTGCTTGAACGGAATCATCAAGCTTTGACACTACCAAGCAAAAAACAGCCCAAATTAATTTTAAATGGACTATTTGAACAGCCGTAGCGCTCAAGCGTTTGCGTCGCTTGGGCGAAAGAATTAAGAGATAGACGACGGCAGATCGGGGGAAACATATTTGACAATCTAATTTGTTCAGACTGAAGACTAGAGGTCCTTTTTCTTTAGTCTCTTATAAACAGACGCTACAACGGTAAACTCGTACCTCGTTTGTTGTAGTCTGTCGATTCCCTTTGACAGTTGATCGGAGGGTCCCCTTATCAAAATCCTCGAATGTTGAACTGCACCTTAGGACACGTATTCCACGTATTTTCAGGATGGATTATACTCACTGAATGAGGTTCAATAACTCCCTCCCTTACAATTTTCTGCCATAGTTGAGAATCGCGATGCCGAACTTTCAGGGGTTGGCCGCTGACAAAGCCAAGCATTTCTTCTGTGTATACTCCGGCACCTGGGGGATATTCTGAAAATGCAAAGTTTAAGTGGTTAGGATTAATATTACAGGATGAATGGCCTCTTAGCTTAGGCTAAATGGTATGTTGAAGGTATAGAATAGTGAGAGGGGAATTTCAAACTCCGAAGATTATGTAATAGCCCGACCCTTCTTGTATTCACAGCGCCGGGGCCAAAAAAAAAGGAAGAATTAAGTTGATCTTTTTACTCAAAATATCGCAATAAATTTATAGCAAGCGAAAGCTCGATTTTATTCCTCGGATTTAAAGGCTCACAAAATCTAATCCTTTTTGTGCTATTATACTTAAAAATCAAGAACTAACTTAAATGCTCGTTTAATTAGTAAGCAGCCAATCAGAGTCCATGTTCATAGGTTTAACAAGTATTTAAGTTAGTTTTTACTTTCTAAGTATAGTAAGACAAATAGGATTAAATTTCTTGAGCCCTTAAATCTGAAGGATCAAATCAGATTTCCGGCTGCTATAAATTTGTTGCGATATTTTGAGTAAAAAGATCAACTTAATTCCGCCTTTTTTTTTTGGCCCCGGCCCTGTGATTGATCGCGGTTAACTAGACTACTTTTTCTTTGAGCTACAAAATCGCACGTTGCGCCACAAATTACAGAGAATATTCAGGATGATATTATTTTGGCCCCAAATTCGCCGTCTGTTCACAGTATCCTAAATCTTCCGCATCCAGAGGGAAAATCCAGCGCACGGGCCTCTTGGAGGGACTACGTTACCCGTGAGAACTCCACTTGAGCCCCTATTGAACGTATCGGCGATCATCGGCGCCGATCATTCCCCGAAGGCCACGTGCGCTCTTTTTGCAAGTTGTCTTGACCGCCATTAACTGTCCTCAACCGCAGGCGTCTGAGCCTAGATTCACGTTATGAGTGGTCCCAGCACTACCGTCAATCATCCCCATTCCTCTTCCGAAGAGGTCGGCGAAATGACGGCTTTAAAGTATAGGCCGCTGTTTTTACCCAAAAAAAGCACGACCTGATTCAGCGCAACGTAGGAACAGTATCCTCAGGCTTTCGTCCTCAGTCGAAGAACAAAACGCTCTTCTCCGGCGCAGCAACCAATGGAAAGAACGACAGCCAATGGCGGTAGAGGTTCCTGCGACGAGCAGTAGCGCATGGAACGCGTTGCTTCGTTCCACCCTTGCCGACACAATTCAACCGAAGGCTGAAGGATGGCGCAGCGGGCTAGATGCGCTTCTCGTTTTCCTGGGCCTTTTTTCAGCCATCGTCACTGCTTTCATTGTGCCCTCACTTCTCACACTCAAGCAAGACGAAACCGCAAGAACCAATGAAATATTATTGAATATCACCGAAATCTTGGTGATAATCGCGGGCTCAAATTTAACCCATTCGGACCTAATCTCGCCCTCTGTCTTTGTCCCCGCCGCAAGCGATGTGAGGTTCAATGTTTATCTGACTCTCTCACTCATTATCAGCGTATCTCGTTTTCCTCTGGTCCCAATGCCTACATCTAACACCGCACATTCTCAGCTTTCAATTGGAGTGCTCGCCATCTCGTGCCGAGGGTTTCTCAACCTGGTTTCCTGGTCGCACCATAACAAGGCAGTCGAGCGGTTGACCGACATCAGAGCACGATGGAAGTCAGCGGAGCAACTCTTGGGCCCAGCCATCGAGTCTCTGCCGCAAATGCTAGCTGTTCCCGTCCTCCTCTTTATCGTTGGACTAGTCGACTCGATCTTCTCAGTTTCACTCCAAATACCTACTCCCCCGGTGTCCATCCTGGTTACGTCTGGTCTTGCTGTAGCCTTTGTGGCCGCCGTCGCGACAGGGATGGGCTTCACGCTTATTGACGGGATCCTGAGGCCAACGACATCTCCCTTCCAATCTCGATTGGCGCATCTCCTCAATGTTTCGGTCGTTCGGAACCTAACACCTTTCTTCCTTCGACTCCGCACAATAACCGCCACCGCTCTCGGAAATGAATCAGCGCCTCGTCGAGCACCGCCGATGAGTTCGGCCCAACCATTGTCACCAGTGGCGACAGACACCTACCACGAGGTTGTTCAAGCGACGCGGGATGATGACATTCTCGATGAGGCTGCCACCGCTCTCTTCAATGTTATCGCCCAGAGAACAAACTATCACTCGCCATCACATCGCTTTTTCAAACGGCACTTTCGAAGGCTCCCGGTCGACCTCCTGCCGCAGGAATGCGGTACCTTACTGCATCTCCTTTCACCAGAGGCCAGTGTCCGGAGTCATCGCACAGCCGCGCAAGTCATAGTTGATATCGCGTCCAATGGCCGTGCTCGTAAGTTCTTCCTTGACCGAATTGGCGGACCAAGCATTAAATGTCCCCGTGTTTTAGACCCGCTACGCTACTCCCAAAATGACATTCGTCGGCTGCTGCCCAGTTTGTCGCAAGCAGCCAGGCGCGCAACCGCCGAGGCGTCCTTTGCTGATTTGTGGGACTCAGTCTTCCTTCGGGCCATGGCAGTCGTCGCTAACTCCGGCACCCATGTCGCAACATACCCCCCTGCGATTGTCTTTATCGCTGCGGAGCACTGGTCATGGAAATATTTAATCCCAGACGAATTATCGGACATCCTTGTTTTTGTCTTTGAGGTCCTCGATGCAAGGCTCAGACCAGAGCTTGCGGAGATCCACGACCAAGAGTCGGCCGAGGCGTCTCTCGTCGACGCACTGTTCTCCACACCGGTCTCGGCCGCAGGGCAAAGCTCGAGCCCCCTGACTTTCGTAGTCAATGCTCAAAACGTTCTCGCCTCACTCCTGTACGTTTTACCACATTTACGTTGGAAACGAAAGTAATGTTTTGCACTGGCGTACAGCTATCTGCCCCACCCGACGCACAATCTCTTCCGCATTATTGTTTCCTGGTTACTTCGGATCCATCCAGTGACTCACGTCATAAGCGCTGCTCAAACTCACGTCGAGATCGTTCAGCGCACAGAACGGCTTCAGCTGCTGGGTCATCGCGAATATATGATGGTTCCACGCATGGCTTCTACGGTGGCCGAACGGTGTCTGGCGCTCGATGGATTCGCGCTCTATGAACCCCTAGCTCGCCTCTGTGCACGCTGTCTCCTCTACACGCCGAGTATCCGCTCTCGTCCGCCGTCCGGATTCATATTCTTCGCGCGCCCACTTTTGCGCGCGCTTCTTCAGGCGGTTAAATCTCATATCGACCTAGCCGCCCCTCAGTCCCGGGATCTACTCACAAATATGCTCGAGATACGGCGGGTGGTGACAGAAGATCTTTTGTGGAAGGATGGGAGACTCGAAATGCTGCGGGGCCTTGAAAACCTCCTTGGCGTTGGTACGTCTACCGCATTTCCACCGTGACTCACTCTAATTGGACAATAGACGACACGAGGAGCTCTTCTAGCGCTCAAATTGCCCTTGAATACACTGATGGGTTAAGAAATCCCCGTCGAACGCCGTCCCCTGGCGGCATACAATATGACGTCGCTGAAGCGGGACGTTCGGTGGCTGTGGTTCCGTGACGTTAGTTTGTTCTTTTGTAAGTAGAGGGTTCAAGGTCGTTTTTTGGTGAATCAATATCTGCCGACCTCCCCGGAGACTTTAGTGCTAAAGAGAAGGTCACTGAGCTGTTTCTGGCCGTCGAAAAATAACTGACTGCTCTAACCAGGCAATACATGCTTCGGTCTCGGCCGACCCCAGTCGTATCAATAAATTCCGTTGACTATGTGCGCATGGTTCAACTTTGATTTGGCTACATATTTTTCAAGCTCGACTCGATCCGAACATCATTATCTAAACCTGCTCAGGTAAACATTCCATACCGCGCAAACTACACCTAATCAACGTCTTAGTGTTCCTATACATCTTCTCGAAAATGGCAAGCGGAGGTCTCTATTGTGCTGTATTTGGCCCCGGTGTTCGCGACGCGCCGGGGCCACGCGATCAGCGTTCAAACCTTCTCAGGGACAGGTCAGCTGGCTATGACTAGTGAGCACGCGGCACATTTAAAGGGCTAACCTTCTTCCCTCCTCCACACACCGACCATGCTCAAAGCCCCCAATTTACCCACTCTCGACAGCCTGGGGCTAAAGGACCTCAATGTTCAGGACCTCGACGTTGGCAAGATCGCCGCGACGTGGATGGAATCTTTTGTCGCTTGTGTTACCAGCAAGGATGTCGATGGCATCGTGTCGTTATTCATCGAGGAGTCTCACTGGTGAATAGTCCCAATTCTTGCTATTGGAGTTGTAACTCAACGTGTCAGGCGCGACATGCTTGCTCTCACCTGGGACTTTCGCTCCTTCCATGGCGCAATCGCGATTCGGAAATTCCTCACCGACCGCCTAGTTTCTGCCCAGCTGTCAAACATCCGCATGCGGGAGCAGTCCCCCGCGCTGCAGCAGCCTTACCCAGACATCGTTTGGATCAGCATCATTTTCGATTTCGAGACCGATGTCGGCGTCGGCTCGGGCATCGTGCGAATCGTCCCGCAAGCTACTGGTCCCTGGAAAGCGCACTGCATGTACACAAATCTCGAGGATCTCAAGGGGTTCCCAGAGAAGATTCGGGGTTTGCGCAATCCCGCACCGAATCACGGGAAATGGGAAAAAGCACGCCAGCAATCTATTTCTTTCGAAGGCGAAGACCCCATCGTTCTTATCATTGGCGGTGGACATAGCGGCTTGGACCTGGCCGCGCGCCTCAAGTATCTTGACGTACGCACGCTGGTAATCGAACGGAATGCCAGAATCGGAGACAACTGGCGCAGTCGTTACGAAGCTCTTTGCTTGCACGACCCCGTCTGGTACGACCATCTCCCGTATATGCCATTCCCGGACACCTGGCCGGTCTATACTCCGGCGTTGAAGGTGGGAAAGTCCTTTCAAAAAGGATACGACTCACGCCGTACGTATACGTATAGCTTGGGAACTGGCTCGAGAACTATGCCGAGTCGATGGAGCTAGACGTATGGACGTCCTCCACTGTGGTCAGCGCACGCCCGGGGACCTCCTCTGGGTGGGATGTCGTCGTAAAACATGCCGGCAAGGAACGCACCTTCAAAGTTAAACACGTAGTCTTCGCGACCGGCATTGGCGCGGGTGAGGGAAAGCTTCCCTCGTACCCAGGCATGGTGGGTGCTATCCGCTGTCCTTTAACCGAACGCTTACGCCCTTTACTTTTACAGGACGTCTTCAAGGGCCAAATTCTGCATTCCACCCAGCATAAACGGGCGACGGACCATGCGGGCAAGAAGGTTGTGATTGTTGGGGCATGTACTTCAGGTACGTCCCGTTTCCTCCCGCTCATCTTAGGATTGAAGCTCCCTTGCTTCCAACTAGCCCACGATATAGCCGTGGATTATTACGAGCACGGTGTCGGTGCGCCTTTAAATCGTACCACCTCCATCGCATTTACTCACCGATAATTCAGACGTGACGATGTATCAACGCAGCTCAACGTACGTCATGACCACGAAGAACGGCTGGAAGCACATAATGGGCGGTGTTTATTGGGAAGGTGGACTGCCCACGGACCTCGCCGATCGATTTACCGCATCTTTCCCGCACCTGATGGCTATCGGCCTCAACCAGCGGCAGGTGCACAAAATCGCGGATGATGACAAGTGTGTTGGATTCTCTTTCCGCTCGACGATATTTGACGGGGTTGAATTTCAACAGGGAGCTCCTCGAGGGTTTGAAAAAGTGTGGGTTCAAACTCAATCTGGGAACCCTCGACGCGGGGTTCGCATTGTCGGCCTGGGACAGGGCCGGGGGCTATTACCTCGGTATGTTGAATTTTATGTTGAATCGCTGCGTTCAGGGGGGGGTTGCCGATCCCCTGCCGATACCGGTTCGACCGGCCCGATAGCTCGGTTGTGCATGCCGAGACTGCCGAGGCACCTGGATCGGTGTGGCTATGCACGCCGAAGCGCGGGCGTTGAAATTGCCCGAACGCAGCGAATTTCACCCGCATAGCCCCGCAGCACATATCCCTCCAACTCACCCTGAATAGACGTCGGCGCCAGTCAAATGATTATCGACGGGAAGATCAAACTAAAAAATGACAGTCAGATAGCTGAGTTCACAGAAAGCGGTCTTCGCTTTGAAGATGGGAGCGAGCTTCCTGTTGACGTGGTTGTATTCGCCACCGGGTACCATAAATTTTCCTGCCTCAAATGCAAGAAGCTGATTCAGTTTTATGATAGTCTCGGCGACGCACGCAACGGTGTGCGCAAGATATGTGGGGATGCCGTTGGGGACAAGTGCAAGGCGATCTGGGGCCTCAACTCCGAGGGAGAGATCAACGGAGCCTGGCGCGACCTCGGTGTTCCTGGCTTGTGGTATATGATGGGTACGGTCAAGATTCCTTCCTAGATTGTTTTTCGTTTATTTACTGGATGACAGGTAATCTTGCCCTTGGCCGTTTCCATTCGAAACATGTTGCTCTGCGTACCATCGTTTCGTCTATATCTGGAGGCGATTTACTGATCTGTGCTTCACAGAAATCAAAGCGATGGAAGAGGGGGTGTTCGGCGAGCGCTATAGCGCTCCGGAATAGAATCTGCTTGATTGTAAATTGTATATGAAATGCAAGCTCTGGGACCGACCCCTCTGCGTATTTTGCCTTCCAATTCCCCCTCGGTTGATTTTTCACAGTCATCTCAACTTCAACCAAGTTCAACAGTCAGCGGCCGTAAGGTAAGCTAATGATGGAAACGGGAGCTATCAACGCTTGTCTTCTCCCACCAACTCGACCCAATGTCGACGATCCAGAGTGGAGAGCCCAGGCTTCCTGCGGATCTCGAGAGGGAGATTCTCACTACCGCTGCCTCCGTGCTCCCTATTCGCCATATACCGAACATTATTCTCGTCGCTCGGCGCGTGCAAATTTGGTGCTATCCCTCCAACACTTGGTGTCTAGCCTATAGCTCATGCCGTATCCAGGGTCACTCCCATGCTCTATAGGTCCTTCGTCGTCTGCAACAGTCCCCCGAGCGAGGACTCTTTGACCCTTCGTCGAACACCTAATGAATTTCGGCGTATGATATCACTCAGCCCCACAGCGGCCGCTGCGGACATCCACAGCCTCTGCATCCCGGATTGGTTACATTCGGGCCAAATAGGTGACTTTCTCAACGCCTGCAGCGGCATAGAGACATTGGCAATATTCGGCATCTCCGTAGTGGTGCCCACGCTTCTACCCGCACTGGCGAAAATGCCGCTTCGGCGCCTATCCCTCGAGCTGCTCCCTCTCTTTGGCGCAGTCCCCGGACTAGACTTCACCGTCGATTTCAGACATCAAATATTTTCTCGACTCACGCATCTAACTATTCAGGTGCCTTACGATTTTGTGATGTCGCGGCGTCTATTCATAACATCATGATTTAGGACATTCCGGAGGAAAACCCCGATCCTGGCATGTGGGCTGGCTTGGTTGAATTACCTTTCTTAACGCACCTTGCCTTCACGAACTGGCATCTTCCCCCCATCTTCAATACCATCCTCGCGCAATGCCAAGCTTTGCAGGTATTCGTTCTCAAGTGTTCCGCGGTCCATATCGCACATACAGAGGGTTTGGGGTATTTTGCACATGATCCCCGTGCGGTTGTGCTCGTTGTCAAGAAATTTCAGGAAGATTGGGAGGCAGGCGTGGATGGCGGCCAAGATTTTTGGAAGAGAGCAGAGAAATTCCTTGAAAAGCGGCGGACGGGAGAGATCGATGGTTTGTCTTCATTTATTACGGTGAGCGCAGCTCACACCCACCTGAACGATTTAGAATATCGTTACATTGCGCTTTAACAACACGATGAGAGCGCGATGGATCATGTATTGCTTTTCCTACATTGAATCGTCTGGATCGACTCGGATCATCGAGCCTGTGATCGGAGTTTTATTTTTTTGTCGCAAGCAAAACTGGAAACCATGCCGCATGGTTTCAAACCTCGAAGACTTGCTCCATCGCAATGAGATTGAATCTCACCGAGTCGGCTTCAGAGCTCGCCTTCATGTTCGGAGCTGTGTGCAGACAACACCATTCGCAAAATTCCACCACTTTGGGTTGTCCCTCATCTCGGTGTTATCTTCAAGGCCAGATTTCTTGCGCTTCCTGTCCGACATGGTGGCGAGTGCTAATAGCGTTTGGGAGTATGTGACACATCGGATGTGATGCAGTCACAAAGGGCTCGCCCGGCTCCGGCCCGCGAAGTCAACCACGAGTTTAACTTTGGAATCGCTGTGGGGGCATATGAAACACTCTCTTAAATATGGTCCTATGGCATCGCCGGCAGTTCCTCACTTAGAGGCTTCAAGTTCCGGTCCCATTAAATAAGTAGTAAGTACTTTCGTGAAGCCGTTCGGTCTGAACCTAGTTGGCCAACTTGAAGTTGCTTTGAGTCGAGCCCCTTGAATGAAACCAAATGTCCCACCATGGGCACTATTCGGATCACCGTGGAAGATCGACAATTGAGAATAATCTAGCCGGCTGCCAACGTAGGTTTCAACTCAGTTGCGGGATTTGCGGGGGATACAAATCGCAGCTTAACTTGGGATTGACACTACAGAACTGCCTCGGATACCCAAAATACGAACTTGGGAACATCAGCACAAAATTTATTATAGGACCAAGTGAGTTTGTACAGCGGCAGCGGCGTTTGAAGCTAAGGTAATACAGGAGGAGCGATACAAATATGGTGGAATGACGCCGGCGGTCGGAGTATTGAGGGAGGAGTAATGAAACGGTTCGAGAACATCGGATGATGGGGAGTACGAAGGGGTTTCAGTCCGCATACATATAACGGGGCGGAATTTCAAGTTGCAGCTGCCAGTAATGGTCGGGCTGGCCCAGCTGAATGGTCAGCCCGGCAAACTGCGTCTGGCCGAGGAGATGATCCACAAAACGCCCACCCTGGCGCTCAGCTGCCACGTTAGCCGCCTCAAGGCGCTTATCACGTCGGTTACAGTATCCATTGACCGTTTCAATCCTGCGCTCCATGTACGGCCGCGCCTCGGGCGCTGCTTTGCCATAATCGTACTGCCGCAGCTCGGCTTGGATCTTCGTCAGGACGTCGCCGACGGTGACCGGCTGCCCCGACGTCCCATGTTTGACCTCCAGCCGCCGCTTGAACATACCCGCCGCAATGCGGACGTGCAGCGATGTACGGGGCGGGTGACAGGCCGGAGCCTCAAGCAAGGTCTGGGTGAGCTGGGGGTTCCGCCGGAATGCGTCGGAGGGAAACGAGAAATCCAGCTGAAGGGCATACTGAGGTGTAAGAGCGGGATGGATCTGAAGCCTGGCCTCTCCGCGATGGCTCGGCAACGGCGGTGGCGCGGGAACGGATTTCTGGGAAGCAGGTGGAAGTGGGGAGGTCCACGACTCGGGGGAATCGCGCTCGACGTATTCGTCAACAGAGAGTTTCCAGTGTACCTGCTTCGGCGACATGGCGGGGGAAGTCCTGGTGAGTTGTCTTTGCAATAGGCAGCGGACTGCGGCCTATTTGTACCGTCCTTGTAAAGGTGTCACTGGTTGGAATAAATTCCATACAGCTCAATTTCTGACAGGTGCATGAGTCGCATCAAAATGGAGGCCCGAAACATATCCCCACATAGAGAACTTCCTCTTTGTGAGGTCGGGAAATAACGGGTTTGGTCGCAATTGACTGCACAGCAATGACCAGTCCAACCTTTGTGATAGGGATCTGTTTTATGGGGTTGTCAGAATTCAACCCGTCAAACCTGTTTCGCAAATAGCGGCTCACCTTTTTCCACAAACACACCCGCGGAATCGAATCGCAGACACAGGAGGATGGAACGTTTAAAGCCGGCGTTTTGCGAGGAAGGGCGGAGGCGCGCAGATTTTTGATCCGCTGGTGTGGTACAGTCTGCAAAAGAAGCTGTTCGACGATTTTGGAAGCTGTTGAAGAAATAAAAACGCCACTGACGAAGAATACAAGCTATTCCAGTGTACCATTGTCTCGAGACCGCAGTCGAAATGGCCCAGTAGCACGTCACCATCCATCGGATAGCAGGAATACCTGGGAGACCTCGATGATCGTGGGACACACAGTACCGCATAGCGCGATAACAGCGGAGAGTACAGCTATGATTCGAGCTCTATTAGACACTGAAATAGACTGTTTGGCGCTCATGCAACGACACGCGCGCACTAGATAACTCTGGTGACTGACATGTATTAGATATCGATACGCCCCGAATGACGAGAAATTGTCAAATTTGTTAGGCCTGCGAATCATAATTCTGAAGAAGAAATATGCCATATATTACGTTGATAGTAGGAACATGAATATCGGGCGCACCACCATCACTGAGGGAGCGAGCTATGCTCTTGCTCGAAGGATGCGGACCGATGAGAAACCGCGCACCACGTTCTCCGGAGTGGCATCTCTGGCGAGGAGTTCATCGCTATCCCAACCCAAATCACTGGTGAATTCATTCCAATTCCCAAGAAATACCGGCCAAAAGTCACCATAGAATTTCGCGGTCCCGACGGAGAGTTGCTGCTGCAAACTTGGGAAGGAGAACAAAACCGGTTACAGCGGGGCCTGCGTATTGTTCCACTAGGTCCGTGCCCAACTAATTGATACTCCATAGTCTCCTGAGAATGCTAGATATGAGTAGATATGCCAGGTCACCGGAGACTCCCAGCGGCGGCAAGTGCAGGGTCCCGAGACAATTGTCAGGTTTCGCGGAGGTTGGTGAACCAGGGAGATTTCGCGATATCCAGACCATCGTGCACCGGTGGTGGCAAGATACGTCTTTCCCATCATCATGATATAGCGTGATTTAGCCCCGGCCGGGCCGGGGCAATTGGTGTTGAATTGTTGTTTGGGATTATTTTCGGATGAAAACACTCAGGCTACACAGCAAGGACATCCCAACTGCGCGTGGCTGCGAATAGCACTCAGTAGACGCTAAGGGTCCCGTAAATGTCGAAGTGCCGTTTGGCCGGGTCCAAACGCTCCTTTGCGCTGCAACGCAGACGGCCTTCGCGTGCGATTAATGCACACCCGTTGCAGATGCGCGGCAGAGCCGCATGTGTTTATCGCACGTGGTTTGCGTGCGCCGGTCGTTGACCCCGGTGTCAGGGTTTACTCTCTTCGCTCAGACTCATTCCGTGAAGTCTGCGGTTCCGCTCGTGGTATAATTTTAAGTGATCGTCTTTGCACCCGAAGTTGAACTAAATGCAACATTGTTGGTATCCGGATCACTTAGAGACCGTCGCACAATCCGCAGTAACCTGCTTGGCTGCTTGGTGTCCACTTTATTGAACACACTTCGGCGATCCGCAACGCCTAGGCTACAAGGCATTTATTCCTGGCTGACCGTCCAGGACTTAAGACGTGCGCGACCATGGCTTTGCGTGGGAACTCCAAGTTGCCTCATTCGGCCCAAATATTTCCTTTTTTGGAGAACGAGCGGGATTTTTGCGGTATCTGAACTGAGATAGATATTTCGGCCGCTTCCGAGCGCCTCCTGCCGGAAATGTTACTATCCTTAGTCTGTTTGCATTTATCTTTCGTAATCCCGACTCCGCAAAGCTGTAGAGAGGCTGTTGAGTTCATTTTTACTGCAACAGAGTGTGACGTTCGTGTTGAAATTACACAGGTTGAAGCAAGTTGAGACGGAAGATCAGGGCGAGTGAACAACGTTGTAAACTTGCAGTCCTCCCAGTATTTAATGAGCCTCATTGCATCTCCACTAGTTAACTTGCACCCACTCCAAATGCCTGCACGACACGTCCGATTCTCCACAGTGAATGAAATCTATTCGCTGCCCCCGCCTCTACTGCTTAGTCCCGCGGCGTCCTCCTCAGCATCTTCACTCGGTCCTCTAACACCGCCGCCGCTTCCTCACATCGGCTTCGCGGTTCCAGCCCCCCAGATGTCGAAGAAACCATCCTCGAACCCTTCAGGGATGAATCGGACGGCTCACAACCTCCTCGCGCTATCGACCAGTCCTATCCTGCGATATGACGTTGCGCAGCATCCATCCACAATATCCACACACCACCCAGGCGTAGCTTCATCGGCCTTCCTCGAACCTGCAGTCTTCCCCCCACAGGCGACCATAACCCTTGTCACCCCCCACCTCCCGTGGTCCATCCCCGTTTCCGCACTGAATGGGAGCTATGTCACAGTGGGCGACATGCTTCTAACACTCCACCGTGCCCTCCAAATGAACTCGACGACCGCCGAGTTCAATATGCTGCGGACGGAGAAATTGATGCGGCGGGTGTCCAGGGCGTACACCCAGCGGTACGAGCGGCTGCGTGGCCAACGCGGGTATGCGGAGGAAAAGCGCGGAGGTATCAAACGGGTGGATTTTCTGATGGGATACACCTCATTTCAGGGAATCGCACCGACCGCGGATCCCAGCGTCTGGAGACTGACCATTTCATGACATGAAGTTGAACTTCGGGTGAATTTATTGTAGTTATAGTATGTCTTACCGTATCCCTAGCCCACTTTTTTTTGCGTAGTATCAAGTCTGTTTGGAAGCCTGTCGTAACAAATTTGTGCGCTCTTCTGCGGAAGGTTCGGCTACGATGTTTAGTGATGTTTGGCTCCGAAAACTGGGACGCGTCCATCACGTGATAGGTTGTGCCTTTGGACTTGCGCGTTTCTTGTCCACGTTTCGCTGGATTCACAAGAACATGGCATGTGATAGTTTTCAAATAGACCCGGAAACTGAACGAGAGGAACGAATCATTCAAATTATATCTCAGGAAAATGGGACCCAGTTCGCTACACATGAATCGTGCCTACTTTTGTTCCCATGCGGTACGGCGAACGTCCTGGCACATAAACACCAACTTCTGGATTTCCTCCCACTGATTTTGATACCCTTCCCCGCTGAGGGATGTGATCTGGGGAAACATGCGGTCAATGTGCCGCGCTGCCACATGCACATCCACTTGAGGCCACCGGCGCTCCTGGCCTATCACGGGAAAAAACTGGAGCTCCGAGAGGGAATGCGCGAGCAATGGAGTGGTCGATATGTCGGGAAGGTTGACCGGGAGGAATGCAACACTGAGTGTGCGAAGTACGGGACAGTGCTGCGCCAGGCACTTGATGAACTCGAGGTCTGCGTCGGCCCCGTCGATTGCGAGGGACGTTAGGTGCGACCAGGTGCGCATTATGTTCAGCACACGCTCGTCGCCAAGGGAGCCCTGAAGGACCTTCTTCAGACTAATCGTCTTGATACGCGATAGCCCCTGTAGCGCACAGAAGTCGTCCACTGCGCACCGGAGTCCCTGAACCTCCAAGTTCCACAGACTCGTCTGCCAGCAGGACGAGATACAGCTCGCAAGTGCGGCGAACGTCTCGCCGCTAGCCGTAGGTGTGTCCCACGGCTCGTAATCGCGGACGAGATCGATTCGAATCGAGGTGATGGCGGGGGCCCCGATGCGGGTCACGAGAAGGGGCATCGTGCGCTGCATTGGGCGTGTACCGGCCTCGATGATTAGGTCGGTCAGGGCGCAAAATATGCTGTCGGGAGCGATAGATTCGAGGGTGACCTGGTTCCAACCTATGAGGTCCGTTTTCAAAGACTTCAGCGAGGGCATAGAGGCCATGGCGAGGAAGCCTTGGGGATCAATTGCGCCGTCAACATCGGTTAGACTGATGGATTGCAAATCTCGAAACGCGCTGCATAGCGCGAGTGTCGTGCTTGGCAATCCGGAAAGGAAGAGGTAGGCGAGAGGCGGTGACTCCAGTGACAGCAAGGTGAGGAATGTTTCGGTGGCCGAGGTACTGGAAAGGCTCAAGGAAACGAGCGAAGGGGATATGTAGAACAGAACATCTGTTTGGGGAGAGCCCGAGCCACACGCGAAACGGGAGAGGTTGGGCAGAGGGATGGATTTGCGCATTGCTAACCGCACGTAGACCAACGGGTTAACGGTGCGCGACGGCTCTTGGTACACGATCTCTCGGCATAACGCGGCGTGGCGATCAAAGGTGTCCCAGTCCGCCGCTTCCACGACTCCCTCTAGATCCTGCGAAAAAGTGTAAGTCGGCGTCCAGATCTTATATAACCTCCAGAAACTCACATATTTTTTCCCGGTGAGGTTAAAAGTCGGCAAGAGACGGAGGAGTGGTAAAAGATTGTCCAGTCTGCGCCAAAGTAGTTTGATGGCGGAATGAGAGAATGCCCTTGACGTTAACGCGGCGGCATATAGGTGGAGTCTTTGGCTGCGAATATTCCGCACGGACTCGCGGTAACTCAGGCTGCTGCGACCATTTGGTTCAAGGAAGTGACGCAAAATTTGGTCGACAAGATCCGAGTTCCGCAGACACTGCTCTTGAGGGCTGCTGGCCACGGTCAATGCCTTCGCAGAGGCTTTACCCCCAGCTTTGGCTTTGCGAGGCACCGTCCGCATTGTCCAGCCAGTCCCGGAGTCGCAGCGTGAATGGTCCAGATGAAAAGAGACTGAAAAGAGGCGATCTTTGTTATTCTTTGTTGTTATTGGTTGCCGATCGGCCGAGTCAAACCGAAACAGAGAACGTTGCAAAAGGCTAAGTACATGTATACGGCAAGGGGTGTGTAAGTCAAAACTTCCGGACCATAACTACCGAAAACCTCGTAACCAGGACCCCGAATACCAGACCCACCACCAGTCGGCTATCATACGGCCCGGTGATCCGCAGCGTCCCGGCTTCCGCCAGTTCAACCAAACGGCTCGATTTCAGCAACGGGCGACACTTTGGTCCCTCACATTAATGTACAACTGTGCCTGCAATCAATTGAATACATCTGTTAATTTTTTCCCTCTGGGAATTCCGTGTGAATACCAAATTAATAATATGCAACAAGGAACGGTACGCGCGATGTAAGTGTAGTTAAGTAAAGGTTACAGGAATTCATAGAAGGGTGGCTATGGTAATTAGGAAGAGGAGGGTATGATGGGAAGTATAAACATTGATAATAATTGTGGGTATTGAATTATGTTCTCCTTCGAGTGGAAGTTGAACCAGATGCGTCGGTTAAAGTACGCTTTTCCCCGCGACGAGGCACTGGTGCAAGGGTGCTGGCAAGCGGTGCCTCGGAGGTCCCAATAGTAACACCCAGAGCAAGCATCTCCTCCCGGGAGATGGCAAGCGCGAGTGCAAATGGTTGAGAGAGATCAACGGGCTTGTTTGAACTCTCATCCCAAAATCTCGGATGCGCCGTTCGAATGTGCGCGAACATCGAGTATTTCCAGAACACTGCAGGTGATTTTCGAGGGGGGATAGGGAGGCATAAGGTGCAGAATATCGGGACATTGGTGCAAGGTGTGTTGGCCGAGTATTTTTTCGCGTGCCCGTAACTAAATGCGTGTGCTCGGGGACAGGTTGAGGTGCATTTGGGTGTTGCCCGTGCCGTTGGAAGGCCCGAAAGATCGGTTGAGCACCCGCCGCGGCCGCAAAATCCACATGGATCGAATTTGTCAACCTGAATTCAGGTAAGTAAAGTGTCGAATCGTGAAAATCCTGCTTACCCGTTCAAAGAGATTAGGCTCAATGATACCTCTCAGGGATTTCAATAAATGTCCACCCACATGACCTCTAGCGTCTTCCGGTTTGATAAAGGCCCGGCACTGGAAGCAGCAAATCTTCTCCGAATTCAGGGCCTTCTCGGTTAATGCTTGAGTTGGGGTGTCAATAATGAACGCGTCAACACCTATCAATCGTGTTAAAGAGGAAACTAGCATGAACTCTCGAAAGCGTACCCTTGGAATCAATGTAGGGGAAAGTCTTTGAATTTCCGTGCTTTGGGAGAAGTTTTAACACCGTGCCGCTATCCAGGGAGGCGTACAACGTTGACACGACAGCCATGAAATCCTCGTGTGGAACAGCCCACACATGGAGCATGTGCTTGGCGCGGAGGGAGTCACTCACAGAGACAGGAAAGTGAGTCACAGATTCGATCTCGGCGTCGAGGGGATGTAGAAATGCCCCGGGAACCTTGACGGTGAGTGCTTTCCGAGTCCCGACTTCGACAATAGACTGTGGGCCTTTGATTGGTTCAAACTTTGTGTACTCCCCGGTCCACATCCATTTTCGGGTCGGAGATCCGTCTCCAACGACGACCAGAGTGTCGCGAAGAACAAGCGGTTGAGCGGTAATGGTGGCCTTTGACTCCATGGAACCGAGATCCTCGGTGTCTATTTGACCCAAGCGACGCTTCTCCTTCTCGATTACAGTAACTTTGACTACGGCCGCCGCAACCCGAGTGCCGGTTCGAATTAACGCGACGGCAATGTCCCCAACATTGAAAGAATGTTCGCCCGAAAACTCTTGGTGGTTCAAGTTAAGTTTGCGACCCCCATCTTTGGTATAGCAGCGAACGCGTAGTAATCTGCTGACTTCGAGTCGGCGATAATCCGAGTTGAACAGTGTGCTGAGGATGGAGGATTTATGCAGTCGTTTGGTGGTTCCACTTTCGTCTATGACATAATCTAGCCAATCGTTCGTTTGAGCGCGCACGACAGAGGTATTTTCAGGTGCGGCAGTCGAAATAATTGGAGTGAGGGTCACGGGTTGGTCTTCCACCTCGGGGAGAAGGTCTTCCGATGAAATATGCGGTAAATCTTCGGGCTCCGCGTCCGGCATTTCCTCGTCCCCTTCGTCCTCGCTATCGGAGTCTGGTTGGATCATCGAAGGTGGCTCGGGAACGGCTGCTGTTGACTCTGGGGTGATGATAGAACGATCTTTGTCCTTGGAAATTCCAGGATAGATCCCCCCGCCATTTGGGCGGATAAAATCGACGTCCTCGGGAGCCAACGCATCCTCAAAGTCAAACTCAACCCCGTGCTTGGCGAAGACAGCACCAGCAGCGTGGCGTCCCGACCGCCATGCGGCGCTGAGAATAACATGCTTTACTCTCTGGTCTCCCGTGAAGTACGAAGGATTGACGTGATCTGCCTCCTTGCCAAACCAAGAGCGTCGAATATTTCCCTGATGCCACTGTGGGTTTTCGTCAAAAATTCCCTGTGTATCTGCAGCGGTGGACAGCCTTTCGGAAAGCTGCAGGGCATCGACGTTAGAGTCGTGCGACTCCGTGCGAACCTCAGCATAGATTTCCTCGAGACGGTCGCTTCCGCATTGATACAGGAAAAATGCCTGCTCGGGATCCAACTCCTGCTGCCGTGCAACACAGAAGAAGGCGCTTTTGACGAGCGCCTGCATGTCGCCGTAGAGCTGGTTCGACAGGAAGGACGATCCGTGCATGCGGTAAAATGCAAATGCCAGGTGCGCAAATTTTGAGAAACTGGCAAGTCGTTCGGATAATGATATTTCCCGAGACAGGAAGGGGTCGAGAAACGCGCTCCACATTTCCCCGACGAGGGCGAATGAACGATGGATATCCTGGTCGGTGGGATTCAACTTTGGTGCCTCCGCAGGTCGATCTGCCCCGACGGTGATGATGGCTTTAAGGAGTTTATAAGCACGGGGAACGTTCTGGTGGTCTGCTGGGTCTATAAGAATTGCAACCGTTTCCTTTGTTTCGCCCGGTAAACGTTCGAGCCATTGGGTTAAAATTGAACGATTGATGACTGTCGAAAGGATCAAGGTGCCTTCCTGACTCCGCGTCGATGTTGCACCCCCTGCGGAGGAAAATAATATAAAAAATGAGTTGTGGACTTGATAAATATTTGCGACGTACGTTTAACCACATGCTTTCCATCTGGGCCAATCACCACATCGTCGTCACCACATTCGAGGTTGAGGCCGCTACAGCCCGAGAGTTTAAGAAATAACGCCCCGGACTTGTCCGGAGTACGCGTCATCAGAACTTTGAAGAGGCCGTCGCGAAAAACCGAATCTCCGTCTGTACTGACAGTGAGTGCGGGCCCACTGTGCGGCTCGCCATGTATTTTCCACTGTTCCAATGTCATGGTCAACAGCGCTGCAAACCCAGCACCCTTCTCGCTTTTGCATGTTTGGGTCTGGCCGATTGGAACTCCGTGATAATTATGGTCGCGGTAGGGACCAATAGCGAGGACGGTGGCCTCTCGGCCATAATGGCATGTAGGCGAGTCCCCGTGAACGGCCTCGACGATCTTGAGAACGGATTCCATGCTGTTCATCGCCAAGTCGAACGGCTCAGAGTGCTCCCGGCACAACCCGATGATTTGGTTCGTTCCTCTATGCCAACATGCCCGTTGAGGGAGGTGAATACCATCGATCATTAAAGTATGGCCGGTGGGCGGAAACACCGAGTTGGGAGATCCTGCACCAAAAAATGTAGGGATATTCGGGCCGATCTCTTCGGCTTTTGGCGCAGCGACACTGGGAAGGAGGCGGAGCGGGTTGGACGCCCGAATTGTGGACGAGGAGGGCATCCCGAGGGCTTTGGAGAGTGCGTATACTCCTTTCCGCCCCGCAAATCGCTTCATACAGCGCATCAGTTTCTTCTCGGTGTCGGTGAAGCTTTTAGGACTATAGCCGTTTGGGCTCAACGCGGTGGCCGCATCGGCGATACGTTTAATCATTTCCTTCGGACCCGCTCGCTGTTTTGCCGCAACGCGCATAAGGGTACTGAGGCGAGGGATGTCGCAGGTTGATAATGCCATGATGAGCCGCTTGTGGTCGCTCATGCGAGAGGTACTGCGTGCGGCTTTTTTAGTCATGGACAACATCTGAATATAAGAAATAAGTATTGACACTCCAACGTAACGCTGGTGCATACCTTCAAGTGCTGCGCATTTTTATAATTCTCCGCCGCCTTCCAACCAGTTACAAGTTGTTGCTGGTTCAAATATCCCCATGGTGTATGAGAGGGAGCGAATTCGGCTCTCATTTTCAAAGTTGCAACAGTTTGGCCGACTTTGACCGAACGGCACGATGAGCACTCCCGTTGGGCCACTCCAGGCGATCCAGTGCACAGGAGGGACCTAACACATACTCGTGTGAGATCCCCCTCGCCGGCGAAATGATCCAAGCGATAGGGAAGATTCATGCGGCTTTTATGAACTCCCCACGGGTACATGTCCAAAGCGGCCCAATCCAAAAGTACACCGGGGCACCCGACTGCTGGAATAGCGAGGTCGTCGTTATCAAACACCGGGATTTCGGGAGCATAGGTGTCCGCGGCCACAGACGATGATCGGTGCCCTCGATCCGCAGACCGTGACCGCGAAATCGAGCATGCACGGCGTTGGGAACGCGCCAAAGCCCGCCCGCGAAGGAATGTCGAGTCCGATGCATTTGAACGTTGCACAGGTGTTCCGAAGGAAAGCGGGGCGAGTCTTTGCTCAGCAGGCGATGGTTGAGGTTGATAAGCGGCCAAGGTAGCAGCGGCAGCAGCCCTCTCTTTGGCCTGGGCAATTTGTGCTTGTTTTGTTTTACACGGGCGAGAATTGCGATGGGTTTGGAGCGGACCAAGGGATTTTTTGTAGCACTTGACAGGGAGAAAGCAGAGATCACAGGTAACAGTTCTGTAGCGGTCGTCTTCGCCAGAGGGGTCCAGAGTCGAAACATGCGCCGGCGGCATTGGCGTACTGAAAGCAGACGGTCCGGGAGTAAAGGACAGAGATTCCAGCGTGTTGCCGTGGTTGAATTGGTATGGGGTTGACATTAACTGAGGAATGAAGGACCCCGACGCGAAGTCAAAAGCACCGGGCGACTCGAAGTCGCCGAGCCCATCCGCGAATTGCAATACTGAGCCTGACGCGAAGTCGAGGCCACGAGGGAACGAGGAATAGGGGGGAGAGTGGATAGGAGGTGGAGGGCTTGACGGAGGCAAGTCATCTTCAACCCCCATGTCGGGATGCACTCGTACGGACGCGACGAAGCAAGAAGGCAGGACGCGTTATGTGCACATGTTAGGATTGATTGATGGGCGGATCAACGACCTCAATGTTCGGTGCCTCGAATCTCGTCGACTATGAACTCTGACCTCGGAAGTATTTGAATATTAGGACTCAGTAGCTCGAGCAGAATACATTCCGTGTTTTAAAACCAGTCAAACCAGTTGAAATGGGTGAATTAAAAACCTCCTCGAAATCGTTGTCAAAACTGATTTCCCAGGACCCCGGATACCAGATCGACTCCCACCAGCGGGTAGTCATTGTCCGGAATTACGGTTTTCGTCACCCCTTGGTATACGGTAGCACAGCGAGGAACGATGGGCGTTAGCCTCGGATACAATGTATCCCTGCTTAAAATAGTTGATTCTTCAACGACCCCAATTCTATGGCGATAGCATTTGCAAGCGTCCATTCTTCGCGTTGAGATATTACAAGTCCCCGTCGCCAGCGCGATCGACCACTATCAGCCACACAAACACATGAAACCGCGATAACCGGTTTACTAGAGCGGAATCTACCCGAACTTGGGCTCGACAAAGGTTGGGCGTCAATATGATAGTGTTGAGTTAAAGTCGTACGTTACACACAAGTAGCAGGGAACGGTGAGGACGGATAGAAGGACAATTCAACAAACCAGGAGCTGGAATCTGGAAAGAAAATTATTAACGCGTATTTCAGAAGAGTGATCTGAGCACCTAAAATCGGCGAGAGAATTGTCCGCCGCGAAGACCGCTCCGAAGAGGTGGTCAGCCCAACAAATGGGCAGGGTATAAAGTTTGCACCGAAATGCAAACATCTCACGAAGAGACAGGGGATTGAAAAATTGAACCAAATGAGCCACCACGGCCACAGAATAGTCTGAGTCGAGTTAAACGGCGGCCCCCGGAGGCCACCGCCCACCGCGAAGTGCACTCAAGGAAGTATGTGCTCGTCTCGCCGTCCGGAATCCAATGTACGCCTCGTACGCCGCGCCCCACAACGATGCCCACAAGATACATCCCGGAAGACCCAGTCCCGGGTCCTGCAACGGGAATGTATAGATATAGAGGTCCAGAAATCCATGGGGTCCAAAGAGGGTCCGCAGTTGAGGGCCGAAGCTCGACGACTACCGCGGCAGTCCGTGCGCGCGTGTCGGAGACCAAGGCGTCAGTGTCGTCCAGGCCGGATGGCAAATGGGGCAACGCGAAAGTGAAGCGGGGCATGAAGCCCAACGCCTGGCGTCGCCTTGGAGCCTCGAGTTTCTCGATTCCCAAGTAGCGCCCGCCAAGTTGCACAGAAAAATGTGCAATGAGTATTGCGCCGATAGCACACAAAGGGGGACGAAGAGCGAGCACATCTCCCGATCCCACGACGAATCCAAGCCACACCGGGCAATCCCTCCTTCTCACGAGATCTTTGGGGAGCCCCCATGGCGGGTTTCTGGTACGCCATTTGGCCTGCTTGGAGCCACATCCAGCAAGGATGGATCAAGGGGACTATACTCAGACCTTCCCGCTCGAGGATGGACGGTAAGTCCTGTGCGAAACGAGCGTCGCGGCCTTGCGACCGTGGTGGTGGAAGGAGACCTTGAAAATCCCCATCCTTTGTGTTTTGATGGACACGTGTGGAACACGCGGCGTTATTGATCCGATGATGCCAGAGGCAGGCCCTAGGCCTGTCATTATCGCCTGCTCTAGCTCAAAAGCCAGCATCGGTCTATTCAAGCACTTAACACAGGCGTCCGCATTGCAGCAATCCTTCCTTGTCCTTGGCTTTCCAGGGTTTCAACTCCTTCAAGTCCTTGGCCAACACCTGTGCCACAATAAAACAATTCAATTGCCCACCTACTGTTGATATCTTGAATAAAGATAGCGCACTGACCAAGCTCTAGTCACTGATCGAGCCTCGATGTGCAGGCGTGTGTTGACGTAAAAACTGCACCGAGCGGCGACCGTGCTAATTTCGAGGGTGTCTCTCCACAGCACCTCCAGGAGTCGTGATTCAATCGTTCGGCCACGTTGGGGGATTTCAACGTATTTTTGCCCTCCAGAACCTCACTGGGAGAGGAATTTGATAAAGCACGTATGAGGAAATTGGGTTAAGATTTTCCACCACAACGATAACCGGAACAATCCGCGTGCAAGTCGCGTTCGCTAAACTTCACCATCTCATCAATGAGCAGTATCCAATTCCGAGGCGTCTTCCATGTCCAGCCAATGTCGAGCACCCCATTTTACGAAACATCGTCGTATTCCAAGATCACGGTCTACAGCAGTCCTCATGTTTGCCTAGTTTAACGCTCCGTCCCGAGTCAGTCTTTAAGCGCGCAATTGCACAGTCTCGAACCAACGATGCCGTCACACGGGCGCGCTCAAGATCCGAACCGTGGGAATGCCGCCGGAAATTTGCGTTATTAATGCAGCTTTTGTTGTAGGCAGGTGGCGTGCTAGGAAATGCACAGTCCTCGGAGGGAGCCACACGAGGTCGTTCAGACGGCTAATGATCCAGGAAGCAATTTGACGGGATACAAATTTAGCCAGGTCTGCGTTTATGTCGATACTCATGTCGAAATAATTCAATAGTGCGAACGGAAATGCTGGTTGAATTCATCGAAAATAAGGGGCATGGTCGTAAATTATTCGAGATTCAACCACAGGCGTAACCCTCCATTGACGAAGTCGGAACGGGGCTACTAGTGACGAAGTAACAGTTAGTATCATAGAGGACCAGTGAGGGCGCACGGCGACTACTACTCACCTTTCACTTTGGGCATAAATGGTGGCTAAACCTCGAGAGCATGCTCTCTCATCCCTCACCTTCTCCCAGTTCCCGAGTTTGGATCGGGTGTCGGTTGAGGTCTGGGTGGCGGTGGTGGGGGTGTCGGCCTTGGTCTGGGCATTATGATACTGTATTTGGTGAAGGCTGGTAGTGAAATGGGCCGGCGAGGCAAATAAGTGGGTGTAGTTGGTAGTGATTTTGATTGGAGGATTCAACACATTATATAGGTTTTGTGAAGGCGCTCAAAGGCAGACAATTTTGAACTTGAACACGGGATTCACCTTGCGAATGACTCGCGGCGCCTTGAGGGATAGCTAGTCGATATGCGTCGGTTTTATTAATGTCGGCCAAAGCATGCTGGGCGGTGATGCTGGTCCAAGCAAGTTTTGCCGCCCGCGTAACGGGGGGAAGGAGCCGATACCGCGGCCGAATTGTTTACCAGGTTGTTGTCAGAAGGAAATGAAACTACAAATATATTCCAGTCTCCGGATTCAGCCCTCGGCACTTATTGTACACCCGTCAAGAATGCGGATCTGCCCAATAGTTTGAAATTCAACATATGTACGCACCAGGATCAGAAATTGGCGGATCCATCGGGAAGGCATTCGCGGCCAGCTTCAGTCAAACGTGAATGATTCCAATGAGCCATCCAATTATCGTCCGCACTGTAAGCCATGTCGAGCATCGTGAACTTATCGATCCCCAAAGTGACAAACACGCAACCACGAAATTAATTTAATCCTACAAGAACAGAGGAGTTACTAATCTAGTGGAACGTCACCAGAATGTCTATATAGTCCATCCCGATGCAAGAATAAAAGATAAATGGAGGGATCCTAAACTCAACGATGTCGATGATGCTGTTGTATCGGCGCGTTCAAGTTCTCAGCGCTTCGGGGCATCATAGTAGTGACCCTCGTCCGATCCGTGGGACAGGGGAACGGAAATACTGTCCACGGTCTTGTATCCGGCGCCAGTGCTGAGCGAACGCAGACGCGAGGGCCCCTCGGTGCGGCGACCAAAGATCCAGGTACCGGCGATGGTAAGGACGGCAAGGACGAGGAACCCGTTCATTCCGAGGAGTGCGAACAGAATGGGCTTGGAGATGGTGGTGTCATTATCACTCGCGCTACTGCTGCTGTTCGAGTTGTCCTCTGCGGCAAGAAGGGACTTTCCGGCGCCGGCAGGAGCGGCAGCGGCAGCGCCACCGATCGGAGGGAAATCGATCTGGGAGGTTGAGATCGACGCCGGGCAGATGGTGCGGGAGCCCGAATTGAAGCTTCCGTCCTGAAATTCATGCGTTCACATTTGTCTTGACCAGGAGTGTCGCGAGACTCACAAAGTTGTAGAAGCAAGCTTCGCCATCGCTGTAGTCGCATTCGTTGACTCCATTCCGATCAACCGTAATGGTGAAGGCTTGAAGGAAGGCCATGGTGTTGTCGAACGGAGGGCACACGGCGGTTTGGCCACCCTGAGCGGTGAAGATGAGCGCTGTGGGGCAAATTCTGTCACCGGACACCAAGTGTCCAGCCTACGATCAAGCCGTTGAGGTGGAATGTGAAATGGTAGAATTTGGAGGTCGCTTACAGCACTGTAGAGACACTTTTCCTTGTCGCTGTAGTCACACTCGACGTTATCACCAGGTGCGGTCTGCTCGCCTGAGATCAAGTTCGCTGAGTTATTGTCGAAGAGGTCGCAGCCAAAGAACCTGTTTTCATCTTAATATTGGTTCTGCGGGGAGGGCAGGGGGTATCACTTACGGTGCTGGCCCAGGGGGTAGCGAGCTTGAGGACGAGCCTGACGAGGAGCCCGACGAGGACGACGAAGGGGCCGACGAGACAGTCTTGGGGCACGAGGTTGGATGACCCTGGTTGAGTGTGCCTTGTTTCTACACGGAGTACTCAGAACGGCTCAAGTTCACATCGTGTGTAAAACTTACAGAGTACGTGCACATCGACGCATCACTGTACGCGCAGGCCAGGAACGACTCAGTAACCGTCACGGAGACACCGATGAGGGCGTGCGCTTGGAGATCGATGGAGAGACAGACCAACTCGGAGCTGGGTTTGGTTCAGGTTCGTTGAGTCGGATGTTGGGGAATGCAGCACTTACACCGTGATTTTGGTCTTGTTAATTGAGCCCGGGCAAGTGTGTGCAGAGCCTGACCTCATGCTGCCGTCCTGGAAAACCTGTTAGCGTCTATTGGTGTACTAACTTTCAGGCACGAACATTCCGATTGTAGTAGCAAACTTGCTGATCGAGATAAATACACTCTATCACGGTCGCGTTGACGTTAATGGAGGTCTTGAGTCCATAGCCGTCACTGCTGATAGAGTAGTCCTCGTTTAGCGCTAAACAGACAGTCTCGGATCTGAGGGAAAGTAAGCTTAGTAGATAGCTTCGGTTGAGTAAAGAAAGACCTACATGTCGACCGTCGTCGAACGCTGTAGGGGTTTCGCAAGAGCACTCCCGAAAGCAATAGCCGAAAGTAAAAGCGTAAAGGACAACATCTGGAGAGTCGTAAAAGAAAAGAGTCAAAGGGGAGAAGGGAGAAGAAGAATGCAGAATAGAGCAAATGTCGCGACATTTTAAAGCGCGGAGTGTATCCCGGGGACCTCCCCGCCGTGCCCGAGTATGAAAGTCAAGGAGAGCTCCGTCGCATATTTTTGTTGGTCTCCGTCAGTTCCCCGTTGATTGAAGGGTAGGTCGGTGTTTTGGAGGGACGCATCAGTCCCGAAGCGGTGTGCCGCTGTGCGAATTACGCGAGGGGCATGAAGCTCAATCATGTAAACACGGAGGCATACAGCCCCGGTCCACTTTTTCAGCGAGGCCCGAAAACATGCTAACTTGAGGGAGGCGCTCGAGTACCACCGTGACAGGCTTGTTTTTGGGCGAAGTTAACCGGCATTGTGGACGCGTCTTTCTCGTGTCTTGCTCGTTGATGAATGCGAGCGTTATGGTAGCGTTATGGTTATGGCAAGAGGCAAGGGCGTATGTGTTTGGCAATGCTTGCGTGGCTATCCTAACGGCGACAGGCGCCAAATACGGCCAAACCTCCATCTTCAATCCATCAGAATCCAGCTTTCCGTGGATCGGCTCATCAGCAAACCCTGGTTTTTGCCGTAGTTGATTGTAGTTGCTGTAGTTCAGGACGGTTTACGTAGTGCTGTGTAGTGCTGTGTAGTTTAGGGGCTTTTACGTAGCGCTCTGTAGGCTTGCCCAAACTACATAGTGCTATGTAGTACCGTGCAGTTCTCTGTAGTCCTACATAGTTTCATAGGGAACTATGTAGCACTCTGTAGCTGCAATTTCTTTTTGAGTACAATATCACCGGCGGAATAGCTAGGGAGACTGTTCCTGGTTATATTCACAAGCAAAAAGATGTATGCATATAAATTTATAAAATATCTACAAGACTACAACTGAGCTAATGCGAAGAAGACATCCTTATTGAACCATTTAGACAACCAAAACTCGTCACAGAGGTCCAAACTTGTTTCCTTTGAGAGACGTCTATCAGCCTTTTTGCCGAAACGCGGTGTTAGTTCCACCGGGGCCCGAAGACGATCCAACGGAATAACATCCCCCATAACGGACTTATCGGAACACCTTGCGCGTTTAAGGAGATACATGCCGCTGGCCGGCTCCGGGAACGGGCCCTTTCCATTGCCGTCGGGCTTGGTCTGGGGCACAATATCGAAACGCTGGACATAGGCCAGAAAATCTGGGGTTACAGGAGCAGGCCCATGATCTCTGGGGGTTACCACACGAAAGATCATGCGAATTTGGCACACGGTGTGACCTACAAGGGAGTAAGTTAAACATAATAATGCAGAAATTGTGCCGCTCACCTTTGAGTCCACTTTTGGGCCATCGGTATTCGGAGTCGGTGTTGACAATCACAGCGTCGCCCCGCCCAAATTTCCAAACACTGTCTGGGGGATAGGCGTTGACTGTCTGCGGCAGTAGAATCTTGGTGGAGTCATGAAAAGAGCGGGATTGCATGCGGACATTGTGCCAGATCTCTAGTTTGTGCACTGGGAGGATATAATCCGGGAGAGCTGGCCTTCTACCCCCAATGACGAGTTGGCTTCCAGGCACTCTGTGTAAATAGGCCTCCAGAGATGGGCGGAAATCTGGGATACGGAACTTTACCGCCGCTACGTCGGGCTTAATTTGACGTCCAATGTATTCCCGATTGAGGTGGAAAGCTGTACTGTCATCTGAAGCAGTAAACGCCCTGTAAGGTGTTCGAGCGTTGGGAAATGCCCCAGAAAGGAGCAAGGAGCTCTCTTTGAAATAGTTCGCAAAGGCCCGTTCGGAACGAGTACCTGCCAGATTAGTAACTGGCTCAATTTGATCCAGGAGGTCGTCCGTGGTAGTAATGAATGACAATGGGTCGTCGTCGTCATCACAATCTTCGGGAACAGGGTGTAGTTCTGGGGCAGTAAAGTTGACGCCTGCGACCTCCATCGCCGTGGCCAGGTCAAACTGCCGACATTTGTCTTGGCGATCGAGATATCAACATATCTGAGCTTCATACTTTTGGTTATTTGAATGTGAGGCCGGGTCTTTTACCAGGGTAATGTGAGCGTGTTCTGTGATGTCAGCGCTCCATTGAAGGGGAACTCCATTGGCCCTGATAGCTGGCACAACACTTTGCAGGAATTCGAGCTTAGGTATCTGCCTATAGAGGCGTTGTCAGTGATATATGTATCCACTCTGTTTATCAAGACGCACCAGTTGTTTATGGGACCCTTTTTTCCTCTACGAGCTTTAGCGTCGAGAATAGCTTGTTTGTGGTCATGGAACCGCCCCAAAGATGTGTCCATTTGGTCCAAGACATTTTCGCCAATGGCCGGTGATTGACCGTGATAAAAGAAGTCGTTAAGAGAAGCTATAGTGGCCAAAAACCCCTTGGAGACGCCAGTGGCCTCTGCAATTACTGGAACGATGTACCGTTGTATATCACGATGTTCTCTTCCCGTAGTCTGCTTCGCCTTAGATATCCCTTCTTTGAAATGGCGCATCCCTGTATGAGGACGCAACACGGCGAAGCGAAAGTCTAATTCTGCTTCCCCTACCGCCTGGAGACACCACTTGACGATATGATCGTAGAACATCTTCAGCCAATGATGGAGGATCTCTGGCGTCAGGAAGTTCGACGGCTCAGCCAAAGGCCAATCTCGCCAAAATGGACGATGAACTCCGTTTAGTCCCAGATCTTTCGCTGCTTTAATATACTCGGGAAGATCCCAAGGATCGATATCGTCCTCAAGCTCCATCAACTGAGCGAGAGTGTACGCTGCAGTTCGCAATGGATGACGAAAAGAGTCTCCAAACTCTTTGTAAGTCGCGGTGGTGACAGAGGATCGTTTGCCGGCTACGCCAGCCACAAGAGTCGACTCTGGGGTATCGGGTATATATCCCACGAGGGGCGTATAGCAGAACCTGCGCCAACCCAAAGGATCGGTCATCATGTGGCCAATCTCAGCGGCCTTCTTCAGGGGCACTAGAATGAAATCGAGAATAGCGTGGAAGAGACGGCTGGCTAACACGCCCCGAATTTCTGAATTCTTTTCCAAGAATTTGGCGATAGGGAGAAGGGAGAGAAGAAGAAAGGCATGATGAGATGCCTTCGCGCGGAAATCCATATCAATATCCGCCAAACTGATGAGAAGGGGATATGCTGAACGGTTTCCCGTCATAGCGGTCAATTGGGTCTTGTCGGACGTCAAGATAGCGCCGAGAAGAGTGGCCCCCTCAGGTAGTTTTTCCTGAGATAAATCAGACAATTAACTAGGAGATTGCACCGTAGTACGCACCTGCATATTCCACGCAACATCTCCAGACAGCCACTCGGTATAAATGCGCATAAGTTTGTCGGAATTGGACCAAAGCCGAAACGGCGTGAACTGCACATGGTCTTGGATCAAGGGATTGCTGAGGAGATACTGGAGGCATTCCAACGGATCCCGATAATAAAGCGTGAGGGGATTTTTAGTGGGATACTCCGTTTGCCAAGGGATAGCCTTCTATTCGGGGCCTTTGGGCAGAATTTCTACTCTACTCCGCAGGTCCTTGGCTGTCCTAAATGAAAGATGCATCTTGGCCGACTAAGGAGCAATTCAGCATAATTTATCTCAGCAGAAGAAGGACGTACCAGGCGAAGGTTGAGCAATTCATCGATAGATCGGTTGGACATATTGGAATTAGAGATGAAAGAAGCAAATTCCCATTCGTCCGCAGAACAGAAGGGAAAGTAGACGTTGGATTTGCGTTGTTCAGCGTATTCATCGTCATGAAAACGGTCCATGAAAGTTTTCCCTGCTCCAAAGCGATATGAAGCGCCTTTGAAATATTCAGGCATGACGCCTTCGGGAGGGGGCTCCATTCCTGCAGCTGCAGCTGTGTGGTTTTTGGAAGGAAGATCATTGTATTGCATGTCTGCATCGGGCAGGCCATCCCCAAGATCGGCGGCAAAATTATCTCCGTCGTCATCGTAGTTCTCCTCTTGCCTGGGGGGGTACTGCTCAGCAAAGGTTTTTGCGGCTCTCAGAACAGCTGGATGGAAAGCTGCATGACAGCGTCCATGCGGTTGGTTCAAGTGCTGTTGGCACGCAGCCAAGCTACGAAAACGTGTAGTGCAGACAGGACAATGATGTCCTGAAGACCTTGGAGGCCGAGATTCACGCGATGAGGAAGGTTCAGGGTACATAGCTGCAGCGGTAGAGGGAGCGAACATACACGTGATCGCAATTGTACTGTCACAAGTAACGACGCTACTTGCTTCCCACCGCGACTTATACACCCCAAATCGACAGTATCCTCAAACATAAAATGGGCGATGTTCATGTCTTTGGTACCAACCCTCTGCCCAACAAGGACATCACAGGCGGCCAAAAGGGAAAGTTTCCACGAAATTCTCCGATTCCTATGAACTTAGTGCGCTTTTCCCTCTCTCTATACTTCTCAGACTGACACTTGTTAGGGAAATCTGTCGCTCCTAGCCCCCAATGAAGAGCTTGTCTTCCAACACGATATCGCATCAGTGATGCTAGACTCGCGGGAAGCTGAAGCCTACGTCGTCCAGAAACTACTAGAAGAGGCCAAGGCTGCCGCTACTCTTGCGGCGTCCCGAGAGGCTGTGGCAAGCGCCGAAGTGAAGCTGGCTGCTACACATCAGAAGGAGGCGCGTCACCGAGTCAACTATTTCACTCGCCTTTACGAGGTTGCGAGACAAAACATAGTCGACGCCAAGCTGCAAGTCGATATGTTTGAAGTAGAACAGGAGAAAGTTGGAGTGAGGCTCAAAGGTATGGATTGTTTCAGCTTTCAAAGTTAATATTCAGCCTTGCTGTAGAACGAAGCTACGGTAGCCAGGAAGCTGGTCGCAGTGTGACCGTCATTTTGGACTAATGTCCTAATCTATCGCCATAAGCGGCTGTACTGCCTTTGTTGTACTCTTCCTAACACAACGACTCTTTTAAATGTGTCTTCTTGAAATAAATTCATTATTAGCAATTTGTTACAACGTAAACAAAGCTCAGCATGAATTGAGCCATCCAAAATAATCTACAAACCATCTACATGCTTATCTGAGGATAAGAGGAGACAAGCTGGAGGGACTCTTGCATTCTGAACCTGTGGAAACAAAATTGGAGCTGTAAAAAAAAAACCGGTCACATGACGGTACGACGTACCGCCTACCCGAGATCTCGCTGACAGTAGAAGTGGGTGGTACCATCGGCAGGAGGGAAAGACGATAGTTGAGGGTAATGCTATTCTACAAGGGATGGTTTAGATCGCCAGTAAAAATGACGCATGGAGAATGAAAACACGAACGATAGGTAGTCCCAAGAGGGCAAGGCCTGATATGAGTGACTCCGACTGGTTCCGTTCATCGTGTTCTGAGAAGGGCTCGACGGGGACCAGGACAGTGATGTTGGACTGTAAGCAGGCGAAGCGGGAGAATAGGCAGGCTCTGTTGATGCGCATTATAACTAGCCGATTTATGGAAAATAAAACCAAGAACGCTTACAAGCAGGAGAGTATGTCGGCGATGTGGGGGCCAAGTGAATTTCTGAGCTGCAAAATCACAACAAACCCAAAATCATGTACAATATTTCGGAGACGACGGCCAGGCCAGGGGTGATGTCGGCAATTTTTTTGGCGAATACTTTGGCTATGTCGGTGACAGTTGCGCTGGAGCTAATTGAAGGGTCAGTGAAGGGAGCTAATTGAGGGTTCAGCGAGGGACCGAACATACGCTTCGACAACCATCTTGTGATGCCGCAGCAGGAAGACCTTCTGGATGTCCTTGACGCCGCGCAAGCTGACCGAGTTCACGACCTGACGCAGGAAGGCATCTTCCTTGTTGCCCCCTCCGAGCACTCGACACCAAATAATGAGCTTCTCCGAGTTATCCTCACTACAGATAACGAAGAGATCCAATTTGAAACTCTCCACGATCCAGCTGGCAACGTAATGCACGGTGAGCTTCCCGATCTTCTGCTGGTTGAGTTTGAGACAGAACAGCCACGGAGATTGCAGATTGAGCTTGGATTCGACATCCTCGTCTGGAATGGCGAAGAAACTCACGGGCCGCACCTGCACCCCGCACACGAACACCAAAAAACGCTGAAATGGGTCCCCGCATGCTGAGATGGGCAGATCCAAATCGGCGCCGAAACTGCCGCACGTGCCCTTGTTCCCGCGGCCGCACCAACATGGTGTCCCCCTGGGAAATATGTTAGCCATTATCGTTGCAAAAGAAAAAAATTGGAATGAAAGCATTTTAAAAAACATATGGAAAGCATTGCGCACCTCAATAGCAGTAATCCGTGTAACGATCGCCTTGTGCCTCGCGAGCCGTTGCGCGCCCACGGTGAGCATAACAGACAAGACGGCCAAGATGGTCGGAGATATCGCCGATGATGACTTTTGAGTCGGGTGCGTAGGGGATGTCTTGCAACTTGAACTGGTCGGGCTGGTTCCATGACAAGAGGGAGACAACGGTACATTGATTTTTCAGATCGCAAGACATGCTAAAGGAGTGTTAGATAGGCTAAAGTCGATTGTCCCCCCCGTTTCTTTCCCATTCACGATGCCCCTTGACCCGCTGACGGGTGGCATTGCGTTCCCTCTCCTTCACACTGGACTTCTTATTTTTGGCTTTCTTGAGCTTGCGTTCAGCCCTTTCTGTAGTCGACATTTGGATCCACCCAATATTAACCGGCTTGGTGGGGCGTCGACATGTAGGGCCTGCGAAACTTAACTAAATTATGCAAAGTAAGGATATTATTCACTCACAATCTACCACGCGATCTACCCCCCTGGTAACATGCCAACCTTGGATGCAAGACTGCATTATCTTGAGTTCATACTCACAATTGGACAAAATGAAAGACGCACCAAATGATAAGCGGTGAATCTGCAGCTGCACGGCAGCAGAATACTGGCTCTGCCGGCCTTCTCTCCACATATCTGACACGCCATAATAATAATAATGAGAGTAGGAACATATGCTTGAAAGAAGACGCACCGCGCACTGGTGTCCCTCCTGCCAATGGGGCTCTTCCTTCACGTCATAAAACACTCTTTGCGAAAGCGATATAAATTCTTGCTGGGGTCCTGCTAAACCAGGGCTCTTTTGGAAGTATTTGACGACTTCCTGCAGAGCCTATTGAGCTAATGAAGCCTTCTAAGTCCTAGAATGGTTTACCAATCGCCGTTCTTCATGGGACAGAGTTTTGTTGAGCGGTGGGAGAACAAGAGGGAACCGGCGAATGTACTCTTGCTTCAGGGTAAATTCTGCAGTGGGTGCTAAGTTAACTGTGTGTTGGACCAAGCAAATCTCATCGTGAGTATCCAAGCTCATTGCGGTTTGGAAGAAGTTGTGGAGGAAGCCAACATCATTGGATCCAAACAGAACCAACACCACGTCTCTTGCCTTCCACTTTCATCTTCGTTGCTTCCCACCATCCCAGGCCATCCCAGCTTGTGGATTCCCGCCCTCCTAGGCTGTGGATTTGCCCCAGTACCCCAGCTTGCGGCCCTCTTTTCTTCATCTCGGCCATCCCAGGTTGTGGATTCCCGGGCCTCCCAGCCTGTGGATTTGCCCGAGCAGCCCAGCTTGTGGCTCTTCATTTCTTCATCCCGGCCATCCCAGGCTGCGGATTCCCGGGTCCCCAGCCTGTGGATTTGCCCGAGCTCAAGCCCAGTAAATAAATTTGTTTGTAATTAAAAACATGCTTATTGAAATCGAGCATTGTGCCCATCCTCCATGAATAAGATATATGAGATTTAAAGAAGGAAACAGTACATACAACGTGCTAGTATATGTCCTGCGAGAGTCGCAGCGCCTCCCGTGAAAGATTACCTAACGGTACGCCGTACCGTCTACCCAGGAACGTCTCTGGTTTATTCCATAATAAATTATATTCTACCGCCCTCATCTTGATTATTTTTCGCCGTTCTCGCCCGCCTTGGCCCACGCAACGCTCGCAGATATGGCGGTGACCCATCGGGTAGCCTCCGCGGGTGCGCATAGGGTGCGAGATACCCAAACGCCCACACCGCAGGCATCAACACCCGTGCATCCTCCCCCTCAGCGCGTCCGCCCGCCCCGCATGCACACTCGCCAGCAGCTGCAGGTACTACCCGAATGCCGCGAGCGGTACAGTGGAGGCGGCAGTGAGCGCGGACTCGACACGGGCGGCAAAGCGCGCGAGGGCGGCGTGCCACGCAGCGGGGGAGAGGAACAGCTCCCCGCGCTGCAACACCTCGGCGAGGAGCGATGGTGGAAGGGGCACGGTGGCGAAAGGTGCGTTGAGGGGTCCTTTGGCGGTCGGGGAACTGGGATCGACGGCAGTCAATCCCGCGACGGCCGCGCGCGCATCCCCGCCGACGAGGACGCGCAGCGCATCTACGGCCGCCTCTGGATGACGGGACACCTCCTGCAGCAGCGTATGGAAGAGCACTTGGCGCTGGGCGGTCCGATACGCGAGGTACGAGAGCAGCAACGGGGACGCAGTCAACAGGAGCGCATAGGCGCGTGCGGCGATGAGGTGTCGAGGGCCCGCAAAAAACATAAGTACGATGCATCGGATGAAGAGAAACGCATACCTCACCAACCTCCCCACCTCCCCGCCGCCAAACGCCGCCAACGCGCGCATGAGCAGCGCCGCGTCTTCCCTCTGTACCGCGCCCCGCAGGACCTCTGTCTGCAGCGCAAGCCCCGCGGCGCGGATGCGCGCGCTCACGAGTGCGGGTGGGAGCTTTGCCGTCCGCGATTCGGTCGTGTCGTCAGCCGCGGCGGTTGCAGCCTCGTCCTCAACGCCAACGAGCGCCTCCAACATCGCGCATACGAGCGCGCGCGGACCACCGGCACGTAGACACGCGCCGAGAGTTGTTAGGCCGGCGGCGAGGAGGTCTGGAAGCAAGCATTAGTTGTGTTGAACAGTTAAAGGAAAAAGAAGAATGGAAGGAAGGAGAAGGAGAAGGAAAAGGAGAAGTACTGAGAGATAAGGCGGCAAAAACAAAGTATTGCAAAATAAAAGCACCAAGAAAAAAAAAAGCGACTCACCACCCCCCACACCCCCCGCCGCCCTTCGCGCATCAACGTGCAGCAGTGGCTTCACCTCTTTCTTCTCTTTCTCTTTCTCAGCTTCCTTTCCTCCTTGTCCTTCGCTCCATCTTCGGAGTGCGGAACGGGAACGGGAACGCCCCTACCCAGCGCACCCCACACCCGCGCAACCTCCTGCGCGAACAGCTGCGTGCCCGCTTCGCCTTCTACGCCGTCTACTTCCCCACTTCCCTTCAATTCGCCCTCACCCCCTAGCACAGAAGCCGTCGAAGCCGCCGTCAAAGAAGCCGCCGTCAAAGAAGCTGTCGAGGAAGAGCGCGCCCTCCCCCGCCGCACCACAAACACCACACACTCCAGCACGGCGCCCACGAACGCCGCACAGGCGCGCATGCGCGCGGCGGGGAGGGCGGTCGTTAGTGGCGCGGGGGCATAAGCATGTTTCGTAGAATTCGGTTGGTTGAGGGTCTCGTCGTGCGCGTTTGCGTCGGCGTGGGTGGAAAGAGGGGTGGAGGTAGTAGAGGTAGTAGAAGGGCTGAAAGAAGAAGTCGCCGGCGCCCCCCCCACCGCGCCCCAAAACGCGTTGAAGAGCGTGTGTAGCGGGGTCAGTATCTACACGAAAAAAGGTAGTCGTCAGCTCAAGTCTCAAGAAGATATTATGAACGAGGAGAGGAGCAGAAGAGAAAGCAAACGCAACGCACCTCCCACGGCACCCCCGCAACCAGCACCACCACCGCACCGTACACACCCTCCGGGCTCCCTCCTCCCACTCCACTTGCACCAATTCCGCCACCGATTCCACTTGCGCTTGTATTAGGACTAGAGGGAGGCAGCGGCGCACACCCGCGCACCAAAAACGCCCGAAGCGCGGCGTAGGCGCCCTGCGGCGGGAAGGGCGGGGCGAGGAGCCAGGCAGAGGGGTTTGCTGTGCATCGAGTTAGTCTTGCGTTGCGTTATGGAAAGAAAGAGAGATAGGGGGAGGGAACACATCGCATCGCAGCATCGTACTTTGTGTTCGTACTTCGAAACGATGCGAGGGAACGAAAGCACGGGGCAGAAAAAAAAAAAAAAAACAAAACCACCCACCCCTCAAAAACACACACACCGCCCCCCACAGCGCGCCCCTTGTCTGCACGTCCGGCTCCGCCCACGCGGCGGGCAGCAGCGCGCGCGTGCGAGGTCAGGAGGAGGGCGGCCGGGAGGGCGTTGGTGCTCCCGGGTTGTTGCGTCATTGTGGAGGTAGGGGCGGTAGAGCTTGAGGAGGCCGCGGTAGAACCTCTGGCTTCGGCCTGCGTGCCACTTGCGGGAACTGTGGAGGTAGAACTTGAGGTAAGTACCTTGAACGAAGGTCAGTTTAAGAAGTTTAAGAATTACTCCCAAAGCTGAATGCAGACTCACCTGAATTCAAGCGGCCATAGTTCGGGTTCAAACAAGTGTAGTAACATTCTGTTGAAGGAATTGAGCGGCCTTGAACGAAGGTCAGCTCAAAAATTGGTAACAAAAATCGAATGTGGACGGACATACCTCAGACTACGGGTTTCAAAGTGCAGGGCAACGCCCGCTTGGATGTATCGACTGATTGAATGAAGAATGGAGTCTGAATGACTTGAATAGAAGTCAGTTCGAAGATTGTTTACAAGGTTTCATGCGGACGGACGCACCGGTAATTGAGTTTGAACTGGTAAGAGTTGAAGGGTGTAAATCAAATCTGAGTGAGCGGTGAATCGTTAGTGCTCAAGGGCCGTCAAAATGAATACAGAGACGCACCTGGATCCATTTGAATGGCAAGAACTTCGCCCTATAACCACCGTAAGTAGATTTGAAAACTTGGCGGAATCTGCTTGGGGCGGCGGTGGAGGCGCGCGCCGTTAACGAAGTTTGAGTTTGAAGGAAAGGCGGGCACTTGACGACAGATTTGAATGAACCTGAATGAAAAGTTGAATCGTTAGCATCCAAACGCCGTTAAGGTGGACAGTGCGATGCACCTGGGCCGTAGAACCACCCAAATTCAAACTCAAACTGGGTGGGTCTCGCGAACCGTTCAGAAATTCAACTAACACTACTAGAACTTCGGTCAGTCAAAAATCAGGTAGTCCTAACAAGACCGGTACAAGCGCCCACGCTGCGCGCTGCTTGAGGCAGCACTCTCGTCCCTCTCCCCCTCAGGTCCTCCGCCTTGAGCTTGATGGTGCTCATGTTGGCGGCATCGGCTTGCTGGAATCGCGACTCGACGTGGTGGGAGAGGAAGGGCAACGCGTCCGGCCCGAACATTACGTGACGAGTTGATCTCTCTCTCTTTCGACTTCCATGTCGCTCGACTGGTCCTCCCCCAATCGCGCATTCGTGCCCTGGCCGTGGCCTTGCAATATAGCGAGATGCAACGACCTTATCATGTAAGTTTCCTTTGCCTTTGCCTTTTTTTTCCTTTCTATGTTTTTGACACTATTCGGCGCGTGTAGATCGTGTCCCCCGAGCTCCGCGCCAAATCCATCAAGAACTCTGCTCGCGTCAACGCTGAGCTCTCCCCCCTCGAGCTCAAGGGCCTCCTGCAAAATGCCAAGGTAGCCAACGCGACGTACAAGAAGCACATCGCCGCCCTCAAAGCCGAATTGGCGATCCGGCGGACACGTCGAGGAGTCTGAGTGGGCCAAGTCGACGTCGGCGGGTGCCTGTGCTGCTGCTGCCGCCGCGCCGAAGAAGGCGCCTGCGTCGCCCTCTGCTGTACCCACGACCCCGATTGCGACTTCCCGGAGCCTCACCCCCGTCAACCCCCTTGTTGAGGGTCTGCGAAGTGAACTCGAGGTCAGCCGACCACAAACACCGGTTAGCCTCATCGCCCTGGAGAAGGACGAGCGGGAGGACTTCCTACGTCGGGAGAATGAGCTCAGCGATCTGCTTGCTGAGAAGGAGTCTGCTCTAACAAGGTTTGTGTCTACGCGACGGTACATTTTCTCATTGCTCACAAACCTTGCAGGAGAATAAAGCCATGTCGACGCAGCTCAACGAACTGCTCGACGCCCTCGCCGCCCACCACGGCCTCCACGGCCTCCCCGGCGTCTCCCTCCAGCTGGGCCCATGGGAGTCCGCGCTCGTCGACGGCCGCACGCGGGCTACGTACGCCGCGACCACCGCGCACAAGGACGGCCTGCCGCTCATCGTGCGCGCGCTTGTGTCGTCGGAGCCCGTGCTGGTCATTGCAGCGCTGGACACGCCCGCGCTGGCGCGCGTGGCGGTGTACGCGACGGACTCGCTGTTTGCGCCCCTTGTCGCTGGTGTGGACGCGAATGCGAAGCGGGGCGGGCTTGGCGGCGCGGATGTGGGGGAGGCGGTGCTGCGCATTGTGCGCGGTGTGCTGGAGTTGGGGGACGCGGAGATGCTGGGTACGTCGGTCTTACCTCCACTCACTTTTCCCACTGTGTACTCACTCATGTTTGCAGAGCTGAACGAATCACTGTCGGCGTGCGGCGTCGACTCGATCGCGTTTGGGCAGATCCGCAACGCGGTGGCGAAGGCGCTGGGCGTGGACGTGCCGCTCGTGTGGTCGAGAGACTCAACTACGATAACGAGGAGGGCGTTATCACCATTGATATCCTCAAGGAGCAAAACGCTGACGCGTTGAGCGAGCTTGAGGAGGTTCGGAGGCAGATCGCTGACCTCAAGACGGCGCAGAAAGATGCTAGCGCCGAGGACAAGGAAAAGAGGAAGCAGGAGAAGATGGCGATGATGATGACCAAGTTTGACACGGTGAGTCGCGCGCCACGGTTTCTCTTTCGAGTAAAACTCACTTTTTGCTCACTTACAGCAGGGCGCGTTTTCTGAGAAGGATGAGCAGCTGCGTGCGGTTCTCGGCAAACTAGATACTATAGATTCGGCGGGTTCTCTTGCGTCGGAGGATCTGACTGCCGTTAGAAGGCAACTGAGCGAGGGGCAGAATGTGATCCGGGAGACGGTGGACCGGCTAAGGCAGAGGAGAACGAGATGATTACGTGCCGGAGGGACGAGCTGGAGACGCGGGTCGCCGCTCTGGAGACCAAGTACGAAGAGCTTCCAGGTCAGTGGTTGTGGCGAAAAGTTTTTTTGAGTGAGGATGTCCCTGACGATGCTTGTTTCAAATTGCAGAGAAGACGATACACGATGAGGAGACGAGTAATGTAGACCTTGTCGAGTCCATGACGGATCTCAAGGTAGGTTTCCTTTTGTTCGACATGATGCGATGCGGCGCCACCCCTTGTGCTCGCTAACCCACATTTTTTTTCTCTCCCCGAAGAACAAACTCGAGGCGCAATATGCCGCGCAGCGCGATGCGCATATCAGCGAGGTCGCCAATCTGAAGCAGCAGCTCGAGATGCGCAACAATGGGGTTCGCAGCTTGAGCGCGTCGAGTGAGAGCCTCAAAAGCGTCAATGAGGAGCTCAAGGTAAGGTCGCCGGTCACGGAAAGCTTAAAACCTCTGAACATTTTTTCTAGCGCGCTTTTGCCGTAACTTCCGCTGGTATCGAGGGCGGCAAGAATCTGGCGGAAAGCGCATAGGACCTTGAGCAGACGCGAAAGGCTATCAATGTGCAGCTGGCGGAATTTGACGGCGTCAAAAAGTCTCTCATGCGGGATCTGCAAAATCGTTGTGAGAAGGTGGGTGTCGAACTAGCGTTTATATATAAAAAACTCGCACTGATTTTGTTTAGGTTGTCGAGCTCGAGATCCAACTCGATGAGATCAAGGAGCAGTACAACAACGTTATTCGTAATAGCAACAGCAAAGCGCAACAGGAGAAGATGGCATTCCTGGAGCACATTGTTTTCTTGTTTGTTTCCTGTTTTTTCTGTGTTGGCGGACACCGCGCTTCTGGCCTCCTTCGTAGATCTAATTGTAATGTTCGCGGTGTTGTTCTCTTCCCTTCCTCTTTCCCTCCTCTCCTCTCCTTCTTCCTTTCACGCCCAACTAACACCCTCCCACAGTACGTCTTTGTCCAAGACATCCTGCCCGCACCACCGAACTCAAAGCAGCCCACGACGCGCGTGCGCACGAAGGGGGGGGAGAGCTTCCCCCCGATACTGGCGCGGACGCTATGCGCGCTCGGTGCGGAGGAGGCGTTGGCGAATATGGGGAAGCAGGGGGTGAGTGGCCTTGTCTTGGCTTCATATCCGCCCCATTCGCCCCATTCATCCTCTTATCCACGTCTGCCCTACTCTCCTTTTCCCTTCATCTTCCGCTGTACTCCATATCAATGCTGATGCTTTGACAGCACGACTCCCTCCCGCGTCCCACCCTTTTACCACCGACTTCGAAGGACAAGAGCCCCATGGCACGGGGGACGTACAACAATAATCGGGGTGGGTATAACAATAATGGTGGTTGCGGGGCGGGTTTAACCCCCGCGGCGGGAATAATCAGCGTGGCGGACGGTGCGGGTGGAGGAGGTTGATTCCATGTTGACTCAGCTTCGTGCGGCGGTTAACTTTTCTTTTCACAGAACAACCGGACTTGCAAGTCCTCCGCGGTCATCTCCCCCTCGAAGAAATCGAGTTCCATCGCCTCGCAAAATTAATTGCGGGGATCTCTTCCTTGGGCGTCACAGACCATCTTTCCGTGTGTGCGCGTCTATCCTCAAAACACACACTAACCACCCTCCAGCTCACCGCCAAATCCACCGCAACAGTCTACGGCACCGACACCGTCCTCTCCGTCCTCATGTGCGCCCCGCGCTCCGTCTACCCCTGGGACATTGACATTCTCCGCGACGGCCCCAACCTCTTCTTCAATAAGCACGACGGCGGGCCCTTTGACACCGTCACTCTCAACGAAAACACCGGCGAGCTTTGGGTATGGGGTGTTCGACCTAGGGGTGATGGAAGACGAGGACGCGAAGATCTGCCCGCGCACCGGGGCGGATGCCTACACTCTGTTTCTTGGCCCCTTTGCCCTCTGTCTGCTTCGGTATCTCCTGCACAGCGCACGCGACTGAGGCCTAGGCAAGGAAGGGAACGGGGACGGGGACGTGTTGAAGGAAATCGGATGGCATGGCGGAGTTGGATGCGTTTGAGGGCGGGAGGAGGATGAGCCGACTGAAACGGCGGAATTCGCTTCTGTGCGTGCATTTGAGAGGGCCCGAGTATTACATTTTGTATACCTTACCTACTTTACCCACCTTATTGTAATAAGTAGAATATAAAATGAACTAGAGACACTCTTGGACAGACGGTACGGCGTACCGTTATGTAAGCTTTCACGTAAGGCGCCGCAACTCTCACCAAACCTCCGTTATTCTCTGCGACCGCCGCTCCAGTAAGTGTTCTGGTCGCATTTCAACGTGTCTTTTGTGTACTTATACTGGTTCCTGCAGCCTATGGACCATCTATTATCCTTGACGGACCTTCTCGCACGCGACTTCCCCGGGCTCGCCGCACATCCAGCTTTCACCCAGTTAAGAACTGGAATTTCTCGCGCCTCGAGCCAGCAAAACTCTCCTCCACCACATCATGACTCTCCAACGCGCTCTGAAATGCCGTTGGATGATCCATTCGCTGCTGGGCCTCCTTCTCGCCACTCTCCGCCGCCCCTCTCTGTGGAACCTGAGGACGAGTTTGGCCATCTTTTCTCACCGGGGCCCCTCAGTCCTGCTCCTTCATCTCGCTCTCCCTCCCCCACCCCTTCCTCTGGCAAAAGAAAGCGTGCACACCTTGATTCAGACGGGGAAGACGAAAGGGAAGATGATGAAGATGAGGATGAAGACAACAACGCCCCCCAAAAAAAGAAGAAAAAGAAGGGAAACTGCCGGAATGCCGGAGCATCTGCCAAGCGTCGAAAACAAGATAAAATCGCGAGACTCCGGGGAGGGGCAGGTTCAGAGACGCCGGAGGCTGAGAGGAAGGCAGGGGATTTGAGAGACGGAGCAGAGAGGTAAGCAATCTTCCTACCAGCTTTACCGGGAGTTTGGACTAAAATGAAATCATCTCAGTCCCTCCAAGGCCAAGGACAAGGGGGAGTTCGTTGGGGATGGAGCTCCCCCCAAGACCACGGCCAAGGGCGGGGAGTTCCTCGGCCAGCTCAGTCGCGTTGCGAGTAAAGAAGGACAGGAGGCTCTGGAGAGCTTCATCCTTGAGCTCGTTGAATTCCACACCGCCCCCATACAGAACACGGTTACTCCAGGCTCAAGAACGGAAGATATTATTCACACCCTCGAGTGTGCCGGTGAGATCGCCAAGAACGGGGAGAAACTCATCAAGAAGGGGCGCGTATTAGATTTCCACATGCTCCTAATGTACGCCAGGTTCCGTTTTGCCATGCATAAGTACGTCCTGCTGCCTTTAAATGTATTGTGGCCTTATTGTTTTCGCTCAGCGACGGGCTGACGCACCAAGACCGCGCGGGGACAATGGGGTTCAAGGAAGAGAAGTCGTCGCGCAATTACATGCAACGGGGGCAACGGGTTTTGGACCTGGCTGGGGGCGGTACATTTCTTTCTCTTTCTTGGGACCTCTCCGTCTAAATGCAGAGCAGGGACGTTCTTTCTCCTAATCATTGTGGCAGCTTTGGAGCTCAAAGATCGCGTTACTGGGCTCCATCTGACTTGCGCTGATTTTCGGAGTTGCGGTAACGCCATAGGCTCCCCTCAACGTACGTCTTGCACAAGTATTTATTAGCTAGATATGAGCTCAAATTTAACGTCTAGCAAACGATTCCTGGGGCAATAGCGCAAGGATCTTGGTACCTTACATACAGCGGCTCTACCATGACCCCCGTCTTAATTTCCTTTCATTTGGCTCGAATGTATTTCCTGAAGAAGAAATGGAACGGCCAGACTTCAGGTTTACTCGGGTCAAACTGGATTTTAAGGCGATCTCCTATAACGACACATTGTTGAGTCATCTCAAAACCAAGTGAGTCTTTTCTGTTGTTGCGGCAAACCTAACTGAAGGGCCTTTGTAGTTCACCGCCTCTACGCCCCCGAGCAACGAAAATCTGGGACAAGATATTTATCCCCCCTGTGCTCACTCTACCACTGGTTTCGCCCAAAGTATATCCGACAGAGTGTATTCAAACATCCATTCGTATCCCTCAAGGGACATGTCCGGTACCGAAAGATCCAACGGCGGCCAAGCGGTGGGTGGAGAGGGAGAGGGAAGTTGCTGAAAACGGAATTCAAGTTGCTTCTTGCTATGAGTTAAAGGAAAAGGTGCGTAATCTTCTTCTCTCCGTTTTTTCATTGCTCATATCTCTTCAGCTGGAATCCATTCACTCCAATATCGAAGAAAATCGCGATACCTACGTGAGATTTGATACCAAGATTTTGAACGGGTGCGCTATGCGGCTCCGCTGTATCATACATGCTTACGCGTTCGCAGAAAAGCCTTGTCGATTCAGGGCATCGCTGGCCAGGGAGAGCTGGACAATGATGTGGCCTTAATTCTCACTGATATGAGGGACGCTCTGGGACCCATTGTGGACACTCTTCCCGACCTCATCAACGCTGCGTACGGTGACGGAACAATCCACTCGGACTCAAGAGCTGAAGGATTCGCGGTGGAAGCGATCCACCTGGAGCCTGCGTACAATCGGTATGCGGAGAAGGTGCGTATTTAATCCCGATTTTGGTCCATCTAATCTGCTCTCAGGGCAAAGGCGCGCCGTTAGACGACCACCACATGCACTTTATTCACAGAGCAAACTACCCTCGCGCTAACCACGGTCAACGTATTCCATGGGTCAGCAAGGACATCACGAAGGATCAAGACTCCTACGCCGCGCTGGTTTCGGTATTGACTGGAATGTGCGAGTACCTCGCTGATAGGGTAAGCTTGTTCTCTCGCAGCGGCTATGGACTCGTACTAATTTTAATTTTTACAAAGCTCTGCCATCACCGGCCCGATTTGGTAGGGAAATTAGAGGCGTACATCAATGTTCTCCCATACAACGCTGCTTGTCCCTGGGCGCCTTTCGGGGGTGTTGTGGTTAACTTTAACGCATGCTCGGATGCGCACTTGGACGGATGGGACCTCTTCAAAAGATGCCTGGTGGTCCCTCTGATGCGCAATTGCAAAGGCGGTGCTCTGGTCCTCTACGAGGGGCGGCTGGTCTTGGATCTTCACAATGCTGACGCGATTTTGTTTCCCTCGGGGAGGTTCACCCACTTTAATCTCCATTATGTGGGAATGCGGGCGTCTTTGGTGTTTCACACTGATGGTGGCAGCCAGCAGTGGACCGAGGGGGAAGGTGCTAACGAGTGGTTCGGCGGTAAATTCAGGGTGAAATTGGATAGGCCTGACACTGTCTAGCAGCATAGAACGGACAATTAATGTAGTTCGCCATTTACTCTACCTTCGCCATCTTACCTACTAATTGAATAATGTCATACTTGTCCACTTCTGAACAATCACATTTCTTCTATATAATAACTGGCCTTTCGCTTTTTCGGGTGCGGGAATTTGATCAACAAATACGGTCACGTGGTGGGAGCCAAACAAAGGTTCGACTTCAACTCCTTGCTTCCTACCACCATCCTCCCTCACCATGTCTCCCAAGAAGTCCAAGAAGAGTACCACCACAAAGAAATCATTGTCGAAGGTATCGCCTTCCAAGGACAAACTTACGTCCTCTCCCAAGAAGAAGGCCCAAGCGGCTTCGAGAACGTCCATCAAGAAGAACACCTTAGCAGAGAAAAATGTGTACAATGATCAAGGTAAACTGTAGACTCTCATCTTATATGCACATTGCTGAGTTACAGAACAAGGAGATGACGCTAGCCTGAGACCACGTAGTTCCCGCGAGAAGAAATCAACGGTTGACAAGTTGAAGAGAGACAGCTTCAATATCCAGCATAACCCCAGAAAGAAGCGCGTACTGGACGACATCCTCGACAAGGAGGAAGAAAACCAAATCGCACCTCCAGCTAAAAAAACGAAATTTAAGGCAAATGTATGTGCTTGCTTTCAGATACGTCTATGCAGTAACTTACTTTCCCCAGATACCTGCAGACTCCCCTCTCCGTCCACAAGCTCCGCTGCCCAAAAAGAGTATTCCTCTTCCTCCTTCCAGTCCTACTTATCGCCGGGCCAGTCCTCCTGCCAAGTTCCAGAGATACAGGGCATCTAGTCCCGCTGACTCTCTTCCCACCCCTCGCCGTCGCCGTCGAGTCCCTGCAGACAAGGCAATGATATTGGATTCGGACGAGGTAGATGTGAGTTTACATGTTCTTCCTGGGAATACGCGAACTAATTACGGGACCCAGGCGTTTGGTGAGTACGTAAAGTACAGTCTGTACGCCTCTGACCTTTACAGAACTAGGGAAGAAGGGTTTGCCAACTCGTGAGTCTATTGTCTAAGACCCGACACATATTGACTTGTGTTTAGTCGAGGAGAAAGACGAGGATATGGATATAGATCTTCTTTCCGAGGGTAATGTCCAGATATTGTATAGAGTTAATTTGATCTGATTACTTTTAGACCAACGTCGCCGCCGCGATCTCCATGATCTCCACAACGAATTTGGTGCGTCTTTTTGCCAAGTTCCATGACTCCCACTGCATCTTTTTTAGACACTGCTCTCTTTGGCAGCGATCATGAGGGCGAAGAGGCAGGCAAACAACTCAACAATGGCCAAGACGACCACCAGTCCCAGAGCGAGGAGGAGAGGAGCCAGGACGGGGAGGATGAGAAAGAGGACGAGGATGACAAAGAGGACGAGGACGACAAGCAGCAGAGGCTCAGTGCTGAAAGGGTAAAGCAGCAACGGGAAGAGGTCCGTGCAGCCAGGGAGAAACGAGAAAGGGAGCGCGAGAACGACCATCGACGGAGAGAGGAGAACGAGAACCGCAAGCGCCAGCAGGACCAAGGGGATAAGGGGGAGCAGCCCAGGAAGCCGGGGAAAAGCCAGAACCGCGGGGGTAAGTCTTTATTACGTCGGTAAAATATTACTCAGGGTCATTTCCTAGATCGATACGATGATGGAAGGGACCCGGGCCATGTTGGAAAGGCCAAAGGTAAGCGAATCTCCTGCTAGGGACCCCGGATTAACCCAGTTCCTCTCCTAGGTTATGTTCTCTCAGACCGCGGAAAGGGTAAGCTGTATTCTGCTTGCCAAACCTCGCTAATAAATTAAAAGAACGCGAACATGACCGCGAACATGACCGCGACCGAGAACACCAACGCGACCAGGACCGCGACCACCGCCAGGACCATGACCGTGACCGTGAGCAGGACCAGGACCGCGAACGCCAAAAGCAACGCGATAAGGCTGACAAGCAAGGGAAGGCTTCTGGATCCAGTGAGTGGCACCGTACATTCAAGAAGCAAGTACTGTGACAATTAATAACTTGTATTAGGGCACGACGAACCCCAGGATCGTAGAAGGGAAAGGCAAGGTAAGCCTCCTAACCTTATTCGTTGAGAACTTGTTGAAGGTGTTGTTCTAGTCCCGGATTCTCCTCCCCATCCCCGGAGCGAGACAGGTGAGTCATACTATGCTGGTAAATTAACGCTCGCTCATCAAAATAGACAAGGGCCAAGGAAGATCCCATGGACAGGGTATGTTTCTAACCCTTTCTCAATTTGTTTAATCGATCTGAGAGAATTTTCACCCTGCAGATAGACGCGGGGACCAGCAAGGTATGATTAAAGATCAAGTTATAATGTTTGCTGAAAACTTTCATAGCGTACAAAGTCCTTGACAAACATAGAGCCCAGAATCGTGCAGTCCGTGCTCCCGATGCCGACCGCCTTGCTGCTTATGCCCAGAAACAACGAGGGGTCGAGCAAGTGACAGAAGAGAGCGGAGAGGAAGAGGGCGACAATGATGATGACGATGACGATGACGATGAAGAAGAGGAGGGGGTGAAGAAGAAACGTAAAACACGAACATCCACAGGTGAACTAACACCCGATATGGAGCCCTTCTACCCAAAGTTCTTCCGCAAAGTCATTAAGATCTGCAAGCCCCGGGCTTTCGAGTATCTGCTCAATGGCAGAATATGGGCCAACCAGGCCCGGTTTCTGAACAGAGCGAAAAAATGGCTCACAGATGCGATCTCCTACTGCCAAGACGAGCTCGGGCTCCTGATGCCCGAGGGTATGTTTTCTTTACGTCTTTCCCCGATTTAACAGTGCTCAGTCCAAGTGTTAGGCATATGGGAGGAGCACCATGACGACTTGGAAAAACTGGTACTCCACTTTCTTTTATTTTTTCAACGCTAATGTTCCTCTTTTCAGTTATGGAGTTATGCTTCTACTTTTCGCGGCAGGATCAAAACAGCCTCCAGGGTTGTGGTTCAGACCTCTTACAAGATAATTCCCTCCGAGGATGATTTCGACGGCGGATACGGTCAAGCGGAATTCGAGGCTCAGACGCGGCTGAATGCGGAGGATCTTATTGACAACTCCAAATTCCACCACATGAACAAGCGGTGCAGCAAGGTATCACTTCTGCAAAGCGCACGCGTATATTCCTAACTATTGTCAGGGAAAAATCAATAACTTTATGGCGCCCGCCATTCCCGCGCTCATCTTCACAGTTCTGTACGAAGGCAGAAACCCTCTTGCCAAGGCGCTTCCGAACTCGTTCCGAACATACACCCCTGAGCTTGTAGCGGCAATGTCCAATGCAGTAACGTCTCAACTTCTTTCCAATATGTTTGTAGCTCATGATTTCACAGTTGAAAAACTCAATCGATGAGTATTCGACTGGGACCTTCGTCAAGCGGCCCTTCAGCGAAGAGTCATATTCCCAGAATTACGATGACATCTTGGCCGCTCTTGACGATCTCAAGGAGGACGAGTATCACTGGACCAAAACGACAGGAGAATGGGCGAAGTGGCAGGAAGCTCACACTTTCCGCCAGGGGAACAAAGGGTCTTCGGGTGGCGCTAGAACGAAAGTTATTCTCGATTAGATTCAAAATATAAGCCTAATTTCCACTTGTCCCTTGGTCTTCCGACATGAGGTAGCTCAAATATAAGGGTCCCACAATTTATGTATATGGCTAATAAACTACATCGTTGGGCTATGTACGTAGTACTACATAGCTCCCCCTGCCACTATGTAGTACTACATAGCACTACACAGAAGTCCTGCCAACTACACAGAACCCCCCGGAACTACATAGAGCTACATAGAGGGTACCCTTACTACAATAACTACAGAACTACAGAAGCTACGTAGCGCTACGTAGCACTACATAGCCAACCCAGGGTTTGCTGATGCTCTTGATGGCTTCAAGCTTATCTTGTCCAAATCTCCCTTGTCTGGATCCCTGCCTCACAAAACCGGCATTAGAGGCTTTAAATTTCCCTTATTCAAGGGGGTAGAGTTCTGTGAAAAAGTGAACCGGACCCGGTTTTTCAAATTAAGCCGAGGTTGCTGAACCACCCTACCTTGTAAGCATAACCACGTCAGCAGCCGGTCCCCATAAGGCAATTTATCACGTGTTCGGCATCTTCCACCGCACAAACATTGCGTAAATACATGTTGCTGGGGCATAGAGAGCATAGAATGAGAGTGATTTACCAGACAAGTCTGCTGTTGTCCTGCTTTGGAGACATGTGGACTGCAGATCCACTCACCAGGAACTCAAAAACCTTTGAGGACAGTCTATTGTTCAAGCATCACCACAATGTGGTAGGTACCATTGGGTTGGATAGCACGGGAAGACATAGAACTGGTAAGGGCACCCCCTCATGCGTCATGACTTCTCCTTACACTTGCAGCGGCCATTTTTGACATCAAACTTTGATCCCGACACTCGCGGCCATCAAATCTGCGACTTATTCAACATTTTGAGCTCCCTAGGGTGAAAGGAATGTGTGTGGCACTTGAAATGAATCTAAAACACTGAAAACTTCCCCGTTGGACCGTTTCTCGGCCAAAAATAAATGACTCCCAGTTTTGTTTTTTCAGCCTCGCGGCCGAACCACCCTCCCTGGTCCGGGTCCGGCATTCACGGCCCGGCAACCCCTTGCCCTTATTCAAAATACTTCTTTCTGGACTTTCAATTACATTCGACCTGAATCGCATTACACTAGATAAACATTAGACTGCCCCGAATTCTGGCATAGTCGAAGCGAACAAGAATCTACAAATCGCAAAGCGCGGTCCTTCAAAGCTTGGCTGTCTCGTGGTACACCGAAGCCCTCGGATCTGGCTTAGGAGGTGAGCTCGGAATTGGCTGGTCTTGCAACACCGTCGCGTCGTGGCCGAACAACCAATCCTTTCGTTCCGAGAAACCCCAAAACATGGGGTTGTTGGAATTGTCATGCCGCATGAGTTCATCTCTGGCCGCGCAGTCGTCAGGAAACGCTGGGAACTCGATAATATGGACTCACCGTCGCTCCTGTTCTGAGCCATCATACAGGTGCAGCCAGTCTTGAAGCACGCGCGTATTATGCGCGACATACGCCGCGCGTGGTTTGCGCTTAGCCTCGTATACCGCTAGCGCTGTGGAAATATCGTCGTGAGCCCGCAACGCCGCCGCCAGTGTCGCCGCATCTTCTGTAGCTTGAGCTGCTCCCTGGGCCATATACTGGACTTGATTTTAGTGGCCCTTTCCGAGGTGCAGTCAAAGTTTTACCGGCATCATCGGGTGACACGCGTCGCCGAGGAGCGCGACCCGTCCCGAAGGGTGAACCCATCGATCCAGCTGGTCAAAATCCGCGAGCTTCCACTTGAGGTACGTTCCCGTCAGCGCGCAAAGCTTCCGCACCTCGGGACACCAGTTCGCGAAGCGCTCAACAAGATGCGCGTTGTCCGCCTCGCTCCGCCATTCGTCGAGCCCAATCGGCGCGCCGCGGTCTGTAGTGTGAGTGACATCGATGATCACGTTGTACAATACACCACCGCGCAGTGGGTACCCCACTGCGTGCGCCTCGGGGCCCATCCAATGAACTGCCCATGAATTTGTGACCAGATGGCGCATTTCTGGATCGGCCAGGAGTGGTGCCGCGGGGACGAGAATACGATACGCAACGTCCCCGGTATCGACGGGATCGACACGCCGTCCATTAATGGCACTCCGCACGGCCGATTTGATTCCATCGGCGCAGATTATGAGGTCCGCAGTGAATCGTTCACTTCCGGAGGTGGTGACCGCGGGCGTCTCGAAGTCGTATGCCGCGACAGATGTGCCCATGCGTAGGGTGATGTTCGGCTGCTTCTTCACAGCTAAAACGAGTGCGTCGATGAGGTCCGCGCGGTGGATGAAGTAGTACGGAGCGCCATATCGCGCCTTGACGTCGTCAAATGGACATTCAAGAAGGGATGCGCCATGCCAGTCCACGAATCGATTTCCTCTCGAGATTTCCTTCTTCACGGAATCCAAGTCGACGCCCCAAGAGAGACTCAGGCGCGAGGAGTTCGGCGATACGCGGATACCAGCACCAACCTGCATTGCGTTAGATGTCACCTTGGATATCGCTGGGACCTCACTTCGAGAAACTCCTTGACGGACTCGAGGACCGTGACTGTGTGGCCATCGGCCGCGAGAGCAAGCGCAGTTTGCAGACCACCGATGCCTGCTCCTACTATGAGGACAGAGAGTTCCTTCATGGTCGTTTGGTGGGGATGGTATACGTTTAAGGGATTATCACCTCCCGGAATTCCGTCGGAAAGATGTTCGCCGTTCGGCATGACGCCAGAAAGATATGACGGAGTTCAAGTGAAGTTGGTCTCCGACGCGTCGCGGCCACGTGATACCGTCGCGATCCAAAATGGTAAGCCCGTTGGTTTTCCCCCCAATAGATTGGGTATTTGGGGGTGGAGAAATCGAAAACATCTCCCAGAAAGAGAGGATTATGGAGGGTCTAGAGAGGCTCTTGAGCTACAAACCTCTCCAGTCATTTTCAACCGCTCGCTCTGATCCTTTGATGTCCAGGTTTGATGTGCCGGATGGCCTTCACTAAAACCTCGGAATAAGACGCCGGAAGCCTCTCGGGACGTTGTAAAACTGAATAAACCATGCTGTATGATATCACAAAGGTTCAGGGATAGTGCCAGCGATGTTAACAACAACACTTTAAGTACTTTGTGCTATTTGAACTGATTCATCGGTAGAGAAGTGAATACAGGTTAAAGGGTGCTCACTAAAATTCCTGGTAACATACCATTTCCACCTCCAATTTACAAAAAAAAAAGATTGGGCCGTTGCTCATTGGAGCTGGCTAACCGAGTCCGCTGCAGAAGCATTGTACCGGCGCCCGACATCCAATTTACAATATTTGAACACAAAGAGGAAGTCGGCGTGAAATCTCTCGTTTGGTACAGGGAGAGCTGTAAAAAAATTAGAAGCTGAGCTGAGGGGTAGGTTACCTCTCCAATGAACCAATACCTCTTTAGAGGGAGCCTTCCGCTTGAAATAGACCTACTGTGCGCGCGACGCGTCGCGAGGTCGCGATTGATGCGTGTGGCAACCGTGTGAACTGCTGTTATCTACCATGTTATCTGCCGTTAACGAATCTCGCCGCACAGTGAGCTCTTTCTGTTGATTCTTTCGGTGCTGTTTCCTTCCCCTGTACTGAAACTAGTCCCTCAAATATTTCTGTGAATTAAAGAAGGGTCGGTGCAGCATATGGCAGATAACTTGTACAGCCACTGGCAGATAACAACCCAGCGGACCGGACTTCGGGTGGCTTCCGATTTCGGCATTGTCCGGGCTTCGCACGCTTCCCCGTCTAACCGGTTCAAATTGAAACAGCAAACAATTCTGCCGTGTAATACTACCTACCTACCTACCTGCGGTGGAAATCTTTACAGGGCTGATAAAAATAATAAATAATGGTTGAGCTGAGACCCTTCCAGAAATGTAGAGGAAACGACAATCCTCAACGTGTGTGCGACCTAGCCAGCCAATCACCATCTCGGTATTTACAATCCGGGCAGCCGCGCGGAAGCTTATAAAGGCGCGCCACCAAGTCGTCCGCTGGTGGTATCTTCCTCGTTCGTTCTTCTGCCTATCAAGATGTCTTCCCCATCGGCAACCTACAAACGGCTCGGGAGTGCTGGATTGCGAGTTTCCGTCCCGATTGTGAGAGAACGTTCTGATTGTCGTCCAAGCCTCACGCGCGCACATAGATCGGGTGCATGAGTTTCGGGTCGACCAAGTCTAGAGTAGGGTGTTTTCGCAATATTTGAACACGCCCCCTCACAACCCCTTTCAAGGCCTGGGTCTTGGACGAAGAGCCATCTCATGAGGTCCTTAAAGCAGCTTGGGACCGTGGACTTACTACCTGGGACACAGCAAACGTCTACTGCAACGGCGAGTCTGAGAAAGTCATTGGAACTTTCTTAAAAAAGGTCCGAGCATCATCGATTCACCACGATTTATGAATGACTTGATTCAGTTCAACATTCCCCGTCATAAAATCATTATCGCCACCAAAGTTCATGGTCTCGTCACGGACGATATCACCTTGTACGGTTTCCAGCATCCAGAGCTAAAGGAACAGCGTGACTACGTGAACCAGGATGGCCTTTCCCGTGCTGGAATCTTCAACGCCGTCGATGCTTCGCTAAAGCGTCTGGGTATCGACTATATCGACCTGCTTCAAATCCACCGCTTCGACCCCAACACGCCCATCGAGGAAACCATGCGTGCACTTCACGATCTCGTCTTGAGCGGGAAAGTACGCTACATCGGCGCTAGCTCGATGCGTACCTGGCGTTTCTCTGAGATGAATCACATCGCGGAGAAGAACGGGTGGACCAAGTTCGTCAGCATGCAGAACGAGTATTCCCTACTGTACAGGGAAGAGGTGCGCTTCCAAGTTCTGTTTGCCTTCCTCTTCTCCTCAGGTTGATCAATCTTCGTCGCAGGAACGAGAGATGATCCCGTACTGTAAGGCCCACGGAATCGGTATTATTCCCTGGGGCCCCCTCGCAGCCGGAGCTCTTGCACGCCCACTCGGTGTTGAAACCACCCGCAGCGATTCCGCGAAAGGTACGGTGTTCGAGAGCAAGTATAGTGACACCGACAAGACCATAATCGGACATGTTGAGGAACTTGCGAAGAAAAAGGGCTGCACCATGTCGCAGATTGCCTTGACTGTGCGTTCCTCCCTTCTTCTTCTTCACGTATGACTGATTTGATTCATTCACCGCACGCAGTGGGTGCAGATGAAGATCGACTCACCCATCGTGGGAATATCTTCAGTCGAGAGGCTGGACCAGAGCATCGTCAAGGATGTTGAACTTACCGCCGAGGAGGTGAAATATTTGGAGGAGCCGTAAGTCGTGGACGGAGAAATTCATTGCAGGCACTAATAATTTCTTCATCCACAGCTACGTCCCGAAGGCCGTGCGTGGACACGTCTACTAGTCCGCCTCAATACTATGCTCCTCAATCTGTAACTGTTGTATTCATTCTCGGCAGCCGTATGAAACAGTGTCTAGCTATCGAATCCGAGAATGTGGTGCCACATTCTAGCATTATGTATTTTTGTGTCTTCGAAGCCACAGAAAAATAAAAGCTCAAATTCATGCTGAAGTCCAGTTCAAAAGAGTCCCCAAGTCCAGCGCAGTGAGAATACCAGGGAAGGCGTGAGCGGTATAGCATCCGACTATGGTGCCGCAATTTCTGCGCGATTAGAGTAGTTTGTTCATGGGCGTTTGAGGGTTGAAAAGTTGGGACGAGAATGGCCACCGGCATCCCGAGTCTGTGGAGAGAAATATGTAGCGAAATGGTTTCGAAACTGGATATGTACAAGTCAAATTACTACGAAAAGAATCCTTCAATCCATTTGCTGGCTCTGAAAACAAACTTCGAATCAAGCGCCCCGAGAATCAGCAAAAAGAAAGCGAGGCGGCGACGTGTGCAGAGGCCATCGGTAGTCTTGGATGGATGAAATAAAGCTCGACGGGGGGCGAAGGGAGGGAGGCCGGAGGGCAATCGCAGAGCGGGTGGAATTGGCTCCACGCTTTGAGTTAAAGGGGGGGTATAATTTTAGCGTGTGTGTTTCCGAGCAGACAGGTCTCCTTCAAGTTTTGGATGACAGAGCCTTGAGAGCCATGTGCGTTTGGAGACTGCCTTGATAGCCTGGGAGAATTCGGAGTTTCAGGAGGTCAATCGAGAGCAGTGGCTGCGAGTTCATTGAGGTGCATTCGCCGAGGTCGCGATCGAGGTGAGCAACCGGATCTGGCCTAATGGGTGGCTGTGAAACGCGTCCTGCGGCTCCAGTTGTGACTACTGTACATACCTGTAGGGGAGCAACGGTCACGGTCACTGACCCCTCCGTTGCGTTGCCTCTTTTCTGGCGGGTCACGGTCACGACGAGGCTCGTTGCCTTAAAATTATCGTGACATGGCGTAAAAGAAATTGAGAAAATTTCCCAGGAATGGAAAGTAGTGGAAATGAGTGGGGAACTGGCAATTTAGTGACCTGAAATCCAAAAACAAGTTTAAACTGCTGTAATACTCAGGTAGATGCTCACCAAAAGATATTGTTTGTTGCCTCTTTAAGCAACCGTCACGCTCACGGGGCTTCTGTTGCCTGAAAAAGAGGCAACAGCAGTGTCACGGTCCTTGGCCTGTTGCTCCCCTACAAGTATGTACAGTATGTAAACATTGACACTCTAGAACAACTCCGGTCGGTAGGTAGGTAGCATTATACGGCACTACACGGCACGGTACGCCGGTTTCCGGAATTGTTTAAGAGAAGACTGTAACAAAATCACCATCTTTGAAATTTCGTTTCTGGCATACTAGATTTCGAGGCACGACGGCGGAAGTAAATTTCTGGGATAGCAGGGGAACACAGGAGCGACAGTTGTGCGCGTTTTGGTGTGCGACATCTACAGCGACGGTGAAGTTGGAAAAGAATGGAAATGGAAAAGAAGGGAAATGCCACGATACAGTGAATGGTAATGATACAATGGGATCCGAACGAACATCGAGCCGGGAAAAGAAAATCACAGGGCGAACTGCGGCTGATAGCCTCTGTGAGATTAAACCAACACATAAGACCATGACACTGCGAAGGAGTGGGACGCTCACCTCATCGCTTCTGGTGGGAAACCAGGTTTTAGGTCGTAGGGAGGGTAGACTTCGTCTACATCATGCTCATGCAGTGTGGGCATGCGTGTGCCGAGATGGAACATGTTCGTCTCGACTTCTTCCTGCTCTCGTGTCCGTGAACGTGCCGTTGTCCCGCGACGCTCACTCGTATCGTCTTTTTCGTGGTCTGTCCCACGCCCGTGCACGACACGACGCGCGTTCAGGGTGGCCAGGAAAGATACCGCATATACTGGTCTCCCGTGAGCACAGAGTGGTTCATAAGATGAAATTCGAACGCACATTTAGACAGCATGAAATACGTCGCGGCGAAGATGAGATTCCCTGTGAGGAAATCGAACTGCGAGGGATTAGGACGTGCAGCCTCCAAAGACGTGTAACACTAGTGCTCACGAGAAAGAGCGTCGACAGACTAACGGCCGTCGTGAGAATGCCAGTGTTGACTGCGTCCATCACTAGCCGCATTATGAGAGAGTTGGCGCTGATTCCAATGGGTCAGGACATCCAAAGCGGTGCATCGGAAGGAGACGCACGCAGATTTATGGTTCGTTCTCATCCGCCAGAGGAAGAACGACAGTGACGCTGCGGTCACGACGTCGGTGAAGGATCCCAAGCCGAGGGAGATCGTCGCCAGCGTCTGCACAGCACGTAAATAAATATCACGATAGTACAGCTGTTCAAAATTCACCTTCAAACGAAACACAGCGGGGATCGAGGGTAGTTGGAATGCCTGGATCGTGAAAACTAAACTAGAGTCATTTTTTTGAACATTGGTGAAGGGACAAGAACACTGGCTTAGGGCGACGGCAAGTTGCCCAAGGGATAGCAATATCTGGAAACCAGAAATTAGACTCGGTTCAACTGAATGTCAGGGAAAGGACGCACTATAAACCCGGTGATGAAGATGTTTCGATCGCTAACTGATTCGAACGGATAAGCCCGTGGATAATGACGCTTGGTTTAAGGGACGTACACCGGTACACGCGGGTGGCGAAGCAGCTAAATCGAGGCCGGTGAGAGCGGTCACATGAGAAATGAATTTGGCACACCATTTCACTATTGTCCCCACAACCGAGCCGACCGCTTGCTGTAACTGTAGGGAGTTAGCATCCGGCGAAGGCGGGTGGCGTGGCTCTCACAATTATCGACCTGCGCCGGAGAATCGGTGAGTTCGGGCGGGGTGGAAAATAAACGGCGCATACCATGTGGTAGTCCCGGTAGCCACGGCCGTTGCATTCCCCGCGCTGGTGACTGTGTAAAAGTACACTGCGTGTCCAATGAACGATTGGTCTGTGGTCTCCAGTAGTCTACAGAGAAGATTAAGATGGAAGAATTCACTGAAGGAAATGGGCTGGCGAACAATATCAAAACGACCTGGAGGCCGGGTCAACACTCGACAAAAGTCTAAGATGCCTGCCACGGGCTTACCAGTAGCTTATACTGTCGCAAGAATATGAGAAACGCGGAATAATCAGCAACGAAAATTCACTTACCAGGGTCGAATCGGAGTTGTATCGACTGAAGTACGTCCATCCTTGGGTCAGGAGTCTTCATACAGCGGTCAGGCCGGCCAGATAGATAAAACTGCTGTGGCTCACATCCCGAAAATCACACACGCAACGGCGAAACCCACTACGATGGCCCCAAGTGTGTTGTCCAAGGTGAAGAGAGCTTGAGGTGCGGGCTGGTCGGCCATTATAATCGGGAACCGCTCCGCGGTTGTGGATGGATAGAAAGAGGGGCAGCAGAGCGCGTTCAAACTTCACGCGTTGCCTTTAGTAGCTGTCATAGATCTCCCAACATGGAGTCTAGAAGCCGATCATTAAATTGGTTGGAGTGGAGATCAGGTCGCCATGTGAAAGCGAGCATGTGGCCGCAGTGTTTGACTGTGTTGCATAGGGGCCTCGATATGCAGTTCGGGAGCACTGTTGAGACCTGCACGCTCGTTGCGTGTTTCGCCCGACAGGGGATGCAAAAACATACCGAATTTTTGTCGTGAACCTCATCCGTCGCTGACTCCTCTCGAGTCTCGGCGGCCGACCTTAGGGTTTACATAATTACGCGCTCATACGCGAGGTAGGTACACATCCGATCAGGAACAGAGAAAATACATTTGAAAGGAGTGATACAAATTCGGGTTCACCCGTAACTCTTGTCCGAAGCGCGTTCTTGTTTGTTTTTGGCTCACCGCATATAAGGATGGGCATACGGACTGACGACCTGCGACTCGATGTCCGTGCTCACCGAAACTTCGTGATGGATTCCAATTTCTAGACCCTATCCGAGTCGCCAAAAAAGAAGAGTACGTATTAATTCCAGTTTGGCGAGGATAAATTTGACCGCACCTTCGAAATGGAAACCTCGCCTGGCGAGGAAAAGGCCCCGGGGTAGCCCGATGTGTGGGGGACATAGAAGCGATTTCCCGAGATGTTACCAGACGCCCCGGTGTGCCCATCTTCGCGTTCTGTTCCCTTCCCTCGAATGACTCGTCGGGTATTAAGCGTCGCCATTAAAGAAATGGCGTAGACTGACAGCACATCAGCACTGTGATTCCTTTCCACGCAAGCGGACTCACGCTTGCTCAGAATGAAATAAAAGGCCAGGAACTGGAAGTTGCGCGGCCTGAGATCATACTACTCTGCGCTCAGATGTGAGCGGCCAGAACTCAACGGCTTAACTCACAAATATCAAAGTGAGAAGGCTGATCGCCGCAGTAAACGCGCCGGTATTGACGGCGTAGATCTGCAGTGAGTTGACGAGTGAGTCCGCTCTGCACACACGTCAGTCTGATCCGCGGGTAGATAGGATAGCACATAGGGCATTACCTTTTATGGCCCGTACGAAATTTGCGCAGGAAGTAACACAGCGCGCAAGCCGTGAATATATCGGTGAGGACGCCCGCACCGAGGGACAGCGAGGCCAGAAGCTGTTTAATCAATCAGTCAACACTGATTCGTTCAGTGGCGTATGTCGGTGGGCGCACTTTCAAATTTGGCAACACGGCCAGAAACGGGTTTTGGAAGCTGATGGAGAAATTGGATCGGTGACCCGAACCACGTCAACTGCAGAAATATCGCACCATCTGAGGGTATATGCTGTGGGAGTGTCGCATCAGCAGTTTGAGTCGAGATGATCACTATACATACCGATGGCAAGACCTAGGGAAAGAGTCAGTCGACCAAAGATGCGCGGATGTATTGGAAGACCCACCCAACTCCGCCAATGTCAAAGCCACCTGCGCCGTGAATTAGTAGCTTATCAGGTGTAAATCATGCGTGGCAAGCCTACCACGGCGGCGGTGACTGGTATGTTCCGCTGGCTGACTGTATCCGGACAAATTAATCATGTTGAGGCAGGGAGAGGGAGACGGAAGCCGACATACACCGCCAGACGCGCATTGCGAAACATCTGTCGCATGAAATCAGCGGCCGTCGTCCGAACGCACGGTGAGGGCACTTACAGCCTTACGATGGTTCCAATTATGGCCTGTCGACAAACATCAGCATCACGAAGCTGGTGCGCGGTACGAAGCGCACTCCGACGGTTAGTTGGACCTAGGATTATTCGTTAGACCGCCCATAATTGACAAGATAAATCGCTGCGCACAATAAGTGTCCAGACAACCCGGTCTAGGAGTAAAACCAAAGGTTGCGAATAATTTCTAAGGTTTTGGCTGAGCTTTAAAACGGAGGACGAAAGGCGCGCGTACGTTATAGTGTAGAAATAGACTGCATGGCCGATGAAAATTTGGTCGATGAGTTCTAACGTCCTACGCGCAATGCACGTGAGTGTCGATGTTGTACGAGTTGCTTGGTTCAACCGCGCACCAAATGAGCAGAACCTCAAGTACCGCGAGTAAGTACGCGAACACAAACGGCACTAAAGAGGACTGACGACGAATTTATAAAACATTTTATCTCCGTGATATCGTTGGAAGTATGTGAAAACTTGATTCGTGCTGACGCCGAACACGACGCAGCTGAAGCCGAAGCCAATGAAGGCTGCACCAAGCGTGTCGCCCACGGGGATGAGGGAGGCCATTGGGATGTGTGGTCGGTGGGGGTGGGGAAGAAACGGAAAAAAGCGAAGCACCGTCTTCCATTTTGAACTCCGGCGTGGGACATATGAAGTTCTACAAGGAAGACGAATACCCGTTTCTGCGCCTTCATCAGTTGCTAGCTCCACAACGCTTAGGCTCGGACAAAGACATCTCCCAGCTCGATCGAACATGTCAGGGCGGCTGCAGAAACGATTGCAATATTTTGGGAAGTTAGTCTCCCGGTAAAGAAATTGACTGGAAATTAGGGTTTAACTTTTGACCATCGTAACGACAACTCACAGCACATCTAAAAGGCCCTCAAGAATTTGATTCCGGTGGCATAACGCGATGATCGTGAGATTTGTACCCACAAGGCGGGAATCTTCGTCGCAGTGACTCTTACTTACATGGCAGTGGGCGGGGTCGGTCTGTCGTTGTTTTTGTGACCAATACAGCGCCGAGGGAACAGGGTGTTACCCTGAGTCCTCCAGGTATAGCACCCACTGGCATCTTATGACCGGTTAACGATCGCGTGGCTGGATAAATGAGAGAACCCATGCCAAGCGGTCCACAATCACTCTTCGTTTGGAGAACCACAACGGGTGAGTGGATTTGGCGCCTACAGAAGAACGGGTTGGTATTGGATGAAATAACGAGTACCCCTGGCGACGACGCAGCGATGTCACGGTGTTGGTGCAAAGTTCTTCCACTGCAAATGAAGAAGCTTCCGTTAAATGTCCACTTGAGCCGGCGGCCGCATAGGCCGAAAGTCGCCTTTTCAGGAGTTCAGAAGTTCGGCGCTCGGCAGTCCTCGAGTGCGTGGTGCATGATGCATGAGGCCTTGAGGTGGTAGGTGGCAAGCCGCAAGAATCGCCATGACGTGTGTTCGCGGTCACGTGCGGTCAAGCAAGGACACATAAGGCCGGTTAAACACCCACACTTCGAGTGCATGGCGCACAACCTCATGCGCCAGTACGCAGCTGGGTCTATATAGCCGGTGAATTTGCAAATAAGTCACCCAGTGACAGCGTATGCTCCTGGATTAAGTACAGTAAACACCCTTTTCCAACATCAACGTCCCAACGTACGAGAGGGTACGATAAGGAATCGGACGGCGAGAGCTTAAATTGCATGGCTAAATTTTTGTGACTGTGCATGCTGAAGTTCCAGAACGTCTTCCTTAAACAATACGCCGACGGGAACACGCCAAACCTTCTTGTGGGCATTGCGGCCAATTCTTTGTCTCGAAGGTCCTCGTTTCAATGTTTCGAACAGTGGTTTGCAACATTCCGTGAGCATTGAAAGACAAAACCGCGCTTCACGCCCGGTACTACTAGGCCGGCATGTCTCGGAGTTGAATATCAGAACGATCCGAATTCTGACTAGCCATCCGAGTCGTACCAGCTGCGGGATGTTCCCAGTTTCATTCATTGGCATCGGTCAATGATGAGGCGGGGGAAAAAGTTTGCGTTCAAACAACGTTCGAGCGAACTGTAATAATGCCAGGCTCAAGCCGCTGAGGTTCTCCTCGTGTTTAGATCATAATTGCTGTCTATCCGAGTTTGACAGCTTGGTCCTGCAGATCTCGGCAACTTCAATTTATCCCTAGTCTAACTAATTGAGATTTCATCCTAGGACTTGAGCTTCAGCACGATGGTTTACAACATAAGTTACCTCCCTCCAGCCTGAGAGTATATCTTCACAAACTACCTTCAACCTCCATACTGAAATGCAAGCTCCTAAGTACATAAACCGCGCCAAAGTCAACTGACAGCTTCAATTATCTCCGCGCCCCCATCAGACACCCCTTTGACATGACTCTAGGCGCCGGCGTGTTTTATACGCGGTGCCCAGCGTTTGTCGCCGATTCTACTCTCCTCCCTCCCACTCTCCATGGCTGGCGGCTACTGTGGCTGCAACGCCTGCTCGCAACCCATCGCCGCAACAGATGCCCGCATTCATTGCCTCGAATGCGACGACTACGATATGTGCGCTAACTGCGCGATTTCAGAACGATTCGGTGGTGGGCACGTCCCGTCCCATTTCACGTCTGTGTTCAAAATGAGCGGGGGCGGCGCTCAAGCACCGGTGGCTGCATCTGCGAAGATCGCATACGCATCCGCCAGCCCACCGGCCCCATCTTCGCAACCCGTTTCTCCAGCACCGGCTCGGCAACCTTTGCCATCAATCTCCTCGCTCCCTTCACAGCACCGTGTTTCTCTACCACAGCAAATCACTTCCACTCCGCCGATACTCCCGGCGCGACAAAGCTTCATATCCACGCGGTCGTCCGTCGCGTATAGCACGACCCTAGACGATGCCGCTTCTGCACCAGAAGTCGGATATTGGGCGCAGTCGCCTCAAGTGGAGGTTGAAACGTCAGGCATCCAACCTCAGACGACTAGGACCGTTGCAGCGGTGGCACAACCCATTACTGGGACCGCGAGTCGGATTGGGTCGATTGGATCCCCAGTCAAGATTCCTCCGACGGCGGCATCAGGCGAGTCGTCTGGTGTCGAGGTTACCGCGTACACCATGCCCCCGCGAGATGAGGTCCCGACGCAGACTGTGAACATGCCTCCCCCGCCCCCGAAGGTCCTAACCCCTCCGCCGCCGCCTCCAATCGTGGCGCAAGCATGGGGCCCTTTTTTTGACGCCGACATGACTCCGACGCCAGTGTTTATCCAATTTATGGACGCCGTGTTCAGCTATCTCGACAGTGGGCGTACGAACAGCTTGGCCCCAGAAATCTACTCGCGGTTCCTGATTAACCAGGGATATGTGGGGCAGACAAACATATGTGCGTCAACGACTCACATGCCGGTCTTCGCTGATATACGAACGATTAGGGAACTTTAATCTCGTGGCTGCTTTCGGGAAGACCAGGGAAGAGGTCGCAGACGCCGCTCTGAAACGTGCTTACGACCTGTTCGGGATTCAACACACCCTGCGTCCCCGCGTGCGCGAACCAGCCACCCCGCCTCCCGACGTAAAAACCCAGCTCAAATCGTTCGGCGCCTCGTTCGCGCGCGCCGTCACGCCCTCCACGCCGGGCAGCAGTATGATGCCCCTCCTAACGCGTCAGGGCTTCATCAAGATCACCGCCATCGAGGCGCTCTGCGACCCTGCGCGGCACTGGGGCGGCCTCGCGCACATCGTTAAGATGTACGATCTCCCCGAGGTGCGCGGGTGGGGAGAGCTGCCGCGGAGCGTACTCCCGGAGCAGCCGGATCCACGGATGCTGGCGCGCATCATGCGAGTGCAGGGCGGCGCGAGAGAGCCAGCGCATGGGAAGAGCAGGACCGGCAGCGTCGATGCGAGGGGAGCGGCGAATGCCATACAGTTGGTCGGTTCGGCGGCCGTGTATGCGAAGAACCAGATCCAGAAGGTAAACCTCCAGGATGCAGCGGATGCGATCAACTTGGTTGACAATGTAGTGTACCTGAGCAACCTTGCGAGTAATAATAGTTAATTTATAATCATGTCTGTAATGAAAGCACTTGAAAGAAGTCAATAAATAACGAGTCACGACGAAGAACGAGAAGGACTAAAGGTCATCGAGATGCCCGTGGGTACGTGGGCCAAATGAAGTTCCGGAACCACTCCATCCCGCTCGAACGCCTTCTTGAGGGCATCAACCATTTCCTTCCCGCTGAGCATCTCGAGTACTGCACCGTACGCCGCCGGCAGAGAAGGAGAGCCGATGACGGTTTTGATAAACCATCGAAATCGGGTGAGCACATCTGCTGCATTATCCGAGTAATTGCGCGGATACCAAACATCCCCAGGGCTGCGCAGCCATTTTGTCTCGCTCGGGAGGATACAGCATTGCAAGTTGGGGGAGATCTCTCCCCAACGCCGCACGGTCTGGAATTCCCAGTCGAGGTCGTCCGCCTCGAGCGACCCTGGAGTAACTCCCTGCACGATGGCGATTGAGGTAAGAGCTGAGAGCTCCTTGATCGTCTCGTCCACGCAGGAGAAAAGGGCCTGTTGTGATGTCCATTAAACGATAGAAAGAACCGGCAGTTGGGCTATTTACCTCTAGTTCTGCTGGCGTTTGAAATGCGGACACGTTTCGGATGCTGAGCGAGGACACGTTCGGCATATATTTGGCGGCCGCAGTGACCAGCATCGGGTTCCACGCGACAACGACGTTGTTAACCTCGCACAATCGCGTGCCGGATAAACCGATGGCCTCGAACACGGTGGCCGCATCTGTCTCCAAGCGCGGGTCCCAGAAGATAATTGCGTGCGACGTGCGCGAACCGGGGATCACGGCGTGCGCAATGCTCTCCGGGCCGCTGTAAATTTGCAGGTCAGGAAGTTGGACCGGGTCAAATGTAGCAGGAGATTGTAGCTCGTCGTCGGGAACAGGGTCGACCGATAATTGAACAAGCTTCAGGTGTAGTCGGAGGAAATTCATCGTATCGACCGAGAATGGGATGGCGCACTGACGAAGGCGGGGAAAGTGAAGGCCAGAAACAAGGACGAAGAGCTCGGCAGAGGTTGAGATCTCGAGGGTATCCAAAGACGTGAGGTTTTCTAGGGCTGCCCGCATGACCCGCCCGAACGCCTTGAGCATCAAATCCGAGTGAAATCGACTGAATTGTAAAAGAAAGAAAATATCAGCACTCAGTCGAGTCAGCCAACAAAAGATCAACCGACATTACTAGTTCGCGCACAGATCAGGCAGCAGAGGCGTTGGAGATTATCGTGTTGAAACATCCAATCGCAGGAGCTCGATATTCGAGGATGACGACGCGATATATCCATCGAAGGCACGCACCTTGGTGGAAGACACCGCTTCCATGATTTCCGTCATTCCTGGAGGATGAGCGAGCATCAAGCTAGAAGTAAAAACCGGCTTACATTAATATTGATTTAGATTCCGATGAAAGTCGGGTTACAGTAGTCGTGTAGCGAGCGTTGAGTGGATTCGTGAAAGTGCGCATCGAAGCAGGAAAAAAACGACTTGGTATGTGGGATACAGCGGCGCTGTACCGCGAGTGTAATTGAGTTAGGCGAATATTAGGCTGTCGCCCCGAAGAACAAATTCTCTATCGGCACATAGTTTAGAACCTGCAAGAGGCATGAAGCACGTCATAAATCAGGATGCCGGGGATGCTAAAAAGTCGGGCTGAGCCAAAAGAAAAAAAACCATCCAGGGATCACTGGCAAGACCCCGCCCGGAATCGAACCGGGATATTCCGCGTAAGGTATGGCATCCCTGTATAAATGAGAGCGGATGCAAACCAAGGCCACAGAGTCTTATTCCCAGCAAGGTAATTATCCTGAAGGCGAACAGCAAATCAGCATACAATTGACTGATGCGCGGGTCAATGCTTACTGTGGGTGAGGTTTCTCTGTAGCCTGACAAGGTAGCCGTCCCCGAAAGGGAGAGTAACGCGCGGAGTTTCTGAAGAAATTGACCTAGAGAATCAACGTGGTAATTGGCGTGGTAGAAAAAAAAGCACGAGAGTCCCGGAGACGCCACTCGGAGTCGAACCGGGTTCTTCGGCGTAGCTGTTTGAATTTACATCGCAGATGTGTATCGAGCGCTACGGGCCTTCATTCCCTAGAGGATACTTGGGCCCGAAGTCACGAAAAAGATCCAAACCCGTTATCCGGCGCTGGGAAATCAAGGACAACTGCATCCAATTGTGGGCGTAGATATCCCGGCACCTGTCAAGTAAATGGGTTGCAATGGATTTTTCCATCCGAGCGTCTTCAGGCGGACAATGGCTGTCGGAACGGCTGTTGGAACGAGTTCCGGCTCGGTTTAAGTCGGGCACCTTGCGGGTACACTGGTAGGTAAAATTCCTAAGAACTTAGAAACGATTCAAACGAAGAGTGGGCCCAGGGCAAAGGAAGTGCTACTCGTAGGGATGTTGATCGAGTAGTAACGAGTGCTGCCGAAGGATAGGCTAGGGCAGTAGCACTTTGGTGCGTGTTGTTCAACGACAAGATGGTGGCAAGAGGAAAGCGGCGAAATCAGCTTTGATCCGCCAGCACTGCCACACAAATCTTCCCTCCGACTATCATCTTCGAATGTGGGGAGTGCGGCTTCGGCGACGCCTTCATCCTCGACTAGGGCGAATGAACTCCTTCAAATGACACTCTCCGCTTCTCAAACCACTTCTCAATTAGCGCCTCCTTTTTCCGGTGTGGACCGCACGGCCGCGGAGTAGGTTCTTGAAAGTTGAAACGTTGAAAGGACGAGACTCCGGTGCGTGTACTCTCTTCATTCCACGCAGTGTGCACTTTGTGGTTGGATCTGCATAGCGAGAGGAGGTCCTTACGGGCGACCGAACTCGCTATTGTGTCGATTAATTCAACGGGTAGTTTGCTGAATCCAGCCATTCAAAGGTGGTGGAAGCGGAAGACAAAACGTGTCACGGTGTTACGGTCACTGTTGATCGGCCGACAGACGGCCCGGGTTGCCGGTACATCCTTGCTCTCGCCACCCGACTTGTATCCCGCAATGCACCGTTGCTGGAAGGTACCCGAACTTACCAGCATGATATTTGCTTGCTTCGGGCCCATTAAACACCCCTACGACTATCCGCCTCAGCTTGAGGATACCGCACCGTCAAAGACTCAATACTGGCCAGACTTGCCGGGAATTCTCGAACCCCGCACTGGCTTTACTTTGGGAGACGCAGTATGGGATTATACGCCTCCTGCAATGTTTACCCACAGACACCTGGACGGTGACGACGGCTCCTTTGTATGTCGAGGTCCTTCGAATAACCGCCTGATCATGAATCTTTATTTTTCCAGACGATACAATCTGTCGTCAAAGTGAAGGATTGGGACAGGGTGCTGGCTTATGCGAGGCGGATAAGACACCTCACTATTGTTGACGCAGACATCGATATGCCCCTCCACCAATCGGCGCTGGAATCGGTCGTGATGACGTTTCCCAGCGACTGCGTGCTCCCAAACTTGCAGAGTCTACGCTAGGACGTCAACGCGGACCCTTACCTCTTCCCTTACCTTCGGTTCCTCCTTGGTCCCCAACTCCTCACTGCCAACGTGGATTTCTGTGGTCCAGTGTGGCGTCTCGGGATTTTGCAGCTACTGGCGACCAGATCTCCCTCTCTGACCAGTATCTGTCTGTTCGAGCAAGGGTCTTTCCCTCTCGACGATCTGACGGAATCCGTCTCCTCCTTTGTTATGAGTTGGCTCATGTAACGTCGGTGAACGTTCCATCGCTCAATACACGCGCATATCGCTATTTGGCCGGTCTTCAGCAGCTGGAAGCCTTGCATATTCGAGCGATGGATATAGAACCCTTTCCGGTAACGGATCCCCCCTCCCAACCCACCCCTTGTTTCCCCGCCCTTAAGTCGCTTCACCTGGAAGCGAATGGCATCAAATGTGCCATCAATTTCATTTCAGGGCTACGCTGTGGTGTGAACCTCCACAGAGTGTACATCAATGTCGGGCAGTCCTCGACGGGGAAAAATTCATCTACCCTCCTGTCCGTTTTCCCTTGCCTCTCCCTCTCCCTCACCTCCATTGAAATCCATCTGCGAGAACTCAAGGACAGAGTCGCAGCAAATTCCCGACTCTACACCATGACACCGGGGACTCTCCGTCCTTTCCTGTCCTGCCACAATCTTCGACAAGTTCTCTTCGCATCCACATTGGGCTTTTCCCTCGACAATTCCTTCGGCCGCAATGGCAGCGGCCTGGCCTAACATCGAGCACCTCCATATTTGGGCACATATGGATAATACCTCCAACTCGTCCACCCCTACCCTTATGGGTCTTCTACCACTGTCGCGGAGCTGCCCGCGGTTGCGGAATTTGGCGCTAGCTGTGGATGCGACCACCATTCGGATGGATGAAGCCTCGCGAACTCCGCGGGTGTTGCAGACTTCTCTCGTTTCCGCCAAATTCTTTGACGCGCCCATCACATCGCCCAGCCAGGTGGCTGACTTTCTCTCCTCAACTTTTCCCGCCATTTCAAGGTTCCATACGTATGGGACGTATGAGAAGCAATGGGACGAGGTTTCAAGATTGCTGCCCGTCTATGCCGCCATCCGGGCCGATGAAAGACGATTGGCAATTTCGGATCACGCATAATGAACAGCGCGCGTCCGTCTGTGCCGTCGCGCGACAATCTTTCAATCTACAAACGAATTTGATACTTACTTACCACACTTTTCGAGCCGTACTTCCATGTCAAAATCAGTGAACAACGTTACACCCGCTCTTCTTGTTTATCCATAGCCTTTACTTGCCCGGCCGATCGAATACACACTTCATTAATATCCTGTTCTGCCCCTCTCCCGGTCGACTCACACCCGCGACAATACCTCCTCGAGCCGCCGATTGTGAACCTTGTGGGGTCAATGCTCGTGGAAGAAACCCCGCAGAAGTTCATTTCTGCCTCATTAATCTTGTGGACTGGATTGACTCGTAGAGTGAACCCGCCGTATGTTAGATCGTGCATAAATCATGTTTCGTGTGGCTCAGGACGGCGGGAGGAAACGCCCCAAACAGGGTGTATAGTGCCTAAACTTCGGTGTAATATGTGCGTGTCAATGTCCAATGGTATGTACTCGCTCCCGAATGATTATATAGACCTCAGCCCGCGAGATCATTGTACCTGCGTCCCGCAGCTGGAGCCGGCCCTCCCCGGCCGCTTTCATGTACCAAGATGCAGCTCGTAGATTCGTTGTAGTCCTGTCTATATCTCTTTGCAGGATTATGCACTCAGGCTTTTCAAACTCCGCTGCTCCGTCCCTTTGATCCATTGTCGGCCAGTCGCCTATTTCCCTTGCGGCCATTGATTTCTCTTTGCCGCCATCAATACTAAAGTGGGACTACGACGGCGGTCTGGACTTCCTTTTCCTGAATCACCACAGTTGTCATGAAATGCAGTGATTGGGCAAATCCATAGGGCCTCTGTCACCGCTCAGGTTGAAGTCGATTCAGGATGGACAGTTCACATCATGTCATACTGCCTTATTCATTGCTGTATCCTATCCTATAGTATTAGTTTAATATTCCCTGCTCAATCGGACCAGAGGACAGTTTGGTTCAAAAAATAGCCGGAAAAGTTCCCGGTTTTCATCCGTCCACTGCCGTCAGCCGTCGTGTGTGTCTGTTTGGCGACACGTGACCGTAGAGTAACGTAAATTGGCCTCCTCTCCTTCCGCCACCATCTTCGCTCGCCCGCCGTCTTCCTCCTCGCCCGCCCACAAATCCATACCAGTAATCCTCCTCCTCGCCGACTCTCAGACATGGACCCGTTTGCAAGCGACACCGCCGTCGATTCTAACAGCGTTCTCAAAATCTTGCGTCACCACCTCCTCGCCATTCCCGCCCCGTCTCCAGGAATCCTCTCGCATTCCCAGCTATCAGCCGCTCTGCTGTTTGATTTGTGCTCCACTTTGGCTCCAAATACCCAAGTTTCTGCCCAGCGAGTCCTTCCCCGCGTTTTGGCCGCCCTACGCGACTGGCGCCTCCTTCCTGAAGACGAACGCGTGTCTTCCGGGGCATTGGAAGAATTGGCCAAAAAGCTCATGAAACTCTCCATCCCCGCCCCACCGTTCTCGCGTGCAACGGTCCCGCTCATTTGGATATCCTCGCTGCACGCCCATCCTCGCACTCATACTGTCACACGCCGAGCTCAATCTCCGACCGAAGCCGGATCCATTCCTTCGTCTCGCGTTACCCGCACGAGCCTGAGGCGCGCTCTCACAAATGCGTCGTGCGAGGAGAACACTGCACCGACTCGGATAGGCTCCGAAACCGAACCTGATTACGTGAAACACGATACCAACGCGCGTACAAGTGCGACATCTGTCGTCGGCTCTCCTACGCCTAAACACGCACACCCGTCACCGCGAACCACCACCAGCACCAATACCAACGCCTCGCCGCTCTCGCTCTCACCACTGCTCTCCAATTCCTCCAATGTTAAATCTGGTTCTACTCCCGCACTCGCTGTAACACCCTTCGTCTCCTCCCACAACACAAAACCTCGTCCATGGCCGCTCCCGGAACCTGGCACGGTCGTGCTCCGCCAGTCAAAGCCTTCGTCGACAGCTGTTGCTGCTACTTCGACTCCGCCCAGAGTGGTGCTTGGACATAGGAATGCCCTCGATTGATGACTCGATGTTCGGCTACGTTCGGCTACCGCCGTAGCCGAATATAGCCGAACGTAGCCGAACGTAGATGAACATGTAGATGGAGCGTACCTACCGAATGTGATGAGCCTGCAGGCCCACATATATAATATTCAATTTAATTGCCAGGTGGACCTCGACTGAACCCTTCAATTGAGTTTGTGTTGGTTCGGGAGGTAGGGTGAGGTAAGGTGGATCTACGGGCGTAGACGGACGTAGACGGATGTGACGGCATGTAGCCGAACGTAGCCGCATGTGCCGAACGTAGCCGAGGCACGTCTACATGACGTAGAGACATGTCGACGCAAGTAGATGCATGTTCCATCTACCTGCGTCTACCCCCTTCGTCTACACGCGTACATGTAGGTAGAGGGACGTCGACGCAAGTAGCTGGGGGGGGGTTCTACCTGGGGGCGGAACGCAGTGAATTGTTCGATGTGACATTTATTATTTATTCCGATAACGGTAAGTATTCATTCCACCCTGCCTCAATTGCACAATGACGGTGCTAAATCAATATTGGCAGTCCTGCATAAAGTACCTCAATAGCGTGGAATCGAAGAACCGACGCCCTTCCACCAACGCCCGCCCGCTCTCGCGTTTTCTTTGGACTCATCCGGCATTTACCGCGGCAGTGGCAGCACGCAATGATTTTCTCTTGGTAGGTTTGTAGCTCTTTTTCGTCCGGGGATGGTTTCTAACGCAACCTCTTCCGCTCATTCGACAGTGGTGCAATGGCGATCTCTCTGGTATATCGGTATTGAAACATGACAAATCAAATATTTGCTTTTCTTTCCCAAATCGAATCAGTGTTTTTATGGATCAGCTACGACTTTCTCGATCTCTTCTCAGGACTACTTTAAGATTCTAAGCTATCCTGAACAAACTGTATTGACGAACAATCAACGTCAAGATAGCCTCAGTGCGAACGCGTAACGGCCTCGCTGTGCTCGATGATCCGCCGCACACCCATGTCGGAGGCACCGTACCCATTCATCGGAATCCCGTTGAGAACACTCTGCAGTGGAATGGGGTCGGGTTAACCAAAGATTAAGGATAAAAAAGCACGCACCGTCTCGTCATTCTCGTCCAACTCGACCGGCGCATCGAACTCCAGCGAACTGACCACGTCGCCGTATCGGTCACGCAGGAACAGGCCGCGGTCGCCGTTGAAGAGGCCGTAGAGCATGTGCTCGGCGCATTCTTCCTGCGATTAAATTAAAATTTCTTCGTGAGTGATGTATCTAATTGGTATGAAGTCGACGCACCTGTGGGACGGCGATGAACCGGAGGATCAAGTTGATGAGCCACGACACCGGCGTGAGGAGGCCGCCAAAGTCGGCGCCCATCGTTGGGGTGCGCACGATTCCGGGGTGGATGTGCGTGAACGCGATTCCGGGGTTTTGGGCCGCGAAATACTGCAGAAAAAATATCAACATGAGTTTCAAGTGGTATGTAAGTGAGGGAGGGGAAGCGTACAGCGAGCATCGCATCGGTGTACCCCGAGCTCGCGATCATGCTGCGCATCGCGACCTTGAAGTTCCCGACGCGCGGTTTGACGGTGTTGCCGAGGTTGTGGAGGTCGATCGGGCGCTTAGGGCTGCCCCGCCCGGCGCCGAGGACGCACATGACTTTCGCATCTTCGGAGAGGACGTGCGCCGCCTGGAGAAGGGGGAGCAGCTCCTGGATGAATACATAGCGCTGGTAGTACCTAATTAGGGCCGTTAGTTCAACTTCAACGGCTTGGACGAAAAAGAAAAAAGAGAAAAAAGAGAGAAAAGAAGCACACATACCGCAAGGCGAGATGCAGGTCCAGTCCTTCGCTCGTGATCCCGATGTTCACCATCGAGCTGTACCCGGTCGTCATGACCAGAAAATTGATGCGCTTCACTTTTGCGCTAATTTGGGCGCACACGGCGCGGACGTTGGCCATCAGGCTCACGTCGCAGGGAATAAATTCATGCGTCCAACCGTCCGCCCCGTCAGGTCTGGGGAGGCGTGCCAGAATGTCCGCAGCGGCATGTTCATTCCGTCCAAGCACAATGATGTGCGCGCGACCTTGAACGTAGCGCGCGAACGCCTCGACCATTCCTTGGCCGACGCCGGAGGTGCCGCCGACGAAGACGGCGACTGGCGTGTAGGATGGGTCGAAGGAGGCGTTGGATTTTTTGACGATTGCGAGAGTAGGCATTTTGAGACGAGAGGGTGTTTTGTTCGATTTTTTGGCGGGCGAGCGAAGTGGTTCAAACGGGCGGTTCATATCCGGGGGATTACTAAGAGTGTTTGAGTAAGAGCGGAGTTCGGAATTTCCTCCTATATCCGATCAGTCTTGGGGATGCGGGCTTACCTTATTTCTCGCTCGGTCGAAGAAGCGTGCTGTGTTGAGGAAGCTTACAAGCGGCCTGCGCATGCGACTTTTTTTTCACGATGGCGATTTCTATGACGTTCTCTTTGTACATTTATTATTTCACGCAAGTTTTTTTCTGCGCGTGCAACTTTTTGTTTTTCGCGCGCGTATTCGACGTGCCGTCAAGATGCCGTTGTCAAGGTGACGGCTGATCATGCACGTGTCCGGATCTTCTCACGCGAGCCCACGCGTACATAAGGCCAAATATTGCGTTGGAAGTTGGAACAGCTTATAACCAGTGGCCACTCCGGGAGTTGGCCCAAGCGTTTTGGTGGACAAACTGGGAGGTTGTAAGTTGACCTGGCTCAAAGCCCTCAGTGATGGCATACTCACATTACCGAATTAGGGTTGCGATGCACGTGCGGCGTTGTGGTTCTCAAAAAGGAAGTATGTTAATGTAATTTCGGGAAGGCTCCAAGCTAACTGGACTCGTCTCATGCTAAGTTTGGGCAGCAATATTTGTGTGTGTAAGAATTCAACTTGCATGGTGAACCGGTAAATTAGAGTCCGGATCAACTCTGATGTTGCCGAGATGCCGACGGGCCGTGTGGCCGTCAAGTATTTACGCATCCTGTATCTTGCCTTGTACCACCCCCGCCATATTCTGACATATCTTGTAGCTCATACCCTTCACTTGATGACACCTGGGACATTTGAGGAAAAGCTGGTCAAAAGCCGGCGCGAAAACGTCAAAACAGTCGCGCGAAACCGAACGTTGCGCGCGAGATTGGCGCGAGAAGTCAAAAAACGGCGCGCGAAATGATAAAATATGCGCACGAACCAAAATGTCGCGCGAAATAATAAATAGGGTCATTCACAGTTGCCCTTTTTCCACCCTTTTTCACTCCCTTTTTACTCACTCTTTCACTCCCTTTTTTGAATTTTCAATCACACAAGGTTCATTTTAGTTGGGTTACAAGTTGGTTACGATTCTGAGCCTAAGACATGTATGCTGTAGTCTATAACCCTTCACATGTACCTACAGCATGCAAACCATGGAATCTTGAGGAAAAGGGAACAAAAAGGGTGCAAAAAGGGCCGAAAAAAGGGAGTGCAGTCGGGGGGTTTCACAGTTGCCCTTTTTCTGGCCCTTTTTGCACTCACCCTGCTCTTGTATTTGGTCAATTTCATAGCTACAAAGTTCATTTCTTCCCTTTTAGACCCTTTTTACACCACTGAATTGAAAAGGGGAAAAAAACCGAGTGAAAAACGAAAGGAATGGGAAAAAGGGAGAAAAAAGGGAGCGAAAAAGGGCGGAAAAAGGGCAACTGTGAACGACCCTAATGTACAAACTGAACTTCATAGATTTCTCCATATTTTTCGAGCAACTCCTTAACGTTCTCTCAGCGATCCCACAAACTTTCCCTGCTGCTAGAGCTTTTTTCTTCGATTCGGATTCCCGCTCTAGGTTAGCTGACCAAGATATCCCTGTTTTGCCTCGGACCTGCCACATGGGGTGGAAATAACTCCCCACGCTTGCGTAAATTCCACTTATTAAGCTTTTGCTCGCCACAACGACGCCTAACTTGAACTTTGTGTGAACGAAAATGCCGCCTTGGGTCAACGGAACGGCGATCAATCTCCTCTAAATGAAGCACCGCGCACCACTGTTCGAATTCCGCCGCTCGCCCCTGTCCCGATTTGGGGATTTGATGTCGGCAGGCTCGGCGGATTTTGATGTCGGCAAGTCAAGCCGTGTCTTGAACCACGGCAGGGCAACCGAGGGGCTTGATTTTCCACCACTTAAGTCAGTCTCATTGCTGAGAGGTAATGTTTGTGGCTGGCAGGTCCCGTTTTGGGTCATCTACGTTTTGGCGGTCACTCGTTCGACTCCGTAAGCCCGCTTCACGTGCATAAAAATATTTTACCTTGCGCTCCGCGTAGCGGGCCCGGCGGCGAGCGCTGCATCACGGAGGGGGTCCAGGAGTCCTCCCCCAGGTTTTAGTAATCATTTGAGCTGAAAAAAGCGAATTCAACAATGTGGACATGCCATTAGGTGGAAGGAGGGGGGCCTGAGTGAATATTATAATATTCCGCCTAGCACCACGTTTTGAGCCAAAAGCTTTCAAATTTTCTTTACTTGGGGCTGTCTCAGGCCGCCTTCACCATCATTGATCTCGAACCGATCCGCGATTCCTGCCGACATCAAATCACCAAATCGGGACAGGGGCGAGCGGCGGAATGTAGACAAGTCCCGCGCACCCACTCCGCTGTCGGGCGCCATTGAACTCTTGCAGACCTTTTGAGAATATATATAAACTTGTCTGAGCAATTTCACGCAATTCTTTTCAAATTAGTCAGTTGAGCATGCCGAGATCAACCCGGAACCGCGCGGCGGTCAGTGCGAAACTTAAAATAATTCATGCGGAGTGGCCGCCGGCACTCGCATCAACGACCGAAAACCGTGAGCCCACTATCCTCCCGAAGAGTCCTGACTTCCAGGGAAGGGTTCCAGGCAGTTGAAGGAAAAGTTAAATCTCTTGCGAGACAGCAAGGAGTCCAAGACCCGGACTGTCAACGCACATATAAGTAGGTCACAGAGCAAGCCACACAGTTTTGATGTGCGGAGAGAGTCTTTGTCCCTGATATTTTTAGTAGGCCTCTGGGAGTCTCGGGCCATCCTATGAACGTCGGAAAACAGATATCGGTCCAACTTGGTGGAAATTATTGGCAGGTGCAGGATGCTTTATGTACAATATAAGAAAGGTGCCACTGTGGCCCTTCACGTCCATGGAGGGAGTCTGTTGTAACGAGCCAAATATGCGAGTAGAAGGCACGTATGTCTCCGTACATAGACCTCTGGTGATTCAATTAATAAGGGAACAAAATTCAAGGTGCCTACCCTCAGGGCAGCTATGGCACCATCTAAGTGACGGGAAAGTTGGGAGAGCGCGTAGCATGCACTTTCGACGACATCCTCATTGCTGTCACTAAAGACTGATTGGAAAGGAATTCTTGAGGTTACATGGAAGCTCACCCCAAGAGAGCAACAAGTTGTGGACACGGCTGAACAGCAACCATTGCTTGCCGCATCGATGGATGGACTGCGAGGTCAGCGAAGAGCCACAAGGTCCACCTCCGTACTCCTGCCTCTGGTGATTTGAGCAGCTGTTTAGCCGTTTTCAGCACCCCACCTTCGACGACAGCTCTCGCTCCGTCCAGGTTAACGCAAACGTGGGACAGTGCACAACATGCACCTTCGACGATGTTCCCATTACTGTCGCTGAACACCGATTGGAAAGGAAATCTGGAGGTTATTACATTGAGACTCACCCCAAGAGAGCGACAAGTTGTGGACACGGCTGAATAGCGACCACTGCTTGACGCATCGATGGATGGACTGCGAGGCCAGCGAATATCCACCTCCGTACTCGCGCCTCCGGTGATTGGAGCAGTTGTTTAGCTGTTTCCAGCACCCCAGCTTCGACGATAGCTCTGGCTCCGTCCAGGCTAACGCAAATGTGGGACAGTGCGTAACATGCACCTTCGACGTTCCCAGGAGTATTACTAGTCTCTCGTAGACAGACGCTACAACGATTCCGCTCGTACCTCGCGTGTTGTAGTCTGTTCACTAGGGTGATCAATTGATCGCTAGTCCGCTTATTACCAATCATGAATTTTCTCGGATGCTGAGGTGAGCGCCTCGACGCGTTTCTCATCAGTTTACGGCCTCCCCGACATATAGGACATTGACCCAAGTGTTCTCTCCACCAAAATTTAGTTGCCAGGCTTCAAGAACAAAGATGCCGAGATTTGATGCGCGGGATGCCGACGGCAAGCGCCAAAGCCGAGATCCTGGTTCACGCTCAAAGGTGGAGGAAAAATAATAATCTGAGGAGCCAGATACCTTCATAGGGTTGTGAAATATGCCGATTTATTTGAATTTTCACTGCTGGAGGTTCTGTGGAGCAGTGTGAAGGCAGGGGGAAAATGATTTGTAATCACCCGCCAAAAGATTGGTAATAAGCAACCTACCCTTCAACCGGGGCGCGATCAACTACAGACTAGGAGTATTACTATCACTACACACTGATTGGAAAGGAATTCCTAGGATTGCAGGAAAACGCACCTTAAGAGAGCAACTAGTCGTGCACACGGCCGCACAGCAACCACTGCTCCCCGAGCTCGCCGAGGATCCAGGTGGTCCATTCTCGTACTCCATCGCTTGTCGAGTCCAACAGTATATCATATGACGCAAGAAAGTCTGCTACAATATGGGCTTCGGCCTCGGCTAGAGTCCGTTCTTGAAGTTCACGGAGAATGAATGCCTTCGTCGTCTCTGCCACATATTTCCACCTGATATCATGCCGGTAAGTGCCGATACTCAATCAACGGGGGTGCCCCACGTACCCCAGATAGCTTTCATAGATTTTCATTGTCTCTGTTGATAGCGGGACACCCTTTTGTTGTTTTATCAAGTTTAACACCGCGCGGTGGTACATGAGCTTCATTAGAGGCTTTGCCAGTGCATGTATTGAGAGTGTTGCCCCAAGATAACTATTGGACCACTCGCTGTAAAGGCTTTGGGGAGTGTGCTGGCGAGTCAGTGGAGGCATGAGAGAGGGTGGAGCAAAGTTGTAGGACAGCCACACTTACAGCCTCGAGGCTGTGTTTCGGAACAAACGGGCACTCTGAAATATCCTAGCCCTTAAAATAGCGGATGAATGTTTCCCCAGGTTGGGCAGAGCTCACCACTCAGCCATCTTTTTTCTTCAACCTCAACTGAAATACCGAAGTTTTCTGGTTGCGGGAGATGCGAGGCGCCACGACGTACTAAGCACCGGCACCGACCACTTGATTCGTGAGCTAAAAGATGAATAAATAGAACGCCCCCGTGCTTGAGAGCGCGTTCAGTCCCGATCAGTACGCGCTAAAAGAAACACTTTGCCGCCAGCGGAAGAACAGCGAGGCGCATGAGGATCAAAGGGAAGGGAGGAAAAGACCCCCAACTTTTCTTCGTTCGTCTCCCTCCGCAGCCCCGGGGATTGATTCTCGCAACCTTCCTGCCAACAAATTTCGCTGCAAAGGTCAGCGAGGGCGAGACCTATACAATTCGTCGGCAGAAAGACCTCGCGACCATTTCTCACATCCGCTCACCCCGAACCGAACGGGTTTGAACAGAGTCAGGTTTATTGAGACCACTGCCCGCGATGAGACTTCAACGGGTGGTGATGGGGTAAACGCGCGCTTTGAATCCGTGTGAGAGACACTGATGAGGCTTCGATCCATGGGTTCAGATTCGTACGTCAAGAGAGAAGAGCCTTGGAAACCGAGAGCTTGACGGTGAATCGTGGCCTGTACCGAGTATCGGTCATGATCACCTGAACAAAACGGAGGATCTGAAGGCGCGCACACCATTATTGCATAGACCGAGAACGCGCAGGAGGGAGTTTTATCTGTGAATGCTGATGAACACAATCGGCAGATAGGTATATGTACCTCTGGAATTCGGATGCGGCCATTTTAGATAGACCGAAACGAGTATGGCAAGTCCGTCAATTCCTACCTCGAAAGCTACGATCGCGGCTCCTCCGTTCTACAAGCGAGATTCAGTTTGGCTCCGTGAAGTGACTCCTCAGCATGGATTCACGGCAGATTTAACCGCGTAATTTCTTTGCTCCTAAGATCCACGCAAGTATCACGTCACGAGCAAATAAGTAATGCGCGAGGCGTTTTCCCAATGACAGCCCGGCATTGCGCAGAACCGGAAGGCGAGAAAGTGTTTGGTTGTGCGAGCTGAATAAGAAACCAGGCGCAATTCACCATTTTACTGGGATCGTGGTGGAATTGCTGCCAGGAGCTGCGTACGTTATATGTACCTAGGGACGGAAGTCAGACCGGGCAAAAACAGATAGTTGGCGCCGGCGCCGGCACCGTTTGAGGACATTGGCGCATATGCTTCAGGCGCGTATCCAACCTACTGCCTCCGAACATGCGGTTCACGACGCCTAGAAGTCGATAAAGTCGGGTGAGTCATCATCAGCAAACAGTGTTTTGCTCGGTAGCTGCAGGCCAAGAATATCAGCCGCTGGTAGTCGTGGTAATGATCGGGGTGATTGAATGAACGGAAGAAAAACTTGCGATGACGATGGTCTGGCAAAGGGGAGGTGAACTAGAGAAACGAAAGGAAATACAGAGCCGGGAATCAGGATGGGCTCTGCAGACTGTAGGACAAAGAGCAATTCATCTATCTGCGCGTCTGTGCATCGGGAACGAGGAGGGAGTTCCACGCCGGACGTCGGACGCTAGGATGGGCTAGAATCACAGGGTGGTCAAAGGTCGGGGGGGTTGGGGCGCGCAGTAAGAACTGCCTTTTAAATTACGACGCCGCCACCCTCGCGCGCGCGGTGGCAGACGATCGCAAGATGCGTAAGAATAACACACCTCTAGCCCAGTTTCAAGTTCCCCTCGAGTTCCCAAGAAGTATCTCAGCCGAATATATGCCAACGAGGTAAGCCATTGTTCACCACGAAGGACATCGATAAACTCAGGGCGAGATGGGGCGTTCGGAAGGCTTTGTGGTGGCACGGAAGGACTTGACCAGAATTGCTTCCGAAGGTTGATTGACGTCCACGAATCAAACGGCCCGTCACGGTCTTCCTCCTTTCCTCTGACCACCTAGCTCGTAGTAGCAGTCACTGCGCACCAACGCTCACTTGCCGCAAATTTGCCGTTAAACATTGACCCTTTCGCAAGCGACACTGCGGTCAATCCTGCCAGCGTTCTCAAAATCAAGTTCTCGCACTGCTAGGTAGCTGCCGCTCTCAGGCTCTTCTTTGACTTGTGCTCCGTTTTGGCTCCAAATACTCGGGGTTCCACTGAGAAAGCCCAGAATCGAAGAACCGACGCCCTTGCGTCAACGCCTGCCCGCTCTCGCGCTTTCCTTGGGCCCATCCGGCACTTACCGTATCAGTGGCTCCAGCACGAATTTGCTCTAATTTTGCTCTTGGTCGGTTTCTAGTTTTGCTTCGTTCAAGATAACTCAACCCCTTCTCCTATTCGACAGGGGTGCATGGCGGGAATTTCCCGGCATCCCATTCGACCATGGAATACAATGAATGGGTGACTTTCCATAAGCATTACAGCTCAGGGGATTTTTCTCTCTCGGTCGTTCCCAAAACGGATTTGGCCGAATTCGGATGAATCTCGTCTTCCAGTGAGTTTTTGACGCAAAAACAGTGATGCATGCTTTATGCATGGATTACCATTGTCCTGGCTCCATACTTTGCTGTCCGTGCATCGAAAAAAGTTTCTCGGCGCCTACTTCGGCTTGAGTTGTCATCAGCGATCAATCAAGGTAGGGGGCGGCCCGAAATTTCCGGCTCTCCTCGCGGGATTTCGGAATCGTGTTTGTGGAGAGAATTCCAAGCGGAAAGGTACATGAAGTGACTGAGAATGGTTTTACAATCTTACTGAGGTATCCCGTGGCCTAAGACCAACGGTTGAAGTGGTCCGGCGGCATCCGTCCGAATTCGGCCGAATCCGTTTTGGGAACGACCGAGAAAAAAAATCCCCTAAGCTTTTTAGGAACAGCTGTAAATATTGCTTTCAGAATATTTTTCAAGTTTTCCGACCAAACTCCGCGACAGGTGTCGGGACCCCATCACTTCGAAGACACAAAAGCGGTAAGGATTTATTCGAATCTACTATAATCTGAAGAGGGGGTACCCCCCCCTCTCCAGATTAAAATGAAGCTGAATAAAATGTTTGGTGGTACGACACTGGTTCCCGCCCTTCTCTTCAACGACCCAGTGGCCGATTTGCCCTAGGAAAAATTCACTGGTTGCCCATGCCCTCACGGATTCAATTCCGACCCTTCTTCGAGGTCAAGGAGCGAAGAGATTTATCCTTTTTTTCTAGTGGGAAGTCGAGCTCTTGATATACATGTTGAGTATCCGAAAATTAGGCCGCATCACTGGCACTCTCAAACAAGCTCAAAAAATATTCTATGCTTATGGAAAGTCACCCAATCAAACAACCCTTTTTCAATTTAAAAGTTTTAATTTCAACAGGGTTTTGCGGATGAGCCACAATTCCTTTCAGCACGAGTTCAAAATTCTAAGCTATCCTGAAGAATTTATATTGAACAGGTACTTCTGACTCCAAGTAACCAACGGAGCGTCAAGGTTTAGGTCGAAGCTCGCTCGAAGGGCTGCTGTTGGATTGGAAGTCGATTTGAAATTTCCAAATGCGATCGCTCTTTCTTTCTTTTTCTTTCTACGTTCGTGATTTTCCTCCTTATTTTCGAGGAAAATGTTCCAGCCATCCCTCGATCTTCATCTCATGCGCTAGATCTTTTCTCTTCAGAGGTTGACCAGCCATCAATCGGCAGCCCTCAAAGCCGAAGTCCGAACAGATTGATGACAAGACTCTCTCCCGACCATCACCATTCAAGATGTTGCTACCTCAAGAGCTCATCGATCTCATCGTGGATGCAGTCGGTGACTACGATGCTCTCAATGCTTGCTCCCTCGTTTGTGCGGCGTTTGCTGCCCCCGCTCAACGCGTTCTCCTGCGCAAAATCGTCGTCGTGCAAGGCGGCCGCCGCGTGGAGCATCGCGCTTTGTCTATCCAACGGGTCCACGCGACTTTCCGGCGCTCACTCCACGTCCCATCGTATGTTCGGGACGTGGAACTCAAGCTCTCTGGGCTTCCCTTAAACGACGGGGAGCGAGGCCCTCTGCAGTATATTCTTTCGGTGCTCAGCAACATCGAACGGCTCACGATATCCGGGTCTGCTCCCTTACGCCCGAGTTCGGTGCTCCGAGACTTATTACCCGACCTTCTCGGGGTCTTGCGACGCCCCACTCTCGATTGGGTGTCACTAATCAGGATCATCGACGTTCCATCCGCCTTCTTCTCTCTCGCTATGCTGTCTGCACGGGTGGTCTGGATACACAACATTTTTGTGCACAATACCCAAGATCTGGCTAGCGGGAACAGGGTCGGTTCGCACGCGAGCACCGCGCGGCTAGAGCATCTAATTACCCGCGGCAGCTTGTCTTCCTTCCTGGACGCAGGTGTTTCACAATACCTGCAGCATCTACGCACACTTGAGATTGATATGATGCCGGGTACACACACGGCAGCGCATGCAGTAATCACTGCCGCCTCCTCCTCGATTAAGAATCTGCTGATTGACTATGGTGGTGTGTCGGTATTTCGTATTAGGCTCCAGTTCGAAGCCGGTCTTACTCACTTCAATCGACAGACTACTACGGCTTCCGCTCGAGCGCTGCTCTGCAGCTCCCGAACCTTGCGGCACTGCGCACTCTACGGCTCACCCTTTTCCTCGGTTGGGTGCGGCGGTTTCCCCCAGATATATTCGCCACCGTCGCCGCCTTTCCGGAGTGCATCCCCAACATTCAGCGGCTGAGCTTCGCGTTCACCCTCGACAGCCTGGAGCAGCGGGTTCCCTGGCAGGAAACCGAGCTGTTTGCGCTGTTCGACGTCCGGTGCGACTACCGCGCACGTTTGCCCCACTTGCGCCAGGTGGAGTGCGTGCTGAACTTCCTCCCGTGGGAATCAAATCCACGCGTCGTAAAGGATAGGGTCTTCAGCGAGTTCAGGGCCAACATGGAGAAGAGATTTCCTGGGCTTGGAGCGGAGATGCTGACTTTTTCCCATTCTTGATTATCTGGTACCTTACCCATCTGTTCATGAGATCCGGTCATGGTGGAGATTGCGAGATTGCGCAGGATATCCTCGTGCGCAGTCTGCGCAGATATTGAAAACTCTCATTGTGGCTCGTCTTGAAGACAAAATAATTATATATTCTGGATGCGGCCTGGCCCACTGGACTCCTTGTGCCATGGGTTCAAACGTTCAGGTTTCGCGGAAGCTAATTTGGATAGGGGCTCCATCAGTGGCGGTGCGCAGATCACTAGAAGATCACTTTCCGCTTTGCCTCCTGCCTCATGTTTCCCCGGACCCACCTCCCTTGTTCCTCAGCTGCCGCACCTCTTTCCACTGTCTGAATGGTATCTGTGTCCGCTGGTCCCTACAGTTCTCAATATTTATTTCTGGGGCGGAGATTCGAGACAGGGTCTCTAAGCTCTTCCGCGATGTCTCAGACAGCAAAGTGAAATAGAGCGGCCTCGACTTGGTCTGGACCTATACAATGCAGCTATAAGAACCAGGGAAGTTAATCCCAATTCCCATAACTTGCAAATTACAGTCCACCAATCACCAATATCAAAAAGCACGACATGCTCGCACTTTCTCCTCCTTCGATGCGGCGCTCTATCGCACAGAAACGATCTATGAAGCGCGCTCCATGCAGGCCCAGCGACTTTGCTCCTGCCGACTACTCGCCGTGCGAAGAGACAGACCTTCGCCGGTTTGCATTGAAGCATCATTCTCTCGAGCAAGCTCTCGCTTTCGACTCGACTTCTGGCCCTGATTATGTGGTGTGTATCTTTAACCTTGATGTTACTGCCGCTGATGCCATTCACAGTCCCTCGACTCAGTTGGCGCCCCCGAATTTTCCGAAGTCGACTAACTATACTGCCGCTGCAGCATCTTCGCCTCCCGTGTCTCCACGCTTGCAGGCCAGCAGACCCGGTCTGCAGCGCACAGCTTCAACCGTCCTACCCCCTCCATCCACCGCCGCGCTATCTGCGTCGACATCACCTCCGGTGTCCCCACGCTTGCAGTGCAGTAGGCCGGGTCTGAAGCGCACGGCCTCGACAGTCCTGCCGCCTACATCCACCGCTGCACTATCTGCGCCACCGTCCAAGCGTCCTTCATTCGAGCGGACAGCGTCGAGATTCGACTTCCCCAGTACTTTGGCTCGACTCGAACTTCCCGCTAGTTATTCCTCCCGACTTGCACGCGCCTCGGTCGATTTGGACTCATTGACTGGCTCGCGTCGGGCGTCCATAAACTCCACCGCTAGCTCGGATTCCCCAGACTCAGCCTCCAGTTCCGACTCGACAGACTCCAACTCGAGCAGCACCACCGAAAAACCGCGCCTTCGCGCTATCCCGCGCCTTTTCGTCTCTGTTATAAAGGTAACCGTCCTCCCCTCTTTCTGCCTCCCTCGCTAACTCTCCTCTCCAGGGAACCTACACCGAATTTATGCACTTCTAATATACCACCTAATATACCACCCGTCGTTGCGACTTTGAATAAAATTGAACACGATTAAAAGTAATAACTGAACTTGGAAGCCGATGTGTTGAGCTCGATCCCGATGCGTAGACGGCTCGATCTTCATGCGTTAAAATCCACTGCAAGTAATATTATCCCATTATATCATTATGTAGGTCTATGGTACCCATTCACCCGGCGGTCCAAATTATCCCTGAATAGTGCGTCACAGATAGATTACGCCGCCCTAGCTGGTGAATTTGAAACCGCCAGTCGGCGCCGCATCACCCACTGAACCAGCGGGAGGGTTAAACACGATAGCGCGATCCATGCGATGAGCACGCCCGCGTTTAATCCCACTGCACGACATTGCGTCAGTCCTGTCGTTCAGGAGCTTCAGAGAAGAAGAAGAAAACACACCCTCATTCTTTGTCCCGAACACCACCACCCTCACCGCGCGCGAGGCGTTGTAGAAGGGGAACGCGTAGCCGTAGCGGTAGACGTGCGGCAGGACTTGGAGAGGCCAGACGGCGACGGAGACGTTCGAGATGATCCAGGTAATAAGGAAGAAGGGGGTGAGGCGGGTGAGGATCGAGATCATTACTTCGAGGGCGAGGCCGCTGGGGGTGCGGGTTGAAATTGTAAGCAGGTTATTAGAGGCAAGGCGAGGGAAAGACGAACCAGGCGAGCATGTTGAGGTAGTTGAGCATCCAGAAGACGAGAAAGCCGGCGCGGCCGAATTGGCGGTCGAAGGGGAGCTGGAAGGCACGGTTGAGGAGCGTGTAGATGAGCTGCGAGTGGGGTGAATACATTGTACACGATGGGATGGGAGGGAGGCTGGGTGGGGCTCACGGTGATGAAGAAGAACGTGACGAAGAGAGTTCCGAGCCGCAGACGAACGAGGGAGCCGAAAGAGAGACGATGCTCGAGGCCTGAGCTCATCCGTGCAGCGGTGCCAATTAAAACGACGATGAACTGCGGTCGGTCATGAGTGTCAGGGAGAGTTCGTCGCCCGACTTGGTGGGACTGACAGCTGTAATCAGGATGTAGATCAGACCGAAGAATGTGGAGCCGGTCGCACTAAACAGAGAGTTAGATTCAGGATATATACGTCGTGAGGAAGCGTACACTGAGGCATCGAAGGGTCGCAGGTTGTCAACAGTGTAATAAATTGGACGGGCAATGATCTCTGGGGCGGCAGAAAGCAAGGTGGGGAGGTTGTTCGACGTGGAGATGTTTTTGATGAATTGAACTGCAAATTGGTTTACCACAATTTCGAGCTGGGCGATAAAGATGTGGGTTTGAAGGCGGCTGAACCAACGAATTAAGCTCTCTCTTTGACAGAGGCCAGGTTGAACTTACTAGAGATTTTCGTTCCTCGCCTCGGAACCCATGAATGTGACGACTGAGGCCGAGGTGTACGACGGGTCAATTGTAGAAATCGCCCCAGAGAGGTTGGAACTCGCGCCAGCATTGACTGAGGCGCAAAAGGTCATTTTTGGGGGCGAAAAGATGAAACAAACTCACCGGCAACGGCATACCAGGTCTTTTCGAGGACCACCGCGCGTTGGAGTTGCGTGATGCCCTGGGGAAACTGGGTGGCCGGAACTACGTGCCATGCGATCCCGCCCCTCCCAGAGTTCAAATCGCTCAAGGATGCCGAAACTGACTGGCCGACGACGCCTCCATCAAAGTCCTGCAAGACGAGAGTGAAAAACTGAGCCATACATATACACTGAGGGAAAAAGAGGTACGACAATCCAGCCTGAGACGGGATGGTACGGTGTCCGCCAGACAGATCCCCAGTATATCGAGAACACCGTGAAGATGAGGACCGAAGACGCGAGTGTGCCGATGAAAAGTGCTTTGAGATAGGCGGAGCGGAGGCCTCTGGCGACTTGTCCAGAAATTGCGCAGAGAAAGGAAGAGTAGGCATGGAAGGTTTTTCCGTGTGGGTAGCTTGAAATATCTCTTCTGAGGATGAGGACTCAGGCTGGTCGGTGAATGACATGCTCCATTCGGTACGCGCTACTTAGCGTGGTCTAGGGTTACTTACGGGCGGGAGCTCGGGTTTTGTCGGGACGGCCGCGGAGCCCATCATGGAGCCCAATACCATGGTTACACGCTCCGATTGGCTGCTCCACGGCCGTGAGGGTACTCACGGATGTCGGCGCGATGGGTGCGAAGATCGGTGGGTGAAAATCTATTCATAAACAAGTGCGACTTAGATACCCTCGTCTAACTTTTTTTTTGTACGATAGACTAATGTTGATTCAAGATTGCGTGGTTGGATGACCACAGCCTGAAACACTTAGATTTCCTGGCCGATACTGCGTGAGTGGAAATGCAACGGCGAGGAAGGCGTTTTGAGAACACACATCGCAGTTGCCCCAACATACTACCCGGCGAAGGAAAATTCGACCGATGGAAATGTAACGCGATAGGTTTCGGGGAGGATATACCTTAGCCCGCTATGGGTTCGTCCGCTTCCTTCAATAGTTACCTTCTGAAGTCGGCACCCGGATTTCGATACGAAGGATGCAAGCGAATTGACCGGGTCCTCGAGGAGTCTCTCCGAGACACGGAGTTCGCGCAGCGCCGGAAGAATGAGGGTGTCTAGATATCCTGTAAATCTGCGGCCAGCACCATTCGTGGGCTCGAGCAACAACGATTTCAAACAGGGAAGTATCGTGTCGCCTGGCATGGTGTCCTCGTCTTCGTCGAGAAACAGTTTGCAGTGGATCAAGTTGGATGTCTGCCGTAAGATTGGAGTGCATTCGGATGGAAAAACCCTGTTCAACTCCAGGGAAGTAAGTTGCGCCCATGGAAGAACGACCGATTTGGCGGCGAGATGATTCAGGATGGCCGAAGTCAGGAGATGCGCCTCTCCAAAGAGGACGAGATTGGAAAGGCCCAAATTGTCGGCAAGAATTAGATCGAGGTGTCTTTACCGTCGAGTTGAATCAACGAACGTCGAAGTTCGGGACAAGAGGCTAACCTTAACCCCAGGCGTAAATTACCATCATTTCCTTCTTTGGCTTCGACCTCCACCACGTTTGAGTGGCTTCCCAATGGCTTCCGTCTCGAAGTCTCTAACCGCGATTAATTCAAGCTTTCCCATGCCCTCACGCCCCAGCTCACGGCCTGCGCCACTTGTTCTCCTTTGGACCGGCTTGCCAGCGACAAAACACCGAAAAACCTGGGGATCCGCAAATGGTTTCGCAAGGGCACATAAACCCAGCACAAACCATGTAGTGGAAGCGGCACTACGTCGCGACTCTCTTGGAAAGAAAAACTACTCCTTATCCAATAAGCAGGAAATCTGCGTCTTACCGATTCCTCGTTTCGCGGGAGCAGGGCGTGTCAACTGTATGCGCGCGAATACCGACTACTTTGGAACTGTGTCAACTCTACCCTCGCGTTCATTCGTACTGCCTTCAATGTCTGCGTCGCCGGCGCGCATCGATGTGGAGGCATTCCAATCCGCTCGCGGTAATTTATCTCTGCTCAATTTTCTTGTCTTTATTTTGACTTTGCCATACATCTCAGGCTGACCAGCGCAGCACGAGCCAGTAGGGCTCTCCGTAAACGGAGGCTAGTCTGAGTATGGCGGATACGAAGGAGGAACGCCTCAGGGTGCGTGCGAAGTACTGGGTGCTTCTGTTTTTATTTCTATCCTTCGTTTGTTGGCAGTGGCGGGCAGGGCATGCATCACGGACTCGAGTGAGAGGAGAAGCATGATACCCGTCCTCCTCGCCCTCGTCCTCGTACATCCGCATCCCTGCCCCATCTCCTCTTTGGGCCAGGTCGCGTTGTCGGGTAGAGGGATATCGCCTGCGCGAGTCTCTGCACAGAACAAGGGTTAGCGAGGCTCGAAACCAGAGGCGGATGAAAGGAAATCGGGCAGGGAAAACGCAGGCGCGATGCCGGATATGAGTCAAGGTCCACGACACGACGAAATTGGGACCCGGTATCCGATGGCGAATTTCGGCGTTCCGAGAGATAACGCGACGGTTCCGACCTTGCCACTCCGCGGCGGGTGGGTTCTCTATGGCCGGTGCACGTCCTCCGGCCCTCCACCGTCGTCCTCCGCAAACGCCCCGCTTCGCCCTCTTCCTGCCCACCGACTGCTCCGTGGCACACGAAACCTGCTCTGGAGCATACGGCGAATCACCCTCAGCCTTACGTCCCTTCAAATCGTCATCTACCCCGGCGCTCGCATGTCTGGGTCCCCCTCGGCGTTCCAAGCCACAGACCTTTGACGACCACCTCCTTCCTGCGTGGCGATTGCCTAGGGTTACAGTTAGACACCTTTGAGCCTTTAGCTTGACGGGCGGCGGGGGTAGATGCGCGGGCGTCTCACCGTCGTTACCCCGGGCTCTACGCGACGCGTTGGGCCCGAAGCAGTCGCGCTTGACGGGCCCGGCATTCCTCGCGGAACCACTGCGCCTGTACGCCGTCGCCGTGCGCGCGGGATGGGCGGACGAAGCGCGTCTGGCCTCGCGCGGACGCTCACGCTGGGGCTGCACGATGAGAAGCACGAGGCGGAGCTGCGCCGCCTGCCCACGCCCGACCGCTGATCCGCGTCATCCTGGTACAGGTACGCTTTCAGTTATCTTGACCCTGGTTCTTGCTCACCATCGTACCCGTCAGGACCACACCGTTCCAGCAGTCCTACAAGATCTCTGCTTGCCCCCCGCGTGCCGCAAGCCCTGCTTGTGAGGGCAAAGGAGTGTCGTGCGAGAGAGGCGATAATCGAGGGTGGAGACACCATCCTACGCATCTCTCCGTCATCGGCAAGCGCGGCATTCACCCGTCCGCCCACACCGACCACGACGCGCGGACTCCCCGCCACGTTACAGATCGCGGGGCTTTCGACTTGCGCCGACGTTGAAAGAAAGATATGGGAGCACGGCGCGTACCGATGGCTAAGGATGGGCTTCGCCTATCCTCTGCCAGGGGTAATGGCTGCATGCGCGCATGGAGGTTCTTTGCTCCGGACGACGACAATCTCTCACCGTCGAACATCGGACCCACCACGACCTTCCAGCGCGTCCCAGCCTCTCGCTCCCCTGCTGCCGACTTTCCCGCCTCAATACCGCTTCAAATCCGTTCCCCGCGTCGGCTGCTCATCCGCGCTAGTCCTGACGTCGTCCTTCGACAGGGATAAGTACCACGTTGGGCGCTATTTCGCAGATCAGACGCAAGCGGGGCATCACAATCTTCGCTCGCTGGCACCCCTCTCCTCGACCTGCATCTCGAACGGTGCGGACGTCTTCGCTTCATCGTACAGCGAGCGTCAGCTCCACCATGTGTGTGCTGTGCCGACGACCACCTCGCGCGGGTGACCTCGCTCGTCGAGGTCCGGCGCGTTCCCGCCTACTCCCATCTTCGTTGCGTTCCCCGCAGCGAGTGTATGGGCACGGAAGCCTGTACTAGCACCGTCGTCCTCCCCTCCCTAACCGTAACGCCCCTCGCGTCGAGCACCTACGTATCGCGCGCCAGGTGTATCGTCTGTCGGTCTGAGTGCTTCGCGGTCGGATACCTTGGGCGCCCTCCCCCAGCGCATTCACGACGGCGGGTACGTGTCCGTAGGCATGCCGCCATTGTCGTCCTGTGTCTCCCAAGCTCCCCGTTGGCCCCGGACCTGCTTCGTCGGGATTTGGACGCTGGGCACTGATGAGCGGGACCAAGCACCCGACAGTGTGGTTATCTCCGACCAAGCCCTCCCCGGCGGCTGCGTATATGCACAGACCTCGCTCATCGTCGTCCGCTCCATGCCAGAGCCTCCTTGCTGTTGCGTCGGAGACCCAGATTTTGGCGCCCAGCCCTTATCGTTGTCGGTGATGTGGACGGATCCTCCTGCACGACGCCGGCGCATGCTGAGAGGAAGGAGTATCGTGGTGCGTTCTCCACTTCCTCCCTTGTCTCGCATTCTTATGATTGGTCCTTGGACAGCAGCTCTCCTCATCGACAATTCAATAAAATATATTTTATTCCTCCGTCGACCAAACCGACTTCCTCTCGCATGTCTGCACCGTGCCTGTTTCATCTCGCGTGTATCTCGGTCCGCGCGCGCACACGCCGCAGGCCGCCATCTTGTCTTTTCGCCTCTGACGAGACGTCAACGATCTTCCCCGTCTTAAACGCGCCCAATTTCCGACGCCAGTGCCTTTGCTGCACCGGGCGCATGTGCGTTGATACCTCACCGCTCCAATACACCGAGCATTCAGCTTCCTGGCCTGCACTGTGCCACCGATCACCTCGTTTCTCCGTCGCAGGGTTTTTAGGCGCCTATTCAGCCGCCGGCGCTTATTTATGCAAGGTCACTTGGAGAACAAGATTCCGCTCCTCGATTCGCGATGTGCATGGGTGGCGATGGCGCCCTGAATTACTCTGACATTCTTCTCGATGTCGTCACTATGAACCCTCGGTCGGCTGGTGCGGACGACTTGCACCTCGCAGGTGCATCCGGACGTACGCGACCGCATGACTTGCGCAAAAGGACGCTGCATCTGAGTTGAGGCGCGTTCTTCCCCTTTATCTCTTTAACTACATCCTGACGATTGGTCTTGCAGTGCTAATGGAGTCGATTTCCGGAGTAGACACGATCGGCTGGCAGACCGGGTCACCGAGGGGCCAGTGCCCGCATACCAGCCGCACCTTCCTTGTACCCGATGCATTCGGGGTACATCGCCCGCGCTATGATATTTTCCGCCTGGTCCCCACTCCACGGGGCGTTGACCCTTTTTTTCCGCAATCGTAGCCAAATCGTAGCACCGTTTGAAACTTTTGCGCCTTTTGTGACCTTTATCTCGTTCTTACCCTTGCCTGTGGTTTTCATACTTGACTCTCGACTTTCCTGTAACATCTTATAAAGCTCACTGTGTATAAAGCTTCGCTCTCAATGAGCTATACTCTTTACACGAGTTTACAGTAATCTTCTTGTTTGGACCTGATGCAGTGATGCGCTATCAAAGGCCAATCCCTCTTGATTTCATCCATCATCTTCGTTATCCAGCTTTCTGGGGTTCTGCGCGAGGATTGAAGGGTGGGGTCTCTTTACCTTCTTTCCTCTACAGCTTCATAATGCTTTGACCAGTGTCAGGATGGATTTAATCCAAGCAGCAGTCAAAATGCAGGGCCCGTCCATTCGCGGTCGCTTGAGGGCTAATGTCGTACCATTCGGCGCGGAAAAAGTGACAATAGTACACGCGCTACAGGCCGCTCAAACTTGTCTTTCCACCATGCAGACTGATCCCTCGGCATCGGCGAAACGACTCAAACGTTCCATCGAAGAGATCACTCTGATCACCTTCATTGCAGAATATTCGTCCATTCTCTCGAAAGTTCGTCAACTCCCCGACGGCATTCTGCAGCTTATATTTCTCCATTCTGATCTCCACGGCTACCTGTACACTGGAAATCGCGACTCGGAGGTTGAAATTGACACATGGCACATTACCTCGGTGTGCTCCCACTGGAGAGCCATCTTGCTCGATATGCCGGTCTGGTGGTCGTGCATAAGCACCTCCATCACGGCCGGACCACTGTGTCTTTCGCGCCTCGAACTCTTCCTCCGGCGTTCGAAGAATGCTCCACTTTCCATCGCACTATGGGCCCGGGAAGATCCCGACCAGTACCAAACTGCTCGCCCGCCGAATCCTGAGATCGTCCAAGCCCTTACGCGAGAGGCGGGGCGGTGGAAGTATCTTTCAACATCAAGGGACATCGAATTGGCTTCCCTCCCTGGGAAACACTTCCCCTCGCTCGAATCTCTTGCGATTGCGTCGACAGATGGGTTCGGAAAAATAGTATATGCCCCCAAACTCCGCGCAGTTTCCCTCCGAAATGTTCACCGCGCACAGCTTGGACAGAAGCCTGCCTTCGCGCTTCAGATTCTGCAGCTCTCTGCCAACATGGGGAGTGGCGAGATGTGCCAGCCGCTTCTCTCCTTGTTCCCCAATACCATTCACTTCACCATCAGCACGAAATACAAAACTCCGTGGCGAGGTTTGCCCGACCCAAACCCTCACTTGTCCGTTCGCACCCTCGTCTTCCTTGGCCACGAGATGAGGGCGTATTGTGTTTTGGAGATGCTCGATGTTCTAAACCTCCCGAATCTCGAACGGCTCGAGCTCATCGATTGTTGTAACTGGGATTTTCGCAGCATCGACTCGCACATGAAGCGTTCTGGATGTGCGTTGAAGGAATTGTCACTGCAGAGCATCCGTATTCGAGGTCCGCAACTCCTCGAGCTCCTACGCATCTTACCGACCCTCGAAAAGCTGGAAATTATAGGCTCGTGGCAAATCCCTAACTCTATCACCGACGCCGTCATACTCGGACTCGGTCCTACGGACAAGCCCCTCCTATCCTCACTGACAAACTGGGTGATGCACGGTACATATCTATTCAGCACAGACACGCTGTTGCATATGCTCGAGTACCGCTTTGGGGACGGCAAGCAGTGCCGTACGCCCACTGTCGTCGATATAATCCTCCGTGACCGTAGCTTCTCGGTGGCCGATCTGGAGAGGTTTGCGGCCCTTCCAGCTGCGGGCGGTCGCGTTTCTCTCGAATTCCTCGACGAGGATCGTCAGTAGGTGCGGATTTGCAACGGGCGTTTGTGGCGCTGAGGTGATTTTCCTCTTGGGAAGATGTTGGGAACGCGGGGGTCATAAACTTAGGAAGACAAAAGCACAATTATTTTCAAGCAGGCACAACTGTTTGTTGTCAATTACTTACATCGTCCTCGAAACGGCTGAAGAAAAGAAATAAATTTTTCGCTCCATTATCTATTACGAACACGATAGGAAAGTAGTTCTCGGATTAACTCAGGGTTTAAGGACTTAAGAACGTCTCACAAGAAAAATTCGCCGGCTGCGCTAGGGCCCAAAGGGTTCGATACATTGAAGTTAGTTTGAACTTTGGCGTAGTGGATGAGATTACGGTCAAAGTGCCTTTGTCAAATCGACATAGGTCGTAGAGGAGAGTCGTCGTTCGCAGCAAGTATTTGATTCAAGCACAGAAAAAAAGAAAAAAAAGGATTTGTGGTTGAATTTCGGCAAATTTCGGCTCTGGTAGTGGCTGTGTCGGCGCTAAAGGGGCATTTAACTTGACGCATGCCGTCATGGCCAATGTCCAGAGCACGGATCCCAAGCTTCCTGTAGAGCTGGAGCGTGAAGCATTCATGCTTGCTGCTTACAATGCACAAATCCGCGACATCCCCAGCCTCATTCACGTCGCGCGACGTGTACGATTATGTGCGGTTATTTACCTTGTTTCGACTTTTCACTCCACTTATAGCTCTGCAGGGTAACGCCGATTCTTTATAGGTCGTTTGCGATATGCCACAGTAATTTCGTCGGAGACTCTCTCCCTCTCCGACGAACCCCCGCCGAATTCGCCAGCATGGTCTTCTCGAGCCCTTTTATCATCGCCCAACACATTCGCGACCTATGGATTAACGCCCCGGTGGAGTCTACTCGGCTCAGACAACTCATAGCAGCGTGCAGCCGCATCGAGACGCTCGATATATCCAACAACCTTGTCCCCGGATTCCTGCCGGTCCTGGCGCGAATGCCTCTGCGGCGACTCTCCATCCATCTGGACCTCCTCTTCGGTGCCTTGAAGATTGACTTTGGTCACCCGATCTTTTCGCGTCTCACACATCTGAGCGTCCTAGACTGCCCGGTCTGGGAGGTCTGGGAGGAATCGTGGACGGGCCTTTTCGAACTGTCTTGTTTGACCCATCTTGCATTCCAGAATTTCTTCTCTGGTCCTATTGTCGGAGATGTCCTTGCCCAGTCGAGAAATCTCCGCCTCCTCGTTCTCACATCGTCTCACGACATTCTCGAGCACGGGGACATCGTGCCTTTCGCTACGCATGATGTTCGTTGCGTTGTTATAGTGGTCAAAAATTCGTTGAAAGATTGGGAAGCGGGCGTCGTTGACCGCGTGGACTATTGGACCAAGGCGGAAGAGTTTTCCAAGAAACGGCGGACCGGGGAAGTTGAAGGTTTTGTCATTCCTTTTTCTTAACCCGTACACACGCTCATTACTCCATCGCAGCGGCGGCATATATTGTGGCCTAGACATATCGACTCTCTATCCTCGTACCCAGGCCTAATAGCGATTCTTCAAGTAAATAATTCGGGAATTACACTCCTTGTGCAACTACTACGACAGAATTAAAGATGGAACTTGGTTCGGAATTCAGTGTCAGTCCGGATAGCGAATAATGTGTTGTTCAATAGCGGATGAGCGTATCTTGAAGAACTGCCGTTTAAACTTCCACATTCCCGCACTGAGGTCATACCACTGTTGAAATTTGCCTCATCATGCATAACAGTACTCAGCCCCTTTAATATCTCGAGGTTTTCTACAAGTATAGACTACGCGCAAGCTTGTTTCAGCACGACCGCGACAGGGTTAGGACATGCGCCGTTGGGGCCCCCAACGGTGTTGGTGCTTTGCAGGTGGCCGTCTGCTTCCTGCAATCCCAGACGATAATCAATGAATATCTGGGCTCAGCAATCTTGATAGACCGAATGGCTCACCCGGTACGAACACGTTGGCCGGGAATTTGGATCCAACGGGGACGAGTAGCTGCAGAGGTGTTAATCCAAACCACACATGTCAATGAATAAACACTAACTGGCAATCCACGACATTTTCGCCACCAGGCGAGGCCAACAGCGTCCAGGTGATGCCTTGGTAGAACAGGCTGGGTGGGCAGACCGCGCAATTGGTCAAGACCGCTCCAGTGCCAGTGGAGAACGAGACGAGCGCGACGGCGACGGCAACGGCGAAGGATGCAAGCATTGGAGGGGAGTTCCAAGGGATGGTTTTAGGTAGTTTTGTTGATGCGGGATTTTATATTCTGGCATCGGGGACTGGGAGGCTGCGAAGTTGATATACATATGGGCCCATTCGTCTCAAATTCAGGGCGGGTTCGGAACTTGAGTACCGGAATGCCCTCAATGCTTGGCCCTTGACATTTGATGAAGGCTTATTAAAAACGCTTGGCTTGAAGCAATATTCAGAAGTCTCTCTTGACAGACAGCGACACTCGTAACGTCGTTCTATACTCCACACACTCCTCCACACTGCAGTGTCGTAAGAAAAAACTGTTAAAATTGCAAAGAAGTTCCAGGACACGGCAAAAGGAACTCCTTCAGTTATTGTGGCAGGCCTCACCGAAATCGGAAAGAACTTTGGTGATTGTGCGGCGCCGCCATTGTCGGTAATGAGTACGCCTGAACGTTCCTGAAGGCATTCGTGCAAGTACAGTCGACTCTGTCCTAACCCATACGTGCCGGTGGACCCCAAAAAGCTATGGGATACTGCAGAGTTATGGGTTATCCCTGCCAAAATTTCGGAAAATTGTCTCAAAAAAGTATGGTTTACTGCAGAGTATGGGTTGAAAAAGTATGGGTTAGGACAGAGTCGACTGTACTTCCAACTCCGAAGGACACGTCCATCTTGTCCCACTTACACAGACAGCCGGCGCGCAGAATTAACCATATTCGTTGACAGGTTTTCCCAAGGTTGCCGGCTATAATGTGTGAATTTCCGGTGTTTTTCCTACGGTCCACCTTGGTCGATCCTGTTCGGCGGCAATGTGGCGTTTCAATGGCTTCACTCTGGGGGAGTTGTACGTTTCGCGGCAGATCGCAGATTCCGACAGCGACACAAACCACAGACCCCCTCTAGGGCCGAGTCGACTCGGATTCGAAATGCATATACTTGCGAACGGCGGACGAATTTAACCATCTTTATGCGCACAAGCAACGTTTCGCTAGCATTATAAGCGCGCTACAGACGGCTTGGACGTTTAGTTCAAGTTTGCTGACAGTGTAGCTCGAAGATGTTCGAACTCGCAGAGGAATTTCGATCTTGAGGGCCGCCGCATGGATTACCTCTGGGCGCAGAGCCGAATAGCGGCCAGCATATTATCCCAATGGTTGAATGATTTTTCGAAGCGTTGGTACGTCTCGCAGGAGGAAAATGGTGGCTCCACCGCTGCACCACCTAAAAGCGCGGCGAACGGCGAAGGCTTTGCCATGGGGTTACTCCGTTAAATGGTTCTGTAAAACTCAACGACTCACGGATGAAGAACGATTGTTTTCGTGTCTACGACTTTCGAACGTTTACGCTGCGTCAAGGGGTCATATTAAAATGCAAGCTTCCCCAGTAGAAACCGACCGAACTTGATTGATATCGGCCAAAAAGCTCTCGACTGTTGTCTGGTCTGGGTTCGTCTGGGGGCTCTGGAAGTGCGTAAGTGAGGTGTTCTTTAAAGCAACACAAACGTTCAATTCGAAACTCAGACTATTGATAGTCCTGCTGCGCACGGAGGAAGCCCACGCAAGCACGGCTTCGCCCTTCTATACATTTCTCTCCTCACGCGTGAGATCGAATGGGAGTAACAGTTCCGTTTGTGGAAGTGTACCGCATCAGTGCGGAGCGCGCATTCAAGTTAGCCGCGCCTGTCAAGGTGTATGTTGGTTTGCTTAGTCGGGCTCGACGAGAAAGATGCCGCAGGGAGCTGGATAAACGCCCCCCACACTTCTTTGTTCCACTTTACTGCAGGACATGGACCACACACTCACGGTTGAAGACTCAAGAATTGCAACCTTCGGGCCTCTGGATTTTTTGGGAGGGTAGTGATCCATCTCTTACCGAGTGAGATGTCGCTTTTCGAGATGCCGCGGTGCTTGCGCCAACGCGTGCCGATAGTGCTTCTGTGGAGCCTTTCTTTCCTGGTGATGCCGAGGTGCTTGCGCAACTTTCTGCCTTTCCGCAGTTGATAGGCCCGTAGTGCTTCTGGGCGCTAAATGAATCAGCAGTACCAATGGCGGTTACCCCCTCTCACGGCGAAAATATATATACTGCACAGAGCGAAAAGGTGAAGGCAGATAAAATGACTTTCCCCAAGACATTCGACGCTTACGTTCCGAGCAACGGCACAGATTTCCTAGCTCTATCCACATTCCAGGCCGAATATGTCCCGTTCACAACTCTCCAGGCCGTTACGATCAGCCCTGCCTCGGGTTCATTCGCGTACGCCAAAAAACTCGCCTCTCCGGGCGTGTTCGCCCACGTCCTCCGATGCTTCTACTTTGCGCTCGCCCTTCTCCATACCGGCTTCCCCTCGGGAACGCCGGGAGTCGCGCAGATCGGATTCGAAGAGCTGTCGTTGCGGCTTTACCACACGTCCCTGCTTCACGACCTGGCCTTCTCGAACAACACAGAGGTCCTCGCTCATCCGGCACACGCGATGACCTTCGAGCTCCAGGGCGCCATCATGACTTACGAGCACTTGCACGCTGCGGCCCCCAGTCTCGATCCGCATCAGGTCGGCGACATCGTGCAGAGCATCGTTCTTCACACCTCGGCGTGGGCATCTGGGAACTCGTCTGCCAACCAAATCCTCTTGGCAATCAGCGCAGCGTTTGACGCCGGCGGAGTACGTACCTTCCTAACGCTCAACGCTCACCACTCACTCCAAACCACCCTAGTTTAACGGAACTGGGATCATCGATTACACCCGCCTTTGGAACCCCAAAACTGTGGCCGAGATCGAGAAGGCATATCCGTACAGTGATGCACACGCCGAAGTTGGCGGCTTGATTACAGGCGAAGTGACGCAAAAGCCAAACTGTTTGTTCTCGCACATCCCTGGTGGTGTAAGTCTTCTTCATAAGAGCATTGATCACTTTGACTGACAAGTTCATGAAGCTCGACGGGCTTTTGAACAATTTGCGTATCGGACCAATTGTGCCCATCTAACGATCGGGCTCTCCAGCACCCTCACCTGCACCACGTGGATTAGATGGTTTTGCGTCCGAAGAGCTTTGTCAAGTATTTTCGCGTGGATGAGCAACAAAATTTCGTCGAGTGGGTCTCGACACCCCACCCGATTTTCTTGAGCGGGATTGAATTAAGTGCGAGGCGTATAGAATGAAACACTTTCCGTGACCCAAAGAGCGAGCGGCAAGTAGCGAGGTACGAGCGTCACAGGTTGAAGCGTCCGGCTGCGAGAGACTAAGCGACAAGTGGTGGTCAACAAGGAAGGGACCGCAGAAGTTCAAGAGGCTTATTGGTGGATTTTTACGACGTCCAGCGAGCCGGCCAACGCAGTAGGGCATAGTGAAGAGGAGTGTCGGTGTCGTGAAGAAAGAAGGGTGTGATCAGAACAATGAATCAATGCCGTCACGGTAATGCGGGCCGAGACTCCGCAACGTTTGAACTTTGGTTCAAGTTGAACCAGACATTGGGTATTAGCTAAGGTAATCCTGAGTACTTCTGAGTCCTCCTCGATAGTTTTATTAAGTAGTTTGAGGTGTTTAATACGAGTGCTTGAGGACTCAGTTTGCATGTAAGAAATGTCGTCCATTAGGCGCGATTGACGCACCAGAGGAAAAGCCTTGAGCACAGTGGTATGTAGCGTTACAAGCGATTTCCCACCAACCGACAAACAGACTAGTTGGTTTTTAACTTGCGAGTTCCGAGTCCAGTTGCCGGAGAGCGCCGGAGGAACACCAATATCAAGATCTTGCAGTCGTGCATGGCGTCGTTTTAATTGGTGAAAGAACCAACCTACGGCGATGCGTCGACATGAAATATCAAATCCGACGTAGCTTGAACTTCCCAAGGTACGAGCGCTTACTCTGCATCTCTCATAATGGGCGTTATTCCAGAGACGAATCCCAAGTTGGGCTATACAGCCAAAGAGGATACCTATAGATACAAGTCCTACAACAGATTTCGGGTCGACGAGGGAGTGGTATGCAACGGAGAAAATGAAGGGTATGTCGTGCCAGTGAGGGTATCGAGTCAGGTCGTGGTGGAGGAAGATAGAGAAAGGAATGAGTACGTCGTCCGACAGTTTTGACTCTCATCGACAGTCAGTCAACGCCAGTTCCGACTGCGCATCGAGTCCGGGCTCACGGCCTCGGGAAAGAGCGCCCAAAACGCAGCCGAAATGAGTCCCACCAAGCGGGACGTCTTCGAAAGTGGCCCGCCAAGTAGATGTCCCAGACCGTGTTCATGTATAATTTCGGGGAAGCGCAGATCCTCCTGGGCGTGCGGTGAGATCGGCACATCGACATCGATGATCGCGCGGTAGCTTTCGGGGACCTCGGTGTGCGCGATGTGGACCAGGAAGTTTACTATGCCCGCATCGAGGAGCGCGGCACGGTTGCTTGGGCCCCAGGCGATGGCCGCAACGAGGCGCAGGAAGAAGACGAGGCGGTAACGCGTGCGGAGACCGAAGGAGAGGGACGGCGCGGAACTGGAGGTAGTTGAGCATGTCAATTTTACGAGGACGGACGAGAATTACCTGTGGCCCCACATGTGTTGGATCACTTTTGACAGTAGCGCAACCTTCTTGGTGTAGGGGCTTCGCAACAGGAACACGCGTAACGCCTGATCGTGCTCTACTCCGAAGGCCAAAGAGTCAATGAGTTGGCCGGGGTCGATTCCGTCGACGTGACCGAGTTGAGAAACGGTCGGGCTGGCGGTTAGGCCGAGGTTAGCTTGGCTGTGAATGATAGGAAAAATAACAGGTGACTTACAGGTCGAGAGTCAAGTACAGCAACGAGTTATCATCTGGGATATCCCGGTCGGAATTCAGGAACAGGGCTCTCTCGCGAGAAGCAAAGGGAGTGATTTCAGGGGTTCTAATGTACGCCGTGACCCAAGTAGAACAAATCGGATGGTTGAGCACAATGGGGCGAAGTTCTGGATATGCGAGGATATCGAGGAGCACAGCGTTGCTGGCAGCCAGGATCCGTCTGCGATGGGATGTATCGTTCTGGTTTGATGCGAAATCGGACAGGATATCTTCTTTATTCAGGTCGTTCAATGAACGGATAAGGATCAGCACGTCGAGGAAACCGACGTCGAGCACTGCACGGCCGGCAGAAGCGTGGGTTCTGACCAGCTTTGCAATAAATAGCAGGAACGGAGATATCGAGACGTGGCCCGATTTTTCGGTCTCTGAGTAGGCGCTGAACAGTGGGGTGAAAAAGACAGTGCCGAGCTGCGGGTTCCTGCACAAGTGAGGTCAATAATCTGCATCATCGTCGGGTCGGGTTGCACTTACCACAGGGAAGTGAGCTGGATCAGGATCTCGGAGAGGAAAAGGCGTAGCTCAAGACGATCCCAGCGTGAAAGTACCCGCACAAGATACTGCGTTTCGCCCATGCCTATTTGGCATAGAAGCAATCGCAGAGCTTTTCTGTTTATTTCTTCGCGATATAACCCTTGCCTACACATATCCAGTCAACTCAAATCAATAAGGTCGCGTTTTGAGCTAGGAACGCACCTGGAAAATTCCAGAGTGTCGGCGTAAATCTCTTCCACATCCTTGACGAACCCAGCTTTCTCATCTGGAAGCGGGAAGTGGTGGGCGATGACGGAGAGCTGCCGGAGTATAACCAGATGGTCGATGCCGCGGATAGTGACTCGTCCCAGCGCTTTGATCGCTTTACCGCTGAGAGCGCCCGGCCCTGGAACGGTGCTGGAGGAGGACCCCGACGAAGTTTCATAGGTGTTAGTTCGGGAGGGAGAGGAAAGCGAGTCCGGCGAGCCCGTCAGTGTACGGTCAATCGCTGCCATGGGAGTTGGGGAGCGTAAGTCGGACCAGGGCCATTCGGGTCGGGCTGCTGTTGAGCTTCTGTGATGTGGTGGTCAACATCCGGCTGTGCGCAGCAAAATCACCGCGCTCCACGCGCTCGTCGTACGATGTCTGCGGCAAGAATCAAAGTCGAACAGAACGTCTGATGAACGTGGCTGGCAAGGGTCACTGAGGCTGTGCAGAACACGTGACGGGACCAAGCCATGATGCGTAAAGATGTGAGGACAACTTGAAACAAAAATTAATATTCCAATATTGCTTCTCTTTCCCTTCCAATAGATATTGCGAACGCGCTCATGCACTACCGATTTTCCAGAATGGGGTCCCACATTTCAACATCGGGATCATCGGCAGAATGTTGGCATCGTTGATCGGCGATCGCTCGGTCGACGCTCGGCCATTGCTCGGTCATCGGGGATCGCTCGGCCATTGCTCGGTCGTCTCGCCTTGGTCTCACCTTTCTTGCTTTCACTTAACTACCTTCACCAGGCTCTCCTGCTTCTTGTCTTCTTGTCTTTCTTCCGCTCGACATTCACCTTGCGGTCTTGGAATTTTCGGTGCCACTCACACCGTCGCTACAACGCGCGAGGTACGAGCCACATCTATCGTAGCTGTCTGTGAGAGGTTCCACCGTCGCACCGAGTCTAGCGATGGTGCGATTTCAAAGGCATCACCGCGAAACAAGCGCTCCAAAATGCCGCCAGCGGCCAAGGTGCAGACAAATACTTGGAAAATATGCCAGATTCGTAGGCCTCGCACTGCCCGAGAATCCGTTTGACGGAAAGTTCTCGCCACAAATGCTTGACCCTCACGGGTCTTCAGCTAAACTCTCAGTCGCTCAATCTTGCCTCTCGTCACCTCCCCTCTTTGCCTACTGCGCATGGAATAGTTGCCGTGCCTGAAGACTCGGAGACTCTTTATTCCCGACGACGCTTGTCCCGTTTGAAAACATGCAACGTCAACCGGAATTCCTCTGGAGTGTGGGGCGAAGCTGAGTCAGTCTTACTGGGCTGGTGCTCGGGAATCTAGAAACCTTACACCACGCAGGTTCGTTTTATGATCATAGTCCTCTCCGTCGGGCCCGGCCTAGCTGCACTCATCCCAGACGGACCTTACATACACTGGGGCTAAAATCGTGTTTAGTGCGGCTTCCGGCGACGCTGGACTCCTTCATCTCGGGCATTTTGAAGTGACACGTCTTGCGATCAGATCCTCTCATCCCCATTGCTAAAGCTTCATCCCAAGACGTACTCGAGTCTCTACCGCCACTTTTGTCCCAATTTCCATTCATCACTTGGCTGGACAAATAACGACCGCCAGCAGTTACACATTCAGGGTTAGATCGAATCCTCTTCTCCCTTTTACAAGACCTTGACAGATTTCTTGCAGGACGTGCACAGGATATCGGCGGCTCTTCTCGCCACAAGGTTCACCCAGCATCTCACTTGATAGAAGTGTCGACGGTCATCCATCCTCGTCACTGGAAGCATGCTACTCCGCTGTAAACCGGTAAGTATTCTTTTTGTGTGACCACCGATCAGGGCCGCGGCCTCTCTGGCTTCTGCGGTTGTTGTGAGACATTTTTTATTGACGTCTGTCTGTCTAGGAGAGAATAAGCCAATCCTGTTCCTGGAAAATACGACGCCAGTACGACTATTGGTGGACGCTAATGGTAAATCCGTGAATTCAATCCGTTCCGATGTTACGGTCATTCAACGGCCAGTAATTCCCATCGCTCTCCGCAGGACGAAGCACGTTGCACTGACCCCCTCAGTGTGCGCTCTCCCTTGACACGGATGATTATTTGACTTGACGTTGACAAGTCACCGCCAACTGATGCCGCTGTCTTCAACCTCTCGTAGGATGCAACTCAGGTGCGCAGGAGGTCCATGAAGGAGTCAACTTACCACCCTGCCAATATCAATACTGAGCGCCGCATCTATCAATCTGTGGAAGAGATGTCCCAAATGATATCGAACGCAGGGATACTCGTGGGGTTTTTGCCCATCCCCCCGCTTCGGAATTCTGTCAGGCCGTTCTTCCGAGACGTCTTTAGATCTTACTCGTGCGCAGCGAGTGAAATTTGGCGTCTGCAGTTAATCAACTCAGTGGCCAGTAAAGTCAGTCCTCTATCAATCTTGACTCCCTGTCCTTCAAAGCTTCCCGTGGACGGAAAATTGTTCCTAGGATGTATCAATCCGTCGCAGTTTTCCTTGATGAACTTTTATCTCTGTTCTCAGATCATCCGCACATGTACAGTGGACAGGGTTCCAGGACCCCACCCTCGTGTCCTGGGAGGCCTAATCCCCTTCTGCTCGCAGGAGTTATTTATCGATAGCGAGCGATCAAGTTAAACCGTGGCGGCCCCTGGCGATATATCTCGAGTCTATCCACCGTGGTGTTAACCACTGGGCCTCCGAAATCGGCTAATAGCAGTCCGCGAACTCAATCGCGTGCGGAATACTTCTCACTTTCAACACTTTTCCGAATTGCAATGTGCACAGCGAAGGATGTTTGAATTGGAACTGATAGCAGTTGTCCACAATATTGCATATCCTCAGTTTGTGTCCTTATTGCGCTGCGTCGACTTATTTCTGGAATTTGCTTCTATAGATTCTCCGCGAGTCATTAAACAGCCGAATGACCTTCTATCAGGCCCTGACTTGGCGTGTCGGCAGAAGTTGTTCTCTAACTACATCAATCGTAGCTGTAAGAGTCTTCTTTTTTTCCATTGATGAACCCACTCCTTACTGACATCTTCGTTTGCTGCCGCCACACGGAGTCCACCGTGGCGCCAGCGCCACAACAGATGGATGAGAAGTCTTGAGCCGTTTCTGCAACCTTGACACTCTTCATCGTTTCCTTACCCCTTTGAGCCACCGGAGCAGTGTGGAAGACCATCTAGGAGACGCCGCGAAAGTGAGTGGGGCCACGGATTCAACTTACGCATCGCTATTTCACCGTTAGATGCTTACTTCCAACACGGAAAAGAACAGCTACGTACTGAGAGGTGCGTATCACCGGGTGATAAGTTGTACACTTTCTTTCTCCGGCTTCTGAGAGTTGAGGCCTCCATTGTATCGAGCACGCTTCTGAGGAAGTGATCAATGATGGTGGTTCAAAACGATTTCTATGCGCGCCCCGGCAAGCTTCGGATCAGTGATCTCTCGGCATGTTCAACTTGCGAGTCCGTCTATCGGAGTTTTCATTTCTTCGTTCTACGGGACTCGACGTTGCACAAAAACCCTAACCCAAAAAGCTTTTATCCTGTGTTTAATTTGACTGCACCTCAACTTCCGGCACCACTTCCTGTACCTTGGGAACGACTCGAACGTCTCTCGCAGTCTTTCCTTCACGGTTTCGATACATCAATATTTCGCCATCGTCGTCAATGAAGAGGCACTGGGTAAATGAGCGGTAAAGTGCGTAGAAAGTGTTCTGTCGAGGAATGTGAAATTTAATCCGAACGTAGTCAGAAACGCGTACCGTTGAATCGTAATTGTAGTGCTCTCCCAATACTGATTTCAGTTTCTCCGTCACGATAGGTTGATTGTCTAAGTGGAAATAATTGGTATGGGTGAGTCTGCAACTGTTGGAGTGAATCTCACAGTATGGTATGGCGGTGAAGAGATGGTGGCCGATGTGGTCGTGGGAGACCTGTAAAAATATTTAGCGCAAGTAATGATGCTCAGCGGAGAGCGCACATTATGAAAGTACATGCGGCCGATGAATCCGAGAAGAGGACGATCGACCGTGGCTAGTGCTCCTCTGAGGAACGTCCACTCCCCTGCACGATAATGTGGGATGGTTGGGTCGGAGTGATGTAAAAAGGTCAACATGACAATCCAATGGTGGCAGAGCTGCAGGTGTCACTAGAGTCAGACGTCTTCCGCGCTCGGAATAAATTGAGCATACAAGGTAAGGGATGATATATTGTTTGAGGACGGCGGCAAATCCGAACTGCATCCCGTACCGAGTGAGGACTGAGCTAACCACAATCAAGCCAAAGTTGGATCCGACAATCTTGTAATATTCGTCCTTTCTAAACAATGCTGACGAAGGAGAGAAGTGCTGTTCCACTCCGTTAAACCCAGCAAATAAGATAGTGATTTTAAACGCACGTTTGTTCCCGGTGGATCCCGCGGGCAACCCAAGGTGTTGAAAAGAAGGTAGGCCTGGAAGCCCAGCAGCTGCATAACCAACAGCCGCCCAAGAGTGTAAAGAGGAGTTTCCTCGAACATTTCGTGGAGTTGGTCCATCGTTGTGATTCCCAACTCTGTGCGCGTCCGAGGGACATAGTTCTCATCTCGCTCAATCGAACCTACCGTTCGCTGAAACCAAAATGAGTAATAGATAGATATCTTTCGGGGCACGGGGGACTTGCATGGTGCGTGTGATGTGAACGTTTCCAGGCAAAATAGGGGGTGAGGAGACACTACCGTGGATTAGCTACGACGGGTAAGGCAAGAAGGAAAGATATACTGTGTGTAGAAAGTATCCAACGGTATCGTTGATGACCCCGTATTTGGAAATGTTTTGGTGTCCCGCTTCATGCCCTTGACTCCGCTAGTTAGGTCATTCGCTCGGGCAACATATACCAGCTCGAACCTAGACACCAACATCCAGCCATCGCAATACTCTGAGAAACCCAGTATAACGCCCACAGCGCCCAGTAAAGTCCAACGGACGCCGGGTAAGATAGTTGGAATTGATGGTTGACATTCTCAGCGAACGAGTCGATCCGAAGAGACAACACATAAAGAGCCCAAACAGTTGTAACGTCCTGAATGAGGCTGACAAGACCTCGGAGCGTCGATTTCTCGTAGAGTTCCAGGGGAATTGCAGCACGGAGTTCCTTCCAGGTCACCTGGACGGATGAGCCTACTGTATCAGTATTTTTGGTCGGAGAGAACGCACACATGTAGACGTACATTGGGAGGGGAGAAGGGAACATTGCGCCGCTTCAGATATTCAGCACCCTCTACGAACATGTTCGATAACGGCGAGACTCGAACGTTAATGGCGGAAATGATGGGGTGCCGTTGGAAACCTGGAAACCTTAAAGGATAACAGCGTCGGAGTTCCCAGGATTGAACACTGATATGGTGGGTACAGATCTGAAGATCTCAATATCCGTTGTTGTGATTCGAGAATCATTGGAGAATCATTATTTCGAGGCGTCGTTCCCACGTCTCCCTTTGCACCATGCGCGTTCATTGTTGAGCATTCATCGCGACCCGTTCGAGGGAACAAGCCGTCTCGAGAAACAAGTTGATCATTTTTGGTGGCAGAGTATCGGAAGACGTGAACGGAACAGATTTTCGATACTTTCAGTGAGAGATGGCATCTATATGCATTGAATCGGTCTTCCGGAAGATGATTTGGATCTTGAGCCCTCTGAACGGCAAACATCCCCGACACCTGGAAGTCTAAAAAAATTACTTCCGAGTCGGATTTCAGAAATGTTGAACATTCTGAATCGGGTCTTCTCTCATTATTGATTTGCGGTCCCACGTGCGAACAGCCAAAAACTTTGACACCGGGAGGTTGATTTCGGATGAGTTAGGCGCGAAGGTGGGTCCCTGGTGGAATTCCACCTGGGACCAATCCGTGTGTTTCTAAATTTTTCCCGAACAAGGAAAAATACCCAAAATCCGAGAATCGCCGTTTCCAGTTAACTCAGCTCCGATGTTTCGGAGAAAAGACGTCTCCATGTACGGAAGTAAAACCAAAAATGATACTGATTTAATTGCGAACCACAGGAATATCAGATCCACGATTCTTGAACGCATGTGAAAGATGGGTGCCCCAAAGGAGGTATGCTCTGAAAGTCGAGACTGTTGTCTGTTTGCCCATAAGGGCAGCACTTGGACGCCAGAAATTCCCAATCTACCTCCCATGGGCGCGACTAAGAAAACCGCTAAGGAGCAGGACTTTGTCCCTCTATCCTAGTGCGCATGTCTTTATCCTAGGCATCCTCGCCTTCTCATCATCCCTACCCTATAGTACGTTGAAGGACATCAAGGACAACATCCCAGCCCATCTCTTTGAGCGCACTACATCGCTTGCGCTCTGGTATCTTCTTCGCGACCTCATTGTCGCGGGTACTTTCTTCACTCTCGGGCTTCAGATCGACACAACTCTCAAGTTGAAACTGGTTGAGTCTGGACTTCCGCAGTATGCGCTGGATATTGCTACTTGGGCGTGCTGGTTGGCCTAGTATGAAATACTCCCTGCTGTGTACCGAACGGTTTACTGACTTTTGGAGAACAGTTGGTGGTTCCAAGGCCTTGCTTTTACTGGGTTGTGGGTTATCGGGCACGAGGTAAAGATTTGTCTCTATATTGGCAAAACCTCTGACACAAATTCCTTCCAGTGCGGGCACGGTGCCTTCTCGGCGAATCGACGCCTTTGCGATGTTATTGGCTTCGTGCGCACTCCCCTTTATGGGGTAGACTTCGAAGTTGAATACTTTTCAGATCACTCACAGCGCCCTCCTCACTCCGTACTTCAGCTGGAAGTTCGTGCATGGACAACCCAACCCTGCTAATATTGATCTGACCGGATTCCGATAGGTTCGTACACCACCGACACCACTCAAACCACGCTTCAGTGGAGAACGATGAGGTGTATGTCCCGCATACCCGAAAGGAGTTGGGGCTTCCGGAAGACGCGGAGGGCCACAGTCTCGAGGAACACTTCGGGGATACCCCGTTGTATACGATTTTCTCGCTCGTTCGCCAGCAACTGATTGCATTCCCCGCATACCTCAGTCAGTACTTATGCCCCCGCAGTCGCCGCATTTTATTAACTCAATCGCAGTGTTCAACGTATCCGGACAGAAGCGGTACCCTCGTTGGTCCAACCACTTCAACCGTAGGTTTATCGGCCCGATTTTATCTTACGTGCTCATTTCGTACCTTCAGCGAAAGCAGTTATGTTCACCAAGGGCCAAGGGAACGCTGTGATCATGTCAAACCTTGGACTCGTTGGGATGGGCGTCCTCCTTTACGCTTTGTGCTCCAGATTTGGAACGGGCGCGGTCGTGAAACTATATGGCGTTCCATGGCTGCTAGTCACCCACTGGTTTATCATGATCACATATCTGCACCACACCGACCCCGCGCTGCCGCACTATCGCAAGGGGCAGTGGAACTTCCAGCGGGGTGCAGCGGCCACCATTGATCGCGACTTCTTGGGATGGCAAGGCCGTTTCTTTTTGCATGATGGTAGGTGGAGCTTGAACAAACGGAGGTTGAAACTAATTTGGGAACGATTTAGTGGCGCACTACCACGTTATACATCACTTCTTCCCCATGATGCCCTGGTATCACGGAGAGGAGGCGACTCGCCACTTGCGCAAGACTATTGGCCCACATTACCACCGCTCCGATGCCTACGTTTTCCAGGTGCTTTGGTACAACTACAACTTTTGCCAGTTCGTGGAGGATGAGGGTAAGCCTTTGCACGACCTTCGATAGTTGAACCTCCCTGATTTAACCGCATCACGATAATAGGTGATGTCCTCTTCTACCGAAATCGTCAGGGCAAATCAGCTTGGGATATTCCTGCGCTGCGAGCTAAATTAATTCATGGTTGAGGGGCTTTTGTTTCAGGATTAACGCGTGTTCGCGATTGCACATTACCTATTCTTATTTAGACTTGCATGTTTCTCTCGGTGCGTTGAGGAATATATGCTCGCAGTCGAACTCCACTTGACTGCGTGAACTCGGATGGTTGAACCGAGGTTGAACAGTTCAAACATCCAACTCCAAAATGAGTTGTAGATAATCACTCACGTACGGTTGGTGATCGGAGCCCAGGCCAAGTTCAACTTCGGAGGATCGATGTACTGGCTGAGCGAGGTATCACTGATAACATTTTCAATTTTTCAAACGGCAAGGCGGCATATAGAAAGAATCGACGATCTTAAGCCAAGATTATTCCAGCGCTCCCTCTGGCCAACGGACTCGCATTCAGCGTCGTACACACACTGCAGAACAGATCCGTGTGAGCCCGACATTTTGAACACATTTCTTTTTTTTTCGCTGCAAAGTGATGATAGTACAGCTCTTTTGTAAAACATAGAGGGTTGCGTAAAAAATTGATGTTCGGTTTTTGCTTACCATTGTTTGACACTGCGTCTCGCTCCACACGCGTATTTACTCCGCAGGCGTCCCTCATACTCTCGGACGATACAAATGGTCGACAGCCATGGCCCGTACCAACAAGAAGAAGCACATCTCGACTGAAACCAAGTAGCATGTCATCCACCAGTACTACAATCGCCGCCGCAAACAGGCAGACATTGCCGCCGACCTTCGCATCGGCCTTAGTTCAGTTGAAAGGATTCTGACTATTAGTCGACATGGCTGCTGGTTGTGTTGATGGGCAAAAGGTAAGATGAGGGTGGAGCGGTTTTTCTCAGCAATAAACAAGCAGGCGATGACGCCTGTGGAGTAAATACGTGGGTGGAGCAAGACGCAGCGTCAAACAATGGTAAGCAAAAACCGAACATCAATTTTTTACGCAACCCCTCTATGTTTTACAAAAGAGCTGTATCTTGCAGCGAACGCCGCCGAGAACACCTCTTAACAATGTGAATCCGGCGGATGTCATTTATAACTTCTGCCTTACGAGAACCGACCCATGCTGAAAATACCACTCAATACTAAGGGGTGGAACGGAACGGGAACATGCCGCCGTAATTCGGTCACTCAAGTCAACCCTATCAAATGTCTGTCGTCTCGAATCTGCCGGATGGAATCAGACGTGACCAGATTGGAAGCTTTTTTCTCGTACGCATCAACACTGTAACCAGAGTCTGGAGGCACAGAATAGGCTGATAGATGGAGTGATCCATAATTGAACGTGTGGCGAGGCCCATGTGAACTCAACTGAAGCTCCTAGATAATCACTCGTAGTTACGACGACCCGTGTATCTTACCCCTGATTTATATACCATTGCTGAAGAACGCCCGTATTCCGAACGTTTCAAAGGCTTTGCAGAGCCAGTCTGATTCCCACTGACTCTCTGACAAGTGTATCATTCAACTGTCTAAATGCGGGGCTCCGCTGCCTCGTCAGGACGGGAATTGCAACCCACATCCGTGCTGTTCATGATCGCCGTCGCTATTCAATCCCGTTATTCAGTTACAGATCTTGGAACTGGTGTGCTGGGGTGAACCTGATAAGCTCATATCGTAGGGTAGGTTCCCAGACATAATATAAGTGGCGTCCAACAGATGGATGGACAAATATGGGGGCAACGTCTCTCCATGGGGTTCCGAGTGACACCCGAACAGAAAGCATAACTCATCAATAGCACACTTAGAAGGAACTATAACTCTAAGCTTGCTCTATTTTGCCAACAATCCGGTTCTGGGACGCGTCGCGATCACGGCACGTGGCCGTGTTGATGGTCACACCACCGTGGGGTAGCCATCACATGACCGCGCCGCGTCGCTTGCTTTCTCTCTCCCACCACCATCTATTGCAGTTAGTCCAACACCAAGAGCGGTCTCATGAGCCATTCAATCTCATTCAATGATCCATCGTTGTTGCTTGGCCGCATAGGACTCATCTTACGATGACCTGTTGATGACCTGCACACGATCTTTCCCTGCCAGTGCAAACACCGGGTTTCGTCTATGTATGCGCCGCTGAATGGTGAGTTTACCTGCCACGAATCGACTCACATACATATCCGCACCTATCTTCCCATGCACACCAAGTCCAATCTTGCGCATCTCCACGCCCGAACGTTTTACTGCGTCTTCGGCTGGCGGCTCTTTTTAATCGAGTTTAGGACTTGTTTTACAGTAGTCTAATACCGCACGGCGCGAATAGCATATTACTCTTTTCCCCCCTACCTCCTGCTCCTCCTGACGTTGACGCCCGGGGCGATCTTCGCAAAACACGGGATTCGAGCCGCGCCCTGTGTCACTCCTGGCCGACGCTCCACCTCACACAGCCGGGCTGTACGAGACCTCCCCTCTCATTCCCCTGATCGGTTTCTGTGGTATTTAAGGTGAGGATGAAGTACAGGAGACCTTAGCTCTTGTCGCTCTCACTCCTCGTTCTCGTGTACTGCACTTTGCTTTACCCGCCATCCCGCACCTTTTCTTCATTGGTTACCAGTTACTAGCCTACGTACAAAGATGTATTAGCCTTTCACCGACCTAATACTTATCTTTCTTGGGGCTCTCGGCTCACAGCCGGGAGTTGCCGCACTCGCTACTTCCTCGCTCTTCGGAGTACGCCGGAATTAGAACACCGGCTTTTGGCGCATTCTAATCTACATAAAGCAAGGCGCTGTTATTCTTGGCTCCTAGAACATTGCGGTGTCTCTGCTTCATCCTATCTTCCGCCAACTCGCGGTGATTTGCCAACGGCCGCTGGCAGTATAAAATATGTGTTTTGTATTCCGGTTCCCGGATACGTAAAAGGGGAGCTCGCTAATTCCGATTTTTCCGTCTTGGCGGAAAATTCCAAGCGATCAACCTCCGAACCACACACAACCAATTTCGCGGTTTTTCACGTGACGCACTTTCTGGCATCCACTAATACTGTAGTATTCCGATGATTGGAAGTTGCCGACAAGCGGCGGGCACAAACAGTCTTGGTCAGCGTAATGACAAGTGGGTCACGTTTCGTGCACCGGCACGTGTCGTTTGTGCGGACATTTTTGGTCTCTAGAGCACAAAAGAACTAAAGTTCTGTTTGTGAACCATTAGTTCACGGGGTCACCCGTCACCGCAAAAGTTCACTGGAACGAAAGTTCACGGCTCGGCAATCAGCCAATAATTGCCTTAAAAGGTAATCCGGCGAATCCCGGAGCGAAAATTTGCGATTTTCTAGGCCTCTTTGGGCCAGGAAACTCATTGTCACCCGTCACCGGCCTCAATTAGTTCAGTTCACGGGTCGCCGTCACCCGTCACCTGAACTAATGGTCGGAATACTACAGTAGAATCGGGGAACAAGCTCCCCAATTAAATGCGGTCCCATTGCCCATAGCCATAGAATTGTTCAATTCGCCAAGTTCCTTTCAGCTCCTTCGCTTTATTCTTCTTTCCCGTCGCTCAGCGGCTATCTAATTCGCCTTTCGCTAACACAAGCGTCAACAGGACCCTGCCGCTTAATGTCCTTACCTTGTCCATTGTTTCGCCCTATTTCGCCCGACTCTTCATCGCTCTTGTTTTTGCACTTGCTCGACGTTGGTTCGACGCTTGCTGAAAGGCCGCTGAAACAATAGACCTCCTCCCCTTTACTCCCATCATGAAATCTCGAGAACCCCAGTGAAGGTCTGCGAACCTGCGTAGAACCACACTGAGAGGCTGAGATGTACTACGGTGGTAGAGCACACCAACGGGAATGCTTGCGCCTACCTCAAGTCCGAGACGGGTGCTCAGGGGCCTCAAATACTTGAAAGGGCTATCTCGCGAGAGCGAATGCACTTAGGCACACAACACACTTGGAGGGTGCCTCCTCCATGTCCCAAGCGCACAATACTTGTTTCGCAGCGCTCTGCGACGCTTTGTCGATGCACGTGGGCGGCAGCTGCGGGTCGAATCGGACAGCGACCGGACGAGTGGAGCGCAATTAGGGGCTGGGAGCATCATGAACCACACCGGCCCGCAAATTTTCCCCGCCTCGTCATACCTCAAATTTTGAACAGTTCTACTAGTACCTACCACGAAGGATAATTTGCTTGAAGTTGCTTCGCAAACAACACTATTCATCAGTCAAATAATGCTTTGTTTCTCGTACCTAACTCTGGCGGCCATGCGACCCTGCGGCTCGGTGAGCGTCTCGTGAATCCAACCGGTATTTTATTTTTTGGTACTTGATGTTGTTGGAGGCGCAGGCTGTTCTCGCAGGTGCTCAAACGGTCAAAGGAGGAGGGTATCCGTAGCATACATCTGACACATGTATGTAGTACGGGCCCCGGCTGTTTCTTAACGGGACCGCGCCGGTAATCTACCTACCTACCTTGTTCAGGGCCAGCACATATATTCGTTCATTTCCGACTCGCCGCGGAGCCTTCTGTCAGAAACTGGATCGCTACGTGTTCGGCACTCCACTCAATGTCGCCTCCCCACACATGACTGCGGTAGGGCCTTGTATATTATTCGTGTTTACAAACCCGTTTATAAACCGGTGTTTATAAACCCGTTTTCAAATGGAACGGCTCAAAAGCCCGGTTTTTAATTCACTGCGAGGCCCTTCCCGGCAACTTCCCGGAGGATTTCGGGCAGATTTTGACCTCTAAAATTGTGTTATGGAGAGGATCACTCAGCCCTTCCCTGTGAATTCAGTGCAGCATAACAATTATCAGACTGTTTCTCCCATTTTTCGTGATCCAGACCCACTTGAACACGACCAGGTGGAACCGTGGGAAATTTGACCTACGGTTTGCAAACACGTTTATAAACACCTTGTTTACATGCCGGTATTAAAAACGCGTTTTTAAGTCGCTGGGAATTATATACAAGGCCCTATGCGGATTTCCGAGTTATGTGCCTTGTCTGTGAGTTTTTGACTGGTCGCGTCCTTTCTGTTGTTTAATCTTCCTGTCGGCACTCGCATCATCCTTTGGACTCAACTGTCGATCAGAATACGACCCGGACACCTTCGGGTTCTCGTTGGCCTGGTGCCACCATTGCCCCGACAGGAAATCACCACTCCTCTGCCCACCGCCGGCACCGACGATTGTAAAATTGTATCCGGCATCCCGCAAAATCCGCGGTGGTACCCCTCGGTGCCGCCCTCTTTGCCGGAGTCCCTGGAGTCCGCGTACCCTTCCTTCCAGTGCCCACTCCGTACTGCAACTTGCTTTGGACTTGTTTAATTGCGCGGGGCAGCTTCTTGAAATTCCGGGCGCCCATCGCGAGCAATATTCCACCGCAGACAACACCGAAGACGACTCTACGACCTGTTGCCTCTAGAGTCTCGGCCAACACCCGACTCGGACAACTACGCCGTTGGTCAAAACCTTTGACCCACCGTTTTTGTCAAGACCCGCTTTAGGCGCAAGGTATCTCGGCTGGTCCGTCGCTTTGCAGTGCTAATTTACTTCCAGCACTCGACGTTCATCCGAACGCCGTGGCGGGTCATTATTCTCTTCTTCCGTTCCTCGTCGTCGGCGGCTTCAACTTCACATACCTGAACGGAAGGGTTCGTCCTCATCTCCCGTTCGCCTTTATTGATGGTCCTGATTCACAGCAGGAACCACAAATCTAATCGAAATGCTCGCTGTCGACGTTCACCGTGCCCCGTCTGTCCACTACCCTCCCTGACTATGGACTCAACATCAAGATCCGGCCTGGCTTGCTCTATTACAAGCTGCGCCTTCCGTCGAAATTGCTCACTCACAAGACAAGGTCACGCCTGGCACCCCGAGCTCACGATCTGGTTCAAGTTCCTTCTCGCCTTGTGTATACAGGATCCGCTCTCGCCTTGAACCAACTTCCAGCCGCCCAGCTTGGCGCCGGACTTACTCGTGGAGTAAAGAATAAAATACCTTGACCGTAATTCGGATCTTCCACGTAGCTCCAACTCATACGTCTCGACCTGGAGATCTGGTATGGGTGCTGGGTGCTTGTCTGGTCCGGTTATCGTCAAGGATCCTGCTCTGGAATTATGTGTACCTTGGGAAAAATGAACGCAAGGAAGGTACACACACACCTCAAGACTGGCAGAGAAATTCAAATCCAACTCAAGCTCGTATGGGGCCGGGTCCATCCTGATTTTTTAAACCCCAGGTCATCGGCCTGCCTAGTTCGTTCGTTCGATATTCGCTCGACGTATAGGGACCATAGTAACGAGGAACCCCTCGGTGTCAAGTCCAAGGTCTGGGTCAGGTCTGCAGGCACCGCCTCGATCACTGGCAGTTCAAGTTCAATTCGATATGTTGAGCTCAACTTCGAATTCAACCTCAAGGCTCGCCAAATATTAATTTCTTCGTCGCGGCCCTGGGATTCGAAGGCGCCCAAGTTTATATTTAACTCCCGGGCTACTCTGCTCGTTCGCGTCGGTATCGCTGGGAAATCTGACGTCCGTGCAATTCGCAACTCGCACCCGGGTTCAAACATCGCTTGCCCTCGCTCCTCGCTGGCCGTTTATACTTCGCCGCTGTTGAGAATGTCTCCGCTGACATCGGGATGGCGCCTATCTCTCGTCCGCCACTGTTCACAACGGCTTTACGACTAGTCTTCATTCATACGCAAGAGAGACACGGTTGACTGACATCCATCGCTTGGCGGCAATAACCGGGAAAATGAAGGCGGTTTCAGCGTGAGGATCTAAGCGACGGAGCTTGTGCGGACGCGGCGTTCACTCTAAATTTCCAGGGCGTCCCGCCGTCTATGGTCTAGCGCGAAAAACCGGAATTTAATTGCGGGGTCAGGGGTTTATGTCGTGCGGGGATAAGCGAGCATCAGATGACCCTTGCTCGCCGCCCGTATGCCGAAGAATATCCTCAAGCCTACAAGACTGCAAACGACTATCGACCAACACACCAACGGAGGTACTGCGATGGCAAAACGCTGCTCGCCACCAGCGCGGAATGCCGTTCCCCTATCGGGACGGGGTAATTTGCAAAATTACCCCGCGCGGGATCGGTGCGGTGCTAAGACGCTATATAAAAGCGGCCGTCAAGTGACCCTGCGCTTGCTTCGCTTCCCCCGCTTCGAATCCCACTTTGCAAACTTTCTGCGCGATTCCACTCGATTTTGCTGGTATTATGAGCGACTCGCCTGCTGAGGAGATCGTCACGCACCCCGTCGCGCCGCGTCTGGCGAACGGGACGCACAAGCCGCATGTGGGACCGGATGTCGCAGCGTACCAGAAGGCGCATGCGGAAACTATCGGGGAGAGCTCGGATGAGTGGTGGGCGACGGTGCGTTTTTTGCAGTCTTCTCAACGCTATTCCTGGACTCATTGATGCGCCGGACGCTATTCTTTCCTTTGCCTTACTCTTCGACGATGGGTAATGCACATCCAGAAAGCGCGCGAGATGCTGCACTGGGACCGCCCGTTCCAGACGGTGCGCAGCGGCGGATTCGAGACGGGCGACATCGCGTGGTTCCCCGAGGGCGGCCTCAACGCGTCGTACAACTGCGTTGACCGCTGGGCATTTACCCACCCCGACAGGGTGCGCACTCCTTCGTTATCGCTTCCATCGATTAATCTAACCGACATCTGCAGGTGGCGATTATCTACGAGGCAGACGAGCCCGGTACGGGCTGCTCGATCACTTACTCGGAGCTCCTACGCGAGGTATGCTCGCTCGCAAATGTCCTGCAGAGCACCTTCGGCGTCAAGAAGGGCGACACCGTCTCCATCTACCTCCCCATGACCTGGCACGCCGCTGCCGCCTTCCTCGCCTGCGCGCGCATCGGGGCCATCCACTCCGTCGTCTTTGCGGGCTTCAGCGCCGAGTCGCTGCGCGACCGCGTGAACGACTGTGCGAGCCGGGTGCTGATCACGAGCGACGAGGGGCGGAGGGGCGGGAAGTCGATTGCGACGAAGGCGATTGTGGATGCCGCGCTGAAGGACTGTCCGAAGGTGGAGCATTGCCTGGTGTTGCAGCGCACAGGCGGGAAGGTCGCGTGGACGGAGGGGAGGGATCGCTGGTGGCATGAGGAGGTGGCCAAGGTTTGCTGTCTCGGTGCTCTTGAAAATAATATTGTGCTCACAAACCTATAGGTGCCCAGCTACTGCCCCCCGCAGATCATGAGCTCTGAAGACCCGCTGTTCATTCTCTACGTGTGTCCCCCTGCCTCTGCCTTATTCTACTGTAACTCATGAACGCGCCCAGACCTCCGGCTCGACAGGAAAACCCAAGGGCGTCGTCCACACCACGGGCGGGTACCTCCTCTGCGCCGCGCTCACCGTCAAGTACGTCTTCGACGTCCACGAGGGCGACAAGTTCGCCTGCATGGCCGACGTCGGCTGGATCACTGGGCATACGTGCGTCCTTCCTCCTTCCTCTCCTCCTTCGCCTTTCTTTTTTATATACAATTACTAACTGACGCGCCTGCAGCTACATCATCTACGGCCCCCTCCTCAACGGCGTCACCACGCTCATGTTCGAGAGCACGCCCGTCTACCCCACGCCCGCGCGCTACTGGGAGACCGTCGCCAAGCACAAAGTCACGCAGTTTTACTCGGCGCCGACGGCGGTGAGGTTGTTGAGGAGGTGCGTTGCGTTGCGTTTTCGACTTTTCTTTTCCTCCACCGTTTGAGCGCGGGTTTATTTTGGGCGTTTTTTTCTTGGAGGATGCGCTTCGGCGCGATTTTATTTTTATTCGATTTGCCAGAGGCGGGTACCCCGCGGGCGGCGATGGGGACGGGTTTGGAGCTTTTGGCTTGCTCGTTGGCCGAGCTACTTACTTGCTCTTCGCGTCCGTCTTGTCGCTCTTGCTCTTACTTTTATTGGCTTCTTACACTACTTCGTATTGCACCATTTCCCATCCTACACCCTCTCCTCCTCATCGCACCCATCCCGTTTAGCGGGTGCGACCCGCGGGCTGCGATTAGGACAGGCGTGAAGCCAGTTATTCTCGCGTTCGTCTATCTACCTCCGCTTCCCATCTATCCCCGCTTCCCGCTTCCCTCTCCGCGTCCTCCACCTCCACCTCCACCTCTACTACCGTACTATCTCCCCGTTATCTCTTATCTCCCTCCTCCCTTCCCGCTCTCTGCGCGTTTCCGTTTCCGTTTCCGTTTCCCTTGTCGCGGCCCCGTCTCCTCCTCGCCACCGCTTCGCACAAGCCCAACTAACCCTCCCCCTTTTTCGCAGACTCGGCGCCCACCACGTCGCCCCCCACGACCTCTCCAGCCTGCGCGTCCTCGGCTCCGTCGGCGAGCCCATCAACCCCGAGGCGTGGAACTGGTACAACGAGCATGTCGGGAAGCGCGAGTGTGCCGTCGTGGACACCTTTTGGTGCGTCTGCGTCCGTTCTTCTTCTTCCACCCCTTCCTCTTGCAATTTGCCTTGATGCTAACGAAGCCCATCGCAGGCAAACTGAGACTGGCTCGATCGTCATCACGCCCTTCCCCGGCGCCGTCCCGACCAAGCCTGGGAGCGCGACGGTGCCGTTCTTTGGACACACACCGGCGATTTTGGACCCGTTGTCGGGCAAGGTGCGTTCGCGTTTTTTTGCATATTTTATTCCGCATCGGCGGACACCAGGAGCTGTACGAGCCGAGTTCATGCCGGTCGGGAGCGCTTGAGGGAGGGGTGGAAGGGGCAGGCAGGGAAGACGGCGCGTCTACACACATCCTGCTTTCCATCTCCTCCACCTTCGTCCCCTGCCTTTCCTTTGCCGCGCCCTCCTCCTCCCCCTTCACCTCCATCCTCTCGATTCCGCCTCAAACACGTCTCTGCCTGCCCCTTCCTTCCTCTTCCTCTCCGTGTCCCCATACATCTTCGCTGACACCTACTCCCAGGAACTCGAAGGTAACAACGTCGAGGGCGTCCTCGCACTCAAAACACCCTGGCCCTCGATCGCGCGCACGATATGGCAAGACCACGCCCGCTACCTCGAGACCTACATGAAGCCGTACCCTGGGCTCTTCTACACCGGCGACGGCGCAGCGCGGGATGAGGATGGGTACATCTGGATTAAGGGGCGGATTGATGGTACGTGAATGTCTCCGTCAGTTCGCGCGACGTCTCCACTTGACGCGCTTCCCCCTGCATCATACGGAGGCAATCGGCGATGGTGACTCCCTTCCCATCCGCCGCGACAGTCATCTCATCTCATCTCTCTTTTGCGTCTCTGCTTCCCGTCTGTCTGATTATTCTGACCTCGGCAAAACTGACGCCACCTTCTCTTTTCTCAGATGTGATTAACGTGTCCGGACACCGTCTGTCGACCGCCGAGATCGAGAGCGCGCTCATCATGCACAAGGGTGTCGCGGAGACCGCTGGTGGGTCGCTTCTTTCATGCGTTTCTGCCGAGGATCTGACGGAAATGCGTGCGCACCAGTGATTGGGACGGCGGACGAGCTGACGGGCCAGGCGGTGTACGCGTTCGTGACCCTCAAGCCGTGCGTACACTCGTTTGCTCCGCCGTGATTTTCATAGATGGATAGCTGATACGATATGCATCGCAGGGAATTCACGTACGACGCCAATAACGAGGCGGCACTGGCGAAGGAGCTCGTGCTCCAGGTGCGCAAGGTTATTGGGCCGTTTGCGGCGCCGAAGAAGATCTACATCGTCCCCGACCTGCCCAAGACGCGTTCGGGCAAGGTGCGTTTCCGTTGCTGCGCCGTCGTCTCCTTCCTGATGCTCATCCACTCTCGCAGATCATGCGCCGCATCATGCGCAAGATCGTCGCGGGCGAGGGCGACCAGCTCGGCGATCTCAGCACCGTCGCCGAGCCCGGCGTCGTCGACCTCATCAAGCAGAAGGTCGCCGAGAGCGCCTAGGTCCCCGTGTGTCCATGCAGCTTCCAGTGGTGGGGGGGTTCGTGCGGGAGAACCGTAGAGTACGCCGGTGTACGGGAGGGAAGAAAATTAAAGGAAGCACAAATGTGTACAGAGAACTAGGTGGGTACAGATAGCAATACGAGTAGCAATACGAATAAGTGTGTAGGGAGTAAATACATTATGCCCCTTTTTGTACATTACGATTCCGACTACAACAACAGGACCCATTACACAGAGCGATATGTACAAGAGTAGGATGTGAGCACTGGTAATATAGGAAGAGAAACCCGGGTAGTCAAGAAAAGGGAGGTGCGAGGGAAGAAGCGAGAGGTGGAGTCGTGGCGCTGGACGAAGGGCAGCGGTAGATGTTCTTGCGAGGAGTAAATATGCGCTGGAGGAGGTGGGGTAGCGCTGGGCCCAAGGTGGGCGCTGAGTTTTGAGTGAGGCGAGGAGCCTCGAGAGTAAGAACGACCGTCCATCTTGCGAGGAAGAAGAGGCCAGCAAGGTCAGCAATATGCGGACCAGGATGAGGAGACTGAGCGGAAGCGGCGGGTTTCGACAGCGGGCAGAACAGGAGGCGAAGGACATATCGTACGAGGAAGGCTCCAGCGAAGTGGGGAAAGGAATGTAGGGCGACGACATCGGTCTTTGGAGGATGTCAAGTTGCGACTAGTACTGTCCGCCTGTGGAGGAGGGTGGCGACGACGCGCGACCCCGGAAAACCGAAAAAGTCACGGACGCGGACAGCGTGCGGGCTAGCTGGGGACTCGGGATCTACTTGCAGCGTGCGACGACCCTGATTCGGAGCGTCCGCGACCACGAAGATGCAGGTCTGCAGCACGATGAGGAGCGGGGCAACAGGCTCCCGGTATCGGCGAATTAGAGCACTCTGAGCTCGGCGTTGTGGTGCGATCGCGAGAAGAGCCCGACAGCGCCGCGCCGTAGACATGCGGGGACAACTCCAGCAGGGCGACTGGCGGAGGAGTACAATCCGCCGCTCTTACGGTGGCTGCCCGAGCCAAGCTGTCGGAGACGGCGTTGGTGCGCGACCCTAGCAGGTCGGGGATGGGAGTTCAGTAACTGCGCATGCGCTGTCGGTGCGTGAGTCGAAGACCCTGTCGATCCAATAACGACGGCGATAGCAGCATCGAGCGGGTACGGCGGCGGCGGAGCCTGCTGCATCCGGCTGTCGAGGACGACGTTGCTGCGAGACACCGGCAGGTCGAGGGGGACGTTCCAGCACGCTACTGTTGCGTGACGGGCGACATTAAGCCCAAGTTGCACGTCCTACGACACCTGGATAGTCGGGTCAGCACCGAGGAGTCGACGACCGTGGGTTTGGTATCCGGTCGGACACGACGAGGCTGCGAATACAGGAGGCCCTGTCGGTGCGCGAGTCGAAGACCTTGGCGACGGCCGGGCGGTAGCAGCATCGAGCGTACGTGGCGGAAGCGGCAGAATCCCTTCTTACGGCATCTGTTCTGTTGCGACTGACTGGTCGTCGAGGACGGCGGTGCTGCGTGACCCCAGCAGGTCGAAAGTGAGAGCCCGGCAGCTGTGCATGCGTGTGGGTACGCGACTCGAAACTCATCCAACGACGCTGGCGGTAGCGGCATCGGCGTATGCGGTGGAGGCGGCGACAAATGACATGTCGCGCTCATACACCTCTGGCCGTGAAGGACGGCGGTGCGCGACCCCAGCAGCTTGGGGATGAGGACGCAGTAAAAGCGCGGACGCTGCGAGTCGAAGACCGTGGTAGCATCATTCAGCGTATGCGGTGTAGGTGGTGACAAATGACATGTCGCCCTCGTACACCCCGTGCCTGAGTCTGGCCGTTAAGGACGGCGGTGCACGAACCCAGCAGCTCGATGAGGACCCAGCGACGATGCAGAGACATCGGTGAATCCAGGTGCGATGCGCGATGACCCCGAATGGGAGCGTCCGCGCGACCACAAGGGCGCCCGCGGGAGTCACCGGTGCCAACTTTATGCTGCGTCCTCGCGTTTAGCTCGAAGACGGCCCTGCTGCGCGAGCGCAGCAGGTCGAGGATGCCGATTTGCTACTGCCGCGGCGCGATCTGCTGATGACGTGGACGAGGACGATCAAGCACCGGAAGGATCGTCTTCGTGTGGAGCCAATGCCGGACGCAGTGCGAGTCGCACTTTCGGCGACGCCGTCGAGCCCCGCACGCGTCGCTGCCGAGGGAGGCAGTAGAGGTACCGCGTAAGCCCGGAGACGCCCGTATACCATGAGCGTATTAGTTTCGGCGGTACACGACGAGGCCGCATGCGCGCGTGGTAATGATGTCCAAGGCGGACGCGTCAAAGTCTCCGTCGTGGTCGATGACGAGCCACATTCCGCTTGCCAGAAGACGGTCGCCTCCTGAAACGAGAAGCCGGTATATCGCGTCGCGAAGGCTAGGAAGAATCTCAGCATCACCGACTATCCTCGAGAAAATGGAGCTTACCTTTGCGTGCGCGGGCAGCGTGTTCTCTTCGCAATTGTACCAATTATATCCGCGACAATGCTAGTGTCCAGTGTATCATCCCCCCGGCGCTGGCGCCAGTTGGGGCTGCATGACCTCGTAGTCACGAAGACGCAGGAGGGCGAGGTCATCCTGCAGGTCCATCTTGCGCTGCATCAGGTCGAATTTCCGTTGTCGTTCCTGGCTGAGGGCGGCGGCGGCGAGCGAAGGGTCAGGGTCACTGTGGCGGTCCTCCGCGTCCGGCACGAGGTCATCGTCGTGGAAGAGTGGGGGCTACAAGTATGTGAGTATTAGTCGACTAAGATGTGGACGAGAGGATGGATGTGTACGTACCGTGTCGTCTTCTTGGTCGTCGTGCTGCGGCTCTTGTTGTCGACGCTTACCGAGCGCACGGTCGTATTCGTCCGGCATGGAGTCGTCGGCGAGCTAGTGGTGATGGGATTCAGTGGGCTGGTGGGTCGGAGACAGGGGGGATAGGGTACCTGCTCGTCCTCGTTTGCGTCCGGGTCTTGTTGTCGGCGTTTACCAAGGCGCTTTATTAAGTTTCGTCTGCGCTCCTGCTCGGAAGCGCGCGCGCCGTCATCCGGCGTGGGGTTATCCACGAGCTGGGTCTGAGTAAAGACATAAGTAGGGGACAGATCCAGGACGGAGGGCGCTGTGTACCTCATCGTGCGAGTCCCGTTGTGGGCGTTTACCGAGCCGCTGCAGACGCCGACGCTCTTCGAAAGCCGCAATTTCGGCGTCTTCGTCCATAAGGGAGAGGTACCCGGCACGGCGTATGGTGGTGTTTTGGGGGTAATCGGAGAGGAAACTCGATTCGAGTTCACCCGGGTGTGTGCTGGAGGGCGAGAGGACGAGGGACGGCGACGGAACCTCGTGGATGCATTGCGGCCCGTCTGCCTTGTCGCCCGTCCAGGATGGCGCGCTGACGCTGGTATCCGGGGTTTCACTGTCGGCCTCTGTAGGTAGCGGAGTTTCCGTTCCCTTCGTGAGGGCAGTAGTCAACGTGGACGGGCTGCCCATGTCCGGAACCTCCCTCCAAGAGTGTTTCCGAGAGACTAGGCCATTCCGCCGTCCGTACCAGCAGAGAAGGCGGGCGATAAAATATGTCTCTTCTTCCTCTCCGAAGGCGAGACGTCGAGGATCCATTTTGCTGAGTCCGACATCCTTCTGGAGCATGTCCTGGAGAACCCCAAGAAAGATTTTGATACAGTGAACTTTCTGTGTGTTTGAGGTAACCAGTTTCCTTCGCCGGCGGTCAGATATTGCGAGAGGTCTGTCGGGGGGTAGGAAAGACTCCAAGATACATATGAGTAGTGCCGGGGTAAGTTGTACATGTGACTGAACGGTAAATTGGAGCTCCAGGGATACAAGAAGTTCGTTAAGTTGAACGATTAGGATGGGGGAGGAGAGGTGGATAGATCTCAATGAGTCCGCATTACTACGGCTCATTTGAAGCGAGCACTGGTGTAGTGGGAAGCCGCGGAGGGGGAGGGATGCTAGGAATGTCCATATATGGTTCAACCACGGTCAAAGCGACAAATCGCAATTCCACATGGTCGTTCCGTCCAAGCCGGTCACAGTCACACTGTCACGCTGTCGAGGTCGAAGGCGTTGATGGTAAACAAAACCATCTCAACCTCCTGGTTCATACTTCTAGCATCGAGGCTAAATATTCCGCAGCTCGTCATACGACGCTTGAAGCCATACAGTAATAAACCCCTAAGCGCAACAATACCGCGAAACGCAACACAGCGAAACTAAGCGCTCCAAGGCGCGGGGGTGACGTCATTGGGGTTCATACCCCCGTTTTTGAGGTCTCTGAACACGATGGGAGAGGTCCCAGGGCTCGAGTCGGTGCCCCTTGTGAAGAAATCGAGAGAAACATCCAAAAGTGGCCAAAATTCACCCAAAATCAGAGATTTGACGCCATCCCTCGCCTCTATCCAGTTGGGACGGTATCATTCGAGCTCATACCCCCGTTTTCGAGCTCTCCGAACACGATGGGTGACATTGCGGGTTGTGGATTGGCCTCCCTCATGACAAAATTGAGGGAAAATGGTCGAAATCACATTAAACACCGGATTTGATGCAACTTTCAGCTACGAACACAGCTCAGTCGATGCATTAGTTGACCCTTGGAGCCCGTGGGCCGCACCATAGGGCTGTGCGAGATGCTATGGTGTCGAGTGGCTCAAAGAAAATGGCAATCATTGCTCGTTTGCCGCTGTTGCGCTTCGTGGTTAAATAGCCAAATCGGGCTCGCGCAGTTTTCTGGCCCGAACTCGGTCAAAACGGCACGGAATCACACGATTCTTTGTGCAGGACAGCAGAGGGGAAGCGTACGGATTGTTCTGTGACAAGAAATCGGAAGAAGTATGTTGTCCTCCTCTCGAATTCCGCGAAATACGCTAAATGTTGCGCTGAGGGGTTTATTACTGTAGTGCGTCGATGCCGAATCTTTTAGGGAAGTCTGAGACAACACTGAAGAGTTTTTCTGTACAACTTGCGAGGTACGAGCAAATCGTTGTAGCGTCTCAAGGACTCATCCAGCTCCATCGACCAATCTTGAAAATCACCCAACAAGCCATCTTCCCGGGATCCTATCTTGAATTTCCACGGTGTACTTGTGTTCGTTGCTTGACTCTCTTGCGTAAACGCAGTAGCATAACGGACTTGCGTGTTGGATTTGAATTTTCAATTGGCGCCTTTGTTCTTCTGGTACTACAAGGCCACTACAGTGTCTAGCGCCGAAGTCACACTCATTTTCAGTCATTTTCAAGCCCATCTGCAAACGAACTCGGCTGTCAGCAATGTGCCGCTCCACATTGTCGTGCATCTAAAAACTCGCCTCGACTGTTCAATAATTTCTCCACGGAATTTCATTCAACAACATAGCGCGAAGCTGCAAGTACCAATCAATATCCAAACGAAGTTACAACCGCCAGACGTACCTTCGATCTCCCCATTCTTCCGTTCCTGAATAAACCTCTCTGCCCTTTCCCAGTAGTCCTCTCCGCCGGACACAACTCTCTCCCAGTTTTCCATCACATCTCCCATAACGTCGTCCATGGTAACAACGACAAAACGGCGGTCCTCGGGGAATCTTCGAATGTTTCCAGTAGTAACTTCAACAACGGCGAGCACGCGTAGGGTATCGCACTTCGACAGAATGTGGTCGACAAGGGAGTAGTTGATGTGGAAGAAACAGAGGTGGGACAGACAGGGCAACTGACACAAGCCGCCCCACATCGCGGAGTCGGTCGGCTCATCCTGAACCTCTAGGTGCGTCAGCTGGGAGAACATCGAGTGACCCCAGTTCACTCGGGGTGGACCAGAGTCTCCGCCAAAAAGCGGGAGCAGCTCCATGGACAGACGTTGCAACCGCTTTGCAACCGCAGTTGGGACAGACAAGGAAGGAGTGCCGGGACCACTGGGCAGAGGAAGACGGCCAGCCGGGTGGTATTTGTACAGACCGTGAAGATCTTCTTCAAGCCGGGTTTCGTCTTTCCTGCATAGTCCGCGATGCATATCTCGCGGACATGCTGCGGTGTTGGACGCAATTTCATTATCTTGCCAAACAAACGGCGTGACAGTCAGAATGGGTACTGCTCGTTTCTCTCACCGTAGCGGCAGATCCGGAACGCTTTGTACAGAAACGGTTCAACCCTAGAGTCGTGCAAATGTTAGCGGTCGGAAAACCTCTAGAAATGTAGCAAGCACCAAATCTGCACACGTCGACGGTCGAGCGACCAAAATCATGGCGGGTATGGTACGGCGATGGAGCAATGCAGCAATAATGAAAATTTCCCTCTCCAACTCTACGGGGAGCTTGGAATCTAGGCGCTGGACGGACGTCATGGTAAAGGTGAGTGAGTGGCTCGTGTTGGGCTCGTGAGAGCAGCTCCAAAGCGGCTACATACGGGCCGCAGAGTTATCGTGATGGCCGAGCCGTGCTATAGCCGCAATGATCCGTACCACCACCATGCCCGCTCAGGGGCTGGGGTCGGCCGCGCCTAAGTCGACAACGCCCGCGGCGTCGAGCACTCCAGCATCTCGCCAACCCAACACTAAGAAAGGAAAAGCCGCTAGGACAGCGCGGGAAAAAGAAGCAACGCTTGGCACCCCGCGGATCGTGAGGAATACGCGAAGCCAGGCCCGGGCCGTTCCTCCCATTCCCAACGACGCTCATGTTCTTTGCGCTCCCCTGGCACCGGCGACCTCTCCTGCACGCTCTACGCTGGTCTCTCCTCACCGCCCTGCCCCTCAAGTTACTGTACACGACCACTCTGGCGACCTCTCGTCGACGTCTCGGTTTACCGACGCGCCCTCCATTATCGGAAACACGAAGAAACTCGGAAAGAAAGCTAGAAGTGTGCGCGACTCGGCCAAGAAAGAGGAGTTTGCCAGGCTGCGCGAACGTATCTTGGACAGTGATGAGACAAACTCGCTGGACGCTCTGGCACAGGTGCTGGCGGAGGTGATCTCGACAATGAAGGCCTACAAATCCTCAGCGCCCACTGTGGCCAACTGGGAGGCTCTCGACGCGATCGCGGAGAGACTGGTTAACCACCACGTCTTTCCCAGCGCTGGCGACGATTCGGAGGCATTCAGCGCGATCGTTACGCGGTCTGTATCTGTGCCGGTGAAGGAGTTGGCGGCGCGTGTGGAATCTCAGAGCAAAGCCATCGTCAGCCTAACCAAAACGGTTGAGGGTCTGAAAAAGGCGGCTGCTCAGACGGACCACCCGACGCACAACATCTCACCCATGTCCAAAAAGTCGTTCGCTAGCGCTGCTTCATCCAAGCCACCAATCCCCATCCCCAACCCGTCTGATGAGCGCATTCTGGTGCGCTTTGACGGCGAGGTGCCCTCCATATTCCACCTACCGTATCACGAGATTCTCGGGAGGCTAAACGCCCATCTGGCGTCACTGGACCTCCCGGGGCTCGTATACACGCAAAAGCAATCGGCGAGCAGCATATTCATCGTGCCAAAGAATAAGGACGACCTAGCGCTGCTCTCCCAGCAATGGAGCAGTTGGGCGCCGGGCATTCTGCCCGGTGGACGAATTGCGCCTGTCGCTGCGCATTGCTTTTTGCAGGTAAACGGAATCCCCTTCAAATCCGTAGACTCGCTCGATAGTACCGCAAGGGAATTTGAGGAGCGTAACCCGGAGTTGGGGCAGGTGCTCAGCGCAACGTGGGTGAATAGGCCGCCGACGGAGTCGAAGATCGCAGCTATTGCAGCGCGCGGTCTGAAACCACCAACGGCAGGGTCGATCTACATCCGCCTGCAGAGCAGGGATGCCGTGGATCGCGCAATGGCCGCAGGCCGCGTGATTCTCGGCGGCATGGCGCCCATGGTGCAGAGAGGTTTCCCTCATCTGCGGGTGTGCCAATGCTGGGGCTGCCATAAATTCGGCCATACCCAATCTCGCTGTGGTGTAAAAACCCAGAGATGTGGAGGCTGCGGAAAAGACGCACACGGCCCAGTCTGCGCGGAAAAGCCAAACTGCATTAACTGCGGGGAGGTCCACCGCTCGGACAGCCTGTCGTGTCCGGCCCGCAAGCGCATTGCCGCCCAGCTTAACCAGCGGGCGGCGGACATATGTCGTGCGCTCGATGAAGCATCGGTATACAATAAACAGCGTAGAGTAACTGAGTCCCTTTCGCCAGCAATGTCGACATCCACTCTCTTTGAGGCACCCGAACCGTTCAACCCCACCACACCTGCGCCACGGCTGCACGAACGAGTATGAAAGTACGAATCGTGCAGATCAACGCCTGGAAGTCAAAGTATCCCATGGAAATTCTAATGGGTACTTACGGCTTTGACATAATATGTCTCCAGGAACCGTGGGCGAAGGAGGCCGAGTCGTTTGAACACACAGGGTATTTTCTCATCGTACCACACACCACAGCCCGACACCGAGTTTCGATATACATCCGAGAGGCCGCCATCCCAGCGGAAAACATTGTACCACGACTGGATCTATCGACATCACCAGATATCCTGGTCGTCGATTTTATTCTCAAAACACGAACAGTCTCGCTAATAAATCTATACAACGACTGTGAAACGCGAGCTGGAGTGGGCCTGATCGACGGGGTACTCGACCAGCTGCCACCCGAGCGCGACATTCTATCGTTGATGGACTCCAATTCACACCACTTTGGATGGGACTCTAAGACAACAACACGGCAGATTGACGCCGACTTCGACCTCCATGACCTTCTCGTCGCGCGCCCCCTCGCCCTCGTCACCCCGCCGGACGTCCCGACTCACTTGCCCTCGGGCAACGTCATCGACCTGGGATGGGCGTCACCGTCGTTGCTCCCGATCCTGGGTGAGGTGCGGGTGGAGGAGGAGATGGGTCTGGGTAGTGACCATCTCCCCATCACATACGTCCTCGACTTTGACATGGAGCCGGTGGCCTCCCCGCGCTTCAATCCGAAGACGCTCGACGGCGACAAGTTCATGGGGATTCTGAGGGGGAGGTTGGAGGGGAGGAAGATGGAGATAGCGACGCAGGAGGAGTTAGATGAGGCGGTGGAGGAGGTGACAGAGGCACTAAGAGAGGCGGTGGAGGGGTCGACGCGGCGGCGGCGCCCTTGCGCACACTCGAAGCGGTGGTGGACAAGGGAGCTAACGGCGTTGGTGAAGGAGGTGGGAAGGGCGCAGGGGAGGTTCAAGAGGTGTAGGGTGCCATCGACGAGGGTGGCGTGGACGGCGGCACGACGCGCCTTCAACGACGCGCTCGAGAAAGCGAAAGGGGAGGAATGGGAGGATTTCAAGCGGAGCATCGGGCGCGTGAACGTCTACGACGTCCTCAACCGCCTGCGGCGCCGCCCGAAATCGGTCTTCCCGTCGCTGTTGGATGCTACTACGGGCGGGGCGGTGGTGGAGCACGGGGAGCGGGGGCGGTTGTTGGCGGCGACCTGGTTCGGGGCAGCGGCGGAGGAGATGGAGGTTGAGGAGGAGACGAGCGAGGAGAGAGCGGGCGCGCAGAATGGGGATGCGGAGAGGGCGGGAGGTGAACCGGCACAGAACGGGGCAGATGGAGGTGCAGAATGGGCGGGTGTAGGGGCGGAGCGGAATGGGGGCGCAGGGCGGGAGGATGCAGAAAAGCGGGACGTGGATGTCGTTGCGCGGAATGGAGGCGCGGAGCGGGCGGGAAGTGGATTGGCGCGGAACGGGGCAGATGGAGGCGCGGAACGGGCGGAAGCGGTTGAGGCAGCGCGGAACGGGGCAGTCGGAGGCGCAAGGCGGGTGGATGAGTCGGCGGTAGGTGGGGCTCTCAAGGGCATGGCGGGAAGAGGGGAAAGCGTGGAGGAGAACAACAAAAACAAAAACAAAAACAAAACCAAAACCAAAACCAACGAAACAACGCGCCAAGTCAAAGAAAGCGCAAGTACGATAGAAGAAACCAACAATAGAAACGACAAAAACCATCAAGTAGAGAACGGATTAGACCAACAGGGCACGGGAGGGCGGCGAAGGAGCGTCCGGGGGAAATGGGGGCAGGAGGCGGAACGGAGTGGCGAGAGGGTGTGGAAGCTGATGGAGGGACTGGAGTTCGAGGAGAGGGAGACGGAGGAGGTGACGGAGGAGGAAGTCAGGAGGGCGGTATGGGCCGGCGACGACTGGAAAGCGCCCGACAGCCTGGGGCTGCAGATGGGGTTTGTGCGACGCGGGTGGCCGGTGTTAGCGCCCGCGGTCTGCGCGATCTTCAAGGCCTCAGTGCGGCTAGGTCTCTACCTCACCAGCCTCAAGGAGTCCAACGCCATCCCGACACACAAACCCGCAAAGAAGGACAAGTCTAGCCCGAAGGCGTGGCGACCCGTCGAGCAACACGCGGCGGTTCTCGCGAAGCCGCTCGAGCGCCTCGTTGCGGACAGGGTAATGTTCCGGGCTGAGGGCAGGAGCATCCTTGACCGGGACCAGTATGGGGGGCGCTCGAGCCACAGCACACTCCAAGCTGTGAGCGGCTTTATTCACCAAGCGCGCGCGCAAATGGACCAGGACAAGATCGTCTCGACATTATTCTTCGACCTTAGCGGTGCATACAACAACATAGACCATCGAGTGCTGGCGGAGATCATGGCGGAGGGTGGGTACGCGGAGGTGGAGGTATCGTGGGTCATGTCGTTCCTGGATGGGCATTGCACAACGATTGTCATTGACGGGAAGCGGACGGTGACGGTGAGGATCACGGGGAAGGGAGGGCCGCAGGGGTCGGCGCTCACGGTGGCAGTCTTCCAACTAAGCATCAACAGGCTACTCCAGAAGCTCGAGCGCCTCAGCCAAATCTCCGTGAACGCCACATGGAAAAACGGCTTTGTTGACGACGTGAACTTCACCACGGCGAGTCGGTCGATCCTGGAGAACGTCAGGAAGCTGGAAGAGGCGGGCAGGGTGGCGAAGGTGTGGGAGGTGGAGGACGGGGCGATGTTTGCGAAGGAGAAAACGGAGTTGCTGCACGCGGTGAAGGGGAGGCGCGACTTCTCGGGGTTTCCAGTCAAGTTTGGGGGAGAGGTGATCAAGCCGGCGGAGGAGGTGAAGTGGGTGGGCGTGTTGCTGGACCGGGGGCTGACGGGGAAGAGGCATGTGGAGATGAGAGCGGCGTCGGCGGTGAGGGCGATGAATGCGACCGTCGCGGTGATGCACGCGTCGTGGGGCCTGCGGCCGATTCTTATCCGTGACCTGATCCAGTCGACAATCTTCCCCCGCGCTGACTACGGCGTCGCAGCCTTCCTCCCGCTGGCTCCCGGCATCCTCAAGCCTCTGGATCGTGTCAACAGAACAGCGGCGCGCTGCATCACTGGTAGCTTCCGCACGGCGTCGCTTGCAGCCCTTGAAAAGGAGGCGGCAATTCTTCCGGCTCAACTCCGCATCGAGCGCGACGCCCTTCTCACTATCGCCCGGTACCTCACTCTCCCAACGTCCCACGGAGTCCATCGCCATCTGCAAAGCGCGCTCGTAACTGCCCCCAAAGACCCCCGAATGGCATCCATGTACCACCATATCGAGCTGATACCCGAGACGCGATGGCCGGAAGGAGTACCGGAAAGGGGGCAGAGGCTGAGGAAGCGGGGTGTGGTGAGGAGGGAGGTGGGGTGGCGGGAGGAGGACGTTGACGTTGACGCCACACTGGGAATGGAGCCGATTAGGCCGGTGTATGCACCGCCCTGGTCGGAGCCACTACCAGTGTTCACCAACATCGTGGAGAAGGAGGAGGCGCTCAAGGAGCTGGAGCGCGCACTGAGCGACGGACGTGTAGCCAAGTCGACGTGGTACACGGACGGCTCTCTTCTGGACGGGCGGGCGGGGGGTGCGGCGGTGAGAGTGGAGAACGGGGTGGAGATGGAGAGGAGGGTGAAACCATTGGGGCATGGGCAGGTGTGCGAGGGCGAGATGGAAGGGCTACTCGAGGCGACGGGGAAGGCATTGGCGGACGGGCACGCGCAAATACTCTGCGTCGCGGACTCCCAGGCGGCGCTACGGGGCATCTTGTCCACTACGGCAAGGTCGGGCCAATACCGGGCCATCATCTACGACCAACTCGTACGGGCGGCGCAGCTCCACACTCCCCACCTCACCATCACCAACCTCTGGACACCCGCCCACATCGGCACGGCAGGCAACGAGCTTGCAGACGAGGCGGCGAAGGCAGCAACCGAGATGGAAGCTGACCCGAGCCTCTTCGTCTCGCTCACCACCGTGAAGCGCTCGATCCACCTCCAAGTCCTCAACAAATGGGGCAAACTTTGGGACCACTCGAAGACAGGAAAACAGCTTCGTATGGTCGACAAGTCGCCCCCCCGTCTGATCCTCGCGCCTCTCTATTCGTCGCCATCTATCCCACGCAAAGCCATATCCGTCGTCTCCCGCCTCCGAACAGGACCATCCCACCTGAATGCTCATCGTCACAAATCCGGGTTCGTCGACTCGCCCGCCTGTGAAGCCTGCGGCGATCCGTCAGAATCGCGCGCCCACTATCTTCTCCAGTGTCCCGTCTACGAGCCTTTCCGTCAACCCCTCCATGACGCTGCGAGGCGCGCAGGTCATTTCGGCTCTCTTCACCTCTACGTGCTACTGAACGAGCCCAAAGTCATCAAAGCTCTAGCTGGGTTCATTGAAGCTACGCGAAGATTCAAATGAACGATGAGTCTTGATATTTATCTTTATTGTTATTTCTCTCTTCTCATTCTCTCTTCTACAATACATATACTTAATCTCTCATACCATCTCTCATACCATCCATCATCATACCCCGGAACATGCATACCATTAGAAATCATCACGGACGAAACCCCACGATTCCCAGATACGATTCCTTCATCATAACGATTTACCAGTACTGCATTAAGGTTGGCTTTTCTTTTTCACTTACATATAAAAACCCGTACTCAGACCACCACCAATTACGAATACCGTCACTCAACATTTACTGTACAACTACCATAGCTCGTAGAGGCTGCATGTAGTTACCAAACTGAAAATCAAAATCAAAATCAAAAAAATAGCCGCAAACCAGCTCTCGAGCTTCCTCAAAAAATACGCCTTGAAATTACTGAAAATCGAACTTCAATTCTATCTGACGAAAATTGTTGAACGCTCTTTCATTTCTTCTGATGACGGCCAAAACTTACCCCTATCCGAGATGGAGAATTTGACGGGAGAGATGGGATCAGTCTCGCTCATCTCTTCAAGTTCAAACCAACAGTGACAGCGTAGAAACGCGTACAACCTTCAGCATGAGCACGATCCAAGCAGATGCTGCATTTCCCGTGGACTCGAGGAGCGGATTTTCACTATCGCTGCCTCTTTACACCTACGATCTATCCCTAGCATGATTTTGGTCGCTCGACGCGTGCAGACTTGGTATCTACTAGTACCATCCAAATCCGCCCGCACGCTCACGTCGATTCAGGGTTGAACCGCTCCTTTACCAGAATTTTATCGTATCCCACCGAGTTTCCCCCGATCTAAGTGGTACCCGATGTATTCCTGGAAATGGCAAACTCGCGCCCCGCACAGCAGCATATTCGTAACGTATGTATCACGGACTACACGGATGAGGTCGACCTCGAACACATTCTCTCCGCCTTCACAGGCTTGACGAGACTCGCCATCCCGTTCTTCGACCTAGAACCGGCGCTGCCGCCGTTTCTGGCGCAGGTGTCGTTGCAGTACCTCTCCATCAAGCTCCTCTCACTTTTCGGTGCAGACGTAGGGTCGACGCCGGTGGATTTCACCCATCCCATGTTCGCTCACATCACGCACTTGGACGTCCAGGAGCTCAACTTCGAGGAGCCACCCGAATTCAGCCAGCCAGCGCGGTGGAGTGGTTGGTCGCATTTGACCTCCCTAACCCACATTTCCTTTTGACTACCACGACCGCCCGCTCTTCGAGGAAATCCTTGCTACCTGCCCGAAGCTGCAAGTTCTCATCGTCGTCGTAGCCTCGGACCAAATGACGGACAATCCCGTCTCCGCAGAGTGCGCTCACGATCCTCGGTTTATCCTCCTCGTCGTAAAGGACTTCCTGGATGACTGGGAGGCAGATGCCACGGGCGGCGAGAACTACTGGACGAGGGCGGATCTTTTCTAGAGGAACGTCGCAGTGGGAGGATTGAGGGTAAGTTCGTTTCAAGTGATATTTCTCAACTGACTCTAGAGTCGTAGCTTCCCGCTATATTGTCGATGAATGGGAACGGGCGATAGTCGTAATCGTTGAACAAGAAGTGTAATTCCCGAATTATGTACTTGAAGAATCCCTAGGTCTCGGTGCGAGGATAGAGAGTCAATATGTCTAGACCACAATATATGCCGCCACTGCGATTGGGGTAGTAAGCGTGTGTACGGGTTAAGAAAAAGGAATGACAAGACCTTCAACTTCCCCGGTCCGCCTTTTCCTGGAAAACTCTTCCGCCTTGGTCCAATAGTCCACGCGGTCAACGACGCCCGCTTCCCAATCCTTCAACGAATCTTTGACCACTATAACAACGCAACGAACATCATGCGTAGCGAAAGGCACGATCTCCGCGTGTCGGAAAATGTCGTCAGACGATTTGAGAACGAGGAGGCGAAGATTTCTCGACTGGGCAAGGATATCTCCGACAACAGGACCAGAGAAGAAATCCTGGAATGCAAGATGGGTCAAAGAAGGCAGTTCGAAAAGGCCCGTCCACGATTCCTCCCAGACCTCCTGGACCGGGCAGTCTAGGACGCTCAGATGTGTGAGGCGCGAGAAGATCGGGTGCCCAAAGTCAATCTTCAAGGCACCGAAGAGGAGTTCCAGATGGATGGAGAGTCGCTGCAGAGGCATCCGCGCCAGGACCGGCAGGATTCCGGGGAGGAGGTTGTAGGATATCCCGAGCGTCTCGATGCGGCTGCACGCTGCTATAAGTTGTCTGAGTCGAATAGACTCCACCGAGGTGTTGATCCACAGGTCGCGAATGTGTTGGGCGATGACAAAAGGGCTCGAGAAGACCATGCTGGCGAATTCGCCGGGGGTTCGTCGGAGAGGGAGAGATTCTCCGACGAAATTACTGTGGCATATCGCAAACGACCTATAAAGAATCGGCGTTACCCTGCAGAGCTATAAGTAGAGTGAAAAGTCGAAACAAGGCAAATAACCGCGCCAAAATCGTACACGTCGCGCGACGTGAATGAGGCTGGGGATGTCGCGGATTTGTGCATTGTAAGCAGCAAGCATGAATGCTTCACGCTCCAGCTCTACAGGAAGCTTCGGATTCGTGCCCTGGATATCGGCCATGATGGAATGAGTCAAAAGTTAAACGCCCGTCTAGCGCTGACACAGCCACTACCAGAGCCGAACCAAATTTAACGACAAGCAAACGACAAGTCTAACACAAGTCCCGTTTTAAAATTTTGCTTGGCTCAAATACCTACTAACTGGTTCAATGACTCTCTTTGACGACCCATTGATGGCACTCTCGTCCACTAAACCAAAGTTCAAACTAACTTCAATGGATCGAACCTTTGCGCCGTGTGGGAATCTTTCTTGTGATACGTTCCCAAGTCTTAAACCCTGCAAGTTGATCCAACAGAGGCCTTGCTGCCATGTTCGCAATAGACAATGAAGCGAATTTTTTTTCATCAACCGTTCCGAGGACAATGTGAGTGAAAATTGAAAGTAAGCATTTGTGTCTGCTTGAAAGCAATTGAGCTTTAGTCTTGCTAAATTTATTAAACCCAGCGTTCCCAGTGTCTTCCCAAGAGGAAAATCACCTCGGCGGGCGACGGCGGCGCCACCAACGGCCGTTGCAAATCCGCACCCACCGACGATCGTTGTCGAGGCATTCGGGAGAAACGCGACCGCCCGCAGCTGGAAGCGCTGCAAACCTCTCCAGATCGGCCACCGAGAAGCTGCGGTCACGAAGGATTATATCGACGAGGGTGGGTGTACAACACTGTTTGACAACACACATTCGTCGTCTTCTAAGTACGAGGCATTTTCTTTCAAGCTGTTGAGGTAATGGGAGGTTATGGTGACTGCTTTCGCTTTCCGTGGCGGATCGAGCATGGTGGTTCGGGGCAAATCCTGGCTGATTCATTGATTCATTGATCGCCGTTCTCTGATCTCGGCATGTTCTGGTTACAAAAATTCGCGGGGCACCCCACGAATAACTGGTAACCAGCTGAGAGGGGGATTGGGAGATACAAAGCCGACCCAGTGATGAACTGTATCACACCACGACCTAGAAATAAATCCCAAAATAGTATGATGCGGGAGTTCCGTGTTCGAGCCAAGGCTGGGTCGAGCCAAGGCTGCGTCATTCAGGTGTCATGGCGTTTCAACCTTTTTGCTTCTCTTCTCAATAGGCTCCTCTTTTTCAACCAATGTTTTCTCATTTGACCTAGGCTATACAAATTGCGGCACCGGAACAAGACTCAAAACCGCATCTGCAAACTTTGGGTTGGCTTCATTTGACATAAACTAACGAGGAAATGAATCTGAGTAACCCTACTACGATCGGGCAGCGAGGCGGTAGAATTTAATCGACTACTTGTATCATTATACTTGAGATTAGCGAGGCAGCGGAGCCCTGCTCTTGTTAGTTTTACGAAGAACGCGTGGAAATCCAAACACGTTGATGCTGGCCGACCCTCCCCGGAATTCCAAGATAAAAAGTGAAAGTAAGGTGAAAACTCGGCTTGAACCCGCCCGGTCAATTACGCATCAATCGGACTAGATCGGACTCCTTGTCCCAGTTTGATCGCCGATTGTCTTTGTCTTCCACCATGTCTTCTCCGAGTCTGCCGAGTCTATCCCGCGCATCCCTCAGCCATGAAGGACAAAGCGTCTGGCCCACCATCCTCAGCGCCGAACAGGCTGCCCTCCGAGTTGCTTCCCGAAAGCCGGCGCGGAATACTCGGACCACCTCATCGGCATTCGCGTTCTCGGTTTCCTGCTTCTAGATTTATACGAACACAGACACCATTCGTTTGGGGCCATTCCATACCACCAGCTCGGTCAGCAGATCACCTCGTGCCTCTCCGCCGTCGATGGCGAGGGAGACTTGGAGACGGCCGTGCAAAACGAAAACCTCCAGAATCTCGGGCTGCAATACCGCAACAAAATACTCCGTGTCTGTTCGTCTCCGGTTGTGTTCATGAATTTATCGCGTGCTATGATTCACATAACCCTCTTCAAGTCCGTTCGAGCAGCAACAATTTGATGCCGATTGAAGACTCGGCGCTCGATACGGTCAGAGACCAGGTTGCGAATGAAAAGACGGCTGCGACGACCCAACGCGGCGCACACCAGAATGTAAGTGCCTCATGCCGATACTTGGCGTCGTGTTCAAGTTATGTACGGCTTCTAGGCGCTTGTGCGCGATGGCTTCAGATGCACACTTACGGGAGTGTACGATACCTATTCGACCCAGCTTTTCCCAGCCATCGACGCTCGCTCGAGAGATACCAATGCGTTCCTGGGAGTCGCACAATGCGCGCATATATTTCCCGAAACGGCGGAGGATGGGGATAAGGTGTGTCTTTATGTCTTCCGAGGATGTAATCCTGGTACCGACCGGATTCTAAGGCCGAGTATGCAACCAGCGCAATGGAAATCTTGCGCTTTTATGGACTCGATGATAGAATAGATACGAGAAACTCATGGGCCCCGATGTTCACGAGTACTACAATATCATGACGATGCGAGTGGGTCTGCGCCACCTTTTTGACCAGCTCGACTTCTGGTTCGAAGAGGTTGTTGAGGAGGTGAGCTGGTGCTCTCAAGTGAATTTTTTCTAACGTACATACAAAAGAAAAACACGTACGATATCATCTCTCACAACGACGTAGTCTTCCGGCAATTTGCTGCTCCCCCCAGACGCGTCACATTCCGCGTGGATCCCACCTTGGTCGCGGCCTGCAACGCCGCAGGGAGTGAAACTCCGAAACTGCCCTCGCCCGCTCTCCTAGCCCTACGCGCGGTGTGTTCTCTCATCGCCCACATGTCCGGGGCCGGCGCGCACGGGGACCAAATCCTTCACGATCCAGAGGAGACACCTGTGATTGAGGAAGATGGCGGTAGCGCCATCTCCTCCACCGCCGGCTCCGGCAGTCGTCGCGTACCGAGGTCAAGGGTTAGGGAACATGTCGTTATGAATATTTCCTTTCTTGTATTCGGGCTGAACAGAGTCATCATTTGCATACTGAAAGGCACGAAGGATAATAATCACAGAACAATAATTGCAACGAGACAACATAGATAACGAAACTACCACTTGAACGATGAACAACATGCGCCAAAATATGAAACTCCATGGTACGAAATCATAGATACGCTAGCTCATCGCGCTCTGGGAGCTGCGATGTAGTACAAACTGTAAGTAGAAGATGTAGGTAAATGCACTCCGAGGAGCGCTGGGTCATGAAATATCTCCGAAGAGACTGGGGAAGGCAAAAATTCATGCAAGGATGCCAACGGAGGGCAAGACAACATGCATAGATGGATGGTGGTGTGTCAGGCGCGGCCGCAGGCCGCTGTGAGACGCTCCCGGCCCCGAGAGTGCAATAAAAGCAACTCCGGGAAGTGGGAGACGTAGCTCGCACGAGACGTTCCCGACAACCAGAGCGCAACGAAGGCGACTCCGGGCAGGAGACGAAACTCGCGTGGGCAGCCCGCGGCCAGCGCGACGCGAGACTGGGGAGTACCGACGCCAGAAAGCGGACAGCCGGACCCCCAACCGGAGCAGCGCTCCCAAAGCGAAGCGCGGCCGGCGAACGCAATGGCGACGGGCACCCCAACCGGAGCGGTGCAACGAGGAAAGGAGGGAGGAAAACGATAACATAAAAGTTTAAAGAACGAATGAGTAGATGGACTTAGCGTTGGAACGAGGACCCAGTAGACCCAATGTCTTGATGCCGGCAAGCTAAGATGTCGCCGGAGATCCACGCTAACGACATCCGAGAGATTGCCGACGCATCCAGCCCAGAAATAGGCGAAAAGGCTAGAAAAGAGCTCCTAGATGGCTGGAAGGTGGAAGCCTGGAGGACAGAGACAAAGCTAGCGCGCAAAAACACCGTCGGCGCGACGCGAGGTGGTGGGAGCGAGCAGAGCAAAGTGACCTGTGACCTGTGTGACATCAGTGGTTAGTCAGCTCCCCCGCGCTCTTCTCGCTCGCGTATCTTTCGCTACACCGCTCGTGCCTCGCCCCGTAGCTGGCAATAATATCAGGTCGGACACTCCTAAGACGTGACCGGCATTAGCACAGAGTCAGGGGAGGCAGAATACAACCTTATGAGCACACTGATCGATCAGGATCCTTTGCATCTTCCAGAATGCAATGGCCCCTTGAATGACCTCTTGAATGGACTGTAGCGGAGCATAAGGGAATTTCTGCACAAACACAGATGACCGTCAATGAAATTAAGTGACCTGTGCACGTGGTCATGGAGGTACGTAGTAACAGAATTCACCTGGAGCCAATCGAGTATAGTCTGCTCTGGTCTTGGATTGGAGGGATTGGAGAATATCCACGCATGGACCTGATAGTGGTGATCCGCGGGACTGATATTTCTTGGATGACAGATTTGAGCAAAGTCCAGGCGCTTTAGCTCGCGCGCTATCTTCAGGTTAGGTTGACATTCGCCCAAGAGATCGAGCCAGTTGAAGAAGGCAGGGGTGCTATCTAAGCCAGTATTGAGTTGCATGTTTTTGCTTTTCGCTGGACACAAAAAAAGCGAAGATCTTACCTCGTGGGATCCAGGTCCTTTCTTTGAGATGTGCCTGGGTGTTCAAAATCCCAAGCAGTACAAGGTCCTCTGCAATTTTTGACGGAGCCAAGTATAGATCCCCGGCTCTATGAGGCTCCGTTAAAAAGTCGATGGGTGAGTCCGCGGTGTTCAACGGCAATCTTGGCAGGATTTCACGGAGTTTGAGCAATGGCCGAAAGACATCAGGGTCGTAGTGTGGACCAAGCAAAAACACAACCTCTCTAAGATCATTGGGTTTCCTGATTTTCGATCTGAGAAGAAAGAGAAGGGCTGTGTTTTGGCAGAGGATCTCGCGGTAGAGTGCATCAAACTTGTAGGTTGGAGATGTTTGATTTGTTGTCGGTGAGCCGTTAACCAGCTTCGCAATGAACCGGTGCTCCTCCCACAGTCGAATTAGGTCTCCCGGATATCCCGAATCCCTCTGAAGATTGGGTTGGAAGAGAGGGTTGGAAATTATGTACAACATACCTTAGGCCAGGATTCCGAGTATTCAGGGTCAAAATGGAAGAAAATGGTCTTCTGAACCTGTTTATTGCGCAGGAGGTTGAACAATGTTTCGGTGGGGGCAACACGACTGAGCAGCAGTGGGAGGCCATACACAATGTTTCTATAGAAGTCAAGGTGAGTGAAAGTAGTACGGGCCCAAATATGTGTGGCTGTCTCACGTGTGAAAGTTCCTCGTATCTACCGTGTTTGGTGGTGAGCCAAGTAATCGCAGCACACAATGCAGGAAATCTGTATGGAGCCGCGAAACTGATACACACCACCGCCCTGACCGTGCTTGATCACCTAGATAATCGCCGAGTGATGCGTGCAACGGACGTACAAACGTTGGGAAACTGAATGAAGTATACATCGGCGGGAGATAGAACAAGGAATGCAAAGCGCGCAATGCAAGACGGGCAGATCCCCGAGGAAGTTGGAGAAGTGTCTCGATGTGTTCTGGACGCATGGTGAAACAACTGTGTTGGGTACCTTGCCAGATGGCATGCAGAACACGAAGCCGGGCCCGTGTTGCCTCTGGAGGTATAACGGAGAGGATCTCGGTGTAGAGATCATCGAGTGGGGCAGTGCTTCTCGGATCCAGGCGTAAGACGGCGGCGAGTCGTTCAGCTGGGTGCGTGTATTCATTGCCGATAAAGCGAATAACGGTAGCGGCATATATGAAGATTCCCGATGACTTTTCAACCAAATGCCCGATTGCCTCGGGAGCTGGCCAACGAGGTCCGAGGTCGATTTCTCTGCCTCGGAATTCATGATAAATCCTGGAGAACTCGGCGCCAAGGTAAATCCTGATATCGTCAAAAGCGGACTTGTCGTCACGGAGTTGGGACTGGCGACAGATATCCCGGGATTGGAGTGTTTCGACGAGATGTGGCTCCGGGCGGCTCGTTATGAGAAGTCGTACAGGGAGACCCTGGTTGCGAATCGCCGTAATGAAGAGGCGCAGAATCTGCTGTTGGACCTCGTGGTCCTTGCATTCATCTATGCCGTCGAGCACAAGTATAGGGATAAATCGAAGGCTTGAGGTGTTGAGAAAAGGGCGTAAAAGAAGCTTCTGGAATTGCGCCGTCATGGCGCGACCAACTATTAGTTTATCTGCTTCAACCGCCTGTTGAATCGGGGACAGCAGTTCCGAGACCGAGTTTGCCAGCTGGTATGCAAGAGTTGTGAACAGGCCATCCCACGTCCCGCGCTTGGGATGCCCACGCCTGAAGAAGAACGACGCCCCAAGGCGGCCGTGCGCCGCGCAGTTTCCCGCGAACATTTGCGCAATGGCAGATTTACCCATCCCAGCCGCGCCGTAAAGCCAGAGAATTGTGCTTTCTCGACTCCTATCAATGGACCAGGCTCTCAGCATTTCAAGAACTTTGGTCCGCGTCCCTGGGTGGCAGGCGGGCTCAGGAGATCGCTCGCCCGAGTCGTGCAGCGCTTCGATCACTACGGAGCGGTAGAGAATGTCGATTCCTATTGAACAAAATTAGCTTGTAATGCCGGAGCGAACAACCGATATCGAACCTGATTCACCGTGTGACGTTACGTTGAACTGTGTCATGTTACCCGCCACGCTATTATAGGTCGCAGTCCGACTCGCGGAGATGTCAGCGGGATGAGATCCATCCCTAGCGTCGGGATGCCTCGGTCGAGAGTTATCGCCCAGATATCCAGTCGCTCGAGAGCCTAATGGATTTCTACTATCATGCGACCTGGTGGAATTCAAGCGGCCACGATTCGGGTCACCACCATCTAGGAACAAGGTTTACTCCATGCATATAGCAGACAGACTGGAAGTAGCCCACCAGAAGGTTGAAGGCCTCGCATTGGTCCAGTGCGGGAGTTGAAGACCTGAGTCATATTCAAGTTTCCAGCGACGTTGTTGAATGTTCCCCCCTCGATATGGGTGTCGTTCAAATGGAAGGACATGGCCGTCCACAAAAGAGAACATTGGCGCCCGTACACAGCAATGTGGCACCGCTGCGGCGCATCTCAGTCACAAGGCCGGGGCCAAGAAAAAGGCGGAATTAAGTTGATCTTTTTACTCAAAATATCGCAACGAATTTATAGCAGCCGGAAATCTGATTTGATCCTTCAGATTTAAGGGCCCACGAAATTTAATCCTATTTGTCTTATTACCAAGGCCCTCTGGGCATCCCTGGTACCTCTTCCCGACCTCTAGCATTCATACCTTTTTTGTGGCTCGCGAGTCTCGCGCGGCCTCGTCCCTCGGCCTGCTCGCCTCAGTCTCACCCCCTGAGAATTGCAATATTTTTAGCCTACCCCTAACCCTATCCGCCTAGACCGATCTCTGGTATGAAGTGGGAAAATGTTCATAGAGAGACCGGTCGATCTGAGTTTGAAATCCCAGGGCGCGGAGGCTCCTTGATCCGCGACCACCATCTCCATCTTTCCCACGCTCGCTTCTCGCTGGCGCCGGGTCAGAGGGAGAGGGCGGGCGCGTTCGACGGTCGAGGATGGGTTTGCAGCCAGGGTTTGCAGCCCAAGGGTGACCTCCCCACCCGCGTAGCCTACGAGCTACACCGCACAAATGGCGGAAAGGAGCCTACGAGCCTTGTACGAGCCCAATACAAAGCCATGGTGCTATCCCCAATTATGGGACGAGACCATAGAGTCCTCTATTGCACAGCCAGTGCTCTTAGGTATGCTGAATTTCATTTTCCACCCCCTACACCCCACTCCCCTTCGTCGCCTCGCGGGCACCCTGCCCAATCCCTCGCTCGAGTCATTCAGCAAGTCTCGGGTCCGAATGGCGGCCCGGCGAGATCACGTGACATAGCCCCAAAGCTTTGCCGTGGTTCAATCGCGACATTTGGTCGTAGTAAGAAAAGTAAATACTTCATTCTCATTGAAGCCAACTGGCAGTAGATTTTCAATTCCACCTTGAAACCTAACGTTAACCTGGGTCCTGTATCAAATGTTCCAGCCCATAGGATTAGTTAATCATACGCTGTGCGCTGCTACTTGAAGCCGTTGAACAAAAGATGGTCACGAAAGATCCGTACCCTCAACCAACTGACATGGTGTTCCACCGCCATGTATCTGAATCCAATCCGTGACGGCGGTCCCTAAACGCACCTTAAATATGCCTGTACACCCAAATGAAGCCGAATTTAATACCTTGGGCCCTCCTGGATCACGGGAGGGTTTCGGGGAAGTGGTATTTCCCTCTCGCGAGTGCTTGCTGGCTGCAAGTTCAGAACATGAAATCAGCAGGAGTCAGGGTACTCAGGGGTCTATCCCTGGCTATCACACAAGTGGCCCCTTCTGCAATGGTTCTGTTGCTCTGGCTATTGCAGACCAATGTGAAGAGCAGCAGGTCAATACCTTCCCCAGTATTCGTGCTCCGCTGGAGGATTTATCTCCCCGTGGGGTTTTTCTTCAGCCGGTGATGCTTCAACCCACAAATATTGTTGAAGGTATAGACCAACGGTCTGATGTACATATGGGCGATGTCGAGGTGGCGCCAAAAGGTCCGTGTTCAAATGATGATAACACAGACGCGAATATAATAAACTACACGGACTCTGAGATGTGCACATCAGACAATACAATTGAAAATTCGCTACTTAACACTTCTGAGGGCGCATCTGAAGACCCTCATACCCCGACGTGGGAAAATGAAAATATAGAGATTCGGAAAAGACACAAACCTCCTCGGGTTCTGAAATCCGGGAAATTCACACATGCAAATTTAACAATCAGCTCCCTAAACATCGCGGGTCGCGACTCGGGGATATCAATGCATAACAACAACCACAAGTTCAAATTCCTGAAAGACACAATTGACTCTAATAATTTAGGTGTCCTTGGGATGCAGGAAACCCACTTTGACACCGAGTCAGCTACACAATTTAATAATGTGTTCGGCCGATGGTTCAAAGTATACCATTCAGCCCACCCCGAGAAGCCATGCTCAACTGCAGGGGTGGCCTTCGTTCTAAATAAGAAATTTATTGACACCGACAATGTCCGTGAGTATGAACTGATTCCCGGCAGGGCCTTCATGATAGTTATCCCATGGCATAATGGCGAAGCCCTGAATATTTTAAACATATACGCACCCAATCGCCCAGAGGAGGGATAAACTGTGGAAAGAACTCTGGAGAATGTGGGCTGAGGACCCAACACTTCCATTCCCGACGATTGCATTAGCAGATTGGAATTTTGTGGAGGACCCATTGGATCGGAACTCGGGGATAGCTGAGATGGTGCCCAAAAGTTATAGAAGGCTGAAAGATTTATTCCGCTGGCAAGACGGCTGGCGTGCCACCTTCCCAGACACGCAAGACTACACTTGTGTCCAACATCGGACAAATAAAATGACCGGCGAGATACACGACTCCTACTCTCGTCTTGACCGAATCAATGTTGATAACTATGGCGTTCAAAGTGCACATTTAATGAAAATCACTCTTTTTGAACTTTTTTGAACTTTTATCCCTCTTTTGCCTCAAAATCTGCATCTCTCTCTCTCTTTTGGGGGTGCTGAGTGGGGGAGGGAGAGAGGTGAAATTTCGCACTTTTTCCCTCTCCCTACTTAGCACATGTTTCATATCACTCTACTTGTCAGATCGGTATCGGTAATCTCTCTCTCTCTTCCGACACGAAATTTTTATCTCTCTCTTTTGGTGAAAAAAACAAAATCTCTCCCTCTTTGCATGTTGAGGGATTATCTATCCCTCAATGCTTTCCAACTTCCCTCTCCCCTCTTACGTCCCTTACACGCAGTGTTACAGTCACGTGCACAGTGACACGGCCCGCCATCCGGTGGCTGGTTGTCCTCCCTGAGTGTTCTGACACACTCCGGGCTGCCGGCCGCTGTGACGGGCACGGCCGCCGTTTCACGGCCCATTGGCTCCTATTTTGGAGCTCCGACGGTACATTACAGTCAAAGGGAGGGCCGTGGCGGCCGTGTCAATGACCATACCAATCTGAAATTTCCTTGGGAAGGTAATATGGCTCGATGTGATCTATCATGGTCCTACTGGGACACTTGGCAGTTATTTAAACCTCCCCGTACTTGAGGAATGCACACAGTACCCGGTCTTCCCAAAGCGGAACAACAGTTCGGCAGCCTCGGCTCAGTGCAGCACACTCTCCACTAGGTTCAACAGTCCTGAGAGGGCTCGAAATGGGTGGTACCTGGACAAAGGTGAGCCAATAAACCACAACAAGCAGTATTTTCAGCCACTATTGTGACAAAGACCCATGTGCCGTCGACTTGCGGTTCGCTAGAGGACAACCCAGCCACCGGATGGCGGGCCGTGTCACTGTGCACGTGACTGTGACACTGCGTGTAAGGGACGTAAGAGGGGAGAGGGAAGTTGGAAAGCATTGAGGGATAGATAATCCCTCAACATGCAAAGAGGGAGAGATTTTGTTTTTTTCACCAAAAGAGAGAGATAAAAATTTCGTGTCGGAAGAGAGAGAGAGATTACCGATACCGATCTGACAAGTAGAGTGATATGAAACATGTGCTAAGTAGGGAGAGGGAAAAAGTGCGAAATTTCACCTCTCTCCCTCCCCCACTCAGCACCCCCAAAAGAGAGAGAGAGATGCAGATTTTGAGGCAAAAGAGGGATAAAAGTTCAAAAAAGTTCAAAAAGAGTGATTTTCATTAAATGTGCACTTTGAACGCCATAGATAACCATAAGTTTAAACATTTCCGTGGTTGGAAAAATGACTGCCCGGTGAAGAGTGACCACCGACTGGTACTAACCCAATTAGCATGCAGATGGGACGAGAAACTCGGCCCCGGCAGGTGGTCGATGCCTTTGTATTTGCTGAAGACTCCGAAATTCATGAACCATGTTCAGGTGCCGGCGGCTCAGCTCGTTAGTGACCTTGAGAACCTTCAACAATCAGACCGCAACAATGAAAATAATATCCAGACCCTATGGTCAGAATTCAAGCTAGACATAACAACATATGGGAAGCACTGCTCACGCTATGTAACGGATGATCTTACACGGAAAATACGAACTTTGAAAGCCCAAATAAATATTGTGCTACATGATCAAGACATGCAGCCTGAAGACCGATCATGGACTGCCTATACATTGGAACAGAAAATCGCAGAGGAAATACGCGAAGCCGCAGAACGCAAGAAAGAAGTCATCGCTGCGCGACAGGACATAGAGGGTGAAAACTTAAAAACAAAGGCATGGACCAAGTCGGCCAAAGGCTACCATATCAAAGAATACATTCTTGAACTGAAAATTGAAGGCTCATTGAATGCGGATGTCCCACAGTATGAAACTAAGCCAAAGAAAATGGCAGAAATGGCGCGTGAATATCACAATTCAGTCCAAACTCGCGACCTCCCTGATGAATACGGGAGGATTATGGCCACTGAAATCACCCTCGAAAAATGCGATGCACACCTCTCCGAAGCGGAGTTCAAAGAACTAGATAAGGGTCTTGCAAGGGAAGATGTTGAGTCTGCTTTAAGACTCTCAAACAGCGGGACGGCACCCGGAGTCGATGGTATCCCCTTCGAATTTTATAAGCTCCTTAACATACTCTTCCAGCAAGCAAAGGCAAATGGCCTGATCGTTTTTAATGTGCTAAGCTTCCTCACCAAACTTCACTCAGATATCGAGAACCACGGGTTGGTTGAAGACTGCAAATTCAATGCCGGATGGCTCTGCCCAATTTTTAAGAAAGGAGACAAATCCTTGATAAGTAACTATCGCCCGGTGACACTCCTCAACTGCGATTACAAACTGATGACAAAATCGTACTCACTACGACTGATGAATGTGGCTCCCTCACTGGTCCATCCTGACCAAGCCGGTTTCATGAAGGCAAGGAAAATTGAGAATCAGGTTAAACTCGCGAAATTCTTGTTGAATTATGCCGACATCGCCGAAGAGGATGGAGCCATAGTGGCCCTGGACCAGGAGAAGGCATATAATCGGATTAACCATTCCTATTTACTGTGTGTACTAGAGAAGATGGGCTTCCCCAAAAGATTCTGCGACACAATAAAGAACCTTTACACCAATGCGGAGACAGTCGTAATGATCAACGGTGAAATCGGCGAACCATTCATTGTTACTCGTGGTGTAAGGCAGGGGGATCCCTTGTCCTGTTTGTTGTTTAACCTGGCTATCGAGCCACTTGCTTGTTTGATACGGGCATCGAAACTAAAAGGAGTTTCCATGCCAGGAACTGACCGCAACCTTGTAGTATCATTATTTGCAGACGATACCTCAATCTATCTCTCATCCGAGGATTCTCTGAGGATCTTATGGGATATACTCTGACTATGGTGTGCGGCCTCAACAGCAGAATTCAACGAAAACAAGACAGTTATTGTTCCATTTGGAAGTGCACGTTATCGAACCAAGGTACTACAAGATAGACGGTTAAATACTCGTAATCATGTTGGGGAAATTGCAGAGTCTATTAAAATATTACCGGACGGCCAAACATGCCGAATTCTGGGTGCATGGATCGGAAACAATGTCTCGTACATAACACCATGGCTGGCAGTGGTTGAGAAGATTGCAAGTGGCCTCGAAGGTTGGCAAACTACGACACCAAGTCTCGAAGGCAAGTGTCACATCATTAATATGGTCATCGGGGGCAGAACCCAATACTTGACTCGAGTACAAGGCATGCCCGAAGAAATTGAAGAGATACTGATACGAATGGAACATGTCTTCCTTTGGAAAGGAAAACCCGCCAGGGTTGTACATGATACAATGAGTCTGGACGTTCTCGATGGAGGGAAGAAGATTCTAGACATCCCTGCTCGGAATGAAGCCATTGATCTTTGGAATTTACAAACTTATCTTAAACAGGGTGAAGAACGCCCATTGTGGTGCTATTTTGTTGACTTCATTTTGGCTAACTTCTTGGAGAAGAGCTACCTGAACATTTGACCTGGGGAAATTCTCAACATATTTTTACAGGATATCTATATCCCGATATCTAATAAGACACCTCTACCCGACGAAATTAAACGGATGATCCTGACGGCCCGAAAGTACAATCTGAAATTCACGGGGCTGTCGATAAGGGATGAAATCAAGGGCAACATGCCAATTTGGAGGCACGTGGGAGTGAAGAAAAAAGAACACCAGAGCGCGAAGCGACGCGACTCCGCAAAATGTCTAAGGTTGAACCATGGAGTCAGGACAGTACAAGATGTCCTTGTCATCGCAACACGAAGGACAATAAACCTGCGAAAACCCCACCAGATAAATCCTTCTGGAATTGGGCGGAAGAATTGTGGTTGCTCACTGTGTGTTCAGGACCGTACATTGCTGGACTGCGAACATCCTGGCCAATGGGTTGAAACTGCGAAGATGTTAATTGACAGTATTACACCAAAATGGAATCCGACTATACCCACTCTCGATTTGGCTGATGAGCTCACTTTAACAGATGAGGAGGTACAACGTAATAAACTGCCAATAGAACCAGACGAGGCTCCCTAAAATCCGACACCGCGACACGGCGGCTACCGTTCATGAAGTCCGACACATCCCAGAAAAGCCGACACATGAGCCTGATTGCCTTCAACTCCGACACATTGCCAAGCATGTATACCGTTCGTGTGAGCTGATACGATTGACGATGGAGATCACCGAGTACGCCGAGCGTGGTTCAGGAGAGTTCAGGAGCCCCGTCAACCAAGTTTACAACCCACGACGCATTGTTTCAACCGTGGGAAGGTGCATCTGGACGAGAAATAAATACTACAGACAGTGGGAATGTGCAAGGAGGGTGTAAGCAGGGCGCGGAACAAAAGACTAATCTGATTCAGAGGTTCAGTTTGGAAACTGCGAAGAACATTTGATCAATTCCATCCAGTGCCGTATGGGAGTCTCAGTAGTGGCTACGATTCAAACAATCCGAGGGAGTCTAGGAATACGTTCAAAATGGATCTGTAACATCCCGGAGCGTCAAAACCTGAGCCTGCAAAACACAAGGAGCACACGGTTGGACATAAAACTGAGGCTACAGTTGAATGTATCGAGAATTCGAATTAGGAGCACACATGGTAAATTCAAGTTGCCAATACAAGCTGCAAAGGAAGGCTTGGCCTGACACTTCGCGACAGAGTAATGGCCGACCAGGTCCCCAGGATGGAAATTGCTCAGACCTGAATTTGAGCAGCTTGAAGTATGCTAACCACAAACACCTTGAATCATCCCGATATTGGTGCAATCGCTGGCGAGGTTGATTCACCGTTGGCTCGATCATTCATTTGTTAAATCTGGATTCAAGTCAGCTTGATTATATTTCGATAAACCACCCATCAATATGCGTAGAGTGATGTCCCAGTAGCCCTCCCTAACATTTAGAGGATTTTACGGCCAGCGGTGGCAACATGCCACTATATTCTTGTTGTGGAAACACGGTCATGTGACCGTGATGCGTCACGTAAAACGGCGTAAAAACTTGTTCTGGCGGTTCGTTTGGGCCTCCATGATTCTCCTTACCTACCGTGTAACTTCACAGTCCAAGGATATTTGACCTCAAGGAGCTTTCAAGGAGGATTTGAATGTCATGGTACTGAAGATGTGGTTCAAAGTTACTGTACCATTTCGACCGTAGATTCAGGTCACGGTCACACCCGATTTTTTTTGATGTGTGCAAAAATCGCCTTAATTCGAAACAAAATTTATCGGGCATTTCGGACACAACTGATGCCATCAATGATGAATCTATGGTCGAAATGGTACAGTAACTTTGAACCACATCTTCAGTACCATGAAAAGATATATCGACTATCATATATCTTGGAGTCTGACTACGGGAGACTAGTTCAAAGTAACCGTTTTGGTATATATGTGAGTTCATACATTTAGTTGCGGCATATCATGAAATATACTAACTTCCCCGGTAGCACACTGGAGTGTGCTCCGTGACTCTGAAATCTCACCCATACTCTTCAGATTCCCGGTAGAATCAGGCCACTGGATTTAACTCCACGTTCAATCAATTCAATTGAACACGCAGTTCAGTTCAAAGTTCCACCGGGCATAACATCGCAATTGTGCCTCGCCATACAATGACCAGACAGTGGAGCGGTACGGGTAGAGCGGTAGAGCGGCGGGTAACAACGAGAATCCAGTACGAGGCGACCCCACTGTGCAGGAACACAAGGTAGTGTACTTTGAACTTCTCCGGATATTGTTTCTCTGGCTGATTCAACCCACTAATCCCCAGTGTAGGCTAAGTTGCAATTGTCATACACAAAAGTCATGGGGTGCAGCAAGGTCGTATTTGAAAAGAAGTACGTAGATTACAACTACGCAGCCGGAGTATCACCGTACAATGCACAATACTCCTCCGGGAACTGAGCACGAAATTCAAACCACGTGTAAATCTTGTCGTCCGTGTGCCGGACGCTCCATGGTGCTTTCGCTTCCCACTACGTAGTGCAAGTTTAGATCCAGAACTTATATACCGGTGAGCTACTGACCGTTTCTTCGCGGAGTTCAATGCTTCAGGTGCGATGACGGCTTCGGTCTTCCTCAATCTCGGCGCTGGAGCATTATCGTGCGTTTGAGATGCTCCCCTCTTTCGGGTTGATCGACGAGTAGATAACGGTGCTGGGGGGTCGCAGTGGGAAGGGGCAGGGGAACGGGCGGACGGAGAAACCAAGAAAGTTATCGTTTAGATCGTTGTCTCGCACGAGTTCAAGGACTCCTCACTGGTATTGACCGAAGGAACAGCGAGGTCTGCGTCGTCCAGAGAAATCACCATGTCATCATCGTCTGCAGTGTTCGCCAGACCCGTTAATTCATTTTGGAAGGCACCTCGTTGAGCAGATAAATACAAGAGGAAAGTATTCGTGGGCGCCACATACCTTCTGGTGAATCCATTCGAATACCGTCTAGCTCCCCTTCGGCTGGTTTTTTTGTCCTCTTGGGTGCCGTGGTCCGAGTGGCGGCTGGTGCTGCAACGAATTCAAGTAAGCAACAAATGAACCAGGGCGGAGCATACCAATGGATTTTGCCTTGCTCTTCCGCGATACGCGGAAACACCCGAAGAACTTGTCTTGGATCTGCCCAGACAGACCTGAAAAGTTGGGAAGAATAAACTCACCTTCGACGCCGTTATGAGTATCACAAGCTCGGCCCTGAGTTCCTTTAGCTTGTTGTTACCCGCACTTGCTAGAACCGGTGCCCGAAAGGCGCGTTGCGAGCGCCTTGGACGCGTCATCTTCAATTTCAAGGCGGGCTGGAGGTGGTTGGGGAAAGGGAGGCGGCATGATGGTGGTTGAGAAAAGAGGAGCACAATCCAATGAGGGACGTGATCCAATGCCAAGCCATGCTAGCCGAGTGTGCGTGTCAGATTTTGTGAAGTTGTGTCGGGAGTGCTAAAAATGTGTCGGGTTTGCAGAGAAGTGTGTCCCAGAAGGGAAGGTAAGTCGGGTTTGCTAATCCACGTGCGGGGATTCTCAGGTGTGTCGGATTTTCTGATGTTTGACACGCCGTGTCGCGGTGTCGGGTTTCCTATATACTCAACCAGACTCCATCATGACTTTCAATCCAAATTTTTGTTTGACTGATTTAGCGAGCGGATGCCGCATTTTTGCTGCAGATGAATCGCTCAACGAGGTCCCAGCGAGGAGATATCAAGTACCTGGGGATGTACCGATGACGGTGACATATTTTCTACACCCCAGAATTTTACACGCCGGGGAGTTCGAAGCCAAGATTGACTTGACACAGCCGGCAAAGGCCATGACCGCGGCTTCATGGCGTTTGACGGGCGTGGGTCCGACATTGGCCATGGCGTTGGCCCGGCGTTGGCTGGGCGTTGCGCAATCTCTTTGTCCTTTTTGACAGCGTGGGAACTTGGTCGTTTATGGAGCTCAGCTCAATAATTATCAAGTTTTTCACCCAGCGCTCCGCGGTGGTAAGTTCACTCGACCTAAAATTGTGTTGAGGGTTCAGAGCACATACAAGTTTGTGCCTTGGTTTTTGTCTACTTCAACCTATACAGCATAGTCAGTTTATTCTGTAGCCGGTTTGGGCGCTGGTGCCAGCCTGGATTTTGTTCTTGTGCCCAGGTCTCAAAAACGTGTGGAAAAGCTGAAGGAAATGGGACTGAAAAGTAAGAATAACGCTCCTGCATGGTACAACCATTTTTCTCGGACAGGGATCAGTCAGAAATGCTAAAGGTGGGAGGTTCAACATGACCACTCGGTGATCGCCGATACCAAGCCGCAAAGGCATGCCAAATTCCCACGCTGCCAAAAGAACAAAGAAATTGTGCAACGCCCAGCCAACGCCGGGCCAACGCCATGGCCAATGTCGGACCCACGCCCGTCAAACGCCATGAAGCCGCGGTCATGGCCTTTGCCGGCTGTGTGAAAATCATCCGAGAATCCAATAACACGGAGGAAAGTATGACACTCGCGCAATCACTCGCGCTCTCCTTTGATAGGCCTGAAATCCCGATGAATTTTTCAACTGCACTGTTGGGCGGCCTGCTGCTAATCTTACAGAATGACCACAAGAATACTCCCCTTTTAATTTGCACCTCCTCCGAATTCTTAGCAAAGGCTTTGGTCAAAGACAAGGAAAAGTACGAAAATGATCTCTTGGACCCAAGCTTCCGGCTCTTGAAAGCCGTGGTAGCAATGCTAAACGAAAGAGTGGCACGAACACAGTTCAAGAAGGTTCTAGAGAGCCCAGCCAAACTATTGTCCGAGGACATGAAATACTCAACTGAACTTGACACTGGAGTTGATATCATGTTTGAAAACCCGGGAACGATATTGTCTCGAGGTTCTCAACGACTCTTCACAAATATAATTTGCTCCCTCAGAGATAAACCCTACCGAAAGTACACCTTTGTTAATCTTGACCGCATACGTTGCGCGGTGGAAGCACTATGCGGATATATACCATCTGATTCCATGATTTGGCAATCGATCCGAGGTACGACTCTACGCCAACGCACAAGGGAATTTTATTGGAAATGCATTCATAATACTTTCAGAGTGGGAGGCTTCTGGTCTCACGTTGACCATCTCGATCGAAATGGTACCTGCTAAGTATGTGATGCGACAGAAAGCTTGGAACATATTGCACTGGAGTGCTTCTCCCCAGAACAGGAGCTGATATGGGCACTCTCGAGAGAGCTGTGGTCAAAGAAATATGATGCTTGGCCAAAACTGAGTTGGGGACTAATCCTAGGATGTAATTTGGTAAAATTCAAGTCTCCAACGGGCCGTGTACTCCCGGAGAAAGGTAGACTCTTTGCCATACTTGTATCAGTCAGCTGGCACCTTATCTGGAACCTACGGGTGAATCGTGTCCTGAAAAATAAGGGTGCAACCCAAGATGCGGCAAATATTCGTAACCAATGGCTTACCGTTGTGAATGCGACCTTGGGACGTGACCGTATTCTTACGAACAAGGTTAAATTTGGCCCACTAGCATTTAAAAAGCAACTGGTATTGAACACATGGAGTGGGCTACTAATGGATGAAGACTCATTGCCGGACGACTGGACATTCACAGAGGGGGTTTTTAGTGGGTATGTGGCCAATAAATGGTATAGGATAATTTTTTCGCGAGGCCAGAGTCCCACACTGGTTAATACATTGTGCGTAACGGCATTTCCTCCTTGGACAAACTTAGACCGGCAGTCTGGCTCCAAACCAGCAACACAGGCAGATGACTTTGAATGCTTCTGCAGACGAAGATAAATCATTAATCCAAACGCTCCAAAAAAAAAAAAAAAAAAAAAAAGTCCCAGGGCGCGCGATCAGTGGCTGTGAATCACGCTTATATCACGAGTTGCTCACGTTCCACTTTCCCACACTACTTTTTCAAGCATTTTTTCTCCCCGACATCATCTCCCGTCGTCATCGTTTCCCCGGCCCGCCCACCGTTCTGCGCAGAGCAAAAGAAACACGTGAGAAAAGCATGACAAAAGCATGACTGCTCGCGCGCCCTATCAATTCAAACTCAGATCGACCGGTCTGTCTATCGACAAACTTGTTTTCATAGACAGATCAGTTCCCGGTCTACTATCCGCCTACTTTACCCAGATCTGAATTTGTAAATTATAGTTTTGACTTTATTTACGATGATTATACTTAGAAAGTAAAAACTAAGTTGAATGCTTGTTAAACCTATGAACACGGACTGATTGGCTGCTCGCCAATTTAACGAGCATTTAAGTTAGTTCTTATTTTTCAAGTATAAATAACACAAAAAGGATTCAATTTCGTGAGCCTTTACAGCTGTTTGAAGATCTAATGGCACTACCCCTATTTTTAGAAGAAAGAGCATTTTGAACCCTACCGGGTTTTTAGCTCATTACTCCCTCGTTTTGAACGGATTGACATAATTCCGGGTGGGTTGGAGAGCAGGAAAGTGGGGCTTTCAATTGCTATGGGTCTTGCCCTTTAATTCAAAGGCTTCAACTGTGCCAAAAATCAGCCTTGGTGGTGCCAATCCCATATTGGAAACTCCAATACTTACTCATTTCCCATTCAATTTGCATAGAAGTGGGTTCATATTGAAGGGGGAAGCCTAGCCTAGATTTCGTGAACAAGAAATAATGTTTTTGTGCCAAGACAACCAAGGTTCCCACGCCTTTCGGAATTGTCCATTGAACAGGATACAACCCAAGTGTGGTCCAAATTTCACAGAATCTACACTATCTAGGACAATTGACTCTATTTATAGATTCTATCATGGCTCGAATGAAGAAAATTGAATGAGAAACCATGAAGTTATTCAATCAACAAGTTGTGGTTGAATCAGGAGGTATGAATTTGAGGGTTGCCAGCTTAGGGAAGTTAGAGCTGGAAATGGATATGAATGGAAGGCCCCGCTTCCTCGCTCTCCAAACCACCCAAAATCATGTCAATCTGTTCAAAAACGAAGGAGTAATGAGCTGAAAACCCGGTAGGGTTCAAAATGCTCTTTCTTCTAAAAATAGGGGTAGTGCCATTACTTATGCAAAGAGCTGTAAATCCGAAGAATAAAATCGGGTTTTCGCTTGCTATAAGTTTACTGCGATATTTTGGTTGATGTCACGCGTAACTCAGGCCTTCGTCGAACCTCGAAGTTGTCACGCAGGTCCCCGAACTGGTGCAAAAAAGACGAAATTTTTGTTTCGAGTGCCGAAATTTTCGAGGCGTCACGCAAAAAAATCGAACCCCGCCAAAAATGTCGAAATGGTTGAACCTGTCGCGCGTCACCCCGTCGATTTGAATGAAATAATATAGTATAGCCGCTATAATCGTCCAATCACACCCGCGATGAACTCGATCCGGAGAAAGATAGGGGCTACTCCAGTCGGCGTCGGCCGTCCCCAAACCCCACAAGCAGCAGGGCGCAGCGCCCCCTAGCCCGAACACCCGTAGCCCGAGTCCTTCTCTTGCAAATAAGCGCAAAGGACGCCTGAACCACGACGAAAGCATCGGGCGGTCCAAGAGCAATGGGCCTCTACACAAGCACCGCACGGTCACAGTGGTATGCGTGCGCATCCGCACCGCCGCGACCAAGGCGCTTTGGATCCGTGATAAGGCAGCTGAGACGAACCCGGGAGATGAGGAATGCAGAAAGGCTGCAGGCGCACCTTAATATATACTATCTCCAGTCAACGCGACAGGTAGAGCACCATGCTACTCCCTCAGCGCTTCATGCGCTACCTTTCATGGCGTCATTGAGTGAATTTCATTGAGTGAATTTCACCTCACAATTCCGTTCCCCAGGGCTCGGGGCTCAGGTTCCGAGTATCAAAAAAACCAAAAAATTCAAATTGCGAGGGAGAGCCTATCTAAGTAAGGAGTGGGGTATCTCTGCGACTGTTCTGTTCTTCGCCTATTGAGGGAGGAGCCGGGCCCAGTTCGTCGAAACGATGGGGCATCCCATACCCTGCATCGTGTCGCGGAACAAGAACATGCGTTGGGTAAAGTCACTGGCGTCGTTGCCCGTCGCGGCGAACGACACCGCGGTACCGGCGCCGTTGCCCGAAATGACATGGCCCACCTGGGAGTTGGCGGTGGCGGTGGAAATGAACGAGCCCTGGTCGGGAGGGCACCTGCGTTACAATGAGGTTGCGAGCATGCGGGACAGTCAAGGGACATACGAGCAAGGGATGCGAGCCGCAGCGACGGGGGTCGTACAAGAGCCGCCCTGGTTGTCGACGCCTGGGGAGAAGAAGAAACAGGCTCAAGACCTTGGCGTCGGCGTGGGTGAAGAGAGAAAATATGCATACCGGCTTGGACACCGTAACCACCGATGAAGTTGAAGAAGTTCCCGACGTCGGCGGCAAGATCGCGGGTCTCGATGCTTACGGCGGGAGCAGCCGAGGCGGAGAGGGCGAAGAGAGCAGTGCAGATGAAAGCAGCAGAGAATTTCATTATATAGGCTGGTACGCGCGGCGTAGAAATTGAAAAGGGTGAGAAGAGTGAAAGAAAGAGAAAGAGAGTGAAGGAGAATGGGGGATCTGTGGCAGCTTGTTCCCATTTATAGGATTCACGGTCAGGGGCTGCCAAGGGGGCCCAAAGATAAGAAAAAAGGATATCACCTACATATTTTTTTTCCCTAGCACTTTGGCCTACCCCTCCCCCCCTACGTAACGATGATGCCATCAAATTCCCTTTTAGAGAAAGATATCCGGGGCGGCAGAGTATCAAGCTGCGATATTTTGGCAGTAGAAAGTGGTGGTAGCAGTAACAGCAGTCCATGTGAGAAGAAGTTACTCAACCACGGATGCTCTCTTGACACTCACACGGTTTGTTGGGTTGAAACTTGGTGAATTTGGTTCAAACGGACCACGGTGACCCAACCTTGCTACCCGGATCAGTGAGGGGCCTACAATGGGGTGATTATAGTGTGAAATCATGTTTGAGGTCCGGCATGGTATCCTCAAATACCCACCGGACTTCCTGGCGCAAAATAAAATTACATACAATCTTTTTTTCCGGCGGACCCTGGACCCCTCCCCCCCTCCACCCCATATGGTAATTGCTTATCCTTGGGCCCCCTTGGGGGCTGCCGCCAAGGGCGTCGACCATTGGCCGCCCAAGAAGTTGCCAATCTCTGTAAGTGAACAGAAAAGATCAAGCGCTGTCAGAATACTAATCAGCGCGCTGATCTTTACACGAACAACGGGATCTAACAGGATCTAACGGGATTCACCAGGCACCTAAAGATCGTTGCACCTGTCCAATCAAAGATAAGATAAGATCTTCCAACCGTTTCAGACAAAATTCCGCGCGGTGTTTCTCGTCGTGCACGAGCTCGAGGGCCAAATGCTGGTTGGGATGTGTGGGTCACAGCGTGCTCGCCCTTTTTTTCTCCACAATTTTCTGGTTGAATTTGATCGCCCCAACCACCTCCCGCTCCCGCTGGCATCAAGTGCCAAGGAATCTTGCCCTGTTTTTGAGTTGATGAACTCATTCATATATGCATTTTTAACGCGTTTCGACAGGTTCCGACGCGTTTCGTTGTGCGACTCAATTAATCAGAACGGCATCCCGAGGACAGGCATGTTTTGACTCTCAAGGTGAGTATTTCAATCATTTCCCCTGCGATGCTGCAACTCGATATGCACCTCGCGGTGAACGCTCTGGCGTCGTCGACCAAGTAGTGGCCTACTAAATCCCACTATCGCGAACACAGCAATCGCCGGCGCAGCGGCGGGACAGGAAGCCTCCTACTCGCGGAACGAAGAGGACGGTGTCCGCGCAAATGCACTCGGCAAAGGCAGTTGGGTCGAAGTCGAAAATTCAGCCGAAAAATAGTCGCCATTTAGCGGCGTCAAAATTCGAAAATTTGACGCAGACACGCGGCAGTTGCAGGAGGAGGAGGGAAAATCCAGACGGCGCAAATAGAGCATTGCCGTCGCAGCGCGGACCAGGGAGTCTAGACATCGAGGACGAGGAGGGCGAGATGTTTGCGCAAATGCACCGGGCAGGGTGGGGCCCGCGGGTCGAAAATTAGCTGCCCACGAAGCACAGCGGGCACCTAAAATCCAGTCGGTGAACAAAGCACTCGGCGCCGCAGAAACGAGCGGGGCGCTGAGCATTTGTGGCAGGAGGAGGTCAGGGTGCTCGAGTACATGCACCCGGCACCGCAAAGGCAGTGACGTCGGAATCGAAAATTCGGCCACACGCGCGCCTAAAACCCCGACCACGCAAAAGAAGCACTCGGCGGCGTAGCAGCGGACCGGGAACCTCACACTTGCCAAATGAGGGGTGTAGGGTCTTCACGCAAATGCGCCCGGCATGATGAAGGTAGTAGGGTCGAGAATTAATATTCTCGCAAAATCGGCGTAGAAACGAAGATGGAGGGTATGGGTGTTTGCAGTCGTGCACCAGCATGGACCGGGAGTCCGGGACACACGGCCTTCGGGAATCCTGACCGTGGAATTCGGGGGCGGTGCTCAAAGCTGCGCACCGAGGACACAGAAAAAAATGTTACTGTTATTCGTGGAGTTGTATCTGCTTCAAAAAGGAAATTGAGCTTTAGTCTTGCTAAATTTATTAACCCCTGCGTTCCGAATGTCTTCCCAAGAGGAGAATCACCTCAGCGCCACGAACGCCCGTTGCAAATCCGCACCCACTGACAATCCTCGTCGAGGCATTCGAGAGGAACGCGACCGCCCGCAGCTGGAAGCGCTGCAAACCTCTCCAGATCGGCCAACGAGAAGGTGCGGTCACGAAGGATTATATCGACGACGGTGGGCGTACGGCACTGCTTGTCGTCCCCAACTTTAGCGGTACTCGAGCATATGCAACAGCGTGGCTGTACTAAATAGATATGTGCCGTACATTACCCAGTTTGTCAGTGCAGGTAATACGAGGCCCTTGTCCTCAGGACCGAGTCCGAGGATGACGGCGTCGGTGATGGAATTGGGGATCTGATACGGTCCGGCGATTTGCGGTGTTTCGAGGGTCGGTAAGATGCACAGGAACTCGAGAAGTTCCGAGCCTCCAATACGGATGCTCTGCAGTGATAATTCCTTATCCAGAACGCTTCATGTGCGAGTCGATGCTGGTAAAATCCCAGTTGCAACAATCGATGAGCTTGAGTCGTTCGAGATTTGGGAGTTTCAGAGCATCGAGCATCTCCAAAACACAATACGCCCGCATTTCGTTGCCAAGAAAGACGAGGGTGCGAACGGAGAAGTGAGGGTGTGGGTCTGGCAAAGCTCGCCACGCAGTTTTGTAGTTCGTATTGATGATGAAGTGAATGGTGTTGGGAAACAAGGAGAGAAGCGACTGGCACATGTCGCCACTCCCCACTTGGGCAGAGAGCCACAAAATCTGACGCGCGGGGAGGAAGTTATTAGCGATCTCTTCAAGTTGTGTGTGGTAGAGATGTCGGAAGGAAATTTGGCGGAGTTTCGGGGCGTGTACTATTTTTTCAAGCCCATGGGTCGACCGAATTGTGATGGATTTGAGTGAGGGGAAGTCCGTTCCCAGAGGGAATGAACTCAAGTTCGGTATCGTTGATGGCAGTGAGAGGTGCCGCCATCGCCCTGCTTCTCGCGATAAAATCTCGATGATCCCGTTGTTCATCGGGTGTTGAGGGTCGTTTTCCCGTAGTGTTATGGAAAGCGGAGCACTTTCCGAGCGCCGGGGAACAGGCCAAGACGAGAAAGACACACGGGGCCGGCTATGACGGGGGTGTTTATGCACGACCACCAGACTGACATATTGAGCGAGATGGCTCTCCAGTGAGAGCAAACCGAGGCAATGTGCCACGTCTCGGGCCCAGGTTGCAATCCAAAGGAGCCTCTTCCGGCGGTGTAGAGATGGCCATGGATGTCGGGATAAGAGAAGATGAGTCGTAGAATGTCATCAGGGAGTTTGCAGATTTTTGACAACATAGAAGAATATTGATTGTAAGATCCAGAGTGACCTCCTCTGAGGATCGCGCCGCCGATTCTAAGTGCCCTGACTGAAGTGTGGACAGGCGGGCCTCAGCGATAGCCCACGCCTGTATTATTGCGATTTTTTCTGCGCCGGAGGGCGCGATATTGGCTCTCAGACGATCGCAGATGGATGGTCCCGGAAACTGAAGGATTAAATCCATCCTAAGAGTATCAAGAGTGTATTCAGCCACGAAAGAGACGACGTAAAAAGACCCACGATTTCACCGAAGTCGGATATAACGAAGGTGGTGGATGAGAGTGAGACAAAATTGGGGATTGGCGCCCCTGAATGGCGCATCAACAACAGAGACCCAGAATTACCCGCAAGAGCGAAGCCTGGTTAAGAACAAGGTAATCGTAGTGGAAATACATCAAACTACGTGATTCGCGGGACACAAGGCCACATCCAAGTAAGGATCCAAGGACAAATATCATCGGCGAGTGGATTATCACTTCTCCTCACACACGTCTACCCACGCTCCAAGCCCCAGCCAGTCGTGTGCTCCGATCGTACATTCGCTTATGCCACAGCAGGCGTTGGGCGCTGCGTACCTCGCACGCGGAAGCCCGACATCGCTGCGCCCACGGACCACAGTCGCAACAGTGAGAGAGAGAGGGAAATTCAGAGCGCCACTGACATCACCGCCGCTCGTGCTTCGAAGATCTATCGTCCAACGCTTGTATAAATAAGCGCCCGCGGCGCCTAAAATACTGCGACAAAAAACGAGTACATCGGGGACGTGGGTGGTAGCGGAGAGCGTGAGTCTTGCAAGAAGACGACGGGGAGGCGTCAGCGCACAAGCAACCGGCGTAAGGAAGGCACTGACCGCGGTATTGGGGTCAAAAGTACGGGGTGTGTGAGAAGGGTGACGTGTGTGCGTTGCGGAAAGAGCATGAAGATGGAGGGAGTGCCTGCGGTCGTGTGAGGATGGACTGAGACACATGCGTGCCGAAAGACGCGTGGGATTGTCATTCCGAGAGAAAGTGGGTTTGGTCGACAGGGTGAAAAAGGCGATATTAGCGATTCGAGCTGTCTGGAAAACGAATCGTGAAAATAGGAGACAAGGAAGGACACGGAGAACGCACTCCGCATCCTTCTTCTCCTCAGCATGCGCCGGCGTCGCGCAGGAGGACGGACCCGCGCGTCCACAACCACCGATCCCGGCAAAGATAGGGGGCTAGGCGCCAGAATCTCAGTCTCCAACGTAGCAACAAAGATGAAGTCGGGAAGACGGAGCGGGTGACGGGGAGGGAGGTCCACGCGTACACAAAGCCGCGCTGAGATATGACTTGAGGAGGTCGCAGATGGGTGGGCGCATCAGGCGAAGGCCAGAATCAGCGGATTAACCTGAAGTCGTTCATGAGACCGAATCGAATACATGGAGCGGTAAACAGACCGGAGCAGCAACGACCGTAGCGCCGCCTCTGCATTCGATAACGATCTTGCGTTCGAGAGAGCCGGGTCCACGAGTGCTGTATATACGATGTCCAGGCTTGCTTCCGTGGCGGAACTCGTACTCAGCGGGCGAAGCGCTACCTGGCAAAACGGCACCAGACACAGCACCCCCGCTCCGTAAATACGCCCAAATCCGCCTCTCGAGTAACGGAGCCTGAATAGGCGCCCACCACTACGAGCGCCTAAAATCTCGGCGACGGAAAACGAAGCAGTCGACGCTCTAGTGGCAACGGGGAGGTTGGTAGACATGGGAGGCATGTCTACGCAGACGCACCTGCCGTCGTGAAGGCGATTGGGGATCTGTAACGTGTCGTGGACCAGGGTTGAGAGAGCCAGCGCGTCGCGTCCGTTGTCGACGGAAAGACAGGTGCCGCGCTTGACGACGACCGACGGATGGATGCGTGCATGGGTACGCCTATTGCGCTCCCGCCAAGGACGAAGTCATGATCAGCGCGCATAAGCAGCGGACGCGGGGAACGGATTTGAAGTGGTAGTGGGTGGCAAATTCGGCGCAAGTGAGATACTGCGACATCGTGCTGGGCTCGATATCCGACACTTAAAAGGAAGGTGTGCGGTCCTCGCAGCCACCGAGTTCCTTGTCATCCAGGGCAAGTAGCTCCATGGGCGCATCCATTGAGTATCCCTCACAGACCTGGCGTCCTCGGGAAGGCCCAACAATACAGCCGCCAAAATGGGGAGATGAAGACGCCGGGGATGCGCAACGTGTCGAGGAATCCACGCGTCTTGACCGTTTTCGGCGGTTAGGTGGGTGGCACTCGGCGATAACGGAGGGATGTGTATGCGTGATGCCTCCACACTTGATTATCGCCTGCCGCACGACGACCCCTGGGCCCTCACGGGCAGCGTCCGCTCGACGCGCGAAGCAAGCAGACATCTTGTGGTAGGTTTGTGAGCCTGGCGAGTACGATGGTAAGCAAAAGAAATCAAGGCCGAGGACTGAAAACGTACCTGTACCAGAATGACGAGCGGTCGAGCATGACTACGTCGACGGAGCAGTACGCAGCGTGGAGGCGCCCAGGCACACACCGCGGCGGCTCTGAAGACACTCTAACCCTAAGCAATCGCCCCGCAGAAGGAGGTGGTCGCCGAAGGTCTACGGCCCCGCACGACGAGAAGGGCCCAGGCGGTGGACATGTATCGGGCCATACGTGTCGACAAGTAATGACGTCCGTGTCTCCGGGATTTCATTAACGAAGGAATATGCGCAAGGCCGGAACCTTGTCTCCCTCCCTCGGAACGCTGGAATCCGCTATTGAATATCGAGATCGCGTTGTTGTAGAAGAATATCGTCGGTGTAAGTTTCTGCACGTGGAAAGGGTTAGTAAGATTCGAAGCAGTCAGTATTCGGGCGCACACAGTTGACACGCTCCTGCCCCGCGCGTGAAAGAGAAACCAGTAAGACGTAGTAAATCTGCTTGTTCTCGATTGTGGGGGCCGGGGAATATGCGCCGAAAGTGGTACTCCAGTGCTAGGTAGCGGTATCTGCCCCAAGCCTGAGTGAGTCGCGGCGTCGTCCTGCAGGTTTCACTGCATAGTTCTCTCGGGTTATATGCTCTTCAGTGCGGATCCCCAAATTTTTCGGTGTGTTTGGAGCTGGAAAGCCGGTTTAAAGGCAAAACAGAGAAATTAGACTGCCGTAGGCGTGAGGCCACTTAGAATCTTCCTCCGAAACGGAAGCGACGCAAACGTAGTGGAGGTCGAAGCCAAAGAAGGAAATGATGGCAATTTACGCCTGGGGTTAGGGTTAGCCTCTTGACCCAAACTTCGACGTTCTGTAACGGTAGGTAACAAATCTATTCATTTCAGTAAACTGCTGACCCACGACGGTAGAGCCTTTGCCACCATGAGCACCCTTGAGCCGTATCGCATTCGCGCGGCAAAATTGGACGCCCAAACCGTCGATCTCGCGCGCTCCCTCTCCATGCTGCAGGCTCAAAGGAACCTGATCCAACAACGGCTGGATGCATACAAGTACCCCTTCTTGACCTTGCCAAACGAGATCACAACGGAAATCTTTGGCCACTGCTTGCCAAATTACCCAGAACTCCCCGTCCTCGACACAGATAGTTTGCCGATTAATCTGACGCAGATCTGCCGGCACTGGCGAGATATAGCGCTCGCTACACCCACGCTCTGGGGAGCCATAGATTTGTATTTCGGGCCCAAGACATCTGCTGCCCGTGAGGTCCGCGAACTCGAGACATGGCTCAGCAGATCTGGTCGCTGCCCCATGTCCGTTGAGGTAGCAATGGCTTCGGACTACGAGTTCAAGTTCTCATCGACTCACTGCGCGCGCTGGGAGTTTCTAGCGATTTACCTGCCAGCATCCAATCTTCCCATCACCGAAGCTTCGATGCCTCTACTCTAGTGTTGGGAAAGTTCGGTTCGACCTTTCGGTTCGAACTCGAACTGAACCGAACTGAACCCGAAGTTCAGGTTCAGGTTCAGCCAAATGCCCGAACCTGAACCTGAGGTTCGGTTCAGGGTTCGGCCAAGTCCCAAGTACCCCTGAACTGAACCGAACCTTGAACCGCAAGTACGTCTCTGGTCGCTTATTCTGACTCATTTGCGTGATATTTCGCTAATTTCACCTCATCAAAAGTCAGTTATACCTAGCTTACACACACTTAAAGCCTACTGGTGAGGGTAGTGATGGTTTGAAGAGCAATTTCTTATTTGATGTTGATATGATGGCTGTGATGGCCAGCCCAGGGTGTGAAAATAATGTTTGAACACCATTAGAGGACCCAAAAATTGTGGGGAACATATCTGCATACTCACAGAAGCAACCTAAAGTTGGTCATTTTATTGTGAGAGAAAAAATTAAGTTCGAACGGGTTCGAACCTGAACTGAACCTGAACCTGAGGTTCGGTTCAAGGTTCAGCAAATCTCTGAACCTGAACCGAAGTATGACAGCTTTTACTGGACAAAATTCCAGTTTCAACGAGTGCGCACTCGTGCGGTGCGTGCTTGCCGATGCAGAACGCGTTTACACGCGTGCTTCTGCGTGCTTCTGCGTTCCTCGGCCAGTGCTGCACTGATGCCGCTGTAGGCTTCAATTTGACTGAACTCTCTGGGCCCCATTGGCACCGGTGCTGCATTCGGACTCACAGTATGTACGGTGTGCAGCACTGATGCTGCACGCACACCACATTTCTGCAGCACCGGTGCAGAACTCCCACCAAATTGATGCAGCACGCGTGCTGCACTCAACTCATTTCCGTATGCAAATCAAGGCCAATGGAATTTGGTCTCCAACGCTGCCGTTTATTATTTCTCGCCATCTTCCGTGTGATCGGTCGTCTTGCTTACCCCTCACCCCTCTCCTGTGCATGAGCTCCCGACCCCACCGCAGAACGCGTCCCGCCCTTCGTCCTGACCTCGCTCTTGTACCTGTCTCGCTGCGAGCGGAGCATCCTGAATTTGTCCGTTTCGCTGACGCTTCCGTCCCGGCACCGCAGCTCCTGGCAGATATGGACGATCCACTCGCCGGTATGTAGTGGATCCCCAAAGTGGTACCCCATCTAAATCTTTATACAGACCCTACCCTCCGACGCACCCTGGAGGACTTGACGCGCGACGCTGATAACGAGCTCTTTCAAAAAACCTTGGCTTTGCTTACTGCAGCCAGCGGGCGCAACTTTGTCGCCTCTACCATCCCTATTGCAGTCAAGCGCGAGCCTTCGCCTTCCCACTCCGGAGTTGCTTCGGATTCGGAGATAGGACTTATCCTGGTTGGCCTGAAGCTCGACGAGTCTAAGCATCAGACTCAGGTCATCAGAGCGGATATCCCCGTGTCACCTTGGCTCAGCGACCTCCTTCGCCTTGCTGGGGACAAGAGTCCTAGGTTCCAAGCGATCGTTGACCGGTGGAACCCCAGCAACACCTTCGTGACCTGTTCGCGGGAGGCATTACCCATCGAAAACGACGCTCACAGGAATTTTGGCACTGGCTGTCAGGATGTCGGTTACTTTTCCGACATCCTGTTCCCAGGTGGGCAGGGAGGCGTTCGGGATATCTTCCCAAGCCCATGTCTCGAATCCGCTCAATTAACGGAAGTGCGCGGCCTTTATGAAATGGGCCAGGGTACCACCGTGTATGCATTGTATCTGTACTACCATGTCAGTCCCCAATCTGTTTTGGCGCACATCTATCTGAAACTTACCGCCAGGATCCCGAGACTCGCGCCGCGTATGACGCAGCCGCGGACTTCTCGCCCGCGCGCGCTAGCAAGATCAACGTTCAGCTCAAGAGCGAACCCGGGCCGGCAGCCGCACTTCACCGTGGCCAGGACACGGTGCCCATCCCGCAGGGCCCTCGTCCATCGGCCACCATGCAGTCGGCGGGGACAACTTCGTCGGGCGTCCTCAGCAATGCTCACACATATATCCTCCATTACGCCGACGAGTTGATGGCGGAATATCGCCTCTTCAACTCCAGCACTGCGCTGAGCTCAGCATACAAAACCATGGCGGGTGTGCGCATGGTCCAAGCGATTACCTTGCAGTTGAAGTTTCCCTGGCCGGCGCGCGGTATTCCGACCGAGATGCAGGTCGAATACAAGAACGAGTTTTTCGAGATTTCCCTCACCGACATTCTTGAAATCGCCAACGGTCCAGCGGCCGGTACCTTCCGTAACCACTATAACAATCTCACCCGTGCAAAGCGATGCATGACCTTCATTAAACAACAGGCAGCTACCAATCCTGCCAGTGTCACAGCACCGGACAGGGCGACCGCAAACGCCATACACGCCATCGTCAATCTCCCCCTTATCAATCCGACCCTCCCCATTCCCAGCGAGTATTCTGCGGCGGTGGCTTTAGGGTACGAGGACTTCAAGAAATTTTGCAAGGAGGTTGCCAATCGCCCGGGTTACGAACTTACAAAGTAGCTTACATGCAACTGGATCTGACTGCGTTCCTGGCGGTTTGGTGGAATGCGGCGCCCGAGTCAAGCCGGATATATCGTAGTACTGTATGTTCTGAACTTGAATATGCCCAAACTCCTCACCTCAGATGTGCTGTGAATATCAGCGTGTTGTCGATGCCATCCACTTCTGGGTGTATTTTCTTTTCGGGTGACAATTTACGTGTAGTCCGTCTGAGCACATTTTAATGGAAGATTGGCAGAATACTTTATGGAAACATACCTTTTGTGTTACAGAAATGCCTTCCTTGGCCAGCCAGTCACAGAGCATCGAGTTCGAGGAATGCAGACACCGGGGAGGAAGTCATCGCGATGACGGAATACCATGGCACGCAGATGTTCCGGCACCAACGGGGAGCCTGACGGGTCTCATAACCATCAGGCTCAAGCCATCGCGGTGGGAAGGTTAGTTCGAGTGATAGTTCCAAGAAACCGATGGTACGCCAGTTGTGGCAGGAGGAAAGTGCGGCGTGAGAACCATCCACGGAAGCAAAACGGAAGCAAAAGACCGATCATGGCCTAAAAAGGTAATACCCTCTTCCTCTCGACGACTTCATTCGTGTCTCAGGGTATTGTAACTCCCTTCTTTCAGTCTCAAGCTGAACCTCGATTATTATGCTTAATATCTGACTGGTCATTCCTCTTGCCTCTAAACAAGGTCTTCTAAGCACTTAAGAATGAAACACGTCGCTGTCACACTGCATTGACCCGGAGTAGGTGAGTTTATGGTCTCTTCGCCCCATATCATTTAAGTACAGGTATGATGTGTCCAACCTAGGCTACCTTGCAAATTCCTACAAGCCATTGCCAAATATCTGAACCCCAGAAGCGCGAAACACATCGGCGTTGTAATAAATTATCCCTTGGTTCAGGTTCAAAGACGATGCTGATGGTTAAGTTGGTGGTGCTGGGCCAAAGCGTTAATTACCCCATGCATGAAAAATAAAGAACTTGAATGACAACGACAAAGGGTCCAAATGAAATTGATGTACTTTGATGTGCTTTGGAGAAAACAATGGCGGGCTTGAAGTCTAACGCGGGACATAGGTGGCTTTGGAAAAAGCCATAAAGGGAAGCTTCAATTTCGATATTTCCCTACTTCCCACCTTCCTGTGCCCCGCTGAGTCTGACCATAGGCACTATGGGAGCATAAGGAGGAGTGGTCATGAGCTCCACTCGTTCTAGTACGCGATGCGCCGAAAAATCTTGTGGTTGAATATTCATGGTGGCAAATGAGTGATGCGCTCCCCTGGCTACCCACTGTGTATTTTGTCTCACTGACTCGTCCACCTATATAAATGCGTCGGTCGTTGTTCGGCAGTCGGAGCAAAGTGCCGGCGTCCACGGCTTGATTGCAGTCACCGCGGCACACACATTCGGCCGGTAACCTCCATGATGCCGACTGCCGGCTTTCCGCTACCTCTAAAGTCCTATAATTCATACAAGGCCCCAAGACCCAAACCGGGTACCCAATGCACATAATTGCATCCTCAACAGTGCTCACCGAAAGTTTTAGGCAACCCGAAGGGACCGATGTGGAGTGGTCTAAGTTGCAATTAAATTCCTGAGTTTTGAGCATTCGGGTCCTCCTCGAGGTGCTTTGCCAAGGTAGGGCCACCAAAAAAAAAAGCGAAATAGCGAACATCGAATTAAACATCCTTCCACTTTTGAGAACTGTGGTTCATAACGGGGTACCAATTCTTGATTCGCTCACGGGATCAATGGAGAGCACAGCCATGTCAATTACGTCGATGATTGACATAGCTGTGCACAAGCTGCGCAAATGCCCGCGACGCTCGTCCGACTTGGCGCTTCCACCACTAACGGCCGTATTCTCGTTCTCGCGGAAGAGGTTGTATTGTACTTTCTCCGTTCAAAAAATATGCATCAACAACTGCTTTCATCCCTCCAAATCGACATCCGCCCATAAACTCTCCACTCGCGAATTGTGGATTGAGGAATAGCTAGACTGGTGATAGATAGGGGCCTCGTCCGGGTGGAACTGTATCTTGGACCAGTCACGTTCGACTCGGGCGTTGCTGGTGGATGGGTACGGGCGCCAATGAACCGGCTGTGAGTTAGGCGCAAGTTCCGGCGCTACTTCAATGTCGCTCAGTCTGATGGATTACGAAGCATGAATTCAGAAGACGTACTATGGTCCGATTGCGGCTTTGAAAGACTAAAGCTCAGGAATCAGTGTAAAGCTAGTCCAAATAAAAGACGACGACTCACATCTCGGACATGATGGCGGAGGCGAAGATAAATCAAAGGAAACACTCATCAACACAGCTCAAATGATATAGGGGTATATTGATTCAAGCGGTACATAGCTCAATAAAATGACCTGCAGATACGTAGAGCCTCCTTCCAGACCAGCTTGCGGACCGACATGTCTCGGGAGCCGACGTCAACGACAAGACTTAGCTGCCGATCAAGTTCGTCACACTGCGCGGGAGTAAAAGGGCAGTTGGGCGGCTCGACTATGACTTCGGACATGGTGTCAGGGCCAAAGGAATCACCAAAGGGATCCTGTTCGCCCTGACCAAGGTGGTTGTTGTCATGGTGGTGAGCCAGGACTGCAGGAATATCTTGCGCCTCCCAATCGACCCCAAAGTCGGCGAAGTTCGTAACGGCCTCCTCTTGATGGTGAATCAGGGAGCCGATTCCACGGGGGCCCTGCTCCAGCAGCCCAAACGTGAACATGTCGCGGGGACTGCGCTTGGGACTACCGGCAATGGTGATTTTGTGGGAATTCCAGGCCTCGGCCCATTCGAGGGCGTCACGATTCAGCGCAGGAAGAAAAAGGTGGTGCAAGAGCCAGATATGAGCGGTATTGTCGGCGGAAAGTCCATACGAGGATTCCAGTTCGTGGAAGAAGCGAAACCACTTCTTGCCGACGCCGCGCGTAAAATCGACCCAAAGCCTTTCAATACGTATATTATGGACAGAGCTAAAGAACGGCAAAGGCGATCAGCGTCTGACGCAAGCGAACTAGGTAGCATGTTAGGCTTACCGACCCCAGATATATGAGCCCCGCCCTCGGCCCTTGACCTCCTCCATACGCTGCGCGACCTTGACGTTCTCGACACCATGGTCTCCTCGGACCCTGCTCGGCCAACCGTGCGTATCGACCGCAACCTCAAATATGTGTAGCACCGTCGAACTCAAGTTGTTTGCGCTGATCCGGAGCCCCGTAACGAACCGTGTTTTTCCGTCGACAAAAGAATGAGTTACGAGTTTCCATCGGATTAATCCTAAGCGCAACATTAGAGAAGCAGAAGCGAAGACTCATTTACTCACCGTGCTGCCCGTCATGATGCCACAAAGAGTTAACACCAGGTACGGAATAGATCCGCCGGTCGATCTCCCGATCTCCAAACATGGGAGGAACCCCACGAACACGAAGGTAGGACGCCGTGATGCGGTCCTTTGGAACGCGCAACCTTCGTGCTCGCAGAGCCCCGGAGAGCATCTCTCGCCCGAATTCAGGGAACAATTGCAGAATTTCATTGACCACCTGGTCAAGGGCAGCGGGGTCGTTGCTGATCGCTGCGATTGGGGGCCCTGTAGACTGCCAGACCTGGACGACAGACCCATCTTCAAGAATCTCCTGCTGGCACACAGGTGGAGCGGGGACCGCGAGGCCAGCCTGCAGCGCGCGACGACGGACAGTGCGTGGGTGGCAGCCGATAGAAGCAGCGATCCCCGTGGGACCGCGTAGCTCCAACGCGCTGGCCAAGAACTGGTGGTCGATATCTATGCGATGCCGGCCTCTGCCTTTGCCGTTGGGAACTTTCTTGCTGACAACAAGCAGTGGGGTGGTCAAAGGATCCGACGACTGTGTCATAGCCTCCTCAAGAGCTTCCTGCATGTCGGCTGCACTTTTCTGTAGAATCGCCAAGTCGGCGGCAGAAAATAACTGGTGGTGCTGCGTAAAAGATATGTATCCGCTTAAGAATTCAAACCTGCAGAATAAGGGCAGCCAACATACAGGTTCTACCGCGCTCAAAAACCGTGCAACCTCATCGGACTTTTGGGCAAGACGATCGGCGTCTCCCATTTGTGTGCGCAAGGCGATATGGATTTTCCGAGTGAGCTTGATGTATCCCTCGCGAATGTTGCTGATGATTTCAGCCATAGTGTGAAGAGCCCTGCAGTACCGAGTGACGGCGTTGAAGTGAAGGAGGGCGACAGGTGGCAGTGTACTTCGAAATGCGGGAAGCCTTCGATTTTGCCTGACGTCCGGAGATCACGGGCTCGAATTCGGCCGATCCACTGATACATACACCTCACACTCAATTTCTTTTCGATTCTAGGCATTGGTTTGCAAGTGCTGTATTCGGCAGCCTTGAGATGCCAAGAAATAAGGTGAAACAAACGCTCAAGTACTGATTACAGAGAGGAAATTTCGACAATGTCTCTCCATAGACATGGTTCTTGATGTTCAGGCAACATTATCAGCATTTTTTGGACGTTGGAGGAACAGCGGACGATTATCTGCAATTCACCGCTGTTAGCTCTCCCATCACAGGTGATGGGAGAGCTAACAGCACATAATTGGGGCTGTGCAGGACCGGTCCGGCATCCTCTTCCCACCACATCAACCAAAATCCATGTCGCGTTTTTGCTCAACACACTACATCTTAGGACCTCGCGTGTTGCGGGACATTCGCCAAACAGCAACGGGTCGATTCTTGCACTCCACAACGAAGAGTTACCTTCAGATCGTCGCAACATCTTGACTGCTCGAGGACCTCAACATTGGTGATTGAACAGTAGTAGTGCTGCCAAAAAACTGCTCTTCCCTCCGCTGAACTTTCCCTCTCGTGAACGAATCGCTTGCGCATCGGCGGCACCGTCAGGAGTGATGGTGTCGAGTTTCTCGTGGTATTTTCACCGCGGGTGAGCCTCCTTGACCAATTTCGCCTCGATGGACCTTAACTAAAGTACGTAGGGTAGCACCAGGACGCGCTCTCGACGTGCGTTGCGGCCGGACACCGACCGAATCGCTTGCGCATCGGCGGCACCGTCAGGAGTGATGGTGTCGAGTTTCTCGTGGTATTTTCACCGCAGGTGAGCCTCCTTGACCAATTTCGCCTCGATAGACCTTAACTAAAGTACGTATGGTAGCACCAGGACGCGCTCTCGACGTGCGTTGCGGCCGGACACCGACCGAATCGCTTGCGCATCGGCGGCACCGTCGGGAGTGATGATGTCGAGTTTCTCGTGGTATTTTCACCGCGGGTGAGCTTCCTCGTCCAATTTCGCCCCGATGGACCTTAACCAAAGTACGTAGGGTAGCACCAGGACGTGCTCTCGACGTGCGTTGCGGCCGGACACCGACCGAATCGCTTGCGCATCGGCGGCACCGTCGGGAGTGATGATGTCGAGTTTCTCGTGGTATTTTCACCGCGGGTGAGCTTCCTCGTCCAATTTCGCCCCGATGGACCTTAACCAAAGTACGTAGGGTAGCACCAGGACGTGCTCTCGACGTGCGTTGCGGCCGGACACCGACCGAATCGCTTGCGCATCGGCGGCACCGTCAGGAGTGATGGTGTCGAGTTTCTCGTGGTATTTTCACCGCAGGTGAGCCTCCTTGACCAATTTCGCCCCGATGGACCTTAACCAAAGTACGTAGGGTAGCACCAGGACGTGCTCTCGACGTGCGTTGCGGCCGGACACCGACCGAATCGCTTGCGCATCGGCGGCACCGTCAGGAGTGATGGTGTCGAGTTTCTCGTGGTATTTTCACCGCAGGTGAGCCTCCTTGACCAATTTCGCCTCGATAGACCTTAACTAAAGTACGTATGGTAGCACCAGGACGCGCTCTCGACGTGCGTTGCGGCCGGACACCGACCGAATCGCTTGCGCATCGGCGGCACCGTCGGGAGTGATGATGTCGAGTTTCTCGTGGTATTTTCACCGCGGGTGAGCTTCCTCGTCCAATTTCGCCCCGATGGACCTTAACCAAAGTACGTAGGGTAGCACCAGGACGTGCTCTCGACGTGCGTTGCGGCCGGACACCGACCGAATCGCTTGCGCATCGGCGGCACCGTCGGGAGTGATGATGTCGAGTTTCTCATAGTATTTTCCCCGCGGGTGAGCTTCGTCATCCAATTTCGCCCCGATAAACCTTAACCAAAGTACATAGGGCAGCGCCAGGATTCCCTCTCGACGTGCGTTGCAGCCGGACGCAGAACAAATCGCTTGCGCATCGGCGGCACCGTCGGGAGTGATGGTGTGGAGTTTCTCGTGGTATTTTCACCGCGGGTGACCTTCCTCATCCAATTTCGCCCCGATAGACCTTAACCAAAGTACATAGGGCAGCGCCATGACCCCCTCTCGACGTGTGTTGCGGTTGGACGCTGAACAAATCGCTTGCGCATCGGCGGCATCGTCGGGAGTGATGATGTCGAGTTTCTCATAGTATTTTCACCGCGGGTGAGCTTCCTCATCCAATTTCGCCCCGATAAACCTTAACCAAAGTACACAGGGCAGCGCCAGGATTCCATCTCGACGTGCGTTGCAGCCGGACGCAGAACAAATCGCTTGCGCATCGGCGGCACCGTCGGGAGTGATGGTGTGGAGTTTCTCGTGGTATTTTCACCGCGGGTGACCTTCCTCAACCAATTTCGCCCCGATAGACCTTAACCAAAGTACATAGGGCAGCGCCATGACTCCCTCTCGACGTGCGTTGCGGTTGGACGCCGAACAAATCGCTTGCGCATCGGCGGCATTCTCGGGAGTGATGGTGTCGAGTTTCTCATGGTATTTTCCCCGCCGGTGAGCTTCCTCAACCAATTTCGCCCCGATAGACCTTAACTAAAGTATTTAGGGCAGCGCCATGACCCCCCCTCGACCTCCGTTGCCCCTGCACGCCGCAGGAATCCCGCGCTCGTCGGCGGCGCCGTCACCAGCGATGGCGGTGAATTTTTTAATATTTTCGCTGCAGGTGGGCTTTCTCAGCCAATTTCACCCCGAAGGACCTTAACTAACTCAAGTACGTAGGGCAGCGCCAGGGCCCCTGTCGAGGTGCATCGCGCTCGTGGGTGGTACGAGTGGCGCGCTCATCGCACATCGGCGGCACCGTCTGGAGAATGATTATTGAAACTGTCCTCGAATTTCACCGCGTTCTCTACGACTTGTAGCCATGCAGTATCTACCTACTGTTGTAATCTCCTCCCTGCAAACTAAATTCAGACGACATCCATGCATCAAACTCAGTCTCCGCGCCATCATCAAAATCCGCAGGCTGGAGAAGGACATTGTCCATCCACTCATTGAGCGGCACGTCCACGACGGTAACACAGTCGTGGAAATTGAGTTTAGGGGGCCTGCTCTGAGCTCCCGCCTCCTGGGAGGTGTCCTGATAAAGAAAGACCTGAAGCTTGATGAGCCTCTGCACACGAAAGAAAACAAGACTCACGGTGAAATTGAAGGACGCATCCAATGGAAGGACAAGCATTTCTGTCAGGGTGTACAGAAATCTCTCCGCTCGAATCAAGGGATTGTTTTTCTGGGCCACGAACTCCTCTTCGGAAATGAATGTGCCACGAAGGGAGGCAGGGTAGCCCACGCCACGTAACCAGCGGATGAGCCTGAGTTGGAACATGCGTTGCTGGAGGTCTGCGAGCACGTCCGGAGGCTGTGAGGTGCGAACAACCCAGCCGCTGCAGGATGTCATCGACACTCTTGACACGGCGATTGTACGTAGCTGCCAATAGACCTTTGAAGTGGACGATATCTTCGCAGTGCTGAAATCGAAAGACGGTTAGTCGGCTTCCCAAGGATCGTAAAGGCAAGCTTACGCTAAGCAGCGTTCTGAGTCCCTTCAAGCGGATATTGAAGCCTTTTGCAAAGGACTGAAACTCCAAGTGACTGTAGGGATCCGCGACACCAAAGAAGAAGAAGCACAGGAGGGTTAAATCAAGGGGGCCCAAAGATAAGCGATTACCATATGGGGTAGAGGGGGGGAGGGGTCGAGGGTCCGCTGGAAAAAAAAATTGTATGCAATTTTATTTTGCCCCAGGAAGGTCCGCTGGAGAGATGAAGATCCCAAGCAGGATCTCAAACACAATTTCCCACTATAACCACCCCATTGGAGGCCTCTCACTCATTCCATTTGCAAGGCTGGGTCACCGCGGTCCGTTTTGAACCCAACAACTGTGCGAATGACAAGTTCGAGCGCGTGGATGGTTCAGTGAGAGCTTCTGATTAGATATACTGCTATTATTTTGCTCTCAAATCACTGCTGCGACCACTCTCTACTGCCAAAACGTCACAGATCGAAAGTCCCCACCTCGGATATCCTTCTCAAAAAGGGAATCTGATGGCATCACCGTTACGTAGGGGGGGAGGGGTAGGCTGGAAGTCCTGAAAAAATAAAAATGTAGGTGATATCATTTTTTCTTATCTTTGGGCCCCCTTGGGTTAAATGCAGTGTGCGATGGAATTCGGATGAACGCTTGGTCGCGAACTCCGTGACCTAGGGTGTCGTGCCAGTGAGCACTACGCGAGACACATGCTTGCGACATACCGGAATCGGGAGAAATGCCGCTACCAAGAGCAGCGCCGAGTGGCTCCCCTCATCTGGCAGCTTGAAGACGGTGTCTGCCGTGATCGCAAACCAAGGGGCGAGGAGGCGGGCAGCGGAGGGGTCTAGGGCATGGATGTACTCCAACGAAAGGTCACCCAGCCACTGATGGTCTTTGCGAGTCGCCGCTAAGAGCATGAATGGACAGATGGGATCAGGCCCGACCCCAAAAAGCACCATGTACAGGGCTACCCATGCTCCGTCAACGGCAAACTCTGTGATATGAGTCTCGCGGCGGACCCCAGGGATCCCATAGAACACGGGGCGGGAATACATGCCGCTCGATGCCCCCCAACGCTGGTTATCCTGAACACGTGAGGTGAGACCTGCAACGAAGACGGATCTCTCGACGCCATCTCCGGACGCTGTTTCATGATCATCCGCGCGTCTGGTTTCAAGGATCAAGACCAAAGAACAAAACGAGCTGGAGAATGACATACACTTGAAAGGAGCGGTCGACTCCCAAGAACCCTGCAAAGGACGGGACCGGCTCCAGCTCGACGCCTGTGCTTGGCACGACATTCGAGATCGGCTGGTCGCATACTAAGGCACGAATAAGGGACACCAGGGTGTCAGCCATGGCAGGGACGCTGGGACCTGCGATGTAAAGGGACTTCACGTCGTCGCTGTTGACGGCGGTGCAGACATTCGTGCGCCACTGAAGGACATCTCGTCCACACAACACGGCGACAGCAGGGACTCCAGAGTCTCGCTCGGACTGGATAACCTGTCCAACGAGATCGTTGGCTTGGCGCTCCCTTTCCACCACCTGCTGCTCAATTTCTGCACGTCGCTCGCTCGGGGGTGGCTCAGGTGCAACGATAGCCTGAGGATGAGGCAGATCTTCATGGATTGGACTATCGCTATGGCCATCAGAGAAGTCGTCAACTTCGATGTAGGGTTGGTGCGGGCGGCGGCGTGGAGGTGCAAGAGCGACGGGGAATTCGTTGTCGTCAGCTTCGATGGGGGATCGATGGCGGCGGCGTGGAGGTGCAAGAGCTACAGGGACTTCGCTGCTCTCAGAGTTTGAATCATCGTCACTGTAGCTGCCATCTTCGGAGGAGCCAGGACTGCGTTTACGTTTCTGAAGATGTATGACACAATCAAGAAGAAAATCGGAGCAGCTGGGACACATACATTGTCCCGGGGAGCTCGATACGTGTTGGCCGTCTGCGTGAGGCCCACCTTGGAGTAGACATAATCAGATGGAGGAATGAGAAGAAAAAAAATACATCTGCGCACCTCTGGAACGTCTGGACATCCCGCAATGCAATGGGTCACTGGCGCAGAGCCCTGGAAAATACCAGAACCATGAAACACATGCCAAGGATAGCATAGATGGGTGCCGAGAATCATGTTGAATCCGCCTTGACCTCGAAGATTTTTCCAGCGAGGATCTAAAGCGAGGGTGTCAGTAAATACTGGAACTCGAGGCGAGAAATGTTGCATACTGAAGAATAACGGATTAATATTTTCCTCCTCGGGATGACGGGTCTTCCTCGAAATCTTTGTGAGTTTTGACGTATTCAAGTCGCGTTCCAGGACGTTAGCCGGTGTAAAGTTGCGATGCTGTTGTACCTGACCATTGCGCATTTCGAGAAGCTGAAAAGGGGCAAACTCGAACGCGGTGGTGCTAGCCGGATGGTCGGGATGGTGGCCAAACTGAAGATTGTGTTGCGTCAAATGATCAAGAATTGTTTGGAGGATGGTTGGCCACTGGGACTGTGCTGCGCTTTTGCGAAGATCGAGGACAGTTGACAGTCCCGCACGCTCCACAATATCCAAGAGCGGACGTAGATGTGTGGATGTTGTGATCGCCAGGGGTGGAGAGGGGTACGCCGGTTCCTCGAATTCGCCCGTCTATTTCGAGAAGTGGTAAGCTTCGGGTGAATAACTCAAGTGTGTAAAGACCCACGGTAAAAGGAAGGATTATAAGGAGGAACCGTACAAACCCGGGTGAAGGTCCATTCGCTATAGCTTGAATTGGAGCATCGGGGGGCGCAAACAGGTCATTTGAGTTGTCGTCAGGCAATCCAAAGGGGTTGTTCGAGTTCGCCGAAGTAGCTGGCTTCTTGCGCTTGGTTTTGCCTGCCGGAGATGAGCCGGCATCGACATGCATTCGGTGGATGCTATTACCACGCTGGACCTGGATTGTTCCCGAGGCCGGTTGAGGCTTTTGAAATGGTGCAAATGTCCCTGAGCCGTGGAGACCTTGATAAGCGGCAACTGGGGGAGGGAGAACTGGTCCGCTAGGCGGCGAGGGGGCAAAGAGCGAGAACGCAGTACTGGGAGCGGGTCGTTCTGCCTCAACAAACAACGATTGTGGTCTGGTGGCTGCCGGTTGAGATGGTGCGGGGCCTCTGGAAAGAATTTAGCACAAGTCGACGACTCGGAGCAAGGAGGGCGCAAGGACTTACCGAGCGCCGAGGAACTGGGAGTTGTTGTTGTCTGCGCGGAGGTGCCTGAGCCAGGGGTGACTGCATATGCATATTTGGCCAGGCTGGCCGGGGTACTCTCGGTACTCGCTCTGACAAAGGGGTTAGTAGGACTCAGGAGGTCGAAGAGCTAACTCGCCTCCCCGTATTGAAATATTGTCCCGCCGCACAAGCATTCGGGGTGTAAGCAACGGCCGCGAGGAGCCAGGCCACCGCCAGGCTGAACTTGGGACATTACACGATAGAGTCAGAAGCAAAGTGTGTCCGACACAGCATTCGACAAACTGTGAAGGACACTTAATTGGGAGACGTTTTAGGAGAAATCAAAATAGGGATAGGAGACAATTACCTAAATAAGCCAACCGACGCAGTCCCGGGACCGATCGAACTGGAATGCTGCACGCACCCAGCACGGAGTCAAGATTTTCAGCAGGAATAAGACACACATCCACCTCATGAATGCAGGCAAAGTGCAGCTCAGTGCAGCTTATACCAAGCATTCAACTGCACGCAGTTGCATTCGTCTGCATCCGGTAGCACTCATCTGCACGGCGGCACGCGTGCAGCATCGTGCAGAACACTTTTTTGTCCAATAACGACCGTCATACCGAAGTTCAGGTTCAAGGTTCGGGAAAAAGTGCCCTGAACCTGAACTGAACCGAACTTTCCCATCACTACTCTACTCCGCCAGCTCGATCTAACCGTTTCGACCGACATCGGTGCTTCCGGTGTCGTCGTCCTCGGGGATGCGCCTCTACTGACTTCGGTCATCCTGAACCACGTTGCCGCCAAATCGGTCACTCTTCCATGGGCGCAACTTACTTCCCTGGAGTTGAACGGGGTCTACCGGTCCGAATGCACTCCAATCCTACAGCAAACATGCCGGTTGATCCACTGTAAATTGAGTCTCGACACCGAAGACCCAGACGGCCTCCCAGGCGACACCATACTTCCGTGTTTGAAATCGTTGCTGCTCGGGACGCAGGGTGCCGGCCGTAGAGCGAGGGGATTTATGGAGACACTCATCGTTCCGGCGTTGTGTGAACTCGACATCTCGGAAAGACTCCTCGACGAGGACCCTATCCATTCGCTTGCCTCCTTCATATCGAAGTCCGGCTGCCGACTTCAGAGGGTGGCCGTTGACGCGCAAACTATAGATGACGATGTCTATCGCACTGCGTTTCCATTGATCGAATTTTCCTTCCTTAGTATCCTGTGAACGTCCGGTGCGTGTTCTCAATCCTCTTCCTCGCTGTTACATTTCCGCTTATAGAGTATCGAACAGGAAGTCTAAATGTGTGGGACTGATCATATCTTCAATCTCAATTCCGGCGCCCACAATTTTATCCCAGAGGCAAAAGTCTCAAAGCGGGAGGTGAAATTACTTCGGTTGGCTGCAGAAGAGGAGGAAGATAGATCGCGTTGAATCATATAATGTTCTGTTGAGCCACAATTTTCTGTGAACTACTCGAGTTTTTAGCCAGAATGTGAACACCGTGGCGCGTGATCGCTGTGATCTTTTCGCAAGCAGTTCAGAATTCAGAACGTCGGGACCAAGTCGGGATCCGATGCTCCCTGACCCCACGTAAGATGATCGCTCTGTAACTCTCCTTTAAGTACTGCAAACGTGTAAAGTCCCGTGCGGCCCTAATCGTGTCCAACATCCTCTGAGAAGTTGCAGGCCGATTCGGTCATCATCACACAGCATGTGGCTTAGCGATAGTCTTGGGCACAAAACTCTCGCGCGAGAGTCACGATCCCAATCCGGCTTAATAACCGTTGCGTGCTAGATAAGGAGACGACCAGAACCGCACTCATCTCCCATGCCCGCCTCTCACAACCAAGATCGCGTCGCTATCATCGCAGTCCGCGAAGTGCCTTCAACAAGCGAGTTTCGAGCTTGATCGTTGAAGCGTCTGGCTTTGAGAGACTACGAAGTGCCCCCCCACCTCTCGAAGGAGGTCTTCGAGGCCAAGCTGGGGGCTTTGCTGGATGCCTTCATGGCGCTTCCAGTTTGCAAGAAGAATGTTCTGAAATGGGATCTCGTATGTTGCGATCTTACGTTACCTGACTCTCCGCCAGATCGTTCCGATGCTGTCTTTGTTTGACGCGAGTATACGCGCGGTTGGGTTTTGCGAGTCACAGCGCCATGTCCTTGCAGTTGCGGAGTACGAGGTATATGGTGACTTGTCTCCTTACAACGCGTACCGTCTCTCAAAGCCCTTCTTCATTCCGGACGACCGATCATTGGGCTGAAGTGCGGCGGGTTTTATGCCCAATCCTTAATTTATGATAACTTCCACAGGTCTTGGCGGATCCAGAGTTCGCAAGCTGGTCATGGAAGGAGACAAAGAATTCGGCTTCTGCAGCAGTTCCCGCACCTTCGTCACCGATGTCAAAATCGACGGCCCGGGATCAGTTAACCCTTCTGGGTACTCAACGCGCCATCGCGGTTCTCCCTGGAGGAATTCTCCAAAAAGTTCGGCGCCGCCACGGACAAGTTTGCTGCCCTGCCACAGACGCAAAACACTCTCCAGAAACATTCAGTGGTCCGTATCTACGCTCCGGAGTCACCCACACCGCTCACATGCGTGCTATCCCTCTTAGTTCCTGCAAAACAACACGGATGCGAATCTTCAAAGAATCAATGTCCTCCTCAGAGGGTTGGGCCTTCCCGTGCCTGCTCCGGTGATTGTTGTCATGACCCAATCTAAGGTAGTTTGAGCGAACTCTTGTCATTGTCACCTTCTCATTGATGTTTGCGCTCAGTCGCAGGAAGATTTAATCGAGGTGGGTGCATTCCGTATTCCCAATCCAAGTTCCGTTGGGATAATATTTTTATTTGTTCGCAAATCCTGCAGTTAAAAAGCTGACGATGGACATGACGGCTGAATTGGAGTGTTACGTGAACAACGCTGTTTTTATGACCAACGTCCAGTCGAAGGGGAATAAGGCCTGAGGGAGAGAGAGAGGCCTCATTTGGAATTTCGGAATCTCACTTGTTTTCAGTTCAGAGTGTGTACTCATTATAACTGTTTCGCCTGACCTCTGAGGTGCTGGACTCTCAACTCTTATGCAAAATGTTCATGTTGGAGAACGCTAAAAAACAGTCCACCCATCATTTTTATGCGAACCCTGCGGAGCCTGAGCACCTTTGCGAACAGTGGCGGGTCCCTGACTGAAGAGGCGGGTCTTGCTTTGTTGCAATGACGCTGGGCAGCTCGATTATCAGGCTCCGTAAAAGTAGATCGGAACTTCAAGTTCTCTTGGTTCAATGGTTGAAATTCAAAGTTTGACGTTGCAATGATACGAGTGATGGCCGATCGCTGCTTTTACCAATTCCTCCCCTCCCACTGAGCTCCCCCGCCCTGTTTTTGTCCTGAGGATCCGCAGAGAGGCCGAGGTTCAACTCTCCGCTGTCAATTCGCAAAGACGCAAATCCGAGCGGGACTCGACCATAAATCGGTGGTACAGTTGGCGGTTTCGTAGCTGCTTATGTTCATAAGTACGTTCCTATGTGTTAACCTAAGTTACTGGTCAGGAATCTTGATATCAACGGGCGCCGAGAACGCCTCGAAAGCTTCTTCAGTATAGGGAGGGTAACGACTCTGAAAGAAGGGCTCCGCACTGAAGACCTATCAGATTTGTTGCCACGGTAAAGGACATGGGGGCGTACGCGGCAGGGACGTTGATATAGCTGCGGCGATGAGTGAAGGTGTCGAAGGAGAACTTGCCCCCGTATGAGCCGTCTATGGAATCATAGCATAAATCAATGTGTAGTGGTGCAAGTAGAACGAGACGCACATCCCGAGTTTCCTTGCCCCCCGAAGGGCATTTCGTACACTGGATATTTAATCAGGAACGGAGAAAACGCGGATCGTGTGTATTCATACCTCCGAGCTGGACGAAGGTATCGTTCAAGACAAGTGTTCCGCTCCTCGTGGATGTAAGAACTAGGAGTTGAGTCATGAAAGGAGGATCAAATGTTGAATCACAACGTACACTTGTCCTTGGTGTTCTCGCTATCGGTAAAGACATAAATCACCAGCGGAACGGGCCTGGGGTAAACGATAATTAGCGGCCTGTCGAGACGGAAGTAAGCGAGAAGCGAACCGTTCACGGATGATCTTGATTGCCTCCTGAATGTCCTCGACAGGGACGATTGGAAGGATTGGCCCAAATATCTCGCTGTCGGTGCATAAGATTTTGATTGCGAGCAATCATAGAGCTTGGATACCCGTCCATGAGTGCATCGTCCGTTGTGACATCAGCCACGAGCGTAGGCTCGATCCGCCTGGTTCCCTCTGTGTCACCGCCATGGACGAGGGTTCCCTTAGTACGGCCGAGAAGCTTCATAAGGCGCTCGTGGTGGGTTGGATTCAGAATAGCTCCCATCTCGGAGAGGGGATCCACAGACCCCTTGGGATGAGGCCAAAAAGATTTGTACGCCTTCTTGAACGCCTCGACTGTGGCGTCTTGGTGTGCGCGGGGGACCAAAATGTAGTCAGGGGCGACGCAAAGCTGTTGAGAGCGAAATAATTAGGTTCAAGCAAGCTGTCAATGACTGGAATACAAAAACCGACCTGCCCGGCATTCTGCTGTTTCCCCCACAGGATCCGTTTCGCCGCCAATTCGAGATCGGTGTTCTCGGCGTCAATGAACACGGGAGACTTACCTCCTAACTCCAAAGTTACGGGTGTCACGTTCTTCGCTGCCGCGGCCGCGATGATTCTACCCACGACGGTGCTCCCGGTGTAGAAAATATGGTCCCACTTAAGGTCTAGGAGGGCCGTGGCTTCGGCAGCAGCTCCGTTCACAATGCGGTATGCCGTTCGGTCAAGATATTTCGGGAATAGCTCGGCCAGGAGCTGGGCAACACTGGGGCTGAGTTCTGAGGGCTTGACGATGCAGGCGCAGCCCGCGGCGATAGCACCGATGAGCGGAATCATCGTCGTCGCGTAGGGATAGTTCCAAGGACTGCGTTATCAGTTATGGTACAATTCATTGAAGGCAAACGGGCCCACCCGATGATAAGCACTACGCCCTTTGGCGCGGAGTAAATAGTCGTGTCCCACGAGCTGTGGACTTGGAGTGAGTGAAATAGGCGGAAGAAAACATCTGAGGAAGCGTGACCTGCGCCACGCCTCAACCTGGGGCTTCTCGGGTTTGTTCCACTCTTCCAAGCTCTCCGCCGCCTGTACGGCACCAGATACGATTGGTCCAATCTCGGGCAGGACAATCTCGAGTTTGTGGCGGCTCAAGTCGGTCGTGAGCGCGTCAGCGAGGGCAACACTGTTCTCTTGAAACATACGTGCAACCTGCAAGAGTTGCGCACGACGGAAGGCAAGAGGTAGGGTTTTACCCTCCTGGAATGTCTTCTGGAGCTCGGCATAACTCTGGCCGATCCAAAGTCATCGCGAGGGACATGATACATAGGAACCTCTCGTACCTTCTGCAGGTTTTCAACGCTGGTGTATTCGAGCGGCATCGTGAGGGCCCGGAGTTGGGTGCAGACGACGAAGGTAGGGAAGGACAATCGGTGTGATCTCGGATGTGCGAAGAATGTCGCGGCGAGCGTCGCTTGAGAGTCACATCACGAAAATCCTTGGGGCCCTGGCAACTTGGAGTATAGTGATCGCGGAAAATCGCAACCGGTAGCAAACCGGTAGACACACGGGTTCGAGAAAGGAGAGTTGGAGGGTCAGCGAACGGAAACGACTGGGTTTTATTGCAGGGAGGCCATTCGTTGATGAAGCACGCGGCAAAGCTCGGTACTAGTAAAACTGTCACTCCCGGCTTCATCGATTTTCGGGCCAGCTACGTGAGCGAGAAGAAAGGCACGAAAGCTGTGCGCTGATTGACTGCGATGATGGCCGAGGGGTTGCCATCCGACGCGTCCACTGAACTCGGCGATAACGCGTTGGTATGGGGTGACTTCCCGTAAGGTAAATATATTCCACAAGGATATCGGAGGGGTGCCAATTGATGGTGATTGAGGTTTTGTCGGAAAATCTATCCCTGTTGGTTTCCCGCAAGCACGCTACATATACTGTATCATTTCGACCGAGTGTTCAAGTGACGCGTGACCCGGCCCTCTGAACTGAACACTTTTGCACTCGGTGACGGTGACACTCACATCTTTGGGCTAAAAAACGCGAAAAACCGGGGTCCGGCATCTGCCGGACGTCCGTACTTATATGGAAAATTTCCGTGATTGCCGATAAATGAACACTTGAGGTGACGCGTGACACCCTATGAACACTTGGTCGAAATGATACAGTACTTGTGATTATTGAGATACGTGTGGAACACCCCATACTCCTGGTATCCCGCTCCCGCCCCTCACCCAATGACGCGCAACCCCTTCGTTGTATTCATACTCGTATACGCCTCATCATAGCCTCTCCACTCCCCACCAACGAACATCATGTCCCGAACCAACATAAGAGTGTGGATGCAAAGCTAAATGGCGCTCATAAATCTACCCCCGCGCCTCCCACAAACTCATACACACCATGTCCCCGCATGTCTCAGCGCCAATAACATCATTGCAGTATCCTTTCCAGCCATGGCCGTACTGTCCTGGACGACGTGTCGCGCGTGTCACATGTCGCTCCGATGAGCAACAACACAGTTGCGAGCATCGAGTCCCGCGGTCCCGAATACACAGAACGGGGTACTTGCGCATCATCGGCTGCTCAACCGACATACGGCACGCGCCCCTGACCGACGCGCCGCCATCAATTGCCCGCGCGCAGACATGGAGCCCCACACAAGGGCGTACAGCGGATTACGTCTACGCATGCACCTTGTCGTCAAGCCCGTCTGGATGCCCGAGCCCCGAGTCAAAGGCAAAAGCCACTGCGCCTGAAATCGAGGGTACACGACACGAGACAAGTATATGTCGCGGTGCCAGGGCGAGGCAAACACCAACCCACGGCTCAGGATATGCGGGCTTGTGCTCGTACTGGTCTCCTGTGTCCAGAGGCATTGGTGGCAGAGACGAGGAAGGCGCGAGGGCTTGTCGGTGGATCGTTGTGCATGAAGTTCGTGTATGCGCCGTCGTGCGGGGGTTGGGCCAAGGGCATATGGGCTGCAGATTATGAATGCAGAATCTTGTTAACGGAGATGGATGTTTCAACAACCAAGACGGCGAAGAGGGAGAAAGCACACTGAAGGGACGGTGGCACTGGCAGCGCGGCGTCATGTGGCTCTCTGATGTGCCCATTTGGGCCAACATCAACGACCAAAATAAGTTTTGAACGGTTCTAAATCCTGGAGGGGGGGTACCCACCCCCCCTCCAGGATTTATTCTATTCGAGGGTCTTGACCGGAGCTAAGGTTGATGGGGTCCTGACAGGTGCCTCGGCATCGCGGCGAAAAATGTCTAGAAATCCCCCCAGAATATTTTTTCCTTACGGGAAGTCACCCATGAGATCTTTTTTCGTTGGTTATTCTGTATGGCATTATTTATCGCCGTTTATTCTGAGTCCTAGGTTTAAGTTTTGATGCAAGTCCAAGTCTCAAGTCTCAAGTCCCGATCACGGCGTAATCTCGGGCCGAAGAATGCCGATGTCCTAAACAGGTAAATAGCCCCTATCTCACTCTGTCTTGCGAAAAGTTAGGTATTGGAAGACATAGAGGCCTGAAAGATGCGGGTATCTATATCTCTTGGCATCCGATGATATTTCTGCCCATATTGCTATTAAATCACAATCTTGTGGAGGAGCATAGACTTACCTCTAAATACAGTTGGTGGCCATGTATTTCAGCTCGTTTTATGAGAGGGAGCCTATGAGGATGGTAGGAAATGACACTGTGGTGGCTCATTTACCTTCCAGGGCTGCAGAATAATATTGTGTGTGCTTGGAGAAATAAGTTGCAACAAATCCACTTGTCCCGACATAAACCAAGGTGCCCAAATGCATTTTCCAGGTCAATGTTGATGCAGAAAAGGCTCAGTCAGTTTTGAATACTACCAGTGCCTGTGAATTGCTGCAAAAGATGGGAAAGTTCATTTCCATCGCCTTGTACAATGAATTTGACCTGGGAACTTGCTGGGAACACCTGAATTGATTTTTTATAGGCTTTTACAACTTCTTGGCCTGTAATTAACATGTACCAAAACTGCTGCAACCATATATTGTCTGAGAACATATCCTCTGGTGCGTGTGAACATCGGGGTTGCTGTGTTGCCCACATTCCGGCGATCAAATCAACTTCGAACTTAGTATCAAGCACTAGGATCTTACACCTCGGACTTGCTCAAAACTGAAGACTAGAGACTACAGTGTACCCCGAAACTGCTGACTACGGCATGAGAGTCAGAATAACCAATTTCGCAATCTCCTTATCACTGGAGGTGAATGTAACCTCTCCCTCGACGGGTACAACAGTTACAGTAAAGTTGGCATTGGGTTGAACTTGAGCTCTGACTTCTTGCAAGCGCTCCATGGATCCAGGACCCAGAGTAAATTCCGTGGCCTGATAAATTCCTTGATAGTTACAAAAACTGAGGCCTGTCCTCTTGTCAACATTGAACTTACATTCTTTTTCCCAGCTTGCAGAACGGCTGGCAGATTGTCACTGTCGGCGTGATTAATCACTGCGTTCAGACCCCATGTAGACGTAGGGTGATCCTACCCGCGTAGACCATAGGGGTAGACGTACCCATTGGTCTACGTACGGCTACATGTGTAGACACAGGTTGGGCTACGTTGGGCTACATTGGTCTACCCATGTAGACCAACATAGACCAACATAACCTATGTAGACTTACCATAATATCCTCAGAATTCATTCATTGCAATGCAAGTAGAGACAGTTGAGAGGAAAAAGTGAGTTGGGTTTACCCGCGTAGCCTAACGTACGTCTACGTAGCCCTACGTCATGTAGCCACATGGTACGCCAACGTAGGATCACCATGGGCTACGCGGCGTTAGGCTACCCGGGTAGACCAATGTAGACTAGGGGTAGACCAACGTAGACGCAGGTACGCCAACGTAGGATCACCCTTAGTCTACATGGGGTCTGAATGCAGTGATTGCGGCATCTGCCGTCGACGCCCGGCAAACCCGCTTGCCGGTCTGTACGACCCTCTGTTCCAGTTCTGCAATCCGGCCCGAGATGCTTCGAACTCCGTTTCTTCTCCTCCAGCTCCGATGGTTAAGAGTGTGTTTCGCTGCAAATTACGCTGATGAAACACCTTATGCCCGTGAGGCAAGCACTCTTTGTAGGGTAACATTGCCGGAAGGAAAACAGGGAAACAACCCCACTGAATCTATCGGACAAGATACAAGGGCAGTACAACCAGATAAAGTAGCACCGCAGAAATTAACCTGCCTACACCACCCGCATGACGCAGAATGCCGCACGTTTTTGACCCTCCGCATTTGTCGGCATGAGGTTCGTCATGTAGCGCGGTTCGATGGACTCTTCAACGGGCAACGAAAACACGAATTTGTCGATTAATTCACTCAGAATAACCTGCATTTCCAGTACCCTGCTGCTGTATTAGCAGCGGTCCAGTTAATATCAGGGAACGAGACTTACGCAAGCCGCCACCTGTACGAACATACATTAGCTCCCTAGTTATGAATCACAGCGGAGAAGAAATAATTACTCACCCAACACAGACGTGTGCGCCACCAGAGAACGCAAGCCTGTCCAACGGCATCGAGTGAGCATTCGGGTTCATCTATTCAGGTTGAACAGTACGCACAAGTTCGCATATGGACCGATTGCATCACTCTGCGGCACTCGGCCCTCCAGCCAACGTCCCGGGTTGAACTGATCGGAATCTTCTCCCCAGCGCGACTCGAGTCTTGACGGACGTTAGCTAGTTATGACAACAGCCAACGATGAAGGAATAAATACGTACTTCTGATAAGACGCAAAACCGAGAGTCACGAGCTGGCCTTTCTTGACTGGAATTTGACTCAAACGCTCGCCGGTGGTAGAGACGATGCTCTGAGAAAGTGGGAGAAATGTGTCCTTTGTCGCGACACGATACGTCCACGGCCTGACTGGATAAAGCCTGAGCGACTCCTGCGATGTTGAATATTTCCTTTGATTTCTGTGTAAGTTGGTTCACCGAGATATACATACCTTGATATTCGCATTGAGCAGAGGCATACTGTCGTATGCAATGTCCCCGCGACTGGTTCTCGGGCGGCTGTGTATCTCCGCTCGCAAGGAATCTTGTAGCTTGGGGTTCTTCGCGAGCTCGACTAGTGCCCATACTAACGAGTAAGCCTGCATGCAATAAATATTTCAGAGAGGTTTGGATGCAGCAAAACTTATCGGGCAAAGCTTACCGTCGTGTCAGACCCTCCAATCATCATCACAGACGTTTGCGCAACGATGTCCTCCGGACGCAAGGATTTATTCGTTTGCGCATCACGTCTCACTAAACAAATTCATCAACCATCCAGACAAAAGCACCGACACACTCACATAGCATGCTATAAACATCATCTCCACTCTCATGCCCCTGCTTCGCGGCGTCCATTTTCTCATGGACGAGCCGCCATCCCTCCCGAGTGGCAAGTTCGACGTGGTTGCGAAGTGCCTGAGACGCCTTGGTAGGAAGGTAGATCGTGCGGCGGAAAAGCCACGACGGAATGAGGGCGCCAAACTCATCTACGAGGATCTGTTTCGCGGATTGGCTTGCAGAAGCCGCCCTGAGGGAATAAATTGGGTTAGTGGGTCGAATATTTTTGCGGAACTGCCGCCGATGCACATTATATTACTGTTACTTTGTACGAACTCCGCTCCGAGGTCGTCCACTGCGCAGCCGAATACCACTTCAATCCCGAGAGATCAGCGGATTATAGAGCAGGGATGTAAGAAATGAAACCTTCTGTAGTTGAACTGACTGTTGCACTACTGATTAGGGGACAGATATCGATGGCCGGCGCGTCCGATGCATCTAGTTTCTCTGAGATCTAAAGATAAAGCTCTAATTTAGAATCCCGTAAATTGCTTCGAAAATCACAAATCATGCTCACTGTCTGCGCAACCTTCTCAAGAATGTGCTGGTATTGGCGCACCGCGCCGGCAGTGAACGGTGCATTCCAGGCCGTGCGTAGGTTTCGGTGCTCCTTGCCTGCAGACGCGCGCGTACAATCAACATCACAAGTAGCACTTTCATTGTTGTGCCAACCTTTCAAAACCGCCATATTCCGCTCCCCAAATAACCAGCGGAACAGCGAGTCAAAGATGGGCGCAAACTCGAATTCGCCGCTGTTCAGGATGTGCTGGAGGGCAAGCGGATCGGCGACCATGAGGCGGTCGCGCTGCCATGCCAAGCCAGTTCAAATCAACGATAGGGCGGAACACATCGAGAGATAGACACACCCCGAAACATCCCTGGAATCGGTAGACAGTGCCGTAGGTCTTTCGCCAGATATCGTCGTAGTGGCCGTATGGTGGGAGGAACAGCTGCAACATATTGCCTGGTGTGTTTTCAATGATCAGAATGGCTCAAGCGCTGATCAACGCAGACGCACCGAGGAGCCAAGACGACCGGGGAGGGCCGGGGATGCGCTGGATAGTGCTCTGTCGCCGAATAGTTGAGAATAGGACGAGTCCGAGGGGGACCAGGAAGGGTAGGAGTGTAGCAGCAGAGTAGGTCATAGTGAAAATGAGTTGCTTTCTGCTCGCTTTGTAGTATAGTATGATAGTGGTGGGTCGTGAAGAGGAAGGGCGACCACCGTGAGGAAAGAAGTGCTCAAGAAAGGCAAGTTCCATCAGCTGTCTTCGCATACCGAACCGCGTGCTGAAACGGCCCTCGATAATGGAATGAGAGCGCAGTGCTGGGTCGTGTACATCCAGGATCGCGAAAGTAGAAGAGTAGACGCAAACCCTTTGGGGTGCAAGTGATGGTCCGCCAGACTTTTGCCTTTTGGTTTGGAACTGAGTCCGTGATAAAGTCGCGGCCGCCAGCCGCGTTGAGCTCGGCTATCTGACTAGTGTCCTCGGTTCTGATCGATATTTGTACCGTACGCCGAGTACTTCCCGGAACCCGGCGTTCCGCGGGGTTGGGGGAGCGGGGCGAGTCGTCCGTCCGCAGCCAGGCCCCCGGTCACTCAGTACTACGACGGTCCGGAATAGAGTGAAACTGAGGCGAAAATTTGAGTTTTTGGGTCCGCAATATAGAGTGAAACTTGCTCTGGATGAGAGATCTCGGTCCGTTATAGAGTGAATCTGCGGGGCTAGCGAGAAATTTTTGGGTGAAAGCACCACCTTGGGCTGACCTCAGGGTGGAATTTTTGCTCGGAATTTTGCCTGCATTGGGCTAAAAACCCGCGGAACCCTCGCGCGCAAGATCATGATGGTCGCCGGCACAGAAAACGGCGAAAAAATGGAGCGTGGGAGAAATTTTGAATATTGATAGGCCAAAACTCGGTCCGACATAGAGTGAAACTGCCCTCCAAAGGGCATTTTTCATAGAGTGAAAGTAGTGAAAATTTTCCATTTTGGCGGACCGACTGAGTACCGAGTGACCGGGGGCCTCCGCAGCCCCCACGGTGCCACCAACTTGAAGCACCCACGCTGTCAGCCGGGAAAGCGCGTCGGGCCTTCTACAAGTTATTTCCCATCAAGCTGTTGGGTGCGGGACTGCTTTCACTCTCCGTGTGGCGTAACTCAAGGGTGGTTTGATGACAACGAAGATCACGAGAACAAATCCCAACTGATTGATTCATTGATCGCCGCCCTCTGATCTCGGCATGTTCAAGCTGAAGTGTCTTCCGATGTGATGCTGGCTGATATGGAAGGTCCGTTTTTTTTTCGACATCCGATCCTGTTCCTCCTGTGCCTCAATTTGTATAGCCCAGGGCAAATGAAAAACATTGGTGCAAAAAGAGGAGCCTACTGTACTATTACGACCAACTGTTCAGGTGACGGGTGACGGGCACCCATGAACTGAACTAATTTGACATAGGTGACGGTGACGGTCGGTCAATGAACTTCTTAATTTCGAACCCCGTAGACAGCGTAAAAACAATTTTTGAGCTATGTACAGTTTGACAAAAAACAAGCAAAAAAAGACTAGTGCTCCTCCCAGGAGGGCCCTCCGTAACGCCGCGCTGCCGTTTTTACACGTCGGCCACGCCCCAGAGCCACGGGCTTTACCTCGTCATCCTCAGCCTCCGAACCCTTGGCGGTCCCAGACCGGGTGATCCCTAGTCTCTCGTAGACAGACGCCACAAATTTTTGCTCGTACCTCGCAATTTGTAGGTGATCCCGCCCTGCGTGTCGACCAAGAAGTCGGCGTCAATTGAAGATCCACCCGAAGCCAAGTGGGTTGCAACAACGTCGAGGGGGATATCGGCGGACTCAAAAAAAAATAATCAATTGATGCTCTAACTATGTAACAATCATGGTCCGCCGCCATTTGCTCGCGTATTCACCCTGAAAACCCACCGTTCTGCCAGCGTGGTCAAGTTTTGTGCAGTCCGTTCTCGCTTGTGGAATTAAACGCGGCTCAACTGCACAAAAGACCGTCTGGTATGGTCCGGAACGTAAACTGAATATCGGTGAGTGGTTCCTCAGCTCCGTATGTCCCTCAAACCCGCCCCAAACAAAATTGGCGCGTCTTGGCGCGCGGTGACAGTCCCCAGGGGAGTTTTTTGACCGGTGAACTTTGTCAAGGTGGTGACGAGGGCGGGCCAGCTCTGAACATCTTGGCCAGTGAACTTTTGCGGTGACGGGTGACACCCCGTGAACAGTTGGTCGTAATAGTACAGTATTAGGAAAGGACACAAATGGTTCACGAATTTCTAGGTCGTGGTATGAGGATTGTGCCTGGATTTGTGATGACTCGGTTCACCCTGACGTTCCAAACAAAATGCCATACATCTCAATTTTACCGAGACCCACAAAACATGTATAATCATATTGTAAGATCCCTTAAGAGGCAATATCCCAGCCTGAGTGTATTTAGACTGGAACCAAAGCAGTGCAATTTAGTCGGTAGTTCTAGTAAATGGAAAGAAAGAAAAAAGAACGTACAAGTGGCGAACCAGAATTGCTGGCGAGTGTCCGTGGCATTCAACGGTTCCAAAGTAATCTGGCAACTTTCGTCAGATTTGTAAGCAAATTTTCATCTGGAAATTTACTGGAGCGGTGGACACAACAAGTGTATTATGATCCCAAGCAGTGAGAGCCGCGTTAGTGACCGCATCAATAATGCTGCCAGCCAAAATGTAAATTGCTGTTCAATCCAACGATAAATGTCTACTTACTTCCAGGGTCCGGTGGGAATCGCAGGGTTGACGAGCGAGACGGTCCAATTGGTGGCGGTCGAGCGCGTGGTGGCCTGAGAGCGGACCGCAATGGCACCGGACTGGGCACCAGGATACGTCAAGAATGTGTTGCACGTGCCACTGGCGATCCGGTAGATGGTTTGACCTAGGCCTCCAGTGGCAGTCATCGTCCACTAGTCCTGGTCAGTGACCCGCAGTAATACATTCCTCGGAAAGTGCCAACACACCTCCTGATTGGCGGTCACCGTGACGGTATAGCTTTGTACGGGTGTGAGATCGGTGCATCCACCATTGGCGAGATCAAAGCTATGCTGTTTGCTGAAGTCAAGAATCCTGAGCAACGTCGCGGCGGTGGCCGCGGCGCTCAAGTTGGAGATGAGTTGCATATCGAGTCGAACTGTTTAAAGAGGGAAAGTGAGGTGACTTGCTTGGTTTAGGCCTCGCCCCTTTATACTATTTCTATACCTCCGAATACGAGGGAGGAGAGCGTAAACACACACGAGAACAAGAGGTGTGTCACCGGCACTTCCGTGAGCCCGAGCTTACGCATTGTGCTCAACTATAATATATCATCATCTCGTCCGACAATCAATGAAGTCGCTCTGACCGCCGGAACTGTTGGAAGCTGATTTTGTAATTGATTTTATAAGGTGTGGCTGTTTATTAAATAACAGTGGGAGACTGACAACTGCACAGCACCCACCCCCTAGTTTTTGTCCCAGCGGTCAATACGATATCATAGAACCGCACGGATTTTAGGATAGAGAGAATTCCGAATGATGTAAGAGAACAACTGTCAAGGACGAGGTTGACTTGGGATGGGATATATTTTGTGATTTTCTTGAGGGTATCAGCATCCATTCATCGCGTAGGTCCATGGGCAAGGGTTATCGGTAGTGACTATTCAACCTGCCAAGGACCAGGTTGACTATAGAGGGGTTGCTTCTTTTTGGAATTCCCCAGAGGTATCCAGCTTCCGTTCATCGCGTCGGACGACTCGGAAGCTTTACTAACGCGCCGCTCAATGGAGCGAATCATTCCTCACGTAGTGCGTCGACCCACATGTCGAATTGAATGGACTATGAACATTAATGATACTCTATGGGCAGAGAGAACGTTCGGGATGTACGCAAATAGTGTTCAAAGAAGAGGAAATCTCCGCACCAGTTCGGTTTGGCAGTTGTAAAAATTCCAGATATCGGTATCAGAATAACATCGGAGCTTATGGCTAGTGTTGGGAAAGTTCGGTTTGACCTTTCGGTTCGAACTCGAACTGAACCGAACTGAACCCGAAGTTCAGGTTCAGGTTCAGCCAAATGCCCGAACCTGAACCTAGGGTTCGGTTCAGGGTTCGGGCAAGTCCCAAGTACCTCTGAACCGAACCGAACCCTGAACCGGCAAGTACGCCTCTGGTCACTCATTTGGCCTCATTTGGGTAATATTTCGCTGATTTCACCTTGCCACAACTCAGTTACACCTGCCTGACACACACTTCAAGCTTGCCGGTGAGGGTGGTGGTGGTTTGAAGAGCAATCTCTTGTTTGATGTTGATGTAATGGTATTCCGGGTGAGCCCAGGGTGCGAAAATAATGTTTGAGCACCATTAGGGGGCCCGAAAATTGTGGGGAACACATCTGCATACTCATAGAAGCAACCTAAACTCACACCCAATTGATATCATGGTCAACTTGAGGTCATTTTATGGTGAGAAAAAAAAATTAAGTTCGAACGGGTTCGAACCTGAACCGAACCTGAACCTGAGGTTCGGTTCAAGGTTCAGCAAATCTCTGAACCTGAACCGAAGTTCAGGTTCAAGGTTCGGACAAAAGTACCCCGAACCTGAACGGAACCGAACTTTTCCATCACTACTTATGGCCAGAATATCAGAGAGTCTTGAACGGGGCCGACGAAGTGCCGGCCCGCACGTTCTCTCAGCACTAGGACATCTGCCAGAATCGGAATACATTTCAACTTCGGCCGCCTAGTTTCGTGGTTGTCGGAGAATACTCAACGGACTTGACGTCAACTTGAAGCGCCCGACGAATACCTTGTTGAGTTCCGAGCACTCGATTTGAGGTGAGCGTTAATATCAGGTTGTCATTTAATTCCAAGAGTACAACCGACGCTGAGCAAAAACGCACAACCTAGAGAACTTGAAACCTACTCTGCCCAGCTTTTTTTCCCCTCTCGGTCAGTCCGCCTCTCATGCTGATGCGAGTTATTCGCGGCGTGCACGACGATGTTTGAATGCAGGAGAGAACCTGGTACAAACCTGGTATTTGAAGCCGCCTTCCATTTCCCCTTCACATCGACTCCGCTGTCATAGGAGATCGAGGAAGAAACGGTGGGGACTGGGGAGGTGAATCTGAGTAACCCTCCTATGATCGGGCAGCGAAGCGCCGGCGGAGCCGCGTTATTTTTATTCCAAGATGCGGGGCGGGTAGGCCAGCATCAACGCGCTTGGATTTCAACACGTTCCTCGGACAACTAACACGTGAAAGTAGCCGGTCAGTTTCGCATCAATCGGACTCCTTCCCAGTTTGATCGCCGACCGCTCTTTGTCTCCGTTCATGTCGCAGCTACCCCGCCTATCCCGCGCATCCCTGGGTCATAAAGAACAAAGTGTCTGGCCCACCATTTTCAGCGCCGAACAGGCTGCCCTCCGAGTTGCTCCCCCGAAAGCCGGCGCGAAAGTACTTGGACTAGGGCTCGAACCCGTCCGTCGACGGGTTGACACCCGTTTTTGATCATAACTCCGTCAAAATTTGGCCGTTTGAGTCAAATCTGGGACGAAACGATACGGACGGACCATTTCGTTTGATTAATGTATCGATTTGGGCCAAAGCGGGCCACATGCGGATGAAAATAGGCAAAAGATGTTCGATTTTGGTCATTTTGATTACCCCGTCGCGACGGACGGGTCAAAATCGATGATTCGGGTTTTTTGTCTCTCCCTGAGCTCGGATCGACAAGATTTTTCGCAGGCGCAAACTAGACCCAAATTTAAGGGGGGGCTCAACTTTAAAAAAATTATATACAGTCATAAAGTTTTTTATCTCAAATCCTGACCTCCCCCCCTCCCCGTGGGAAATTGCCTTATATAGGCTCAGGATCAATGATTTTCGGGATTTTTTTTCCGCGCAAGCACCGCATACGGCTTGCCCGCATTGATTCCTGTACTCAGATCCCGGAAAATGAGTGGGTTAATCGAGAGCTGTTTTGTGAAAATTTTACGTGACCTTTGATTGTCAGCAAGGATCATGAGAGATTTCCTCTTTTGGCGAGGCTGTACACCTTTGCCGTCTAAATCCGGGGGATAATGTAGGTCCCCAGATCTCAACAACGACTGCACCGTTCACCCTAAAAAGTTGATAATTGAACTCCGCCTTGAAAACCCCTCCAGAATAGACCCGGGGTCAGAAATTTTAAAGTTGAGCCCCCCTTGCCCAAATTGTCACATTCTCCACTGCAAACACTAAATTCGAAGTGTGAATACTGGCTCGAAAAGCGACGCATCAATTTTGACCCGTTTTGACGGCTTCGAGCCCTAACTTGGACCGCCTCATCGGCATCCGAGTGCTCGGTTTCCTACTCCTAGATTTATATGAACACCGAGAACACTCATTCGGGGCCATCCCGTACCACCAGCTCGTTCAGGAGATCACCTCATGCCTACCCGCTGTCGGTAGCAAGGGAGACTCGGAGGCGGCCGCGCAGAATGAAAACCTCCAGAAGTATTACCGTAACGACCTCCTCCGCGTCTGTTCGTCTCAAGTTGTGTTCATGAATTTACTCCGGGCTGTGATTCACATAACCTTCTTCAAGTCCATTCGAGCAGCAACAATTTAATGCCGATTGAAGACTCGGAGTCGGATCCTCCCTCCCGCGCGTCGCTCGATACGGTCAGAGACCAGGTTATGAACGAAAAGGGCCTGCGACCACCACACGCGGCGCGTGCCGGAATGTAAGCAAGCCTCACGCCGATACTTGGCGTCGTGTTCAAGTTATGTACGGCTTCTTCAGGCGCTTGTGCGCGATGACTTCAGATGCACACTTACAGGAGTGTACGATACCTATTCGACCCAGCTTTTCCCAGCCATCAACGCTCGCTCGAGAGATACCAATGCGTTCCTGGGAGTCGCACAATGCGCGCATATATTTCCCGAAACGGCGGAGGATGGGGATAAGGTGTGTCTTTATGTCTTCCGAGGATGTAATCCTGGTACCGACCGGATTCTAAGGCCGAGTATGCAACCAGCGCAATGGAAATCTTGCGCTTTTATGGACTCGATGATAGAATAGATACGAGAAACTCATGGGCCCCGATGTTCACGAGTACTACAATATCATGACGATGCGAGTGGGTCTGCGCCACCTTTTTGACCAGCTCGACTTCTGGTTCGAAGAGGTTGTTGAGGAGGTGAGCTGGTGCTCTCAAGTGAATTTTTTCTAACGTACATACAAAAGAAAAACACGTACGATATCATCTCTCACAACGACGTAGTCTTCCGGCAATTCGCTGCTCCCCCCAGACGCGTCACATTCCGCGTGGATCCCACCTTGGTCGCGGCCTGCAACGCCGCAGGGAGTGAAACTCCGAAACTGCCCTCGCCCGCTCTCCTAGCCCTACGCGCGGTGTGTTCTCTCATCGCCCACATGTCCGGGGCCGGCGCGCACGGGGACCAAATCCTTCACGATCCAGAGGAGACACCTGTGATTGAGGAAGATGGCGGTAGCGCCATCTCCTCCACCGCCGGCTCCGGCAGTCGTCGCGTACCGAGGTCAAGGGTTAGGGAACATGTCGTTATGAATATTTCCTTTCTTGTATTCGGGCTGAACAGAGTCATCATTTGCATACTGAAAGGCACGAAGGATAATAATCACAGAACAATAATTGCAACGAGACAACATAGATAACGAAACTACCACTTGAACGATGAACAACATGCGCCAAAATATGAAACTCCATGGTACGAAATCATCTGCAAAATGCAAGATAATATCAGGTCGGACACTCCTAAGACGTGACCGGCATTAGCACAGAGTCAGGGGAGGCAGAATACAACCTTATGAGCACACTGATCGATCAGGATCCTTTGCATCTTCCAGAATGCAATGGCCCCTTGAATGACCTCTTGAATGGACTGTAGCGGAGCATAAGGGAATTTCTGCACAAACACAGATGAGCGTCAATGAAATTAAGTGACCTGTGCACGTGGTCATGGAGGTACGTAGTAACAGAATTCACCTGGAGCCAATCGAGTATAGTCTGCTCTGGTCTTGGATTGGAGGGATTGGAGAATATCCACGCATGGACCTGATAGTGGTGATCCGCGGGACTGATATTTCTTGGATGACAGATTTGAGCAAAGTCCAGGCGCTTTAGCTCGCGCGCTATCTTCAGGTTAGGTTGACATTCGCCCAAGAGATCGAGCCAGTTGAAGAAGGCAGGGGTGCTATCTAAGCCAGTATTGAGTTGCATGTTTTTGCTTTTCGCTGGACACAAAAAAAGCGAAGATCTTACCTCGTGGGATCCAGGTCCTTTCTTTGAGATGTGCCTGGGTGTTCAAAATCCCAAGCAGTACAAGGTCCTCTGCAATTTTTGACGGAGCCAAGTATAGATCCCCGGCTCTATGAGGCTCCGTTAAAAAGTCGATGGGTGAGTCCGCGGTGTTCAACGGCAATCTTGGCAGGATTTCACGGAGTTTGAGCAATGGCCGAAAGACATCAGGGTCGTAGTGTGGACCAAGCAAAAACACAACCTCTCTAAGATCATTGGGTTTCCTGATTTTCGATCTGAGAAGAAAGAGAAGGGCTGTGTTTTGGCAGAGGATCTCGCGGTAGAGTGCATCAAACTTGTAGGTTGGAGATGTTTGATTTGTTGTCGGTGAGCCGTTAACCAGCTTCGCAATGAACCGGTGCTCCTCCCACAGTCGAATTAGGTCTCCCGGATATCCCGAATCCCTCTGAAGATTGGGTTGGAAGAGAGGGTTGGAAATTATGTACAACATACCTTAGGCCAGGATTCCGAGTATTCAGGGTCAAAATGGAAGAAAATGGTCTTCTGAACCTGTTTATTGCGCAGGAGGTTGAACAATGTTTCGGTGGGGGCAACACGACTGAGCAGCAGTGGGAGGCCATACACAATGTTTCTATAGAAGTCAAGGTGAGTGAAAGTAGTACGGGCCCAAATATGTGTGGCTGTCTCACGTGTGAAAGTTCCTCGTATCTACCGTGTTTGGTGGTGAGCCAAGTAATCGCAGCACACAATGCAGGAAATCTGTATGGAGCCGCGAAACTGATACACACCACCGCCCTGACCGTGCTTGATCACCTAGATAATCGCCGAGTGATGCGTGCAACGGACGTACAAACGTTGGGAAACTGAATGAAGTATACATCGGCGGGAGATAGAACAAGGAATGCAAAGCGCGCAATGCAAGACGGGCAGATCCCCGAGGAAGTTGGAGAAGTGTCTCGATGTGTTCTGGACGCATGGTGAAACAACTGTGTTGGGTACCTTGCCAGATGGCATGCAGAACACGAAGCCGGGCCCGTGTTGCCTCTGGAGGTATAACGGAGAGGATCTCGGTGTAGAGATCATCGAGTGGGGCAGTGCTTCTCGGATCCAGGCGTAAGACGGCGGCGAGTCGTTCAGCTGGGTGCGTGTATTCATTGCCGATAAAGCGAATAACGGTAGCGGCATATATGAAGATTCCCGATGACTTTTCAACCAAATGCCCGATTGCCTCGGGAGCTGGCCAACGAGGTCCGAGGTCGATTTCTCTGCCTCGGAATTCATGATAAATCCTGGAGAACTCGGCGCCAAGGTAAATCCTGATATCGTCAAAAGCGGACTTGTCGTCACGGAGTTGGGACTGGCGACAGATATCCCGGGATTGGAGTGTTTCGACGAGATGTGGCTCCGGGCGGCTCGTTATGAGAAGTCGTACAGGGAGACCCTGGTTGCGAATCGCCGTAATGAAGAGGCGCAGAATCTGCTGTTGGACCTCGTGGTCCTTGCATTCATCTATGCCGTCGAGCACAAGTATAGGGATAAATCGAAGGCTTGAGGTGTTGAGAAAAGGGCGTAAAAGAAGCTTCTGGAATTGCGCCGTCATGGCGCGACCAACTATTAGTTTATCTGCTTCAACCGCCTGTTGAATCGGGGACAGCAGTTCCGAGACCGAGTTTGCCAGCTGGTATGCAAGAGTTGTGAACAGGCCATCCCACGTCCCGCGCTTGGGATGCCCACGCCTGAAGAAGAACGACGCCCCAAGGCGGCCGTGCGCCGCGCAGTTTCCCGCGAACATTTGCGCAATGGCAGATTTACCCATCCCAGCCGCGCCGTAAAGCCAGAGAATTGTGCTTTCTCGACTCCTATCAATGGACCAGGCTCTCAGCATTTCAAGAACTTTGGTCCGCGTCCCTGGGTGGCAGGCGGGCTCAGGAGATCGCTCGCCCGAGTCGTGCAGCGCTTCGATCACTACGGAGCGGTAGAGAATGTCGATTCCTATTGAACAAAATTAGCTTGTAATGCCGGAGCGAACAACCGATATCGAACCTGATTCACCGTGTGACGTTACGTTGAACTGTGTCATGTTACCCGCCACGCTATTATAGGTCGCAGTCCGACTCGCGGAGATGTCAGCGGGATGAGATCCATCCCTAGCGTCGGGATGCCTCGGTCGAGAGTTATCGCCCAGATATCCAGTCGCTCGAGAGCCTAATGGATTTCTACTATCATGCGACCTGGTGGAATTCAAGCGGCCACGATTCGGGTCACCACCATCTAGGAACAAGGTTTACTCCATGCATATAGCAGACAGACTGGAAGTAGCCCACCAGAAGGTTGAAGGCCTCGCATTGGTCCAGTGCGGGAGTTGAAGACCTGAGTCATATTCAAGTTTCCAGCGACGTTGTTGAATGTTCCCCCCTCGATATGGGTGTCGTTCAAATGGAAGGACATGGCCGTCCACAAAAGAGAACATTGGCGCCCGTACACAGCAATGTGGCACCGCTGCGGCGCATCTCAGTATAGTCGATTATAGCCGCTATAATTGTCCAATCCCACCCGCGATGAACCCGGAGAAAGATAGGGGCTACTCCCGAAATGGCAGTCGGCGTCGGCCGTCCCCAAACCCCACAAGCAGCAGGGCGCAGCGCCCCCTAGCCCGAACACCCGTAGCCCGAGTCCTCCTCTTGCAAATAAGCGCAAAGGACGCCTGAAATTCCACGACGAAAGCATCGGGCGGTCCAAGAGCAATGGGCCTCTACACAAGCAGGGCCTCTACACAAGCACCGCACGGTCACAGTGGTATGCGTGCGCATCCGCACCGCCGCGACCAAGGCGCTTTGGATCCGTGATAAGGCAGCTGAGAGTAACCCGGGAGATGAGGAATGCAGAAAGGCTGCAGGCCGGCGCACCTTGATACGTACTATTTCCAGTTAACAAGACAGGTAGAGCACCATGCTGCTCCCTCAGCGCTTCATGCGCTACCGTAATCGAGTTGATTTCACCTCACAATTCTGTCCCCAGGGTTCAGGTTCCGAGTATAAAAAAAACCAAAAAATTCAATTGCGAGGGAGAGCCTATATAAGTAAGGAGTGGGGTATCTCTCCGACTGTTCTGTTCTTCGCCTATTGAGGGAGGAGCTTGGCCCAGTTCGTCGAGATGATGGGGCATTCCATACCCTGCATGGTGTCGCGGAACAAGAACATGCGCTGGGTAAAGTCACTGGCGTCGTTGCCCGTTTCGGCGAACGACACCGCGGTACCGGCGCCGTTGCCCGAAATCACATGGCCCGCCTGGGCGTTGGCGGTGGCGGTGGAAATGAATGCGCCCTGGTCGGGAGGGCACCTGCGGTACAATGAGGTTGCGAGTATGGGGACAGTCAAGGGACGTACGAGCAAGGGATGCGAGCCGCAGCGACGGGGGTCGTACAAGAGCCGCCCTGGTTGTCGACGCCTGGGGAGAAGAAGAAACAAGTTCAAGACCTTGGCGTCGGCGTGGGTGAAGGAAATATGCATACCGGCTTGGACACCGTAGCCACCGATGAAGTTGAAGAAGTTCCCGACGTCGGCGGCAAGATCACGGGTCTCGATGCTTACGGCGGGAGCAGCCGAGGCGGAGAGGGCGAAGAGAGCAGTGGAGATGAAAGCAGCAGAGAACTTCATTATATAGGCTGGTACGCGCGGCGTAGAAATAGAAAGGGGTGACTAGAGTGAAAGAAAGAGAAAGAGAGCGAAGGAGAATGGGGGATCCGTGGCAGGCTTGTTCCCATTTATAGGATTCACGGTCAGGGGCTGCCGCCAAGGGCGTCGACCATTGGCCGCCCAAGAAGTCGCCAATCTTCGGAAGTGAACAGAAAAGATCAAGCGCTGTCAGAATAATCAGCGCGCTGATCTTTACAAGAAACGAACAACGGGATCTAACGGGATTCACCAGGCACCTAAGTAGCGATCGTTGCACCTGTCCAAGATAAGATAAGATATTCAACCGTTTCAGACAAAATTCCGCGAGGTGTTTCTTGTCGTGCGCGAGCTCGAGGGCCAAAAGCTTGTGTGGGTCGCGGTGCGCTCGCTCTTTTTTTCTCAACGATTTTCTGGTTGAATTTGATCGCCCCCGACCACCTCCCGCTCCCGGCGTTCCCACTGGCATCAAGTGCCAAGGAATCTTGCCTTCTTGTGGATCAATAGTCCAAACTCATCTTATATGCATTTTTTGACGAGGTTCCGACGTGTTTCGTACAAATTAATCAGAACAGCATCTAACAGCATCCCGAGGTCACGTCGAGGCAATGCATTAATTATATACTACCGCGTGGGCGTGTGTGATTTCCGAAGCTCCGTCAATCAAAATCAAAACCACCTAGAGGAAAAGCATCCGGGAGCCCAGCAGGAGCCCAGTACGTGTGGGAAGGAGAGGGTAGTGTTCGCGCCATAAGCGCCGCGTACGGTGGAGGTTTTGGTCGAAATTCGGTCCACCAAATCGACGAAGGAGCAGCGCTGAAATCCCGGCAATGGAACGGAGCATTCGGCGGCGCAGCGTGGACCAGGGAGATCGAAGGACGAGGAATGCAGGACGTACGCGCCCGGTGTTATGAAGGTAGTTGGGTCGAAATTCGGAGGGCGGTACAACGGCGGGCGGGGAACATCACACTTGCTAAATGAGGAGTGTAGGACCTTCGCGCACATACGCCCGGCGTGATGAAGGAATTAGGGTCGAGAGCTCGAGGCGAATCGGAAATCGGCGTAAAACAAAGATGGGGGTCATGGGTGCCTACCAACATGGACCGGGACACACACGGCCTTCGGGAATACTGGCCGCGTAATGCGTGGGCGGTGCTCAAGCTGCGCCGCAGAAGTGTTACTGTTATTCGTGGAGCTGCTACGAAAGGACCAATCGTCAGAATCCGTGATAGGGAGGACGTGGACAACCTACCTCGTATCCTCTCCTTCCTAGTATATGCATCCCGCATCCCAATGGCACATCGAGCGCGCGCGTGATGAAATCGCCGTCGGAACAAAGATAGGGGCTGCGTCGCTATCCCCGCAGAATCTACAAGGAGCGCGCTTGCACGGGGTCGATAACGGGGTGTAGTCTCCGTACGCCTCGAGCGCTCATGTTCGGGAGTAACGAGTGTCGCGGGATAGGTACCGTCGGGCAAAGGGGGTAGTATCCAATATAATACCAATCTGGAACGGGATATGAGACAGTTCCGCGAGATATCTCGGGCGAGGCTACATACCGGGAAAGGACTGCCAAGCACGGAGCCGTGAGGACTGTGTGTACTTCCGGCGAATGAAGCGGATGCCGCTCCACAATCCAAATGCAGCGTAACTAGGGCGCTGCCGTCCCAAAGCCCCAAACAAGCAGGCCGCAGCGCCGCCGCACGCCCAAATCCTTCTCTCGAAAACTCGACCCAAATCAACGCCGAGGGCGCCTAAAATTTCGATGCGGCGAACGAAGCATTCGGGGATCGAGGCGGTCCCAGGACCCGCGGGGCACTGAGGAGACACGAGACGATGATGGTAGCGGGGCGTACCCGCCATCGCGAATGCGCTTGGGATTCGTGAGGTGTCGGGAACGAGAACCAAGCGGTCTGTGCGTCTGAAGCAAAAAAAATAGCGCTGGACAAAGGTAGGAGATGGCGGAGCTGCGCGAATGTACGGCTGCCGTCGGTACGCACACCCGCCGACCCGAATTCGTATCCGTGGCGCTGACGGAATCCGTGAGACGACGAAGCAAAATCCAAGCTGCACGCGCACCTTCGTACTACTTCCATTCTCGGGAGCGAAAAGGCCGTCCGCGTTACCGTCCTCGCCCACCTCCACCTCCAGCACCATCACGGAAAACTTGCCCTTCAAACCCGTAACCTTCGCCAAAACGATCGTTGACGGAAAAACTGTCCCTAAGCAATCACCGCGATCGCGCGCGAGCCGACAGGGGGCGAACGAAGACCGGGACACGCGCCCCACGTAGCCCGAATCCTCCTCTTGTCAACGCTCGCCCCAAATAAGCGCCGAAAAATTCCCTACGACGGAAAACAAAGCATTCGGCGGTCCAGGGGTAACAGAGAGTCGGGCAGACACGGGATGAAGATGGAGGGATGTGCGCGCATACACATCCGCCGTCCCGAATGCGCTTGAGGGCCGTAACGCTTCGGAGAGCGAAGGATGAGAAATCGGTGCGTCTCCTTCATTATCAAGGTATGATAGATGAGGACGGAGGGACGCGCGCGCATGCTCAGCTGCTGGTACGAATATTGTTTTCTGCAGACGACACGTTCGTAAGACGAGGAAGTGAAGTCAAAGCTGCATAATACTAACGATTAATTACTTCTATTCCTGGCGAGCAGATGCAGGCATCGCGAGCAGATTCAAGTCCCCCTCAGCGCAAATCGTACTCGCGCGCGCGCTGCCATTCCAAAATCCCCATGGAGCAGCCCGCAGTGCCAGCCCGCGCGCCCGAATCCTGCCCTCGACAAATGGACGCAAATAAGCGCCGACGGCGCCTAAGATCCTGACGACAAAAAACGAATCATTCGGCGGTCCAGGGGTAACAGAGCACGGGATGAAAATGATGGTATGCGCGCGCATACGCACCGCTGCGATGAAAGCGCTCGGGGTCATGGCAGGGAGGGGGGGGGGGGGGGGCGAGAGGTCCAGGCCCCCTCATCCGTCATCGGCGCAAAGACGGGTGGTGCGCTCGACGACGGCGCAGGTACGCGTACACATGCACATCCTCCACCTCGAATTCACGGCACTGGCAAATGCGTGAGACGAGGATGGAATGTAAAGCTGTAGGCGCACCTTGATATGTACTATTTCCATTCTCGGGTGGAAAACGCACGTCCGCGTCCACCTCCACCTCCACCTCCACCTCCAGCTCCAGCTCTACCACCAAAAACCATCCACCTTCGACCAAATAATCGTCTGCATGGTAAAGCTGTCCCTAAGCAATGACCACGCACGGGAGGGAAAGGTGGCGAACGCCGAACGGGACACGCGTTGCTTTGAGATACACCCCCCTCTCTGAGCGGGGAAGAGGAAGAAATACGCGACGCTGGAGGTGCAGGAAAGTATATACGCGCTGCAATCAGCTGCGGTGGGGATGATGGTCGGCTGGAGGGGCAGAGGAGAGCGTGGAAGCCAAGTACTGGGGTAGTGCGCGCCGCGGGAGACACCGACACGACGCTGATGCGGGGTGGGGCTGGGCAGCCGGGGAGTGTGTCGCCGAGTGGGATCGAAGCGCGTATGTAGGATCACAGCATTCGCTGCTCATTGACCGCTTGTGTCCCCGCGATCTACACCTTCAACCAGATAAGCCGGAAGGGAAGAGCTATCCCTAAGCAATCATCGCGACCGCGCACGAGCCACGAGAGGGAGACACGCGCCGCTTCGAAAACTCGCAGTCGGGGAACGAAGAAGCAGGGAGGAAGATCCGGCTACATAGGTCCTGCATACTTGTACACCCGTCTCGAGGGAGGGGATGTGCATCGCGCAGAAGGGCCCGCATGCCCCAACTCGACACCTCGACGCCGCGCAGGGTACCGCACGAGAACGGGTCCCGCCAGAACGATTCCTCCGCTCACACCGTGCGCTTGAGCCTCGATGACCGAAACGAGCTCGGCGTTAACACAATCGTCAAAGCCCCGAGGCCGCGCGCCGACAGTCGCACGATGGTGATGGAATGGGCGCTGTTGGTCGTCAAGGCAGGTACGGTCGGGTGCGGCAGAGCGGGGTGTACCCCAACTCGCGCGGGTGGAGGATACTGCGAATGGCGGGCTGGGCTGGGGTGGCGATCGCAGCGAGGAGAGGAGCGCGCTCGAGGCGGAAGTGGGATAACTTGAAATCCGCAAGTACTGATATGGTCGACGAGCCAGAATTGAGCGCGATGCAGCACCCAGGTCCGACGTGCAGCCCGACCCGGACCCGCGCGGGACGATGGGGGATGGGGGACGTGCGCCCGCCGGGTCCAAACGAGATGGGATGGGATGAGGTGAGTCGAAAAGTCGATGGGATAACCCTAACCCAATCGTAAATGCGAACGACAAGGCGAATCGGGAGAGGGATATACACGCGCGCGTAGGGGTACATGCACGTCGGTTCGGAGGCACGTAGTCCGAGGCGGGGGAGATGCGGTGGAGATATGTATGCACGGTACAGAACGAAGCGGGCAGCAAGCAGGCACGGGGATCCGGAGGAGAGGATAATGGACCGTATTGGGCGAGGAGAGGAAAGGAAGAGGTCGTCCACCCACGTTCCAAGCGTCTCTTCGAAACGGCGCGCGGGTGCTCGTACAAACGGCTGCCAATATTCATGAGCGAGGGCCTGGCAAGAGAGTGATGATGAACGCGTACCTTTATCACTTTGGTCCCCTATATCTACGTCCCGCCCGAGTCCCAGCACAGACCAAAAAGCGAGGAAGCGAGCCCACCGAGTCCCGCGCTCCCGCCCAAGTTCTTGACACTGAAGCCGACGCAAGGGGCACGCCCCGTCGCGTCGAATGGGAACGCCAACGTCATCGCAGCCATCGGCGGCGAGGGCACCATGGCCAGGGAGCTGCAGAGCTGCACGATAACGGGGAGCGAGCCCACGCACACGCCGCCCGCTCCGTTGGCGAATTAGTCGTAATCGATCGTGCGGCGCCGGCCACGATGGCCACCGAGCGTGATATCACAGTACTCAGACTCCCGCTGATGTAGATGCATCGGTGTACGGATGGAGATGGAGATCGCGCTCAGACGAGCACTGGAATGCGGGTATGAATATTCAGAGTCTGTCGAGTGTGCGGTGCGGTGTCCACAAAGCAAATACGAATACGCGCCGTTATCCTCTCGTGGATCGAGGTCGCGCCGACGCCCGTGTATGCATGATGCCCGTGGAGCCGGCCCCAAATCCGGTCGATTCGTCGGATGTGCAGAGCGCAGGGTCGTTTCGTGCAGCGCAGGCAACACTGCCGTGATGTAGATGGGGCAGGCGCATGCATGTGTGGAACGGCGATGGGGGCGGAAGCACACGCCGCCGCGGCGCAGTGAGATTGGAGAACGAAGCGGCCGCGGATGATCGGGGTACTTGACGGCGGGAACGCGGAAGACGCGTACGATGCGCGTGGGGGTTCGATGATGCAAAGGACGCAAGTTGGCGTGTGCGCGAGGACCTGAACGACTCGAAAGTCGAAAAGCGGGGGCGCGCCAAGGCCAGGTGGGCGTAGTGCGTGAAGGACAGCGAGGGACGCAGATCGCGTGAGGACCAGACAGACGGCGCAGTCGCATGGATCGCCGCGGATTCGTACGGCGGGCGGGGTGGGCAAGCGGATTCGGATACAAGGCCATGCGGCGTTGAGGGTATAGGCTGGCAGATGGTCTTAGTTCGTTATTCGCCAAACAAGGGCCGTCTCCGCGCACCCGCCGCTGGGTACGAATTGAAGTCGAAAGTGGGGCCGGAGAAGGACGGGCGACGCGCACGGTGGCAGCGCAGAACGGTGGGCGTAGGTGGCGCTGCTGGGGGAGGAGGTCTCCGAGGGGGAAAGCGCGAGTCGGGTGCGTGTGCGGAGGGATTATCCGCGGCTCGTTTTACCGGGGGCTGCGGAAAGCGTGTCGTCCTGCGGACAGCTCATGAACACGATGTTGACGGCCAGAGGGGCAAGTAACGCACCTCGAAGAACAGACGGAGCATAGTGGCAGCAGAATCATCGACAGCTGAAGATTACACCCTCCTCGAGCGCGCGCCGTGTCGCACTACCATGAGGGACCGACTCAGAAACCGAACGCATCCGACGGAGTCTTTCGGCGTCGGGTCGTGGTCGGGTAGTCGCGTTCGGCGGGGGAGCCTGGCCGCGCTGTGGAGAGAGAGAGAGTCAGATAAATACCATCAAGAAAAGAGGGAAGACGCACCTATAGTCCACGAGTCGGACTGGGCCGCTTGAGCAGACGAGCACTCGAGCAGACACCACGAGTCCGCAGAGAACATTCGCGTCATTTAGCATTGGTGGGTTGGTTGGTCGTCCATTGAAGGCAGGGTTTTTGAGGACGCGCTCGGGATCGAGGATGATGCAGGTCGCAAGCCCGGGCCGATACCATCAACAATAATCCCAACTGATCGATTCTATGATCGCCGGTCCTTCATCTCGGTTTGTTCAAGTTGATGTTCAGTTGCAAAATACCGCAGGAGTCAACAGCGAAGAGAATCAGGATATGCAGAGAAAACTTATTGGTTTGATTTATTTTGCGGCAAAACGCGGTGTCCGCGGAAAAGGCTGAAGTCCCAAAGCAGCCGGAGTTGTAGACTCGTAACCAGTCTGCACTACGGCAAAAATATGGGGAGGTTGGTTTGCCGTAGGCAGACTAGTAGAACTCGGGCTTGATCAAAGGGCTGCGCCCGGAGTGTGAAAAATTTCCCCGAAGCTGGATTTTGCTCAATTTATGGGGTCTCACCAAAAAAATTCAAACATCAGTAATTTAGAGCCATTGAACTGATTTCTGTCTCCTCAGAATATTTTTTTATGCCTCAGAGGGTGAGCTGTGAAAATGCTGATTTTGGCGGGAAATTAATGGTTCAACACAGCCACCTCATCAGCACCCTTGGCGCCCGCCGAAAAATTCAAATTCCGGGTGCAGCCCTTTGGCGTGGCCCGAGTTGTACCAGTCTGCCTACGTAATAACCTCATCACTTCTTTTGCCGTAGCGCAGACTGGTAACGAGTCTACCGGAGTTGATTCTCCGCCGTGATAGAGCTCGGTTCATTATTATTTCGGTTACACACACCCCACTCAGATGAGACTGGCACAGCCAGGTCTCTCCAGAGGGTAAGTCGTTGGGAATTAGCCGTGCAGAGTCAGGACTCCAAACGACCGATTGGACTCAAGTAAATCACTGCGTTTAAAGCTAATCTGGACGGGGTATGAAAAGGTCTGAGCTGACCTGGGCTGAGGGTCCACCTTTGCACCCCTGATTGAGGTGCGATTCTGCGTCCTTGGCACACCTCGGCCGGCCATCCCGGTCATCTCGGCTAACCTTGCCCGAGCCTGCCGAGCTGTCGTCGGCTGTGCTTCCGCCGAGGTCCGTTGATGGCACATCGGCAAACCTCGGCAGCCGCAGTTAGATTAGGCTTAAATGGAGTGAATTAACTATTAATTTTTCTGACGAATTTCCCGGGTCTCTTTGTTGTCGAACCTGCACCATGCTGACGACAGCGGAGCTGTTCTGGTTCCGAGTTGCCATCAATGCTGCGTGGTCGTGGGACTTCACCGCTGCACTGTTCTTGGGGACCGACCCCACCTTTAAATTTCCAAGTGCTGGACAAATTAAATAATTTAGCCCTAACTGGTTTGGCTTCGAAAGACCTAGACAATAGGTCTAATTTTGGTTACATTGAACTGTGACAATGGTCTCCCGGTGACAGAGAACTGACACATCAGCAAATTTACAAGTCCTTACCAAGCTACTTACCACGACTTTTCTCACCTTTTGTCTTTACAATGCTTTTCGACCGGCTTTTTTTTCGCTTTTTCTCCTGCTTATATAGCTTATGGCTTTTTCTTGACTTTTTTTGGCTTCCAGTTCAAGCGCTACTTAGAACCCCCTTTTTTTGGCCGATGGGAAACAAAGAACCTCCATGAACACTCTTATTGGTGAGTACCGCCAGCTTTATGAGACTCTCAACGTTTGTTAAACATTTAAAAAGTTTTGCGGATGGAATCACGGCGTAGTTACCGGCAGTGTTTGAAGGAAGAGAGGCAGACCACAAGGAATTTAAGTGAACTGAGAGCGGGTGCATAAGGGCGGGAAAGGCTGGGGAAAGTGGGCACTGGCAAGCGCGGAGATAGATGCCGAGAGCCGAATTGCCAAGTCCGTCATCAAAGCACGTAAGTGATGTACGTTGGTTGACATTTGATGGATGCCACGTCGCATCCTCTCTTCCTTCCTCTCACCATCTCGCTCGCTCCCTGGACCGCCCTCCCATATTTTTACCGTGCTCGACTCCGCCGCTGGCTTCAAGTCTTAACTCAAGGCTCTAGTCGAACCCTCATCGCCTCAATCTCGACGCGATTCAATGATTCGTGGACTCCGTTATCGCCGCCAATCTCGAGCACCCAAGATGCTTCCTCCAGACTTCAAGATATCCTCAAGTCTTTGAAGACCTCTCCAAGACTTCTTCAACCCTTCCCCAGGTCTCAAGGCCGTCTCTCTCAGTCTTCAAACTCAAAACCGCAAGACGTCTTGAATCATTGTTTGACGCTAAGTGCGATATCCTTGGCCGTCGGCTTCAAGGTGCCAAAGTCAAGTGTCTCCTCAAGAATTCGCAACTTCGCCCTCGCGACACTGCGTTAGGGAGGATGGAATGGCAACAGGTGTGTGTTTGACCCTCCTACCGCTTCCCTTCCTAACCGTTGACCGAGCTAGAACCATTTACAAGTCCCGAAGTTCCTCTATCCCGACTCCAGCATTCACCTTGCAGGCCCTTGCGTGCACGACGGCGGTGGGCGCCTTGTATTGGAGTGGGCGGAATGCAATTACCATCCCGGTACCTTTCTGCGGCTGCAAGCTTACATACGGCATAGTAGTGACCAATATATGATTGATTCGTACTTTTATCGTGATTTCTGAGTGATTGTAAGTGCTGTCAAAGCGACTTAAAAGAGCGTTCAAAGCCACTTAAGAGGCGTCGAAGCAACTTTTTTGCGCCTTAGAGGAGAGCTTTTACCCCCCTTATTCCTCACCTTTTTTGGCTTTTCTGGCTTTTCTAAGCAAGTGGACTTGGACTAGAAAAGACACTTGTCTTTTTTCGCCTTTTTGGCTTTTCTGGCTTCGAAAAAGGCGAAAAGCCACGAAAAGCCACACTTGTAAAGATGCTGATGCACAAGCTTCTGCCGGTGACAAATCTCCTTGCTTCTCGGACATTCATGGTGGGAAAGAACAGCATGTGTTCTCCACGAGGCTCCCATGACTACCGCTCTTGTCTTCTACCTCCACACCTACTGCACACAGATACATTCCCTCATCCCTTCTGTGAGTATCTGTCTTCCTTTCTGCTGTGTAACCTTCAGCTATGGCTTACATCGTGGTCTGCACACAGAAGATCAGTGGTATAACAATACATTTTGGCGATGTCCGGAGAGGGGAATAACTTCAAATCTGTGAATGTGTTCGGTGTGTAAGGAACCCCATTGAGATGTCATTATCATAATTTGTCCCCAGGAGGCACAGGAGGCAAAAGTAGAGAAGGTGGCATAGGTGGTGGTGGGGGCCAAGGGGAGGGTCCCAGGCTGGATTTTGGCGGAGTTCAGAACTTGACAAATAATATGTATGTTCCCTGTTCCTTTTTTCAAAGTCCTTTCTCAACAACAGCAGTGTGAACCAGGGCCCTGGGTTGATTAATTTCTGGGCTGAAGATTTCTGAAGCTAACTTGGGTTTAGACTGGAAGAAATTTTGTACAAGTGGTTGGGGTCTCCTCCTGATACAAAGGACAGACAGTATGAACTACAGCAGCTTCATCATGAAGCTACTGGGCGCTGGCTCCTAGAGGATCCTCAATTCCTCAAATGGAGGGCCACACCCAGTGCTTTATGGATCAAAGGAATCTGTGAGTTTGGGCTATGATGTTCCAATTTCATGTCTAAGAATTGGTTGTAGCTGGTACTGGAAAGAGTGTGCTAAGGTGATTCATACTGCTGGGCACATAATCTGCCTCTAATAACACACAGTTCAACAATTATCCAAGAAATTGTTGAGACCTCTCCTGCCCAGTCCGCAGTTGCATATTTCTATTTTGATTTCAGAAATGAGAGGCAGCACATGAACCTCATGTTATGTTCTATTGTGTGGCAGCTCTCTCTGTGGTCACCCTCACCCTATACTGCTCTTAATCAGCTGTACAAAACACTGGGAAATGGAGTCATACAGCCACAGCTGATCCATTTACAAGAAGTTCTTGGGAATTTGCTTGCAGAGCTGGACCAGACTTATATTGTCATTGATGGGCTCGATGAATGTAACAAGACCGACTGGAAGCACCTCATCACATTCATTCACAGCCTATTCCATCCCAGCAAAAATGCACCACATCTCCTTTTTACCAGTCAACCTTATGAGGAATTCCAAATGGCATTCAAGGATATAGCTTTCATCGAGCTTGGTTCTGCAGTTTCAAACAGCGACATTCGATCCTTCATTGGCAGTGAAATCCCCAAGATGGGAAGTTGGGCCAGTGATGAGAATTATGCAACGGATGTCACAGAGCAAATTGTGCAAAAGAGCAATGGAATGTTGGTCCTTTCATTGCAGTGCATTCTATTCTGAAGCTAACTTGCATGCACAGGTTTCGCATGGCTGCATGCCTCCTCATTGAACTGGGACATTGTCGCTGGGAAGAAGACTGGGAAGGAAGCCTTGTGGGCCTCCCTGCTGGTCTTTTCTCCATTTACAGCCGGTTCTTCACCCGGGCAAAAGAAACTCCAAATACCCCAGCAGTTTATATCCAAGCAATTCTCCGGTGGCTTGTCTTTTCTGCTAGAGGAATATCATCAGAAGAGCTGGCAGATGCTATTGCATTCCCATTATCTGACCCCAAGTTCGATTTTTCGGACCCAGCCCGATCCATTTATGACCCAAAAAGGCGCCAAGGCAACACTGAAATCTTCAAACTGTTGGAGGGTCTGATCGTGATCAAAAATGAGCACGGGGTTGAATCAATCGACTTTGCACATTCATCTGTCAAGGACTATATCCTTTCAGTGCAATTCCAACAGGAGTTTGGCGCTATGATCTCCCTCACAAAGGAGATCTCACACAAATTTATTGCCCAAACTTGTGTCCGCTATCTCCTGCTTTTTGGAGAGCCCAAACATTCAATGACCAGGGAAACACTCCGAGACTACCCGATCGCGTTATATGCAGCAAAATATTGGTTCTACCACCTACAGCTTTGTAACCAACAGGACCAGGAGGCACTACTTCCTTTAACAATGCATCTGCTGGAGGATGGAAGCAGCCAACATGCTGCTTTGTACCAATTGCGCCCTGTCCCTTGGTATAAGACCCGTGATTGGGATGCACCCATACCACCCGCGGTGTGGATGTGTCACACAATGGGCTACACTCAGGGGTTGCACTCTCTGCTCACTAAACACAACACATGTGTCAACGTGGCCACCAAAGATGGCTGGACTGCGCTGCATCTCGCATTGGAAAATGGTCACGTTGACTTTGCAAAGCTACTCATCCAGCACAATGCATCTGTCAACCTAGCCACCAAAGATGGAAAGACTGCACTGCATCTTGCATCGGAAAATGGTCACCCCAACATTGTGCAGCTGCTCATTGAGCACACTGCATCTGTTGACCAAGCCACTGCAGATGGCTCAAATGCACTCCATTTTGCATCAGCAAATGGTCACCTTGGCATCACCCAGCTTCTCATTGAGCACAATGCATCTATTGACCAGGCCAACACAGATGGCTCGACTGCACTGCATCTGACATCGCATAATGGTCACCTTGAGATTGCAAGGCTGCTCATTGACTATAATGCATCTGTTAACTTGGTCAACACAGATGGCTCAACTGCACTCCATTTTGCATCAGCAAATGGTCACCTTGGCATCACCCAGCTTCTCATTGAGCACAATGCATCTATTGACCAGGCCAACACAGATGGCTCAACTCCACTGCATCTGGCATCGTGGAATGGTCACCTCGACATTGCCAGGCTGCTCATTGAGCACAATGCATCTGTTGACTTGGTCAACGCAAATGGCTCAACTGCACTTCATCTGGCATTGTGGAATGGTCGCCTCGACAATGCAAAGCTGCTCATTGAACACAATGCATCTGTTGACTTAGTTGACGCAGCTGGCTCAACTGCACTTCATCTAGCATCAGAAATTGGCCACCTTGACAATGCAAGGCTGCTCATTGCGCACAATGCATCTGTTGATTTGGTTGACAAAGATGGCCGGACTGCGCTGCATTTCACCTCAATCAATGGCCACCTCGACATTGCAGGGCTGCTCATTGAACACAATGCATCTATCAACTTGGTTGACAAAGATGGCCAGACTGCACTGCATCTGGCATCACAAAATGGTTACCTTGACATTGTGAGGCTGCTTATTGAGCACAATGACTCCATTGATTTGGTTGACAAAGATGGCCAGACTGTGGTCACTGAGGGCCGGGTGGAGGCAGAGAGTGGTTTCCTCACCCCAGCTGATGTGGACAGTGAACCTTCCCCCATCTCAACATTTCTAATTTGTTCACCAAAATCCACCCAGTATGTGTTTTCTACTTAGGGTGCATTAATTAACCTACTCAGGCTTCCTAGGAATCAAGGTCCAAACACCACCAGTTTATCTGCAGATGACATTCAAGAACTAAAGAGTGAATATGTCAATGGTGGTACCACAATTGTTGTTTATCGCCCCGAGGCAGCTGTAGCCTGGTTACAGACATGTCGTGATCATCCTCTGATCCAAGCTATACGGCATCGGAATCTCGGTGGTCCAATTGCCGCAATGTTGGCTCCTGATAGTCCTTGTCTAGTCATATTTGGGTCTATTCATGATGGCTGGGTTCTCAAGGCCGCAAAACTGCTTGCTGATGAGTCCCAATTTGCTGTCATGATCAGGCCACTCCGAGATGACCCATTATTGGTCTGGGAAGGGACAGACTCTCCTTCTAGAGTTGCAGGTCTATCGAATCTTGACTCGCTGCAGACAATAACAGAAACCGACCATGAGACAGATGAAGAGGAGGAATATTCAGATTCAGAGCCCGAAGAAAACACTAGCAGCACAGACAATGATGTAGGCGGAACATTACGCCTACGTGGTGGTGCAGTTGCAGATTACAACCCCTGGTTAGGACCTGTTCACGATGTCGATGTTCGACTTGATCTGGGTCCCACCATTGGTGATATATACCAGGTTGACCTTCTCACAAGAATTCAGGTAAGTTGTTTTGTTGCGGACCAAATTTGGGAACTCAAAATAGAGCTACTCTAGTTCAAAACTCAAGCTGAATATGAGAGCAAGGGCAATGATGGTTATCGACCCCAAATCGTTGCCTGGGTAAAGTTCAGTTTGCATTTGAGAAGCGGCAAGTCTGTCATTCCGGATCGATCATACAGCGACATTAGCTTCTTGGTTGAATGTCAGGAGATCTCTTCATGCCATCAGCAAGTGATCTTCACTGTATTGCAATACTTGAGCTTAACAACACTAGGTTGGAGTGCAATGATTTCATTCCGCCGCGGCACACACGGAAGACTGTCAACACAGCTTCCCAGGGAAGCTCAACAACAATGGGCCTGACTGCAGGAGTCAGCATCCCGGGACACGGGACTGCGGCTGCCAAGATGGAACATACCTCCAGCAAAAGTGAAACCAAAGTGGTGGAGAATCAGAACGACAGGGTGTGTACATTGGAAAAACAAAGTTTCACTTCATCAATGTTGTTTGTTTTATAGGTCACACCAAAATGCATTGTTCGCTACCAACAAGGCCGACGTTTAAAGATAAAACACACCTCATGTGACTCGTACAAAATTGCATATGAGGCCGCAGAAGACTTGAACAATGAGGGTACAAAGTACCCAATGGACGTCGAATTTTCTGTCGGCATTCATGTTATCGATCCCGAAACTGTGAGAGCCTTGTGCAGAACCCCCTCCGGCAGTTGACATAGCTCACCACCCGATGCAGGCAAACAACCCAGCACTCTCTGTACCCGGAATCCCAGACCTTCCTGAAACTTCTTTTCTGATTATGAACCAAACAAATCTATGGGTCAACAGTGGTGACCAGACAGAACGCCAAGGAATACTTGTGCTGACTGTGGTAAAAAAAATCATCCCGCCAGAGGTGTAAGCACTGACAGTCTATTCAGGCTCACATTCCCGATGTTCATACCAGGGACAAGGTTTATGTTTCAGAAAGTCAAGAGGTTAAGCTTGGTAAAGGGTCCATCACCCGTGAGTTGCAATGCTATCTCATTACACCGCTGATGATACGGGTACAGATACTCCGACAAATGCACAACCTGCTCCGTATTCAGCCAAGATGTCAGTCTCTGGTGTTGTTCACCCGCGGCGTGCTGAGCCCAAGGAACCCGGACGAGTCAAGAAGTTCCTGAACAAAGTTGCAGTAAAGTCATTCCTCCGACGTAAAACGGTCCCACCAAACCCTATCATTGAAACCTTGTTCATGCACGAGTTTATCTCGCGGGGCTGGGATCTTCGGCTCAACCAATGGAGGGAGCAGATGTATCCACCACTGGTTGGGAGATTCAAATTTTTCACCTCAATTTACGGTGAAAAATGTTGTTTGTTTTTCAGACATTTTTCACCGAAAAAAGAGGTGAAAAATTTAAAACTTTTTCACCACTATTTCAAGTGGAATTCAAGGTGAAAAACTTGAAACAAAACTCATAATGTTTTACACCAACTATTCACCCAAAATTCAGCGGGTTTTTCAGACATTTTTCACCGAAAAAAGAGGTGAAAAATTTAAAACTTTTTCACCACTATTTCAAGTGGAATTCAAGGTGAAAAACTTGAAACAAAACTCATAATGTTTTACACCAACTATTCACCTAAACTTCAGCGGGATTTTTACACATTTTTCACTGAGAAAAGAGGTGAAAAATTTAAACTTTTTTCACCACTATTTCAGGTGGAATTCAAGGTGCAAAACCCGAAACAAAATTTATGAGTTTTACACCAACTATTCACCCAAAATTCAGCGGATTTTTACGCATTTTTCACTGAGAAACGAGGTGAAAAATTTAAAACTTTTTTCACCACTATTTCAAGTGGAATTCAGGGTGAAAAACTTGAAACAAAATTTATAAGTTTTACACCAACTATTCACCCAAAATTCAGCGGAGTTTTACACATTTTTCAGTGAGAAACGAGGTGAAAAATTTAAAACTTTTTTCACCACTATTTCCAGTGGAATTTAAGGTGAAAAACTTGAAACAAAATTTATGAGTTTTACACCTCAAGATTCACCTCTATTGCCACCCGGAAATTGGGGTGGAAAATGTAAAACTTTATTCACAACAATATTCAGCGGAAAAAGTGCTGAAAAATTCGTGAAAAAAGTGATAAAAAAAGCGGTGAAAAATTTGAAACTGGGGTTCACATTTTTCACATATTTTTCACATATTTTTCACATTGTTTTCTACTGTAATTTTTGGTGAAAAATGTAATGAAATATACATGTTTTTTTTCTATTTCATTACATTTTTTCACCCCATTTTACACCAAGAATATGACTGAAAAAGTTAAAACATTTTTCAGAGATTTTTCACTTGGAACTGAGGTGAAAAACTTGAAATATTTGAATTCAAGTTTTTCGGTGAAAAATGTAAATTTTTTCATTTCGAATTTTCCACCTCAAAATTCACCAGTTTTTCAGGTGAAAATATTGGTGAAAAACTTGAAACCTGGTTGGCTGAAAATGTCACTTGCTTTTCTCTTCTCCAGTTTTCCCTTAAGTGTGTCACATAGTTTGGGAGGTTGCAGCCGAAGAATTGGGGTAGAGCAGCACATGTATGTTGGTGGTCAGTGACTGTATGTTCCTTGTGACTACCTCTTCCAGTGGCTTTAGCTCTTCTGAATAGAAATGGTTTTAAACTGTTTCAAAAGTACAAGATATAAGGAGACAAACTTGTAGATATGATGGGAGTGCACATGTTTTGGAACTAATTGAAGTTTGTTATTCGGTGAGCAAGCTTTCTGCTGGAGATCTGTGACAGGTCAAATACGTTGGTGAAAGTGTCCCTGGGTTTGTAGGTATGGCGGTCACTCCGCACATTTATTATTCCGGGGTTTTTTCCCACTTTTCCACCTTTTTTTCGGGTCTTTAACTTTCCATCCTTTTTTTTTGGGTGTTTTCATTCTGCTATTCTTTTCTTCCCATGGACACAGATTAGTATTCATTCAATGTGCTGGAACATGACAACTTTATGAACAAGACCTAGGGAGGACAGTGGTTTTGAACACTGCCCTACATTAGGGTTAAACACTCTTGATGGCCGAAGGTGATTGCGGTCGGTTGCATAATAAATGTGCAATGTGACTGCCATATGTAGGAACATAAGAACAACAATGGGATATTGGAAGAAAATTTGGTGGGCATGGTGGCAGAAAATCCGGTGCGGAATTGCCTCTTGTGCAGGCAAAACAATCTGAAGTGCCCAGTTTCGGTCATTTGGCTGGGAGATTTTCTACGGCAGGTCAGAGATCGCAAAGAGAGGCACTGCTGGGTCTGGGGGAGCATAACAATGGGAGAAAATTCGGTGCGGAATTGCCTCTTGTGCAGGCAAAACAAGGTAAAGTGCACAGTTTTGGTCATTTGGCTGGCAGATTTTCTACGGCAGGTCAGATATTGCAGACAGAGGCACTGCTGGGTCCATGGGCAGCGTAGCAATGCGGGTGGTATGTTGGCAAAAAGTTCGGTACGGAATTGGCAGGCAAAACAGTCTGAAGTGCCCAGTTTCAGGTATTTAGCTGGCGAATTTTCTGCTGCAGATGCGCAGCAGGTCATATGTCATGGGGGAAGGTATGTGCGAGTCTGCGGGACAGATGCCAATGCGGGTGGTATGTTGGCGGAAAATTCAGTGCGGAATTGCCTCTTGCCCAGGCAAAACAATCTGAAGTGCCCAGTTTTGGGCATTCAGGTGGCAGATTTTCTATGGTAGGTCATGTCTTTACTGATTAGTAAAGAAAGTTGAAAATCGGGAAAAAGGGTGAAAAGGTGAAAAGAAAAGGTCAGAATAGTAAATATGCAATGTGACCGCCATACTACTGCATATCTGCAGCAGAAAATTTGTAAGGACGATAACATTTGCCTGCGGGAGAGGCATTTCAGCAGTTCCACACCGATTTTTTTGCCAACATTGCACATGCATTGCTACGCTCTCCAAGGACCCCTCAGTGTCTGTTATTGCGATATCTGAGCAGCGGTAGGAAATCTGCGGGCCAGACACCTGAAAGTGGGCACTTCAGATTATTTTACCCGCGTGAGGGGCAGTTCCGCACCGAATTTTCTGCCAACATTGCACGTGTATTGCTACGCTCCCCAGGGACCCCTCAGTGTTGTTCATTGCGATATCTGACCAGCGGTAGAAAATCCGCGGGCCAGACACTCGAAAGTGGGCACTTCAGGTGGGTTTACCCGCGCAAGCTGCAATTCTGCAGCGATTTTTCTGTCAAGATGGGACGTGCATTGCTATGCTCCTCAGAGACCCATCAGGGCCTCCCTTTGCGATATCTGACCCGCAGTAGAAAATCTGCGGTCCAAATGACCAAAACTGGGCAATTTGGCTTGTTTTCCCCGCATGAAGAGATCATTTTGCCCGTGCAAGCTGCACATTCTGCACCGATTTTTCTGGCAACATGGCACACACTTTGCCACTCTCCCCAGGGACCCCTCAGTGTCCTTCATTGTGATATCTGACCGGCAGTAGAAAATCTGCGGGCCAGACACCCGGAAGTGGGCACTTCAGATTATTTTGCCCACGTGAGGGGCAGTTCCGCACCGAATTTTTTGCCAACACTGCACGCGCATTGGCACGCTTTTCAGGAACCCCTCAGTGTCTTTTATTGCGATATCTGACCGGTGGTACAAAATCCGTGGGCCAGACACCTGAAAGTGGGCACTTCAGATTATTTTGCCCGCGTGAGGGGCAGTTCCGCACTGTATTTTCTGCCAACATCGCATGTGTATTGCCGTGCTCCCCAGGGACCCCTCAGTGTCTTTCATGGCGATATCTCACCGGCGGTAGGAAATCCGCGGGCCAAATGACCAAAACTGGGCACCTTAGCTTGTTTTTCCTGCATGAGGAGATTATTGTGCCTGCGCAAGCTGCAATTCTGCACCGATTTTTCTACCAACATAGCACACGCCTTGCCGCGCTCCTCGGGGACCCCTCAGTGTCCTTCATTGCGATATCTGACCGGCAGTAGAAAATCCGTGGGCCAGACACCCGAAAGTGAGCACTTCAGATTATTTTGCCCGCGTGAGGGGCAGTTCCGCACTGAATTTTCTGCCAACATTGCATGTGCATTGCCGTGCTCCCCAGGGGCCCCTCAGTGTCTTTCATTGCGATATCTGACCACTAGTAGAAAATCCGTGGGCCAAATGACCCAAACTGGGCACTTTACCTTGTTTTTGCTGCATGAGGAGATTATTGTGCCCGCGCAAGCTGCAATTCTGCACCGATTTTTCTGCCAACACGGTACATGCCTTGCCACGCTCCCCAGGGACCCTTCAGTGTTCTCTATTGTGATATCTGGCCAGCAGTACAAAATCCGCGGGCCAACAGACCAAAACTGGGCACTTTAGTTTGTTTTTCCTGCATGAGGAGATCATTGTGGCCGCGCAAGCTGCAATTCTGCACCGACTTTTCTGTCAACATGGCACACGCCTTGCCACGCTCCCCAGGGACCCTTCACTGGCCTTCATTGCAAGATCTGGCCAGCGGTAGGAAATCCGCGGGCCAAATGATTAAAACTGGGCACTTTAGCTTGTTTTTCCTGCATGAGGAGATTGTTGTGCCCGCACAAGCTGCAGTTCTGCACTGATTCTTCTGCAAACATGGCACACGCCTTGCCGCACTCCTCAGGGACCCCTCAGTGTCCTTCATTGCGATATCTGACCGGCAGTAAAAAATCCGTGGGCCAGACACCTGAAAGTGGGCACTTCAGATTATTGTGCCCGCGCAAGCTGCAATTCTGCACTGATTTCTCTACCAACATGGCACACGCCTTGCCGCGCTCCTCAGGGACCCCTCAGTGTCCTTCATTGCGATATCTGACCGGCAGTAGAAAATCCGTGGGCCAGACACCTGAAAGTGGGCACTTCAGATTATTGTGCCCGCGCAAGCTGCAATTCTGCACCGACTTCTCTACCAACACGGTACATGCCTTGCCACGCTCCCCAGGGACCCCTCAGTGTCTTTCATTGCGATATCTGAGAAGTAGTAGAAAATCCGCGGGCCAAATGACCAAAACTGGGCACTTTAGCTTGTTTTTCCTGCATGAGGAGATTATTGTGCCCGCACAACCTGCAATTCTGCACCGATTTTTCTGCCAACACGGTACATGCCTTGCCACGCTCCCCAGGGACCCCTCAGTGTCTTTCATTGGGCCATCTGACCGGCTGTAGAAAATCCGCGGGCCAGACACCCGAAAGTGGGCACTTCAGATTATCTTGCCCACGTGAGGGGCAGTTCCGCACTGAATTTTCTGCCAACATTGCATGTGCATTGCCGCGCTCCCCAGGGACCCCTCAGTGTCCTTCATTGCGATATCTGACCAGTACTAGAAAATCCCCGGGCCAAATGACCAAAACTGGGCACTTTAGCTTGTTTTTCCTGCATGAGGAGATTATTGTGCCCGCGCAAGCTGCAATTCTGCCCCGATTTTCCTACCAACATGGCACACACCTTGCCATGCTCCCCCAGGGACCCTTCAGTGTCCTTCATTGCGATATCTGACTAGCAGTAGAAAATCTGCGGGCCAAATGACCAAAACTGGGCACTTTAGCTTGTTTCCCTGCATGAGGAGATTATTGTGCCCGTGCAAGCTGCAATTCTGCACCGATTTTTCTGCCAACACGGTACATGCCTTGCCACGCTCCCCAGGGACCCTTCAGTGTTCTTTATTGTGATATCTGGCCAGCAGTACAAAATCCGCGGGCCAACTGGTCAAAACTGGGCACTTTGGTTTGTGCTTCCTGCATGAGGAGATTATTGTGCCCGCGCAAGCTGCAATTCTGCACCGATTTTTCGGCCAACATGGCACACACCTTGCCACGCTCCCCAGGGTCCTTTCAGTGGCCTTCATTGCAATATCTGACCGGCGCTAGGAAATCCGCGGGCCAAATGACTAAAACTGGGCACCCTAGCTTGTTTTCCCTGCATGAGGAGATTACTGTGCCCGCGCAAGCTGCAATTCTGCGCCGAATTTTCTGCCAACACTGCACGCGCATTGCCACACTCCTCAGGGACCCCTCAGTGTCTTTCATTGCGATATCTGACCGGTGGTAGAAAATCCGTGGGCCAGACACCCGAAAGTGGGCACTTCAAATTATTTTGCCTGCGTGAGGGGCAGTTCCGCACTGAATTTTCTGCCAACATCGCATGCGCATTGCCGCGCTTCCCAGGGACCCCCCAGTGTCTTTCATTGCGATATCTGACTGGCGGTAGAAAATCCGCGGGCCAAATGACCAAAACTGGGCACTTTAGCTTGTTTTTCCTGCATGAGGAGATTATTGTGCCCGCGCAAGCTGCAATTCTGCACCGATTTTTCTACCAACATGGCACACACCTTGCCGCGCTCCTCAGGGACCCCTGAGTGTCCTTTATTGCAATATCTGACCGGCAGTAGAAAATCCGCGGGCCAGACACCCGAAAGTGGGCACTTCAGATTATTTTGCCCGCGTGAGGGGGCAGTTCCGCACCGAATTTTCTGGCAACATTGCACACACATTGCCACACTCCCCAGGGACCCCTCAGTGTCTTTCATTGCGATATCTGACCGGTGGTAGAAACTCCGCGGTCCAAATGACCAAAACTGGGCACTTTAGCTTGTTTTTCCTGCATGAGGAGATTAGTGTGCGCGCGCAAGCTGCAATTCTGCACCGATTTCTCTACCAACATAGCACATGCCTTGCCGTGCTCCTCAGGGACCCCTCACTGTCCTTTATTGCGATATCTGACCGGCGGTAGAAAATCCGCGGGCCAGACACCCGAAAGTAGGCACTTCAGATTATCCTGCCCGCATGAGGGGCAGTTCCGCACTGATTTTTCTGCCAACATTGCATGTGTATTGCCGCACTCCCTAGGGACCCCTCGGTGTCCTTGATTGCAATATCTGCCCGGCGGTAGAAAAGCCGCGGGCCAAATGACCAAAACTGGGCACTTTAGCTTGTTTTTTCCTGCATGAGGAGATTATTGTGCCCGCGCAAGCTGCAATTCTGCACCGATTTTTCTGCCAACATGGTACATGCCTTGCCACGCTCCCCAGGGACCTTTCAGTGTCCTCTATTGCGATATCTGGCCAGCAGTACAAAATCCGCGGGCCAACTGGCCAAAACTGGGCACTTTAGTTTGTTTTTCCTGCATGAGGAGATTATTGTGCCCACGCAAGCTGCAATTCTGCACCGATTTTTCTGTCAACATGGCACACGCATTGCCACGCTCCTCAGGGACCGCTCAGTGTCCTTCATTGCGATATCTGAGCGGCAGTAGGAAATCCGCGGGCCAAATGACCAAAACTGGGCACTCTAGCTTGTTTTTCCTGCATGAGGAGATTATTGTGCCCGCGCAACCTGCAATTCTGCACCGATTTTTCTGCCAACACGGTACACCCCTTGCCACGCTCCCCAGGGACCCTTCAGTATCTTTCATTGCGATAATCTGAAGTGCCCACTTTCGGGTGTCTGGCCCGCGGATTTTCTACCGCCGGTCAGATGGCCCAATGAAAGACACTGAGGGGTCTCTGGGGAGCGTGGCAAGGCATGTACCGTGTTGGCAGAAAAATCGGTGCAGAATTGCAGGTTGTGCGGGCACAATAATCTCCTCATGCAGGAAAAACAAGCTAAAGTACCCAGTTTTGGTCATTTGGCCCGCGGATTTTCTACTACTGGTCAGATATCGCAATGAAAGACACTGAGGGGTCCCTGGGGAGCGCGGCAATGCACATGCAATGTTGGCAGAAAATTCAGTGCGGAACTGCCCCTCACGCGGGCAAAATAATCTGAAGTGCCCACTTTTGGGTGTCTGGCCCACGGATTTTCTACTGCCGGTCAGATATCGCAATGAAGGACACTGAGGGGTCCCTGAGGAGTGCGGCAAAGCGTGTGCCATGTTGGCAGAAGAATCGGTGCAGAACTGCAGCTTGTGCGGGCACAACAATCTCCTCATGCAGGAAAAACAAGCTAAAGTGCCCAGTTTTAATCATTTGGCCTGCGGATTTTCTACCGCTGGTCAGATATCCCAATGAAAGACACTGAGGGGTCCCTGAGGAGCGCGGCAAGGCGTGTGCTATGTTGGCAGAAAAATCGGTGCAGAATTGCAGCTTGCGCAGGCACAATAATCTCCTCATGCAGGAAAAACAAGCTAAAGTGCCCAGTTTTGGTCATTTGGCCCGCGGATTTTCTACTACTTGTCAGATATCGCAATGAAAGACACTGAGGGGTCCCTGGGGAGCGCGGCAATGCACATGCAATGTTGGCAGAAAATTCAGTGCGGAACTGCCCCTCACGTGGGCAAGATAATCTGAAGTGCCCACTTTTGGGTGTCTGGCCCGCGGATTTTCTACTGCCGGTCAGATATTGCAATGAAGGACACTGAGGGGTCCCTGAGGAGTGCGGCAAAGCGTGTGCCATGTTGGCAGAAGAATCGGTGCAGAACTGCAGCTTGTGCGGGCACAACAATCTCCTCATGCAGGAAAAACAAGCTAAAGTGCCCAGTTGTAATCATTTGGCCTGCGGATTTTCTACCGCTGGTCAGATATCCCAATGAAAGACACTGAGGGGTCCCTGGGGAGCGTGGCAAGGCATGTACCGTGTTGGCAGAAAAATTGGTGCAGAATTGCAGGTTGTGCGGGCACAATAATCTCCTCATGCAGGAAAAACAAGCTAAAGTGCCCAGTTTTGGTCATTTGGCCCGCGGATTTTGTACTGCTGGCCAGATATCACAATAGAGAACACTGAAGGGTCCCTGGGGAGCGTGGCAAGGCATGTACCGTGTTGGCAGAAAAATCGGTGCAGAATTGCAGCTTGCGCGGGCACAATAATCTCCTCATGCAGCAAAAACAAGGTAAAGTGCCCAGTTTGGGTCATTTGGCCCACGGATTTTCTACTAGTGGTCAGATATCGCAATGAAAGACACTGAGGGGCCCCTGGGGAGCACGGCAATGCACATGCAATGTTGGCAGAAAATTCAGTGCGGAACTGCCCCTCACGCGGGCAAAATAATCTGAAGTGCTCACTTTCGGGTGTCTGGCCCACGGATTTTCTACTGCCGGTCAGATATCGCAATGAAGGACACTGAGGGGTCCCTGAGGAGCGCGGCAAGGCGTGTGCTATGTTGGCAGAAAAATCGTTGCAGAATTGCAGCTTGCGCAGGCACAATAATCTCCTCATGCAGGAAAAACAAGCTAAGGTGCCCAGTTTTGGTCATTTGGCCCGCGGATTTCCTACCGCCGGTGAGATATCGCCATGAAGGACACTGAGGGGTCCCTGGGGAGCACGGCAATACACATGCGATGTTGGCAGAAAATACAGTGCGGAACTGCCCCTCACGCGGGCAAAATAATCTGAAGTGCCCACTTTCAGGTGTCTGGCCCACGGATTTTCTACCACCGGTCAGATATCGCAATAAAAGACACTGAGAGGTTCCTGAAAAGCGTGCCAATGCGCGTGCAGTGTTGGCAAAAAATTCGGTGCGGAACTGCCCCTCACGCGGGCAAAATAATCTGAAGTGCCCACTTCCGGGTGTCTGGCCCGCAGATTTTCTACTGCCGGTCAGATATCACAATGAAGGACACTGAGGGGTCCCTGGGGAGAGTGGCAAAGTGTGTGCCATGTTGCCAGAAAAATCGGTGCAGAATGTGCAGCTTGCACGGGCAAAATGATCTCTTCATGCGGGGAAAACAAGCCAAATTGCCCAGTTTTGGTCATTTGGACCGCAGATTTTCTACTGCAGGTCAGATATCGCAAAGGGAGGCCCTGATGGGTCTCTGAGGAGCATAGCAATGCACGTCCCATCTTGACAGAAAAATCGCTGCAGAATTGCAGCTTGCGCGGGTAAACCCACCTGAAGTGCCCACTTTCGAGTGTCTGGCCCGCGGATTTTCTACCGCTGGTCAGATATCGCAATGAACAACACTGAGGGGTCCCTGGGGAGCGTAGCAATACACGTGCAATGTTGGCAGAAAATTCGGTGCGGAACTGCCCCTCACGCGGGTAAAATAATCTGAAGTGCCCACTTTCAGGTGTCTGGCCCGCAGATTTCCTACCGCTGCTCAGATATCGCAATAACAGACACTGAGGGGTCCTTGGAGAGCGTAGCAATGCATGTGCAATGTTGGCAAAAAAATCGGTGTGGAACTGCCGAAATACTGCGGGTCAGATATCGCAAAGGGAGGCCCTGATGGGTCTCTGAGGAGCATAGCAATGCGCGTCCCATCTTGACAGAAAAATCGCTGCAGAATTGCAGCTTGCGCGGGTAAACCCACCTGAAGTGCCCACTTTCGAGTGTCTGGCCCGCGGATTTTCTACCGCTGGTCAGATATCGCAATGAACAACACTGAGGGGTCCCTGGGGAGCGTAGCAATACACGTGCAATGTTGGCAGAAAATTCGGTGCGGAACTGCCCCTCACGCGGGTAAAATAATCTGAAGTGCCCACTTTCAGGTGTCTGGCCCGCAGATTTCCTACCGCTGCTCAGATATCGCAATAACAGACACTGAGGGGTCCTTGGAGAGCGTAGCAATGCATGTGCAATGTTGGCAAAAAAATCGGTGTGGAACTGCCGAAATACTGCGGGTCAGATATCGCAAAGGGAGGCCCTGATGGGTCTCTGAGGAGCATAGCAATGCGCGTCCCATCTTGACAGAAAAATCGCTGCAGAATTGCAGCTTGCGCGGGTAAACCCACCTGAAGTGCCCACTTTCGAGTGTCTGGCCCGCGGATTTTCTACCGCTGGTCAGATATCGCAATGAACAACACTGAGGGGTCCCTGGGGAGCGTAGCAATACACGTGCAATGTTGGCAGAAAATTCGGTGCGGAACTGCCCCTCACGCGGGTAAAATAATCTGAAGTGCCCACTTTCAGGTGTCTGGCCCGCAGATTTCCTACCGCTGCTCAGATATCGCAATAACAGACACTGAGGGGTCCTTGGAGAGCGTAGCAATGCATGTGCAATGTTGGCAAAAAAATCGGTGTGGAACTGCTGAAATGCCTCTCCCGCAGGCAAATGTTATCGTCCTTACAAATTTTCTGCTGCAGATATGCAGTAGTATGGCGGTCACATTGCATATTTACTATTCTGACCTTTTCTTTTCACCTTTTCACCCTTTTTCCCGATTTTCAACTTTCTTTACTAATCAGTAAAGACATGACCTACCATAGAAAATCTGCCACCTGAATGCCCAAAACTGGGCACTTCAGATTGTTTTGCCTGGGCAAGAGGCAATTCCGCACTGAATTTTCCGCCAACATACCACCCGCATTGGCATCTGTCCCGCAGACTCGCACATACCTTCCCCCATGACATATGACCTGCTGCGCATCTGCAGCAGAAAATCCGCCAGCTAAATACCTGAAACTGGGCACTTCAGACTGTTTTGCCTGCCAATTCCGTACCGAACTTTTTGCCAACATACCACCCGCATTGCTACGCTGCCCATGGACCCAGCAGTGCCTCTGTCTGCAATATCTGACCTGCCGTAGAAAATCTGCCAGCCAAATGACCAAAACTGTGCACTTTACCTTGTTTTGCCTGCACAAGAGGCAATTCCGCACCGAATTTTCTCCCATTGTTATGCTCCCCCAGACCCAGCAGTGCCTCTCTTTGCGATCTCTGACCTGCCGTAGAAAATCTCCCAGCCAAATGACCGAAACTGGGCACTTCAGATTGTTTTGCCTGCACAAGAGGCAATTCCGCACCGGATTTTCTGCCACCATGCCCACCAAATTTTCTTCCAATATCCCATTGTTGTTCTTATGTTCCTACATATGGCAGTCACATTGCACATTTATTATGCAACCGACCGCAATCACCTTCGGCCATCAAGAGTGTTTAACCCTAATGTAGGGCAGTGTTCAAAACCACTGTCCTCCCTAGGTCTTGTTCATAAAGTTGTCATGTTCCAGCACATTGAATGAATACTAATCTGTGTCCATGGGAAGAAAAGAATAGCAGAATGAAAACACCCAAAAAAAAAGGATGGAAAGTTAAAGACCCGAAAAAAAGGTGGAAAAGTGGGAAAAAACCCCGGAATAATAAATGTGCGGAGTGACCGCCATACCTACAAACCCAGGGACACTTTCACCAACGTATTTGACCTGTCACAGATCTCCAGCAGAAAGCTTGCTCACCGAATAACAAACTTCAATTAGTTCCAAAACATGTGCACTCCCATCATATCTACAAGTTTGTCTCCTTATATCTTGTACTTTTGAAACAGTTTAAAACCATTTCTATTCAGAAGAGCTAAAGCCACTGGAAGAGGTAGTCACAAGGAACATACAGTCACTGACCACCAACATACATGTGCTGCTCTACCCCAATTCTTCGGCTGCAACCTCCCAAACTATGTGACACACTTAAGGGAAAACTGGAGAAGAGAAAAGCAAGTGACATTTTCAGCCAACCAGGTTTCAAGTTTTTCACCAATATTTTCACCTGAAAAACTGGTGAATTTTGAGGTGGAAAATTCGAAATGAAAAAATTTACATTTTTCACCGAAAAACTTGAATTCAAATATTTCAAGTTTTTCACCTCAGTTCCAAGTGAAAAATCTCTGAAAAATGTTTTAACTTTTTCAGTCATATTCTTGGTGTAAAATGGGGTGAAAAAATGTAATGAAATAGAAAAAAAACATGTATATTTCATTACATTTTTCACCAAAAATTACAGTAGAAAACAATGTGAAAAATATGTGAAAAATATGTGAAAAATGTGAACCCCAGTTTCAAATTTTTCACCGCTTTTTTTATCACTTTTTTCACGAATTTTTCAGCACTTTTTCCGCTGAATATTGTTGTGAATAAAGTTTTACATTTTCCACCCCAATTTCCGGGTGGCAATAGAGGTGAATCTTGAGGTGTAAGAGTTACTCCGGACTGGAGATCAAAAATCAGAAATCAGAAATCGGAAATCGTTTTGCGTGAGGTAACGCGGTGACACATCGGTCCGGTGCTACCGCCGGCTAATCTAGATAATCTCTACCTCTTCTCCCGTCGTTTCTTGCAATGCCCCCGCCCACTGACCCTCAGGAGCGGGCCAGATGGGTCGTCACTATTGCTGCTTCCCTTATCCAGTACATTATATACGGTGTAATGGTGCACGTTGGGCCCCAGTTCCTGAAGGAAGATCTACACACTTCCGTGCTCTCTGGGCGGGCCTGGCTCAATGAGCTGCTTGTGGGGCATCCTGACCGCATCTACATAGCCATGGGCATGCGCCGCCATGTCTTTTTGGCCCTGGTCTTCCAAATTCGTCTTCTGGGATATATGGAAGCTCAGCAAGCACGGATTGAGCTAGATGAATCCCTAGCAATCTTCTTGTACACTTGCGTCACTGGACTAGCGATAGACCATGTCGCTGAGCGATTCCAGCACTCTCATACAACAATATCACAGTATGTACCTTATTTTTCTTGAGTTGATAGAGGCTAACTTTGTGCTTGCAGCCACTTCCGAAAGGTCCTCGATATTCTCTCTTCTGCCGAATTTTACACACGATATGTCCGCCTCCCCGCCGCGGGTGACCCTCCTGCCGATGAGATCCGACAGAATCCCAAGTGGTGGCCATACTTTCGCAACGTACTTGGCGCAATCGATGGAACTCACATCAACTGCTCCCCATCTGCGGCTGAGCTTCATACAGCACGGAATCGCAAAGGTGGGGTGACACAGAACTGCTTGGCTGCTGTGTCATTCAACATGCGCTTCCTGTTTTTTGTGAGTGGCTGGGACGGCTGTGCGGCGGATGCGACAATGTACAATAATGCTCGCCTCGCTGGTTTCACAATTCCGCCTGGCAAATGCTATCTTGCAGATGCAGGGTTCGGGATTTGTGATGCACTCCTCATTCCCTACCGTGCTGTTCGGTATCATCTGGCCGAATGGGCTCGTTGGGCACAGCGGTACTTCATAATCATTCTGGTATTGCTCCGAGCTGAAGATAGCTAAGTCCACAGAACTACAAAGAACTGTACAACCTTCGACACGCCTCAGCTCGGAACGTTGTGGAGCGTATCTTTGGTGTTCTCAAGCATCGATGGACCATTTTAACCCGTGCACCCCACTATGACATGGTCGCACAGGCAAAAATCCCGTCTGCTCTGGTTGCACTGCACAATTTCATATTGGACCATGATGAGACGGACCTTGAGCGCTGGATTGGAAATCCTGATGCACTGGACAACCTCATGGGTCTGCGCCGGGACGACCAGATTGACTTCGGGCGACTGGCCGGCTCTTTGAACACATCAGCAGCAGAGAAACGTCGCGCAGAGACTACCCGTGATCAGATTGCACACGCGATGTGGCAGGGTTATCAGCAGTATCTGGAAGAACGGATGGACATTGACCAAGATAATTACGGTGACCTACAGCCTGCAGAGCTAGACTAGTATATTTTCTATGCAGACTATACGTAAATTTAAAAGCGCTCAATGAGGATCTCCGCCACGGCATTGCGGCCTTCCACGGTCTTCTCAGCCACATACGCATCGGCGGCCTTGGGGTCCTTCGTGAAAATGAGGTTGAGTGTCGCACGTTCGCGCTCAGAGAGGGACCCGGCCTCCCGATCAGCGACGGCAAGCTGGCGGGCACGCTCAACCTGTTTGGTCGGGGAGACTGCAGACGACTTCTGCGGCATGAAGCAGTCGCGGATTGCATTCCCAACGCGGTCAACAGATCCCCCGATTGCCAAAAGTGCATCAGCACCACTGGTTTTACCCTTTTTCGCAGTCCACGGTGTCGAAAATTCGTCCGAAGCTGCGCGCTTCACACCACTCGACGGCACTCCAAGTGGAGCCATGGGCGTGGCGGCATTGGACGGCGTAGCGGGAATGGAGGCGGATGCGGGTCCTGGAACCGTGGGGAGTCGCGGAGGTGTAGGTGTATGAGCTGGGATCAATGCGCCAGGTTGAGTGAAACTTCCTGGCTGCGAGACACCAGACTGCGTCTGAGACCAGTCGGAGAAGGGCTGGGACTGGGACCGCATCGCCTGCGTCTGAGACCAGTCGGTGATGAGCTGGGACTCGTCGTCGAAAAACTGTGACGGTGGCGGGAAGTCGAACTCGAGGTCGGAGGGAAGTTGTGGCTGAGACCCGCCACCGGAGTCCTGAGACGGTGCAATTGAAGGGATGGCGAGGACGGCAGGGTTGAAGACATTCATGCCTCGGGCACGTGTGGGGAGGATGTCTTTGACGTCGTCAAAGAACTCCCAGCCTTTGGTAGCGAAGGGCTTGAAGACGGGGTGCTGCTTACTGAACTCCTTCCACTCGTCGCGGTTGGCATCGCAGACGCTGAACCCAGCCAGCTGGTCGTAGGTCCATCCGGATGCCCCGGGGTACCGTTTTTGTTGGACCAAGACGAGCGCGTCGTGGATCTTTTTCATCTGAAAGCAGGTGAGCGCGACACAAAATGGTGAGTGTATAATGACGCACCCCAGCCCAGATACCCTTGATTGAATTGGCATTCTTGGGTGCTCCCTTGGCCGGTGGACCACGGGCAACCATGTGCGCGGCGGCCGACTCCAAGCACGTCTGGTCCCAGCTCCCTCCCTGCCCAATCTTATCCTTGATGGTCTTAAAATACGCGACGAGCGCGATTTTGTCGTTGGGATCAGTAGTCCAGTCACAGGGCTGACCACCGGGAGCCATTCGGGGGCCGTAGACGCGTGGAGAGACGATATACGAGGTGAGCACCGGTGAGCGGCGGAGCGAAAAAGCGTGGGACCGATGTGTCACCGCGTTACCTCACGCAAAACGATTTCCGATTTCTGATTTCTGATTTTTGATCTCCAGTCCGGAGTAACTCTAAAACTCATAAATTTTGTTTCAAGTTTTTCACCTTAAATTCCACTGGAAATAGTGGTGAAAAAAGTTTTAAATTTTTCACCTCGTTTCTCACTGAAAAATGTGTAAAACTCCGCTGAATTTTGGGTGAATAGTTGGTGTAAAACTTATAAATTTTGTTTCAAGTTTTTCACCCTGAATTCCACTTGAAATAGTGGTGAAAAAAGTTTTAAATTTTTCACCTCGTTTCTCAGTGAAAAATGCGTAAAAATCCGCTGAATTTTGGGTGAATAGTTGGTGTAAAACTCATAAATTTTGTTTCGGGTTTTGCACCTTGAATTCCACCTGAAATAGTGGTGAAAAAAGTTTAAATTTTTCACCTCTTTTCTCAGTGAAAAATGTGTAAAAATCCCGCTGAAGTTTAGGTGAATAGTTGGTGTAAAACATTATGAGTTTTGTTTCAAGTTTTTCACCTTGAATTCCACTTGAAATAGTGGTGAAAAAGTTTTAAATTTTTCACCTTTTTTTTCGGTGAAAAATGTCTGAAAAACCCGCTGAATTTTGGGTGAATAGTTGGTGTAAAACATTATGAGTTTTGTTTCAAGTTTTTCACCTTGAATTCCACTTGAAATAGTGGTGAAAAAGTTTTAAATTTTTCACCTCTTTTTTCGGTGAAAAATGTCTGAAAAACAAACAACATTTTTCACCGTAAATTGAGGTGAAAAATTTGAATCTCCCAACCAGTGCACCCTTGACAAGAACTTTCCATCGATCTGAAGGGGACGATGTCGCGGTTTGGAAAGTAGCGGTGGAAGACCGAGCACCGAAAACCAAGGGAAAAGAACGAGAACAAGGTAGGTAGGCACACCACAGGCCATCAGTTTTCTGACTTTCAATTCAGCCCTAAATGTTGATGTACTGCCATCGAGAAACAATGCGATAGGGGGCGTCTCTACAGATGCGAGCTCCACGATGGACAGTCAACAAACATCTACCTCCCTTGGCACACACACACCTGCGACTGGGGTCTCGATCGTTTCAGCTGACCATCAGGTGACGGAGAAGATAGCTGGACCATCAAATAGTAAATCGTAACTGTACTACTTACCGGCTATTGAGCTGGGAACCGTACTAGTAGTGTATCCGAGCCGTCCAAAGGACAATGTCATATTTAACCAAAATTAGGTATCGTGCATGTCGGGAGAATCGAACGAGAATTGTGGTCAGCCCATATTTCAACCTCGAGTCTTGCTCCGATGCTTACTGGATTCATGTTTGATCTGTGCCTTGATTCGCCGGAGTATCTCGATTCTTCGGTGATATTGTCCTTGAGTGCGTGCACAGTTATCCATGGTGTATGTTAAGGGAGCAAGAAGATAAATATACAGTTCAAACAGATGTGGTAGTGAGAAGCAGGGGAATTTTCCGTCCCAGAATCGGTTGTGCTTTGACTTCCCATATTGAAGAGGCATCCATCAAACATTCGCGCTTCCGAGTGGTCAGAATCAGTGCTGCTTGTATTGTTTGCAACTACCCGATGTTCGCTTACGCGCTGTCGCGTCGATCCGTAGGCGGCTTTCAACTCCACCCTAAGCCGCGGAGCCGAGGTTGTCGGGGATGTCGTTCGGACGTTCGCAGTATGTTTTGATTTTAGTTAGGGATGGAAATATTGTTGCAAGAAATTTGGTCGTCTGCGATTGTACGTGGGACACGCTGACATCGAGGATGCGCAGCGTGTCGTGAAACGCAACGATATCCGTCGAACTGTTCCCGAGGCTCAGTCGAGCCGACCAGGGGTCGGGCGAGGGCTGAGCAATTAACAGCGGGCGAACTTTGACATGTGGGCGCGGCTACCGAACTTTCAACCGGCTCTGTTGGAGTGCTAGCGAAACCTTCTAGCTTTAGTGCTTTCAGTATTAGCAGTTTTCCTTTGCCTTTTCTGACCCAGAGGTTCCCTCGATATCAGAATGCTGCTGAATCAAGCAAGGGGCTCCCATTTCAAGAGTGGTTCAATGTACCTCCAGGATGGTCCAGTTTAACCCTCTGAGCACAATTGTATAGGGCATCCCGGCCTCATTTGAGAGTAATGACGAGAACGGTGGGACTCGGTGTTAGTGGGACTCGGCTAAAGCTTGCTTAGCCTCGCTTAACGTCGGCTAACGACCTGTCAGTGGGACTCATCATCCGATAAACACGGAGAGTGGAACTGACGCGTCGCGGCCATCACTGAATCAATATGGTGATGGCACTCCGAATAAGCAGTAAAAAACGAATTACAGCTCTTTGCGGAACTTAGGGCGCGGCCTGTTTTTTTTTTTTTTTGTCAAATTTTCTCATTATTGTTGTTGCGAGCTCAAATCTTGGCCGATTCCCTTGAAAACATGACCGATCGATTCGCATGGCGATTCCGGAGGGCATCTCGTCCCTGTATTTTCGATGGCATGATCTAAGTTATGATATATGGAAATTCCGGTGTTTTCGTGCAGAAACACTGTACTGCTGGATATATGGCCCTGGGAAACTTAGATTTTTGTTTTGAAACACTAAGGACCGTTCCCGAGGGCATCTCGAAGCCAGAATTAGTTTCTAATCCCTCCAGTAAATCAAAAAGGGTGATCAAATTCATCATATAATTGAAGCACATTGTTTAGGCCATGGGGCGGTCACGGACGAATTTTGGCTTCGAGGTGCCTTCGAGAATGATCTTTAGTACTTCAAAAGAAAAATCTAACTTGCCCAGGCCCGTATCTCTAGCATTATAGTAGTTCTGCATGAAAACACCGAAATTTCCACATATGGTAACTTAGATGATGCCATCAAAAATGCAGGGACGAGATGCCCTCCGGAATCGCCATGCGAATCGATCGGTCATATGTTCAAGGGAATCGGCCAGGATCTGAGCTCGCAACAACAAGAATGAGAAATTTGAGAAAAAAAAAAAAAACAGGCCGCGCCCTAAGTTCCGCAAAGAGCTGTAAGCCTGTTAAAAGTCCGGGAGAGCTCCATGCAGTGGGCCCCGTGGTGAGCGACAGCACCACGCAGTGGGCCTCCGCGGCGAGCGGCAGCCCCGCGCAGCGGTCGGGGTCTGGGGTGGAAACCCCCAGCCGTCCGAATGAAGAAAGGCTAAAGAAAACAGCAAAACAACCTCAATGAAATTCTGGACATGCCGGCAGGCCAAAGGAGGGGGGTCCTGGGGGGAACACCGTTCCCCCCAGTGTGCAATATAGCAGGCATGCCTTAAAAACCTGCCAGCGGAGCCAGGGTGCCGATATTGATCTTTTTGATGCCGACTGATGGAATTCAGATCAACAGTGGGACTCGCGTAATTGTGCGAGTCCCACTCCCACTCTTCTTGTTGAAGATGGACAGAGTGGATGGATGGCGTCTCTGAGACTGGGAATCCCGCGGTATCGCTGCGCAAAGGATCTATGGTGGTGGTCTAAGACAAGCTGCGTAATCATCAAAGTTAATGCTACAGCCAAACACTCGCACACACAGGCTGCCTCTACACTCGACCCGATCTCCCTACTACATTGTATATACTCCTCATTTGAGGCCGTTCTTGAGGTAGAGAGCAAAAGATTATTCCTATATTTGCGCGTGGAAATGTGTACGTGAGTGTCTAGCCATGCCCAATGCGGTTCCCATCAATCCATCAATCACTGCCGATGCAGTCCGAAAAATAAAAGTGACTTGAAAATGAGTCAAGATGGTCTGGAAACATCTTTGATTGTGATACAAGCACTAAATACTGTGTGTCTGCCCCCAAACTCCCAACCCGTGTGTATTCTGAGGCGAGATGGTACATAGGGACTTCCCAAAAAGGCAATTTCCCACGGGGGGCGGGGGGGTCCAGCCACTGAGCTGAAAAATATATATCAAGTCGGTGTATATATTTCGGGTAATGGAATCCCATTGGAATCAAGACCCGGATCGGGGCGGCAAATGAAGCCGAAGCCCGGAGATGGCGGAGCTTAACTTGAAAGGACTTGAGACAGACAGGCATAATCTTACAAAGAGTAGGAAACAAAAGATTTACACGTGTTTAAGCCGCCCCGGGTGAGGCGAGCTGTAGATCGAGGTGAAGGGTACTGAATAGTCTGGTTTGTAAACAGGATTATAAACACCTGTTTATAAACCGGGTTTTATATTCCTCGACCAGGATGGCCGGTTGAGTGCAGCCAAAGAAATCGCCGTCCGCAGGGGGACAGCGGTTTTTGGCGGTGGGTTTATAAACCCAAGTTTATAAACCAGTTTTTTATTGCTCGGGAATAATGAACAGCGCCGTACTGAACAGCACGAAGGATAAGAATTGAAGAACCAGAAATCTGGCCAAGGATTGATTGCAACGAGACAAACGTCCTTTGATACATAGATAACGAACTGATTTAAACCCAGAACTGTGCGACTACATACAGGAAATATTTTTTTTCGCTCCATGGCCACGAGCCCAGAAGGCGAACACCACAACCCGCGAACGCATGGAGTGTATAGGAATTGCATTTCCGAGCACCCGACTGAAGTTATATAGAGCGGTCGAGCCAACGCACCCGACGCCAGAAAGGTCTGCTTCCGTGCTCAGAAAATTACGCGCACCGGCCGTTCGAGGTCCAGTTGGTTGCGTATACGCATGTGGCGCAATGCTCGGATGCACTTTGCCACGAATGGCCCGAGGCCGACTGCAAAATCAGTCCCGAGCGACATCGACGCCGCCGTTCATTTTTCTTAAAGAAAGAAATAGGGTTGGGGAAGCGCCCAAAATCCCGAGGACGCATAACAAAGTACTCGGCGCCGCAGCGCCAAAGGGAGTCGCACTGGCTGAACGAAGAGGGCAGTGTCCCCGCACATGCACCCGGTGCGGGTTGAAATCGAAAATTTGGTGCGTCAAATAGCAGAGTACAATATCACTACCGCAAACGAAGGATTTGAAGAAGTATTCGGCGGGCTGGGGCGGAATTTGGTACCCCAAATAACCGCCCACAGTAGCGGGCGCCTAAGATCCCACTGAAGCAAACGAGAACCTTCGGCGCCGCGGGGGCCCAGTACTTGCTGGAGGGAGAGGGCAGTCTTCGCGCACATAAGCGCCGGGTGCGGGGGAGGCATTGGGGTCGAAGTCGAAAATTCGGACACACGCACGCCTAAAACCTGACCACGCCAACGAAGCTTTGGCTTCACAGCGCGGACCACGAGCCCAGCACTCCCTGTAAGAGGAGGATAGGCCTGCGCGCAAATGCGCCCGGCGTGTAGTGTTGTTGGCAGAAGTCTGCCATTCTGCCTGGCTCAATGGCAGAATGGCTGGCAGAATGGCTCAATCCAGGTCACTCTGGCAGAATTTGGCACATTTAGTCGCAGAATCTTGCGGATCTTTTGATTTTGATTTTTGAGGAGGGGAAGGCAGTTATGATGTGGTCCAATACTGTACTATTACGACCATTGGTTCAGGTGACGGGTGACGGACCTTCGTGAACCGAACCAATTTGGCGTCGGTGACGGTGACATTTCAATTTTCGGGCTCAAGTAGGCGAGAAAACTGTGAAAAAACCTCGGCCGGCAGGCGCCGAAACCTACCGACCGTCCATTTATGGGAATTTAAGCTGATTGCCGATCAATGAACCACTTACCCAGTGAACCTTTGTGGTGACAGGTGACAACCCGTGAACCTTTGGTCATAATAGTACAGTATTAAGAAACAATCAGAAAGGTTTCGTATTGATTATTCTGCTAGCAGATGGTTCCTAGTGGTGACTGAGTGGTAAAGAGATCAAAATGTATGCGTGGGAAAGTTGAGTTGCGGGTCGGAACGACCAACAAATTAATAAAATAGTGTTGTCCCGGGTCCGGAGTGGTGCCCATGGAGACTTGAGAGTTATTATAACCTACTGCGAGACGACTTGGGATGCTCACGAAGAGCTAATGTCAAAATAACCGCCAGTTGCCCGAAATGCCGAAATTGATCTGCCGAATTCTGCCACAATTCTGCCTGCCAATCTGCCTGGCAGAATGGCTTGATCACCTCAGAATAATTCTGCCCCCTACACTACCGGCGTGATGAAGGGAGTAGCGTCGGAAATTCGATGCAAATAACTGCCCACAGCAGCGGACGCCGAAAATCTCAACGCAGAGAAATGAGCTGATCTCGGGAAACTGGTGGAAAGAAAGGACGGAGGTAAACGGGCGCTTGCGGTCGCGATCATACAGGAACATGGAGTGGGACAGCCGTGGCCGTGTTCAGCATGGACGCAGAAATATTACTACTATAAATTGGTGCGGCGAGAGCACCCGTTGTTTAGAGAATAATCGTGAGGATACGCAAAAAAAAAGAGGACGGGGAGGACGTACCTCACATTGTTCTCCACCTCAGCGTGCACCCGCGCCGCGCAGGGCACGGTTGACCCCGCACATCACCGATCCCGACAAGGATAGGGGCTTGCTTGCCCCACCACATCGCCAATCCGAGGCAGCACCAATGTACAAGGATGAAGAAACAGAGCCGACGACAGTGAACGAGCTCCACCTGACGTGGGAGCTTGAGCTTGATATACGAGCCAGATCAGGCGAACGGAAATTGGAATCATTTAATCTGAGAAGGATGTACGACGTCGGTACCTCAGCGTTGCGCGACTCGAACTAAGACGAAATCCCCCGCGGGCGCTGCGGTCCCGAAACCTCAGAAGCAGCAGGCTGCAGCGCTCCTGTAGCCCGAACACCCCCCATAACCCGAAGAATCGCTGACGTTACAGAGGCAATGAAGAGCTGAGGAGGACACGGTACGACCACACTGGTCTGCGCACGCATACGCACCGCCGCGATGAAGGCGCTCGGGATCGGGGATATGGCAAGACCTCATCCGTTATCGACGCAAAGACGGTTGGTGCGCTCGACGACGGCAGAGATTACGCGTACGCGCACACGTGCACACCCGCCGCCTCAAATCCGTGGCGCTGGGGAATTCGTGAGACAAGGATGGAGAGTCGAAGCTGCAAGCGCACCTTGATATGCATGTACTATTTCCATTCTCGGGCGAAAACGCACGGATCGCGAACGCCCGTCCGCGCGTCCCTACGGCCTGCGCGAATTTAAGCAGCACCAAAACCTACCTTCGACCAGATCAGCCGCCAGGTAAGTCCCTTCCCGAACCCTGAGCCAGGCGGCTATCACTGCAGGGAAAAGGTCTGCGAGCACGAAACGAGGATTCAGAGAGGGAGAATAGGGACACGCGGACCAGGACACACGCGCTGCTTTGAAAACACGGCGTCGCGACGAAGCAGCCGCTACGGAGGACGATGCTGGCAAGTCCCGCATACACCCATTTCGAAATAAGAAAGATGGCCGAGGGGATGAGATGCGCGTCGCGTATGAGGGGCGGGGTGGAAATGTACGCGTCGTGGTGTGTTGCCGGAAAGCTTGAGGGAGGTGCCACCACTGGGAGGACGGGAACCACACTTGCGAGTGAGCTAACGCACCAGGAGGCTATCCAAGCGAATCGAGCGCGCACGAACCCGACGGCTCGATGGAGGCCGCGCGCTAGCGCAATGATGTCACAGAATGGGCGTTGTTGCAGATTTCGGTGGGACGGAGCGGAGGGGTGTGCTGCCCAACTCGCGCAGGAGGATAATGGGAGTGGTGGAGTGGTAGCGCGGTGGACGACGCACAAAATCGGGCCGGTAACCGGTAGCAGAGTACAGCCACTGTTAGCCGACACCACGCGCCAACGCGCCTCTTCCTCGCCCTCCGACGAGCTTGATAGCCCCTCGGCCGTCTCATGTATTGCTGCTTTCTTTTGGTTTCACTTTTCTTGTCCTCTAAACAACTAGAACTCTCCCCGACTCCCTTGAAATTCAATCCGGCGAATCGGCGGCGATCATCTTACTGGCAGTTCTTCGTTTCTGTCTGCGGCCTCCCAATCAACCGGATGGATGGCGGCAATGCATCCGCAGAAGAAGATCTGGGTTGGGAATACTCAGAAGTAATCAGCTACTGCAATGATCCTCGAAAAATTGGAAAGTGCTAGGTGCGAACAACGTTCTACATGTTTTAACCGCAAAATCAGTACTTCAAATGCTATAGTCCTACCCTCGCAGTCTACGCCTACTCCCGAACCCGAGCCTGTAAAGCGAAAACCGGGGTGCCCCAACGGGTCATTAGAAGACACCTGTTCCCGGTGCCGGCTCCCAAGCGTCTCAATCGACCTCCAGGGACCGGGAAAATTTAATTAGCTCGTCTCGCGGGCAAAATTGAGCTCGAGCCTGTTAAAAACCCCGTCGGACGTCCTTGTTTGCGTTCACCGCCGCCGAGAACGACCGAAACTCGACCGTGAGGAGAATCATGTTTAAGCTCGGACTGATATCTAGATACTTTTGTAGGCCATCGAGGGAGCACCACCTCCTCTCAATCCAGATAGTCTGCACGTACTTCAGACGGAGGATGGCCGGTTCATCGTGCCGGAGCGCATACATACTGTCCCAAACCCGAAATACAGTACCTTGACCAAACGGCCTTATGATACCGCAGTGACAACGGGGCTAGTGCCGAAGCCACCATGTTTTCTACACCGGGAGCATCGTCGTGGGTAGAATCGTCGCGGCCGCGGCAGCGAAGAACGTGGCACCCATAACTGTGGACCTTGGAGGTAAGTACTAGTCTCCCGTGTTCATTGACGCCGATTCAGGAACACCGATCTCGAACTGGGGCGGAACGAATCCCGTGGACCCGGGGGAACCGGCAGAATGCCGGGCAGGTCGGTTTTTGCATTCCACTTCTTGCTTGAATTTGTTGTTTCGCTTTGCGTCGCCCTGGCCCCTGACTAAATTTCGGTCCCGCGCGCACACCCGGACGCCACAGTCAAAACGTTCAAGAAGGTGTCCATACGAATCTCTTTGGCCCCATCCCAAGGGTGCTTTGGATCCCCTCTCGGAGTTGGGAGGGAGCCATTCTGAATACAAGCCACCCCGAGCGCCTTACGAAGCTCCTCGGCCGCCCCAAAGGCACCCGCTCACGGCGTTAACACAGAGGGAACCGGACGGATCGAGCCTGCGCCCGTGGCTGATGTCACAACGGACGATGCACTGATGGACGGGTATCCAAGCTCTATGATTGCTCGCAGTTAAAGTTGTATGCACCGACAGCGAGATATCTGGCCCAGTCTTTCCAATCGTCCCTGTCGAGGACGTCCACGAGGCCATGAAGATTATCCGTTAACGGTTCCTTTTTCGCTTGATTCAGTCTCGAGAGAGCGCTGATTATCGTTTAACCAGGCCCGTTCCGCTGGTGATTTATGGCTTTACGAATGGCGACAACACCAACGGTGCGATTCAACATTTGATCCTCCTTTCATGATTCAATTCCCAGTTCTTACATCCACGAAGAGCGGACTCGGAACACTTATCTTGAACGATACCTTCGTCCAGCTCGGAGGTATGAATACACACTCCGTTCCTGATTAAATACTTACTTACCCAGTGCACGAAATGCCCTTCGGGGCAAGGAGACTCGGGATGTACGTCTCTCCTCCTTCTACTTGCACCATTACCCATTCATTTATTTACGCTATGCTTCCATAGATGACTCATACGGACAAGTTCTCCTTCGGCACCTATCAACGTTCCTCCCGCGTTCGGCGTACGCTCCTCCGTTTCTTACCGTGGCAACAAATCTGATAACCCCAAATCTTCAGTACGGAGCCTCTTTCAGACTCGGTACCCCCCTATACTGAAGAAGCTTTTGGAGGCGTTCTCGCAGGGATGAAGTTGTAGGTGCCTGAAGTCGAGATTGAAGATTCATTTGACAACCAGCACTATTATTATGTAACATTTTTTCTGGGTGGTGTCGATTCAAGATTGCGGTGAATGGAAGATCCGTCCCAAACATGTTCGATACTCTATCAGTGGAAATATAACGGAGAACAGAAGATTGAGAACACACATCGAACTCGGTGATTGGGTTCGCAGAACTACCTAAGGGAAAGAAAACTCCACCGATGGAAACGCAGTGCGATAGACATCGTCATCTATAGTTTGCGCACCAATGGTCACCCTCTGAAGTCGGCAGCCGGATTTCGATATGAAGGAGGAAAGTGAATGAATGGGGTCCTTGAGGAATTTTCCCGAGATGTGTAGTTCGCGCAGGGCCGGAACAATGAGTGTCTCCAGATATCCCATCGCTGTACGGCGGACACCCTTCGGGGGGCCGAGCAGCAACGATTGTAAAGACGGGAGTATCGTGTCGCCCGGCAGGCCGACGTCGTCTTCGGTGTCGAGAATCAATTTGCAGTGGATTAAGCGGGATGTTTGCCGTAAGATTGGGGTGCATTCGGATGGAAAAACCCCGTTTAACTCCATGGACACCTAATGTGCCCACCTAACCCCTCTAGTTAGAGAGGGAACGTGGGGGGGTTCCCTCTCTAACTAGAGGGGATTAGGCAAATTCACGGGAATCTCTTATATCCGTAATCTGAGGGACTTAGGGTAAGTGCCCAACGCCGTCCACCAACTATATTGAGTGCCCCACTGCCATTCCCGACATCCCTTCACCATCACCGCCGCCGCCGCCGTCACCATCGTCGTCGTCGGTGTCACCGTCACCCATCACGACACCACAATCACATCAACAACACCTGCCGCCCATCACACCGATGCTCAACAGTGTCCCCGACATCATCCCCATCAAAAAAATGTCCCGAGCACCGCTGCGACCCCCCGAACGCTGTCCCGACGTCGCCATCAACGACGGGCATCAAAAAATGAAAAAGTTTCGTATTGATTCTACGAGCCCAGCCGTGCAATCGAAATGGGATGCGCCTCAATACCCGTAAAATTATAGCGATTTTGATCTCTTGATGGCGCATCAAAACACACTGAACACTTGAAATATTGCGGTACTTCCAAATATTCGATGAGAATCACAATACATAAGACCATGGTTGAGGTATAGCAATATAATTACCAACTTTTAGCAGATTTGGAACGATTTTGTGCAAGGAGTTAGTGGACATTCAAGCAAATAACAGTCTTGGGACACACATTTCCTTGACCTTTCCTCTTTGCAATGATGTGTTGGGTGCCAATTTGTTAACACAGCCTAGCCTTCTTATTTCTTGAGTGCTAGTAAGCTTGCAAGGAAGTCAATGGAAGGGGTGGCCACTAACTTCCTGTTGCGTCCACCAACTTCTCGGTCAAAGAAGTTGGTGGACCAGAGAAGTTGGTGGACTCAACAAGAAGTTGATGGACCACAGTGTTTGTTACATGTTCTTAGCAGTAAATTAGAGTTGTAAGACCATATATTACCGTTGAATAAGGTCTATCAAGTTGATTGCACCTCGGGATAAAAGAAATCAGAGTTTTGATTGACAGGCTTCCTTTTTGGGACACTAACACCTCACAACCCAAATAGGAAGGTTCGCTTATCTGGCCCCAAATTAAGCTGTTTGGAACGATCTAATTGTGTGTTTATGTTTTCTTAGGCTATAAAAGCCATTCAGAGTTTGAAGTCTATGGCATTGAATTGATGGGGTGAAAATAGCGAAAATTGATTAGGTGTGCTTTGGTCAAGTATCTTGGCCAAATGGCAGTCAGAGCGACTTTTGAGTGTCCTTTCAGTTGCTGTTAGGCTACCAACACAGATTGTAGGGCATAATTAATAGCTTATTGAGAAGGAAATGCACATCTTGAATATATTGATGAAGAGGTGTTTGGGTTTGATATGTGTTCTCCTATGATATACAAAGCTCTAAACCATGTCAGTGGAAGTGAAACCACTTATCTGAACTGGAAAGGGGGTTAGGTGGCGTTCAGGTAACCCCATACCTAGTGATTTGGAGTGATCTTATTTTACATTCTTGTTTACCATGTTCATTATATCAGATGTGCTTGAGTGATTGCTAATGGGTTCTTGTTCATTGAGATAGGCTATAAAAATGATTTGAACCGAAAATACTGGTAATAATATCATGTGATACTCGAAATGGGAAATATTTTGATTTTGGTTGTTTCATGAACAGAGCCTCAAGGAGGCCATAGTTTGTGAACTGGAGAGTATAGGCTATTTCACATCGAGTATCTACACCCAAATACACTGTATTTCATCTATTTCAATACACCTTTGGCTGAATCATGTTTTCGAGCATAAACCATAAAGTGCCATGTACTAGCCTTAGGTTCAAAATGTCATCTGGCTAAAACATTGGTTAACTAGTTGAGAAAGGGCTTGAATCTGCCCATACAATCATTCTAAGTTCATTTTCGGTGTTTACAGGGCCCAGGCAAGGCAGAGTGACCTCAAAATTTGACACCAGACAGTTGGTGGACGGGGAGTTGGTGGACAGGGCTTCATTATATCCTTATTAACTGCTCAGAAAGCACTGGCAACACCTGGTCTCCTCGATCTATCCACCAGGACAAAACACGGGCCTCAGGTGAGACAGAACCACCTCAAACTTCGACACCAGACAGAAGTTGGTGGACGGGAAGTTGGTGGACAGGGCTTCGTTATATCCTTATTAACTGCTCAGAAGGCACCAATACCACCTGGTCTTCTCGATCTATTCACCAGGATGAAACATGTGCCTCAGGTGAGACAGAACCACCTCAAACTTCGACACCAGACAGAAGTTGGTGGACGGGGAGTTGGTGGACAGGGCTTCGTTATATCCTTATTAACTGCTCAGCAAGCACCGATAACACCTGGTCTTCTCGATCTATCCACCAGGACAAAACACAGGCCTCAGGTGAGACAGAACCACCTCAAACTTCGACACCAGACAGGAGTTGGTGGACGGGGAGTTGGTGGACGGGGAGTTGGTGGACAGGGCTTCGTTATATCCTTATTAACTGCTCAGCAAGCACCGATAACACCTGGTCTTCTCAATCCACCAGGAGGCCTCAGGCAAGACAGAACGACCTCAAGATTCGACATCAAACGGAAGTTGCCTGGGAAGTTAGTGGACTGTTCTTCGTTAACTACTCAGAAAGCCCTCATAACACCTGGTCTGCTCAATCTATGAACCAGGAAGAAACACAGGCCTCAGGCAAGACAGAATGACCTCAAGATTCAACACCAGACGGAAGTTGCCTGGGAAGTTAGTGGACCGTTCTTCGAAAACTACTTATTAACTGCGCAGAAAGCGTGCATAACACCTGGTCTCATCAAGCTGTCAACAAGGACGGAACACAGGCTTCAGGTGAGACATAATGACCTCAAGATTCGACACCAGGCGGAAGTTGCCTGGGAAGTTGGTGGACCTTCTATACAATAAGAGCTCCAAGTCCGCTAGAAGTTGGTAATTATATTGCTATACCTCAACCATGGTCTTATGTATTGTGATTCTCATCGAATATTTGGAAGTACCGCAATATTTCAAGTGTTCAGTGTATTTTGATGCGCCATCAAGAGATCAAAATCGCTATAATTTTACGAGTATTGAGGCGCATCCCATTTCGATTGCACGGCTGGGCTCGTAGAATCGATACGAAACTTTTTCATTTTTTGATGCCCGTCGTTGATGGCGACGTCGGGACAGCGTTCGGGGGGTCGCAGCGGTGCTCGGGACATTTTTTTGATGGGGATGATGTCGGGGACACTGTTGAGCATCGGTGTGATGGGCGGCAGGTGTTGTTGATGTGATTGTGGTGTCGTGATGGGTGACGGTGACACCGACGACGAATGGTGACGGCGGCGGCGGCGGTGATGGTGAAGGGATGTCGGGAATGGCAGTGGGGCACTCAATATAGTTGGTGGACGGCGCTGGGCACTTACCCTAAGTCCCTCAGATTACGGATATAAGAGATTCCCGTGAATTTGCCTAATCCCCTCTAGTTAGAGAGGGAACCCCCCCCACGTTCCCTCTCTAACTAGAGGGGTTAGGTGGGCACATTAGGTGCTCCATGGAAGTAAGTTGCGCCCATGGAAGGACGACCGATTTGGCGGCGAGATGGTTCAGGATGGCCGAGGTCAGGAGAGGCGCCTCTCCAAAGAGGACGAGATTGAAGATGCCCAAATAGCTGGTAACGGTTAAATCGAGTTGGCGAAGCAGAGGCATGGAAGCTTCAGTGATGGGAAGGTGGGATGCTGGAAGGTATATCTTTAGAACCTCCCAGCGTGCGCAGTGAGCTGATGAGAACTTGTAGTCCGAAACCATTGTGAGTCCAACGGACATGGGGCAGCGACCAGATCTGCTGAGCCATGTCTCGAGCTCGCGGACGGGGCGGGCACCTTTGATGCGTCCGAAATACAGCTCTATGGCTCTCCAGAGCGTGGGCGTAGCAAGCGCTATATCTCGCCAGTCCCGACAGATCTGCGTTAGATTAATCGGCGAACAAGTTGGGTTGACGACGGGGCATTCCGGGTAATTTGGCAAGCAGTGGCCAAAGATTTCCGCTGTGATCTCGTTTGGCAAGGTCAAGACGAGGTACTTGTAGGAATCCAGCCGTTTTTGGACCAATTCCCTCTGAGCCTGCAGCGTGGAGAGGGAGCGCTCGAGATCGAGGATTTGGGCGTCCAATTTTGCCGCGCGAATGCGATCCGGCTCAAGGGTACCGGTGCTCATCGTGGCAGAAGTTCTATCGTCGTGGGTCAGAGGTGTGCTCGAACGTGGATGGTTTATCTATCGTCCAGTTGAATCAACGCACATCGAAGTTTGGGACAAGAGGCTAACCCTAACCCCAGGCCTAAGTTCCCATCATTTCCTCCTTTGGCTTCGACTGGCTCAAGACTGGCTTCGACCTCCACTATTGCGTGGCTTCCGTCTCGGAGTTTCAAACACGCGATTAATTCAGGATTCTACGTGCCCTCACGCCCAAGCTCACAGGCCTACGCCATTTATTTCGCCTTTGACCGGCTTGCCAGCTACAACGCACCGACAAAATTGGGGATCCGCTTGAAATGGTTTCGCAAGGGAAGCCTACGGGACGACGCGGCGATTTCCTCTAGTCGCCGGTTTAAATGCCGGTGCCCCTTGATAGTATGATCGTCTTCACACGCCGCAGTATCATCACCTCTCCAGCTGCTTACAGACACGGTCTCCACGATGGACGACTCTTTGCGCCTTTCTGCCCTTTCTGCCCTACCTGCCACCACCAGGGTAAACTCATTCCTCTTGCAACCCTAGTAACTGAATCATTTTCGTAGAATATCGCGACTGCCGCTGCCGGGGGATCTCTTCCTGAACTAGTCTCTGTATGGCGCACTCTTCAAGGCCCCAACTTTCCGAGCCGTCAGAAACGATTGTTGCTCCCCGTCGTTTACGAAAATCTCGACGTGCGCGGTATCCCAGTGGCTGGAGATTTGGATGCTGCGGAGGCCGCGCCAGGCGTGCGTATGTCGGTTATCCGGGCGCTTGTAGCGCGCGAGTGCGTTCACGGCATCCCAGATATTCCAACTAACGCTCTTTCCGCGCTTTGGCCGCGGTATTGGTCCTGGGCAGACTTCCTCCATACATATAGTGCATATGTTCCCTGGCTGGTTGGCCCAACTCATTCCGACTTATTCGTCGGCCCCACGGATGCGCACATTGCAGCCCGTCTAGTTTTATTCATTGATCCGTTCCGCCTAGCCTCCCCCAAACGCTTTAGCGAAATCTTCCCTGCTACACCGGGATTCCGCGCAATGGTGGTTCGATCCTGGGTCACCACTCTCAGAACTGATGACTTGGAGATGAAAGAATATTGTCAGCGCATCTCCTGGACTGCTTTACGACAATTGGAACTATGCTCCGCGTGGGACCTGTCTGACCCCCATAACCTCGAGGAAATAATTGAGGGGGCCGGCGGCACAATCAACGACCTTGCTTCACTCATAGTTGATCACACCGAGTGGGTCCTCGCCCATGTACCAACGACGTCCGAACACTTGGTGGACTATCTGTATGGAGTGTTTACACTCATCTCCGAAATCGAGACGAGGGCAAACCCAGTGGAGCAAAAAAGCAGTACGGTCCTAGCACCACTTAGCGCCTCAGTACTGAGGCTCGGAATCATTCGGCCTGCAGCAATAGCATTACTTCTTTCAGTGCGGCACCGCAACCCAGATTTATTACCGACGATTGATCGGTGTGTCTTGGTTGTGGGCCGCCTCCTCTCATCAGCAGAGGGGTTTCAACACCTTCCGGAGGCAATTAATGCGGGGTTCCTCGACGCAATACTTCTCTGTGTCGCACAGTTTCCCGTGCTGGATGCCCAAATGGAAGTTATCTTGACGCATATCCTCCCCGCCTCAACGGTTTATTATCATATGCTGGGAACAATGGAGCTTGCGCTTCAACAAGTTCAGTCGTTGGAACGCTCTGCAAAATTTCGACGGTCGAAGATCTACGGTGCATGGGAAGAATTCAAGGATTTGGTTACCGAACGTCTGCGGGTCCGAGATATCTTCAACGCCGGGGAGGAATACACATTGCGCAAGGCCTGTGATAATCTGGATGTATGTTAAATTTTCAGCTATGCATCTCCTGATTAATCACAAATAGTGCGGCCGAATCGAGCGTAGAGGACAGTTCGCTCGCTGCTCCGACTGTAACGCTGCATACTACTGTTCGAAAGAATGCCAGAAACAAGATTGGAAATACGGGGGCCACCGGGAAAGTTGCAGTTGGTATCGGTCTTCTTACCTCAGTAAGCGAATTGTTTCCCCATCGCCGATGTTTGCGAAATTGAGATCTGCTCGCCCAGGCCAACACACCCCCCTCGATATCCGAGAGAGGGACTTCCTTCGGGCCCTGCTGTACTACGACAGCCGTGGCATCCGCTATCACATCCAACAAGTGCTGTTCATGCACGAACATCCTGATACCCCGTACTACACTGTCTGGAACTACTTTCGCGGGTCCCATGTTCATGTGTCCGGTATCCATGACGTTGAACAGCTGCCAGAAGGGCTGACCGGTGACCCACAATGGGTTGCTCATGTGGGACGGGCGTTCAAGAGCGATGGACGGGTAGATATCCACATCGTTATCATTTCCCAGGGGGATGTTGCGCGCTTTTGGATCGTCCCTTTGCGCGCCGACCGCAACGATATACATGACGGTCTTTCCCGGATTGCAGCGTCGCTTCCGAGTCGTGCCCTCGGCCCCGGTGATATTATGGGTCTCTCCGCCGAAATTCTCGGGTTAACCCTCAGTCGCGGCGTTGTAATCTTTTGAGTTGTGCTGTAAGTTGGCCGTCTTTCCTATTTCCATGACATCTCTGACAAAATAGTAAAAATCGTGATTCCAGCACAAGAGTGATGGAGGAATTGTATTTGTAAACCGGCCTGAAAACCATGTTCATATAGGATAGTCCTTTCCCCCAGTGATTCAGAGTCGACATCACCTTCCGCAAACAAATATTGCTTGATTGTGCTGTGCGCGACTTGAGCATCTACTCTCGCGGATCATCATCGCAAAATTCACGGCTCAAGTTATCCCAATGTCCTCGCTCAAACGACAAACAGTCGTTTGGATCGAAATATGTAACAAAGTCTGACCTGTTGGTTTTTCAACCACCCCTTAAAGTGGACTCACCTTGGGAACACCCGAATCACTGCTATATTATTCTCTTGTTTTTGTTCCTGTGGTGCCCTTGCGACCCTCTGCTTCTTTATACCATGGTTATCGAAAGGACCGCCTTCTTACATAGTATATTCCACCCTCATCCTCCGCAACACATTCTCACGGTTCAGCTCGAAGAATGATGTCGCCGTCGAATATATACTCGGTGGGCGCGGAGAAATCCGCCGTACGGCGCGAGCTTACGATGGTATCTCCAACTAGTTGAGGAGCTTTTCTCAACTTCCGGCGCCTGTACCGTCAACGGGACTTGAGTTCTGAGGAACTTAAGTCAAACTTAAGTCCCTTTCAATATGCCACCGGGCAGCCAGATGGTGGAGGGTACACAGCGGGTTGAGTTCTACGGTAGCGAACACTTACGGTTCGCCGGCTTAGGGAATTTGCAGTTTTTCCTTGAAACTACTGCTCCTCAGAGGAAACATGAAGGACTACATGAAGGACTAGTTCGAAATTCATTGGTTGACATCAAATTTGGGAACTGGTCTTCCATTTCTCAACTAAAATTCCTCGACGCATGTGCCCGGGGTGGTGAAGGCCTTGGTGTCGGAATCGAAAATTCAGTATACCGATAGCCGCCCCCAAGTCACAGGCGCCTAAAATTCCACCATCGCGAACGAAGCAATCGCCGGCGCAGTGCGGACTAGGGAGTCTAGAGATCGAAGGATGAGGAGGGTATGACGTCCGCGCACATGCACCCGCCGTGGTGAAGGCCTCGTTGCAATTGAAAATTCAGGATACATGGAAGGCCGCTCACAGCAGCGGGCGACGAAAATTCCGACGACGCAAAACGAAGTACTTCGCGCCGCGGAAACGAGCGGGGCGCTTCGTACTTTCTGGAGGAGGAGGGCAGGATGTCCGTGCACATGCACCCGGTGCCACGAAGGCAGTGATGTCGAAATCGAAAATTCGGCCACACGCGCGCCTAAAACCCTGACCACGCACAAACGAAGCTTTTGGCGTCGCAGCGCGGACCAAGAGTCCAGTACTCCCTGTAAGAGGAGGGTAGACCTCTGCGCACATACCCCCGACCTGGTGAAGGCTCTGGTGTTGAAAATTCGATACAAACAGCTGCCCGCAGCAACGAGCGCCGAAAATCCCAACGCAGAGAGAGAGAAATGAGCTGATCTTGGGAAACTGGTGGAAAGAAGGGACGGAGGTGGATGGGCGCCGGCGGTCGCGATCGTGCAGAGACAGCCATGGCCGTGTTCAGCAGCGCTGTATGCAGCCGCGCACCCTAGACGCAGAAATACTACTATAATTTGGTACGGCGAAAGCAGCTGCTGCGCGAAACAAATCGTAAGAGTAACGTCAGAGGGAAGCAGAGCCGGATACGCGCCTCACATCCTCCTTCTCCCACAACATCCACCAGCGTCACAGCAGAGACCTTCCGGCCCCGGTAAAGATAGGGGCTTGCCCCACCACATCGCCAATTCGAGGCCGCACCATGTACAACACAGTACAAGGACGAAGACACAGAGCGGACGACAGTGAGCGAGGTCCACCTTACGCTGGAGCTTGAGCTTGATGTATGAGCGAACGGAAACTAATGGAATCGTAAATGAGAAGGAGAAGGAGAAGGATGTACGACGTCGGTACCTGAGCGTCGCGCGACTCGAACTCGGCGGAAGAAATCCTCTGCGCGCGGCCGTCCCAAAACCGCACGAGAAGCAGGCTGCAGCGCCCCCGTAGGCTAAATCCTCCTCTCGTCAGAATAAGCGCCGAGGGCGCCTAAAATCCCTACGACGAAAAACGAAGCATCCGGCGGTCCAGGGGCAGCAGCACCTGGGAGGACACGGGACGACGATGGAGGGATGCGCGCGCATACGCACCGCCGCGATGAAGGCACTCGGGATCCGTGATATGGCAGCCCCTCGTCCGTTATCGACGCAAAGACTGGTGGTGCGCTCAACGACGGCGGAGCGTGTGTGCGCATGCACGGCTGGGTACGCACTCCCGCGGCGCTGCGAAATCCATGAGGCGAGGGATGTAAATTCGAAGCTGCACGCGCACCTTATACTACTTCCACTCTCGGGCGGAAAACGCACGTCCCGCGGAAACAAAGCAAGCAAGAAGCGCGCAGCCGCCGCTGCCGAGGAAGATGCTGGTACATATCCCGCATACTCGTACACCCGTCTCGAGGGAGATGTGCGTCGCATATAAGGGGTAGGCTGGAAATGTATGCGTCGGATCGGAAAAGATGTACTGCCGGAAAGCTTGAGGGAGGCGCTACCGTCGCGAGAGGACGGGAACCACTGTAAGCCAGGACCGCAGGCCAACGAAGCCAATTGAGGGCTGATGACCAGCTCCGCACGCCCAGACTCGACGTCTCGACGCCGCGCAGTGTGAGGCGCGAGAACTGGTCCCCCGCCCGAACGCATCCTCCCCTTACACCTCGCCTAAATTCCGACGACCGAAACGACCCACGCGGCGGCAACATAATCGTCAAAGGCTCTGGGGCTGCGCGCTGACAGCAGCGCGATGGTCATGGAATGGCCGTCACGGCAGGTACGGTCGGGTAGGGCAGAGTGGCGGGCAGCCCAACTCGCGCGGGCGGAAGATACTGCGAGTAGCGGGCTGGGGTAACAATGGACACCCGCGGCGAGGAGCAGCGCGTTTGAGGCAGAAGTGGGACGCTTGAAATCCGCACTCCTATTTCGACAAGCAGAATTGACCGCGAGGCAGCACCTAGGGACGTGCAGCCCCACACAGCCCGCGTCCACTGCGTCCAAACGAGATGGGATGCCAGTGGGATGGGATGGGATGAGGGTGAGTCGAAAAGCGGGAAACCTAACCCTAACCTGTAGTCGCGCCCGAAAAACACAGCGAATCGGGAGAGCGAGAGATGTACATGCGCGCGCGGAGGGGTACTGCACGTCGCGTCGCTTTGAAGGTAAGGTACGTGGGGAAATTGCGATACCGGGGAGAATGGGTAGGTCGTCAAAGCCCCGCCGACTGCCCCGAACCCGGAAAGCGCGTGCGCACTCGCCCATCGAGCCGCAACGATCCCATCGGCGCTCGACTTCACCGCACGCCGCCGAAAACGGGGACGGGGACAATGAGCGAGCGAGAGAATGCCTTTTTTTCCCAGCCCCAAGCTCATTCGAAGACGGAAGATGCATACGGATGTACTTCAGCATCCCCCTGAGCAGCAGCTGTAGCGACGTGCGCTCGAGCTCGTACCCACCCAATCCCGCGCGCGCGCCTGAATGCTACACGGCGTCGTCGCAGCAGCACCAGTTCGAGGCTCCGAAGCCGAAGCCGCAGTCGAAGCATACGCAAGGGATACGCAAGGCGAGGTGGAGTCGAAAGGCGCGTATGGTGCGCGCGCGCAAAAGCCCGAAGCGATGTCGTGGTGGTGCGAAGGACGTATGGGTACGTGGCGCCGCACAGGTATCATAGGGGCGGAATTGGGAGTCGAAAGCCGGGCGGGCGGAGGACGCGCGAAAAGCCTAAGCGAGCTCGGGGTGGTGCGAAAGACGTATGAGCAACGGAGGGCTGCGCATGTATCATACGGGATGACAATGGAGGGATGCGCGTGCGCATGCACACACACCGCCGCGATGAACTTGAAGGCGCTTGGGATGCGTGATTTGGTAGGGAACATGCACACCCGCCCCCGCTGCCGACCATTCGGGTTGGGATAGGTGCATAGGTACGGACACGCGCGCGCGCGCGGGGTGTGTCCGTGACCGTGCGAGCCGAGCCAAATTTGAAGCCACGTAGCTGAGGCTCGGCCCAATGGAGCGGTCGCGAGCAGTCGGAGCACTAGAGAGCGAAAGCCGTATCGTACGAGGGAAGAAAGGGAAGGGGGTCGTCCGCCCGCGTTCGCGGCGGTGACACGTCCCGATCGGGAACTGGACAACGCGCTGGCGTGTGCGAACGGAGGTCTATGGAGTTATAAGCGATTGTAGAACCCGCATCAAGGTAGATGCGTACTTTCTTTGGCTGCGGGAATCCGAATCCGGATCCAGCAGCAGCCCCTCGAGCCCCAGTCCCCTCGCCACCGCGTCCTGACTCCCGTACCGCCTGATCCTCGACGACTACGGGCCCGGCTGGGTGCTTGCTTGGTGTCCTCGGCGGCAGAAACCACATCACCACCAGCGGGGGCATATGTACGCGGCGGCGGTACGCACCGCCGTGCATTAGGGTGGAAGAAGGTCGCAGCACCGCGGGTATTCAGATTCAATTCGTCGAAGGTGGACGCAAATACGATGCGTACGACGCGACTCGGACTCGTATTCCTGATGTCCATGGAGGTCGCGCCAGCGCTAGCGTATGCGTGGCGCGCGTGGAGCTCGGAGGATGATATTCGGAATTGTTGGTCAAGAGTACTGTCGCGCGGCATAGGCGAGACTGCAGTAGATATAGATGCGGCTCGCTGGCGCATAGGCAAGCGCGGTCACCAGCGAACGACGACGACGGCGCTATCATAAGTACCCGCCACGGCGGAAACGAAAGCAGTGTAGGAGCACGAAGGCCTTTACGCGAGGATGTTATAGCCAAAAGGACGATGACCTGGGATGCTCGCAGTCCAAGGGCAAAGGGGCGGCAAGCGCGAAGGATGCGTACGGTGCGCGCGCGACAAGGTAGATAGGTAGGTCGCGGTGGTGCGGCTGCGATCACGAAGGACGACGGCCTGCGTTGGGAGTGCGAGTGGGGGTGTACGCCGAGGGGCACGGGCAGAGCTGCTACGGCTATTGGGACCGGTCGTTAGAACACAACATGGAGAACGCACCGAGCGCCTGAAATCATCGTGCACGTCGCCGCATCTCTCCACGTTGACCGGCTCTCCGTGCCTGCTGCACCAAAACCCGACGCGGTTAGCTGCAGCGCTCACCGTGCAAGATCCAAGAGCCTAGGGACGGAATGCAGAACGAGACCCACCCCAACCAAAGTTCTTGCAGCCTGCGGCGTCGGGGTCATGGTCGGGTAGTCGCGTTCGGCGGTGGGTGCCTCTCCGCGCGCGTGAGTTAACATAGCAAGCACATTCGCTGGAGCACAGACGTGGAGATAGAGCCAGTCAGACACAAAGCATTCATGCAAGAGGTACGACGCACCTATATTCCACGAGTCGAACTGGGCCGCTGAGACGACCACTCGAGCACAGAGACTTGACAGAGACACATTCAGCGCCATTCAATGCACGTCCTTCGCCATGGGTCGGTAGGTCGTCCATTTATATTGAAGGCAGGGTTAGGAGGACGCGTTCGGGATTGAGGATGATGGTTTGTGGCAAGCCCGGTCCGATGCCGTCAACAATGCCAACTGATTGATACTATGATCGCCGATCCTTCATCTCGGCATGTTCAAGTTGATGTTCAGTCGCGAGGTACCGCAAGACTCGGAGTCAACAACAGCAGCGAAGGGAATACAGAGAAGACCCAGCGGTAAATCATACACCCGTAAAACCTATATGAATGATGCCGAACGACGTCCACGGTTCGAAGTTGTCGGACCAGGGCGGGTCATTTTATGTGCTGGCAAGGGATTTTGGGGGGTCCTTTATTCTAAGCCCAGGCAGGTGTCAGAGTAGTAGGCTAATGAGACCCAGTAGTGAAATGCAGTCACACCCGCACCTTGTATGATCGGCGCCATGTAACGTGTTCAACCGGGAGTCCCTTGTTCGAACCAGGGCTGGGTTACTATGGTCGGCGGGAAGTTCTTTTTTGTTCTGTGAAAACAGGGTGGAGCTTCGACTTTGCAAGGTTGGGAATTTAAATCTAATCCGGTGGTTGCGTCGCGACAGTGAATTTCATGTCCAACACGTCGTCAACTCACCCCTCCTCAGTCCATCGCTATTGGCCGGACCTAAAGCCAGCGATGATGCAAGCCCAACCCAGACAAGTATTGGAGTAGGCTGCCAGTGAGGAGTAAGACCCAGTGGTGAAACGAAATCACGCCCCCACGTTGTGTTGTCGGTATGTAATGTGTTTAATTTAACCGTGGGACTCCCCTGTTCGAACCAGGGCTGGGTCATTGGTGCTGCGAAATTCACTTTTTGTTTTCTGCGAAACCAGGACTCGGATTCAGCGTCGGCTTTGCGAGGATTGAAAATCTCCGTCAACGAATTGCACTAAGCCAGCGACGAAGCAAGGCCGACCCAGGCAAGTATTAGAGTACACCGCCAGTGAGGAGTACGACCCAGTAGTGAAATGAAATCACGCCCGCATCTTGTATCGTCGCCAGTAATGTAACGTGTGTCAACCAGGAATTCCCTGTTCAAACCAGGGCTGGGTCATGCAATGGGACCCTGGAAGCTTTTTCTTCTGCAACATCAGGATTCAGCTTTTACTTGGCAAGGCGGCTGAAAATCCAGGCTTCATAATCTGGTGGTTAAAGACATTAAACTGTGAGATTCCCTCCTAGACTGGGTCATTCAATGTCAACACCGCCATTGACTAAGATGGCGACTAAGGCAGCGATGGATGAAAGCCCAACCCAACCCAGACAAGTATTAGAGTAGGCTAAGACCCAGTAGTGAAATGAAATCACGCCCGCATCTTGTATCGTCGCCAGTAATGTAACGTGTTCAACCGGGAGTCCCCTGTTCGAACCAGGGCTGGGTCATGCCATGGGGCTGCCGAAGCTTTTTCTTCTGCAAGATCAGGATTTAGCTTTTACTTAGCAAGGCAGTTACAAATCCAGGCTCCATAATCTGGGGGTTAAACACCTCAAACTGTGAGATTCCCTCCTGGACGATCGGACTGGGTCATTCAATGTCAACTCAGCCATTGACCAAGATGGAGACTAAGGCAGCGATGATGCAAGGTCAACCCAGACAAATATTAGAGTACGCTGAGGTCTAGAAGACCCAGTAGTGAAATGTAATCACGCCCGGACGATGTCGGCGGTCTGGAATATAATATCGGGAATTTCCATAAATGGACGGTCGGCAGGTCTCGGTAGGTGCCGGCCGACAATTTTTGACAGCTTTCGCCGCTATTTGAGGCCAAAAAACCGAAATGTCACCGTCACCCATGCCAAATCGGTTCAGTTCACGAGCCTCCGTCACCCGTCACCTGAACCTTTGGTCGTAATAGTACAGTACATGTATTACAATACTTTGAATTACGGAGTTAACTTAAATCCCGCTTAAATTGAGAGTCTAGCGGTGTGCCTCTTGGTGAGAAAATTTAGGTGTTGCGGTAAATGCGAACGATTGGTGTCTTGAGTGAATAGATGAAATTCTGAGAAACAGATAACAGTGTGAATGGAGCATATTCGCTACAACACATGAGGTACGAGCAAGATATGTTGTAGCGTCTGTCTACGAGATTCATAGATTTTAAGCGCGATTTTGGTGGCCTCCCATTGGCTGCGGAGATTGACCAATGGGAGGCCTACGAATATCTCGGCTAAGAGTTGCGAATATGCTCTAATATTCAAAGTCTGTTGAAACCTAAAAATAAAGTTGTTGAGTCACGCTGATAAGCATGGTCATGGACACATCTGTTTCAAGGCAATCTTTGCCCATGTAGGTGAGATGGTTTTTTTTGGCTGTATGATCAGTGCTGCCTGACGGACAGTTGATTTTTTTACAGACCGTGGTTCATATTAGTACTGTCAGATATGCCAGGACGCTGGTGGAATGTCAATGATTGTAGGTGCATACATCTAAAGATGAACAGCCAATCAGAGAAAAATGGCCAAGGCCCCCAGTATAAAGCTCCGATGGGTCTCAGATGCCATGACCTGCTGCCAACATGCCCCGCCAACTCAACATAGCTGAAGTTCGCTTGAACAGCATCTCACAGTGTTTGACTATTACAGTCAACACACTGGATATCCTGGTTGCCACTCTCAAGACATCTGCACTGGAAGCTATTTCAAAGACCACTCAGTCCCTTTTGGAATTGGTGCAGGTACATTTTCTGTTGAATCAGTATTGGAGTATCTCTGAGGTGTTGTTATAGACTGTTAAACAAGATAAGGATAATTGTGCGGAGCTTCTGGAGCACACCCATAAGTTTCTCAATGCAATTATTGGTGTATATATCCAGTCAGACACTGGTGCGGAACTGCCCCCGAGCACATTGAATCAGATTGCAAAATTCACTGAGTACTGTTACATCCTCACATTCACTTATATCTTTGACTTGATGTACTCAGGACACTCTACAAGATTCACACCTTTGTAGAGGCTCAACAAAGTGGCAGCAAGGTCAAGAAGCTTTTCCAACAGAGAGAGCTGAGTGCCCTCCTCAGAGATTGCAAGGGAGGGTTGCGGAATGGACTCAGTTTCTTCCAGGCAAGTACCTCAATTCAAACCATATCTCAACTAACACACCACTTGCAAAGTCCAAGACTTAGACTATAGCAGATGTCATGGTGGATGCAAGGGAGCTGTATGAAAAGGCTCAGCTTAGACACCAAGAAGTACTTGATATTGTCAACACAATGTTGGGTTCAGATTCGGTTTCCTCTGTATGTGGGCAGATACATTCCCCAATTATTGGAAATAACAGCTCTCCAGATTTATTCCAGCTCATACACAAGGTGAATTTAAATCCTCCGATATATTTCATATGCCTACAGATATTTCAGCTCTGCTTCAATTTCAATGCTACCCGCAGAGCCCAGAATATTCCATGGTCGTGACTCGGAGCTTGCAGAAATTCTCAAGCTTTTTAACCAAGGCACTCCAAGAATAGCTATCTTAGGTGCAGGCGGAATGGGCAAGACCAGTTTGGCAAGGGCTGCTCTGCACCATCAGGAGCTTATCACAAAGTACCAAGGAAACCGATTCTTCATTGCATGTGACACTGCGTCAAACAAGGTGGAACTTGCGGGTCTCATTGGAGCCCATCTTGGAATGAAGCCAGGGAAGGATCTAAGCCAGGCAGTCCTACAGCACTTCTCCGATGCTCCACCTACTCTGTTGATTCTGGACAATCTCGAGACAGTATGGGAGTCAGCCAATTCACGCAAAGAGGTTGAAGAATTCTTGTCTCTTCTCACAGATATAGCTGATCTAGCACTGTTGGTTTGTGTATTTACCTCTTCACAAGGAATCAGACTCATGGAGACACAGATCACAATGCGAGGGGCAGAAAGACCAGCAAAGGTTCAGTGGACTCGACCATTCTTAATGCCCTTGCAACCGTTGGCACAGCATGCCGCTCGAAAGATGTTCATTGACATTGCAGATGATGGGCACTCAATAGAGGAAATAGATCAGGTCCTTCATCTTACAGGCAACATGCCACTTGCGATCAGTCTTCTGGCTCATCTGGTGGACATGGAAAGCTGTACCGAGATCTTGTCTCGCTGGGAGACAGAGAAAACTTCCCTGATCTCAGATGGCCATGACAAACGATCCAACCTGGAGTTATCAATTTCACTCTCACTCTCAAGCCCTAGAATCACCTCTATCCTACATTCTCAGGATTTGTTAGCAGTCCTGTCTATGCTCCCAGATGGTCTCTCAGATGTGGAACTGAAGCAAAGTAAATTTCCCATTGAGGATATCCCTGCCTGCAAAACTGCATTGCTTCGTACTGCTTTGGCATACACCGATGACCATGGACGTCTTAAAGTTTTGGTGCCTGTCGGAGAGTTTATGAGAAGATGTTCACCACCAACAGACCAGATGATAACACCACTCCTCACACACTTTCACGAGCTCTTGGAGTTATATATGACAGCCTTTGGCAAGGAATCTGGAGCTCTCCCAATTGCCAGGATAACATCCAATTCTACAAACATCCAGAATGTTCTTCGGTGCGGCCTGCAGTTGGAGCATCCCAATATGGCAGAGAGCATCTACTGCGCCTGTAATTTTAATTCATTCATGAGGCATATTGGGCATGCAACTGTTCTTATGAAAGACATCAACCACCTCCTTCCATTGTTACATGACCACCGACTGAAAACTTACTTTATTATTGAACTGTTCAATTCATTTGCATTTAATCCAATATCTCATCCAGAGATGTTGATTACTCAGGTCTTGGACCACCTCAAACACTTTAATGAACCTGCACTTGAAAGTATGTTTATACTACTCTTCATACACAAGACACTGATGTCTCCTAGCGAGGTTTCATAGTGCTTTAGGATGGTACTACTCTCAACACACCCGTGACATACCCAAAGCTGTTGCCCATTGTCAGACTGCTCTTTCCCTGGCACACACAAACACAGACTACAAAGGTCAATGCCGTGCACTTAACAGAATTTCGGCAATTGAGCATCAGCGTGGAAATAATGCTGCTGCGCAAACATATGCCCAGGAGGCGCAGAGGCTGGCCAAACTCTCTGGAGAATTGTACCAAGAGGCATATGGACTATATCATGAGGCACTTTGCTGGCAAACCTTGAGTGCTTACAAACAATGCATTTCTCTTGTTATGAGGGCCACAACACTTCTGGGTCTGTGTGGTGCATCCTATGGGGAACTCAAATCATTCCTTATAAACTGCCAGGCCGAGGTTCACCGGCTCAAATCAGAATATGTGGAGGCACACAATATCCAGAATCAGATCCTCCAAAAGATGATGACCACACATAACCCATATGTACAAGGCTATCCACTTACAAATATTGCTGGACTTGAGGTGTTCCTCGGAGTGTCAAAGGATCTAATTCAAGAGAAAATTGACACTGCCCAGGCCATCGGGAAAATGAGTCAAAATCCAATCTTACTTGCTGCATGCGACATAACGCAAGGAGGTTTGAACCTTCGGGAAGGGGATATGTCAAGTTTGTTGTTTTGCAAGTGTCTCCGATTGACATGGGGAAACTTCTCTGAAGCAGTGAGTTACTGTCTTGAGTTCCTCGGAGACACTAGTCGCTGGAAGGGATCACAACATCCTTCCTCGTGGACCACAGTTTTTCTTGCAAATTCCCTCCAGACAGAAGACAGACTAGGAACACACAAGGCCCTGCAATTTCTGGGTGACATCTTTCTCGATGAGAATGATGAAATCACAGCAATTTCCCTGTTTACTCTTGCCTTGGAAGGATTTACTCAAATGGATGTCCACTGCAGCAGAGCAGAATGCATGATCCGGCTTGGAGACATATCCAAGAAGAATACCGATTCACTGAAGGCACTGGAACTCTGGGAAATGGCCAGGCCACTCTTTGAACGGGCGTCACAAGTCAAACAGGTCCATGAAATTGATGAAAGGCTAGGGAAGATTGGAAAGGAGGTGAAGGAACAGCACAGGCTCAACTTAGCCCGACTCACAGAGCTCAATGTGTCTGTAGGAAAGGTAGAAGAAGTGGAGGATAGTTTATCAGAAGATGAGTTGGAGGGAGAGAACATTGGTTTGGTTGTAGCTGCTTGAACAATTGTATATTTGGTCTCTTTACACTCTGTATGCCTTATTTATGCCAGAACACTCTTGAAATCCATATATTGATTTATTCATCCACATCTCCCGAAAAAACAGAATCAAGAGAGAGTTTAGCACCTAAAAACACTCCAAAAGTGGGTTCCTTTCCGAGCTGCCGATTTTGATTCCAAAACCATATAGGCCTTCCATTAGAACGAACTCAAAGCCCTGTACTCATGCGAACATACCAGCAGTATCCATTGCAATGGCAGTGTACCGACCCAAAACCAACGCGACGGCCTTGGCTATGATCCTTTGCATCCGAACATCTAGAATCGACTTATCGTGCTGGGCAAATTCTGTGCACCCTCGTCCAGTCCTTGTTTCACCAGGTGCATGGGTGGTGAGCACAACCCAGTTTAATTGGAGAGTCAAACCTTCAACCCCAGAAAATAGATTCGTGCAAACTACACATGGATAACAAGCAGCAATGTCTCAACACTTTCCCCTGTATTTTACCTTGCATCCGCGCTACCCTGTGGTGACTGGCAAGTCGCCCTATCAAATGTCTGTTTGGTCGTGTTTGTGCCGCCTGCCAAGCGGCTGATTTCGATGGCAAATCTACTTCACTCGTCTTCCACTCCTTCCACAGGCCTCAGAAAATTCAACCAAATCACAGGGTCGTCAATATACATGCATAGCAAGATGTCTACAATAGCTACAATGATCTCAACCATTATACAGCAATACAAAATATGAATTAGTCTCGCTCTCCGTAACCAGCATCGTCCTCCTCCTCTTCTGGTTCTGCTGGAATTTCTTCCTCATCCAATGCAACGGGAACTGCTCGACCCATACGGGGAACTTCCCCCGCATCCACCCGAGGCAGCCAGCGCTCCAAAGCGGCCACGATCAGGTCTGCTTTCTGCTTCTTATTCAATTTTGATAGCGCAGGAACCTCCGATTTCTTGTCTGTTTCGATCTCTCGCAAGCGGTGCCACTTGAGCTGGAGGTCAATCTGGGGGACGTGGATGCTCTTCAGCGAGATTTCGTCCGTGAATCGGGAGATATCGAAGATCGGAACACATTTGTTAATAGCCTAGTCCTGTTGTTATCAAGGGGGTCCGATCGGGTCAGAAAGTTATTACCAATCTTTTGTGGCTGTGCACCACGTCACTACGTCCCCTTCGCTCCTGCGACGCGCCTTGTGGCTCTTCCACGCGTCCGTATACTCCAATCGCGCACGCTCACCCCTACATAGGTCCTCCGGATGTCCAGGTTTTTTTTTGGAACGCACGGCATACGACTTCCCACACATTGCCACCAAAGCAAAACGGGTTCCTGGCACCAATTGCAGCAGGGTCATCCGTCTCAAACCAGTACTTGTACTATGAGATCTTCTCCTTCAAAAGGAACATATATTCATATTTCTACTGAATAAACTCTCGAATGGACACAAGTGCGGCGGACAAATATTCGTTGCTGGCGTTCGTGAACGGAGCACGCCCGGTACTGGGCCCGTCGGTGCTCGTATTGGCCGCCGACCTCTGCAACGATCCTCGCAGATTTTGTCCACGTAGATTGGGGCGGCGCATGCGCGAGGACGGCACACGGCACCGCGCAACGAAGACGAGGGTGGTCGCAAAATAGAAGAACGGGAGAATGAGATTCGGGCGAAAAAGCGCGCGCGAAACGGTAGATTACACACCTTACATTCACCCTCACCCCATGCTCTCGTAGATATTTCCGTGTGATTCCATCATCGTTTGAATGGAATCGGTAGCCAGCGAGATGTATTGGCGAGTGGATACACCATATAAGTGAGAAGGTGTAGCCGCGTTTGTATAGATGTCGACTTCAGCACCGGGTTGGTTCAAGTTTAGAAACTTGCGCGGCGTCGGGCATGAGGAATTTGGGGAAGCAGAGTCAGCTCCAAGTCATCCATTCGCGGCGAAAGATTGCAGAATAGGGAGCCTGAGGCAGGGATCGGGGCGGAGGAGGTGGGAGGTGGTGGATACAGGTTGCAGTACATAGAGATTGTCCGCAGCCTCTACAGTGTGCGCTCCGTCGAGGTGTGGTGTGGTCCCTTGGCGCCGTTTACACATACAATTTAGGCCGCCAGAATCCAACCAGAGGAGTTTGAAAGGCGGGGCAGAGCACGGGCATCGCCGGGGAAGCCGCGACAGAGAGGACAGAGAGGACAGAAGGACGCAGAGAGGCAGCAGCGACGAGGGCGAGCTGTCCGCGCGAGTGACGTAACGCACAGCCACAAAAGATTGGTAATAACTTTCTGACCCGATCGGACCCCCGCGCTTACCAACAGACTACAACAACCGAGGAACGAGGAAGATTTTGTTGTAGCGTCTGTCTAGGAGAGACTATTAATAGCCTTGATTTCATCGGCTTTCTTCTTGTCGGATTTCTCCTTATTGGCACGGTGCTCTGCGACCGTCTTCGCGTCGTGCTCTGCCTGGTTCAACTTCCGCTTCTTTTGCCGTCCGTCCGCCGAAATCTCCTGGGCTTTCTGGCGCAAGAATTTCTGACCCTCCGGGGTGTCGAGTTTCTCCTCGATGAAGGCCGCGGTACCGTTGTGCTTGTATTGCGACTTCGCGTTGATATACTCAAGCGATGCATTGGGTGCCCGGCGGAGTGCAACTCGAGAGTTGGAACCCAGCCAACCCTCGTTGCAGTCGTTCGTCGTCGGCATCATCGCCCTGCGCTTCTGCTCTTCTGTTAACTCGACACCGAGGATATCCGAGCCGAACCTCCTCCAAGTTTCAAGTGCACCCTCCATAAATTCGATGAACACAGCACGCAGTTCGTTTCGGGGCAGCGTGGGCAGAAGTGCGTGGGCTGCATACATCGCTTCTGGGCGTTCCCAAGGCTGGCCGTCCATCGCCGCGGTCTCGAATGACAGATTGTCGCCCATGATGATGTCGGGGTCAAGAATCACACGCTCCAAGTGTGCGATAACCCCGCGAATCGCCGGGCCCATGTCCCATAGGTTGCGGAGGCCGCCTGTACTCGTCCGCGAACGCACTACCCGCATGACAGCGTGACTGAAGTTCTGCCCGTACCACAGCAGTACGACCAGTTCAATTATTGTGCGTATATCATTAATCGCGGTCCAGATGTTCTTTTCGAGGTGGTTATAGGCGAGTGACATTTTTCGAAAGCGGATGAACTCCATGAGGTCACGGTAAACGGGGAGATTGACGATGATCTCGGCGGCGGCTTCAGAGAAGCATTGATACCGTGTATTACTGGTGTCGGGAAATTTAATTGAGTAGCCGATGTGTTCGTGTGCGCAGAAATAGACGCCGTGGCTGTCCTGCTGCCCCTTCTTGTCGTCCTTATTGTTAAGAAGCATCCCCATGAGCTCGCAAAGCTTTACCCCACCCCGCGACGAAACCTTTTCTGCCCGTTCCTTTGCCGCAGCGGAACCGGAGTTGGCAGCCGCATCATTGTCCTTGTTCATGAGAATAACCGGCTGCGCAAAGCCGTTCTTGGCCCAAGCAGCTGCCATCCGTTCGACGCCGCCCGGCCGCCTGAATTTTGGCATTTGTGATTTTGTAAATCGCATCCAGAAGCTTGGGCGCTGTGAGACGCAGCAATGCACGTTCGCCTCGAAGCTCGCGATCAAGCCGTTTCTTGAGCTCCTTGAACATCCCACGGAGCTTCTTCTGGTCGGCGGCGTGGTCCGTCATCATCCCTGTAATTTTGATGAAGAATGTGCGGAAATCTTCAGGATGTTCTCGGCCAATTGGACTCTCATTGTACGCCTCGTACATCTCCTGGATGAGTTTCAGCCACCCCGCCATCTGCTCTTCACTGGTATGGCTCGGGGCTTGCGTAAGACCAAGTGCGAGCAGTTTCTCCTTGACAACAATGAATCGAGACTCGTAGTTGAGATGTCTGTGGCTCGTTCCGTCACCGCTTGCAGTGAGATCTAAAAAGCATTTAGTCCATAGGTAGTAAAACGTTAAAATGAAAACAAAATACTTACAGTCGGTATTCTTCACAGCGTCAACAATTTGTAGCTGCGCGGCAACTCCTCCCTCAAGAATAATGCGACTCGCACTGCGAGTACTGATGTCGTCCTTGATCTTGATGTTGAGACCCTTTGCGACAGCGTGGATGATTTTGCTGACACCTTCCAGCGGCGCGCCAAACGCGACAATATCACGTACACATGCACGGATTTGCGCCGAAATAATACCCTCTTCTTTCAACGACTGCGAGGTGAGCTTGGCCACCTCACATTCCACACGATCATCGGAACGCGCCAGCCTTTTCTCCAACACGGCTTGCTTCCGCGTCATCTCGACATTGCGCGTATGAAGCGCCGACGTGTTCTCATGCCGTCGCATCAATTCCTCCGTGGCTTCATCGAGCCTTCGGTCTAGTGCTTTAGCATAAGCGGACGACTTCTTTGTGATCCCCGCTAATTCCTGCCGAAGCTCCCCCACGCGTTTCTCTAGCTCTGCCTTCCGGTCTGCGGCCCGAGAGACCTGACGCGTGAGATTGCGGCATTTCTTCTCGTACTTGTCGCTTCGGAGTCTCAAAGCTAGTGCCACGTCGAAAGATGTAGGCGATGAGTGATGTGAGCTGTAGGGACTCGAAGGGGAATTGGAAACCCGGCGCGCGTTCTCCTTTCCCCGAGGAGTGATAGGCGGGGTAGTATGGATGATGCAGGTAGTAGACCCAAAACAGTTGGCTTTCTGGGCGGCAGATCGTTTCTTGGTAGGTCGCCATTGCCTCTGGTGCTTTTCCGTGCGCACCGCCGGCATGGTGACCTCAGGCCATTCGAAGGGAGCGAAGAAACGCGACGTGTCACTGTGACGGGACGCGTTTGATCCCTGTACGTATTATCATCCCGCCGTCGTGGCAGGGACTTCTTCGGCCATCCATTGCGAGGTCACCACTTGGCTGTTTGGCATAAAATAAATTTTAAACAATTCCTATTACCTGTCTCCAAATAATGTCCTGGCCACATTTTCCATTGGCGGTCTCGAAGATATTCCATAAATTCACCTAGAAATCATCATATTAATTGAGGGGAAAGAGAAGAAATCTGTCCGGGACAATCGTCGGAGCCGTCAAATTGCAATCGATCTTTCATACAAAGTTTTACGATACAATGCCCGCCTGAGCCTCCACGGATGGCCGAAGAAATTTGCCATCATTTCAGCTGATGGCAGGCTTATATCATCGCCATCAAATGCTGTCCAATTGCCAGTCACCATACCCTGCGTTGGAATCGGGAATGATACCAGTGCTACTGCCCATGCTAGTCCCACCGCACCTCGGGAGGTCTCCTCTCGACCGACTGAGGGCCAATGTCTGGGTATTTGCATTGATCATCGTGGTGTAGAATAGGGGTCTTCTTTTACTTGTATTTTGTATTGCTTCCTCGTATTCAGTTCAAATGCTCGTCACCAAGGGGAACTCAAATATCGGACGTGGGGAGATCTGGCCGAGGGCCGAAAAAAATGTCTCCCTATAAGTTAAGGGAGGGAGGAAAAGGACTGGGAGAGGGATTATAAAGGCTCTAGTGAGTAGGAAATCCTAGTATGTATTTGCTTCACACTCACCTCAGGAGGTGTTGAGGTAATAATGTCGGCCAAGTTCAACCAGAAGTGGTCTGCGAGCGGGCTCAGGCGAGGCTTAACAAAATTTTACGAGTCTCCTTGGCACTTTTGTGGCACGATAAAGGCTAACATGTACCACAAACCTCAAAAATTGAGTGGCAGAGGGTGTCTGAAGCAGGTTTAGTGGATGCCAGAGAATCCGGGAAAAGCGGCCCGGGAAATAAAGAACACGCGCCCCACATCCTGACAAGCAGTGAGCAAAGCAGCAGCGGGCGCGGAGCTAATCTAGCTTCAGGAGGGTGGTGTATGCGCGCACACCATCCCCTTCTCGAGGAAAATCACAGATAGCCGCCCACAACACACGGGTGCGTAAAATACCAAAGACACAAACAAAGCATTCGGAAATTTGGAAATGGGTGGGGAGTCTAGCACTTGCGGGAGAAGGAGGAAAGGGTCTCCGCGCACATGTACCCACCGTGGTGGAGCCCGTGGGTCGAAAATTAGCTGCCCACGAAGCTCGGCAGGTGACGAAAATTCCGGCATACTTCGCGCCGCAGAAACGAGTGGGGGCGCTTCGTACTTGCTGGACGAGGAGGAAGAGGTGTCAGCGGACACGCGCCCGGTGTGATGAAAGCAGTAGGGTCGCAAATTACAAAGCCCAAAATCCGGGTGCCGAAAATCCCGACAACGCGAACGAAGCATTGGGCGGGAGGGGAGCTCAAGCACTCGGTGCATGACGACAATAGGGTGTCTACACACACGGGCCCAGCGCGGTGGAGACCCTGGCGTCGAAATTCCGTCCATCAAATCGACGAAGTAGTGGGCGTGGCGCCAAAATCCCGGCGACGGAAACGAAGCATTCGGCGCCGTAGGGGGAGCCCAGCACTTAGTGCGAGGAAGGTCACATGCCCGCGCACATACGCCTGGGGTGGTGAAGGCAGTGGGGTCAGAGAACTTTCGCTGTGTGTAGTCCGGGAAAATCGATATCGGGAAATTGGCGAAAAGAGAAGACGGAGGTGGATCGGCGCCGGCAGTCGTGCACAGGCATGGAGCGAGATACATGCGGGCTAAGGGGCATCCTGTTCCCATGGGGGGGAAACTGAGTACGGAAAAATAATATCATTGAATCGTTAATCTGTCCGAAAACCAATCGTCAGAATCCGCGACAAGGGAGAACGTGGAGGACGTACCTAGTTATTCTTCTCATCCCCAGTATGCGCCACATCGCGCAGGGCAGCGTGCTCGGCCACATCACCGCCCTTGACAAAGATAGGGGCTAGGCATCACAAATCCTGCTGACGGGGCAGCGCATCAGCTTTGAAACAGCGCGAAAGACACCAGAGGAATCGCCGTCACGACGCAGCCCGCCGCGAGTCAGGAATCGGCCCAGCAGTAGTTTCGAGAGATGTGCTCGGCCAGAATAAGCGCCGAGGCGCCTAAAATCCCGACGAGGCGAGCGAAGCATTTGGGGGTCCAGGAGCAGCGGGGAGCTGAGGAGACACGGGACGACAATGGAGGGATGCGCACGCAGGCGCGCCGCCGCGATGAAAGGTGCTCAGGATCCGTGATATGGCAGAGACCGAGGCCGAGAGGTCCGGGCATCTCCAAGACCTTCGATGAAAAGATCGTTGGGGCGCACTAAGGTGGCGGCAAACGATGCGCGTGGATCCCCAAATCTTGGCCAGGCCGGTGTTACTAAAGTTCCCTGTAGACATAGGATCGTGAGACGAGGAGGGAAAGGTCAAAGCTGTAAGCGCACCTTATACTACTTCCCTCGGGGCGAGAGACGTACAGATCGCGAACGGTCCAAACACCCGCGCCCTACCCTACTCTCGCCCACCTCCACATCCCCCCCAGCATCGAATCCCCCCTCTACATCATGATTTACACCGTCGACCAGATAAGCGCCAGAGCGCCTAACAACCGAGTCCGAGTCTGAGCCGGCAAAGTAGCAGGCACGCGCGCACAAGGGGTATACGCCGTGCTCACACCGAGTGTGAATGCACAAAGTGAATGAGTGGTCGGTGGGGTCGAGCAGGAAAGGGAGATTACATGTCGCTATGACCCTAACCCAGGCCGCAGGAAACTAGACGCCAAAAGTGTGCAGGCTGCACTCGCGATCGCGTGCGACGAGCACGCGGGATGTAGGATGGATAATGAGGACCGGAACGCGGCCGATATTCCCTCTAGATCTTTGCGAGGCGACTCGGGTTTTGCGTTGACGGGACGTATGGCGCACACTTTGAATATCCACATCCGCACGCGCAGCACCCGCCGCGGCGTTGGGTACAAAGTGAAGTTGTAACGCGGGCGCGCGGACAGGTGGGTGGTAGAATACGGTCACGAAGGATGGATCTGGATGGGTACGCAGGCGCTCCATCCGCGTTGGGTTAGAATTGAAGTTGACGGTGAAAGAGCGGGAGTGAAAAGGGGGAGACGCGTACGGTGCGCATGCGGATGGCAGTGCGCGTAGGTGAGGGTCGATATCGCGATCGAGACGAGGACCATGCAGACGAGGCGGGTCGGAGGCATAAAGGACGAGGAGAAGCCGGGCGGGTACGAGACGGCACGACGGCGAGAATGTCACCTGGAGCGTCCTACAACAGCTAATGAGTACGAGGTTGACACCCAACCTGGCGAGTAACGCACCTCGAAGGGACGTTGGCCATTGTGGATCTCCGCGCCGCGTACGCGTAACATGGCGCATGGTGGCGTATTTCAAAGCGGCGAGGCGATCGGGAGCTGCACAACGCGCTGGGGACGTCTACGGAGGTATCAGCGATGTAAGCCCGTATCAAGGTGGGTGCTAACCTTCTTTGCCTGTGCGAATCTCTCTGAATCCACGAACCCCAGTGCCCTCGCCAACCGGGTCCTGAGGCCTGACTCCTCCATCACTCAAAGCGGCAATTGGTTGCTAAAATTTCCGTCCCGCTCCACGTGACTATTCGTACCACTACGGGCCCCGACTTCTGGGTTGTCGTCCTTGGCGGCGGTAGCACGAGGCTAGCGGAGGCATACGTACACACTGCCGTGTGCTAGGGTGGAAGGAGGGATATTCTTTGGGATCTAAAGTCAATTCGTCGAGGGTATGGTTGGCGGGTGGTTGGGGGGCAAGGGCGCAAATACGCGACTCGGACTTGTCCTTCCCCTTGATGTCAATGGAGGTCGTGCTAGCGCTGGCGTATGCGTGACGCGCGTGGAGCGCGGGTGGGTAAAGGGTGAGACTGCTGTAGATATAGATGCAACCAGGGCGTGGAGCTTGCAATAGGCCGAAGGACGATAACGGGGCCGTCACTGGGGTGCTCGCGGTTCAAGGTCGAAGAGGCAGCAAGCACGGAGGACGCCTACAGTGCACGCGCGAAAAGGCAGGGATGCGGCGGCAATTGCGAACGACAACGGCCTGGGTAGAGTGCGAGTGCGAGTGGGTGTATGATTGCCTGCCTCTCGGTTTCCTCGCGCGGCATTGTGAGTGCTTGAGGGGCACAGGCAGAGCAGCTACGGTTATTAGGACAGGTCGTTGGAACGCAATATAGGGAACACACCGCACACAGCTTGAGCGTTCCGTATCCATTCCCGGTGCGCGCTACAGAAATCATCGTCCAGAACGTGCACGTTGCCGTATTCCAAAGCGGAGAGGCACGCATCTCCACGTTGACCGGTTCTCCTAGCCTGCTGCACCAAAACCCGACGTGGCTAGCTGCAGCGATCACCGTGTAAGACTCAAGAGGCCAGCGATGCGATGCAGGGCGGGACTCACCACCCAACGGAAGTTCTTTCAGCCAGCGGGGTCGGGGTCGTGGTCGGGTAGTCGCGCGCTCGGGGGCGAAGAGCCTCTCCTCGCGCGTAAGTTAACATAGCAGGCACATTCGCTGGAGCACGGCTGTGGAGAGAGAGTCAGATAAAAACCATCAATAATGCGTAACAGACGAATTCCGGCAACGCACAGACACCGCGACTCCGCCGAAAGGATTTAGCGTCATTCAATGCGCGTCGTTAGCGTTGGTGGGTCGGCCGGTCCACGGGGTTTGGAAGCTTCATGTCGTCCATTGAGCAGGTTTGTGAGGATGATCGATGATGGTTTGTGGCAAGCCCGGACCGATGCCATCAACAACAATTCCAACTGATTGATGCTATGATCGCCGGGCCTTTATCTCGGCTTGTTCGAGTTGGAAACACCGCAAGGCTTAACGGCGAAGAGAATCAGGATAGAAAGATGTTGTAAGTTGAGGCTAATGAAAGTAAGACTCAGCGTTGGAGACAACGTCTATAATATATTCATACCTAATGAAAGTAAGACTAAAACTACATGAGTACAAGAACAGAAAGGAAAGTACAAAAGGAAGCTCACCTCACACGGCGGACAAGGGCTTGTCCTTTTCGATTTTGGCGCTGGATGTCCTTTGACACGGCTTTGCCGTGTCCTCTTCTTAACTCCGGCCGCTTTGGCCTTTCGGGGTTTTCCACGGCCATGCTGCAACCACGCGTTCTCGGGGATTTCCGGTAGAAAAATGATCTAAATAATGATTTGCAGCTCTTGAGTTCAGTTTGTCGTAAAATATTCATTGCCAGATTACAGAGGCACCACTATAGTACAAGGCTACAAGAAAGACCTGAGGGAAATGCAGCAAGAACCAGGTGGAAACAGGTCTGGAACACGAAGAGTTGGAGGCTCGAGTTTATTCAATGAGCCAATTCAGGTAGGATCTTGTAGGACTGTCATATCTCATCGGCTAGTGATTTTAAATTTCTTTTAGGCCCAGAAGCAGAGCTGCAATGGCTGCTGTGGGAGCGCATCAAGGTGAGTGTGACGGTTCAAATCGTGCCGGGCGCTGCCGGGGAGTTTGGAACGGTCACACATCAATGTTCAAACCCACCATTCCACCCTCTTCTACCCTCTATTGAGTTGGCAAAAATGGAAAATCATTCTACAGGTGCTCAAGATTGCTCCCGCTGAGTTTTACGTCGGTTGGGTTAGTGGAATGCAACAGAATAGGGTGTTATTTCAACTCGGGACACATTCTTGGTGGGTTTTTGTATGTTATCCTTCAAATTTCATGAGGCCGTTCGAATTCGACCACCACCTGCCGTAATATTCCCACGCACCCCGCCGCCAACGCGCGCTCGTCAGCGCCCACCCCGACCCCTTGAGGCTCTCAAACCCACTCAAACCCGCCCGGGGGAGGCCCCTCCCCCCCCCACGCGCTTTGAACCAGCCAGCATGGACAAGAACTCGTCGGGAAGGATGTCGCAGCCGCCAGGCAGCCCAGTCGCGTCCTCATCCACCTCCTCCCCCACTTCCACTCCTTCCCCGTCTACCAGCGCCTTCACCGACCTCCCTTCTGCCACTATCAGCGGCCCGCGCGCCACTGTCGCGTCGATCCGCGCAATCCTGGCTACCGCTCGCGCAAACAAGAAGAACCCCACCGTCGACGCATATGCCAAAATGTTCGCGTCCCTCGACCTTCTTGACACCATGTTCGACACAAACAACTACCTCGCCTCTACCCTGGCAACGTTTAAAGCCGACTTAGTCGCGGAAATTGTCTCCACTGCTGCGAAATCGCCCGCCACTCCCTCCTACGCTTCTGCTGCCTCCTCCACCCCTGTCGCTCCCCCGCCGATCCTCACCCCGCCCAAAGGGCCTCCCGCACCCAGACCGAACAAGTTCGTCGTCTCGCTCGGGAAGGAGTGCACCCTCCTTGACCTTCCCGTCCCCGAAGTCAAGGCTCGGGTGGAGGAGGCGCTTTCGGCCGCGGGCAACGAACAGCTGGCCGGAACCAAACTCAAAGGAGTCAAGGCACTCCCCCGCGGCCGCCTGCTTGTAGCTGCCGACTGTGAAAGGTCCGCCACCACGCTCAAGCAAGCCGCCGCTCAGTGGGTCCCCAGCCTCGGCAAAGGGTGCGAACTCGTAGTGCCGCAGTGCCAACTCGTGGTCAACAGCGTCCCGCGTAGCTTCAACCCGTCGTCCCCTAACGCTGCTCACGAGCTCCACGAACACAACCGCTCCGCCATCTCTTCCCCGTCCGACATCTCGGAGATCCGTTGGCTTAACGCGAAAACTCTACGCGACCCAAAGAAACTTGCTTCCTCCCTCCTCGTCACATTCTCCAACCCCCTGTCCGCCAACCTCAGCATCAGCCAAGGCCTCGCGGTGGAATCGACGATCTGCCAATCGCATCGGTACGAAGAACAGCCGACGCAGTGTTACAACTGCCAAGGCTACGGGCACACGCAGCACCAGTGCCGGAGAAATCCCCCACCTGCGCGCGTTGCGGCCTCCCTCACCGCACCGTCAACTGCCCCTGCTCCTCGGAGAAGGCGCAGTGCGCTGACCGTAAACGCTGCACCCACTTCTCTCCCCGATGCGCAGCCTGCAAAGGGAGGCACACCTCCTTCAGCAAAGATTGCCCCGTTCGCGCTAAGGAACAAGAGCTCCAGCACCAACGCCTTCGTGGGCGCATCTTCTTTGGCGACTTCGACCCATACGACCCCTCCCACCGCCACGACGCCGACACCACCTTCTTCCTTGCCCCTCCATCCCATGCCCCTCCTCCACCTCCCCCACCCCCGCCTCCTTCCCAATGAATAACCCACCGCATACATATACAATCAATGAATTTAGAGTACTTTCCCTCAACTGCAAGAAATCTTATAACGTCCTTTCCTCACTATTAAATACGACCAATCCTGTAGATTACGATGCCTTATGCATCCAAGAACCGCCGCCTGACGTGAATAAATTCCCTTCCCTCTCCTCTCCCCATTGGACCCGTCTTCTCCCCACCATTCGCGTCGACTCCCCTGATACGTTACTTTATATAAACAAAACCATTCCTTCCTCCTCATATAATCAGAACAAAATAAAATCCTCATATATAACGTCCGTTACGATTACCTTAGCTACGAATACGATACATTTATTCAGCCTGTACAGACCCCCCGAATCCGACGACGTCCCAATCATTAAACTCAAATCCTTTCTCGCTACCCTCTTCCCCCTTCCCCCGAACCACTCCTTCGCAGTCTTTGGCGACCCAAACAAGCACCATGTCATCTGGACCGGCCCCAACCACCCCGACCGCACCAACTGCAGCGACGCGTCGGAGCTCATCGACATGATGTCCGTCTTTGACCTCCGCCAACTGGTCAAGGCCGACACCCCCACATTCTTCTCCGCACCCCACCAGACCTGGTCCACGCTCGACCTGGTCTTCGCCTCGAGCGGCCTCGCAGACTGCCTCGTGAAGTGCCATGCAATTCCAGGGCACGGCTCCGACCACGCCGCCATCGTCGCCAGGTTTGACATCGCCGTCAACCACCGCGAAATCCCCCTCAAACGCAACTTCCGCGACGCCGACTGGAAGGAATTCCCTGCCCTCCTATCAACGCACCTGGCTGCGCATCCCCTCCCCCCGCTCCCACTCTCCACCCCTGCCGAAGTCGACGCCTACGCAAACTCACTCACCAACGCCCTTGTCCAGGTCATCCAAGCCCACGTCCCCCTCTCTCGCCCTTCCCCGTACGCCCGCCGATGGTGGAATAAAGGCCTCTCCGCCCTCTGCAAGGTGTACAACCGCGCTCACAACGCGCTTGTGAAGGACGACCGCGGCGACGCTGAAATGGGCAAGATGCGCTGACAGTGAATTGAGGCTAGCTAAGCTAAAGTATGGGCTAGCTTGAACACTAACACACCACACCTAAAACCTAACACACCACACCAATCCCCTTATGATTATAACACTAAGACTAGCGCGTCTTCCTAGTGAGTTCGGGTCCCGAGTCGTAGTATGCGACTGCTGGTTTGATTCCCTAGTGCACTAGCGATGATTTATGGCCTCAACTATCCCAACAAACACTTCAATCTCTGAGCTAGCTCAACCGTTTGACCGAAACAAGTCTTTCCACGGGACTGGAATGAACGGGTTGGGGTAAAAAGGGTTTTTACTAAGCGGACGTAGATTGCTACGTCGTCCTAGGCGAGGTGATAAAGCGTCTTCTGAAAACTTCCAGTTACGGACTATGCTGCGCCAGCTATTCTCTCCTCTATGACGATCCCAGATCAACAGATATTTGGGTGCCGACTTAGAACCTTGAATCTAAGCTCTTTTCCTTAACACTTGGGCTTATACTGGACCTAGAGGGTTCACTCAAGCTTCGTTAATCGGCCAATGAATCGACCAAGGAGTTCTACCAAAGTGCTGTGCTGGTCGTAGTCCGTTTTACGGGAGGCGTTTCCTAGTCACCCAATGCGTAGCCCTTGCGAAGTCCACCACGAAGTCAACGACAACTCTCAAACTTTCTCTTTGTGCGCTCGGTCCCGATTTATACGTGGAGGTCGTTGCCGCTCACAAGCTCCCAACGCGAGTCTTTGCTTATTAGTTCACACAGTTACTCGTGGATCCAACAACACTGATTCGATTTCTATAGACTTTACAAACGAAGAAGATACTTTATCTCCGCTAGCTAGGCCTGAGCACACCCTTATCGTCGTAACGATGAGCGGGGCATGAACTGGTCTTCAGTGGTATTTACATGTCCTTTTTATACTAGTTGAGAGAAAGAGATGAGGTAAAGTGAAATGAGTAAAAACTGGTCCGTGCAGCTCCGCTACGGCGAGCTAGCCGGTGCTATCGTGCGCTAGGCTTGCCAGACAGTCAGCTAGCTGACCATCTCGGGGGCCTAGGCTGGGTATATTGCCAATTCCGTACAGCTTTACCGCTCCCGGACTCTCTTTATTTGCAAAACGACTCGGAAAATCCATTCCCGCCATCGGATGCTCACCAATCCTCCGTCTCCACACGGACTGAACATCTAGCCGTTCAGGCATCGTGCCATCTCTTCTGCAATACATCTCTTTTGAGTTTGTTTGGTGCAGCTAGCTGCTCTCAAACGCGTCGCGTCGATCACCTGATCTATCACTCGGCCTAGTCTCTTGCCGACAGTTTCTCCTAGCCGTCGCTATCGCCAGCTAGTCCGATAAACCCGAAGCTAGCGCCAAGTTATTTATGGAACATGGCCCCTGGCCCGGTGCTATCCCGCTAGCTGCACACTGGCTATTCGTATGTCTCTCTTCTTTACGCTAGCTGGTAACTCTCGTTATCCTGTGCTTTCTGGAAGTCGTCTATTGGCGCGCTAGCCCACACTATGAGGTACTAGACCATAGTAATCCTCCTTAATGCGTATACTCCCCTAGTGTAACGCTTGTTCACGCGCCTAGCACTAAGTTTGTACTACGGTCAGCAGCCGGAGCTCACTCTGACCCTCCTTTGTATCACCAAACAGAGTCCCAATAGGAATATTGCACCTATTAGAAAGCTAGCTTGTTACAACTCGAAGCCTAGTATGCCTTGCATTTAACTAGCACTAAAAATCGCAAAATGCAGCTAGATGTCGGTACATTGTTGTTGCGCCGTTTCAACGCGAGCTGGGACAGGATGCGCTGCGCGAAGAATGAGTATCACAGCGCAATCCGCCGAGACAAACGCGCCCACTGGAGACAGTACATCTCAGACCTCCCGCGGGGGAACATCTGGCAGGCGGCGAAATACGCGATGCAGGACCCAACGGCCAACCCCTCATCGTCCCGCATCCCGGACCTAACCGCCCCCGACGGCTCAGTCGCCACCTCCCCCGCGTTGAAGGCCCAAGTCCTCCACCAGAAATTCTTCCCCCCGAGACCAGCTGCTCCACCCCCCTCCTCTGCCCCTCTCCCCGCCGCACACCCTGACCCAACTTTCTCCATTGACGATATCCTGCGAGCAATCACGAAGATCTCACCTTGGAAAGCACCCGGCCCGAGCGGCATCCCCAACGTCGCCATCTCCTCCGCCCGTGTAGTTGTCGCCCCCGCCCTGCTCGCCATCCTTCAGGCTGGCCTTCAACTCGGCTACTTTCCCGCCTCATGGCGTATCTTCATCACCGTAACGCTGCGCAAACCGGGCAAGAGTGACTATTCGGTCCCAGGAGCGTACCGCCCCATCGCGGAGGAGGAAGGACTGGGGAAGGTTGTCGAATCGGTGCTGACCGAGTGGCTGTCAAAGTTTGCGGAGAAACACGGCCTATTGTCCGCCAATCAATTCGGCGGGCGACCGGGCCATAGCACCGTCGATGCGCTCCTCTTATTGACGCAAAGAGTGAAAGACGCATGGCGGGTGGGTAAGGTCCTCAGCGCCCTGCTGATGGACATTTCCCAGGCCTTCCCCTCCGTCCGCCATGACCTGCTCGTCCGCCGACTCCAGGAGAAATCTGTACCCGACCAGATCGTGGGAATCATCCGCTCTTTCTTGAGTGACCGCAGCACCACACTCACCTTCGACGACCACGTTTCCCCTGCCTGCGCCGTCCCCGATGGTCTCCCCCAAGGGTCTCCGCTCAGTGCGCTCCTCTACCTCATCTTCGCCGACGAACTCCTGGGCGACCGCACCGTCGGCTACATAGACAACAACACGCGCATGGAAATAGGACTCTCCGTCGAAGACACCACCGAGCAACTCCGCCAGCACATGGAGGACGAGGCCCTCCCCCGCTCCAAGCGCCTCGGTCTCGCCTTCGACCTCCCCAAATTCCAACTCATCCACTTTGTCCCTGCCCGCCGCCAACGCGACCACTATCGCCCCGTCCCCCTCGTCATCGGCAACATCACCATCCAGCCCTCCGAATCCGTCAAACTCCTCGGTGTCTTCCTCAACAACAAACTCTCCTTCCGCCACCACGCCGAACTTGCACAGAAGCGAGGCACCAAAGCCACCCTCGCCCTCTCGCGCATTTCGTCCCCGACTTTCGGGCTCCCACACTCGTACGTGCGTCAACTATTTCTGACGGTTGTTGTCCCGAGGATGGAATACGCGCTGCCAGTTTGGTACAAGGCGGTCTCCGCGGGGGAGACGAGGAGGGTTGGCACAGTCTGGGTAGCAAATGCAATCGGCAAAGTACAACGCCAGGCGATGCGACTCATCACGGGCGCCATGAAGACCACGGCCACAGACGCCCTCAACTTCCATGCTAACCTCCTCCCCGCCCACATTCGCCTCAATCGCTCGGCATTCAACGCCGGCGCCCGACTCGTCACACTTCCCCCCTCCCACCCTGTCCACCACGTCGTCCGCCGATGCCGCCGTATCCCCCGCTACCACCGCTCCTCGCTCCACCACCTCTTCTCCGTCTTCCCGATCCTCCGGCGCCCCTTCGAGACCATCGACCCCCTCGCCACCTTCGATCGCGTGCCGCCTGAGGCGCTGACCAGACGCATTGCCCCGTCGAAGGACATTGCAACGGAGGAACAAGAACAGGTGGTGAGGAAGGGCGGGCTGTGCGTCTTCACGGACGGGTCGGGCTTCGAGGGAGGCGTGGGCGTGGCAGCGGTAGCGGTCAAAGGGGGAGAGATCGGGATCGTGCGACTGAAGCACCTGGGGAGCGAGGACGAGCACACGGTCTTCGAGTCCGAAGTCGCCGGCGCCATCCTCGCGCTCGACATTGTCGCAAGCTCAGCGCGCGTACGCGAGGTCGACATCTTCACGGACTGTCAGCCGGCGATAATCGCCCTCACCGCGCCGAAACCTCAACCCGGGCAGTACCTTATCGCCGCCTTCCACGCCGCCCACCGTCGCCTCCTCTCCAAACGTCGGACACTCAAAATTCACTTCCACTGGGTCCCGGCGCACGTAGGGATAGCGGGGAACGAAGCCGTCGATGCCCGAGCAAAGGAAGCCGCGCAAGGGACGTCAACGGAGCTGCGGACGAAGATCAAGGTGTTCGAATCGGACCTCCCCGTGAGCAAGGCCGCCGCAATCGCGTCGGGAGCGAAGATGTTCGCCGCCACCTGGGCGCGCGAATGGGCCTCCTCCCCCCGCTGCCGCCGCCTTGCCCAGTTCGACTCCACCGCCCCGTCCAACGCAGTGGCGCGCATGTACGACGAACTCTCCCGCCCCCAATGCAGCATCCTTACCCAACTCCGCACCGGGCACATCGGCCTAAACGAGCATCTCCACCGCATGCAGATCACCCCTTCCCCCAACTGCCCCCACTGCACCGCCCCCGAATCCGTCTCCCACTACCTCCTCCAATGCCCCGCCTTTCAGAGGCAACGTCTCGACCTCATCCTGCGCTTAGGCACCGCCCGCCTCTCCCTCAGACGCCTTCTGGCGACGAAATCTGAGCACAAGGCGGTCCTCGCCTTCGCACGCGACACGGGTCAATTCCCTAGATACACGCTGTAACATACAGCCAAAGTTTTCCTCCTGCTTCTTCTTTTCTACCTACTGCTTGATACGACTTTACCGCTACGAACATAAACCCTCCCACCCTCGCAGCACAATTCCCTCCTCTCCCTCACCTCCGCTACCTTCCTTTAAGCCCTTTACTTACGCTAGTTACTTCCACGCCTCATGTATAGTGTTACATGGGCCCCAAGGGGCCCGCCTACACTTTAATGGAATAGAAATGAAATGAAATCCTTCAAATTTTCTGCACAGTGCTGTGCCCTATAGTAGTGCCTATCTTGCCAGCAATATTTGGGAGAATTTGAACTAATACTCACCCCAAGAGCGCAAAATCATTATTGAGACCACTTTTTTGTCGGAAATCCCCGAGAACGCGTGGTTGCAGCGTGGCCGCGGAAAACCCCGAAAGGCCAAAGCGGCCGGAGTTCAGAAAAGGACGCGGCAAAGCCGTGTCAAAGGACATCCTGCGCCAAAATCGAAAAGGACAAGCCCTTGTCCGCCGTGGCAGCGTTGGAGACAACGTCTGAGGTGAATACAGGATTCAATCCACTATAAATACGGAGTCCGGGAAAATAGTAACTGACCGTGAATCTACAGCTACGTATTCCAAAAGAGACGAACAATGAGAACTAAAGCTGTTATACAGGAATAAAAGTGGAAAACAATGCGGACGCAACGAAGGTCCGATTGCAATGCTGTTACACGGCGGACAAGCGTTTGTCCTTTGCAGGATTGGCGCCGTTTGTCTTTTGACACGCCTCACCCGTGTCCTTTTACTAAATCCGGCCGCTTTGGCCTTTCGGGCGTTGCCGCGACCACGAGGCGGCCTCGCGTTCCAAGAAAGAAATCACTTTATTAATTTGTAAAAGAATATAGTAAATGGACAGTTAGCTACAGCACTCTAAGTAGCCACAGGAAGTGAATAAAGAAAGAAATGATTTTAAAATGATTTATCGCAAACCAGTGAAGTAAAAAGAAAGATTAGGGGTCTTCGTCGTCCTGGTCCATCGTCTCGAGGAAGTCCGCCATGTGGGCGGCCTCGTCCTCGGGGTCCTCGGCGTCTCCATCAGCGTCGGCGTCGCTGTAGTCACCCATATCATCATCCTGCTCGACCGGGTCATCCAGGAAGTCCTCCACGCTGCCCGCGTCGGACGAGCCTGACTCTTTGTCGCTGTCTTCGCTGCCAACCTCGTCCCCCTCGCCTTCTTCATCGTCTTCACCATCCCCTTCGCTTTCATCATCCGCCTCATCGCCCTCGGCCTGCTCGAAATCGAGGTCGTACTCTTTGAAGACTTTGGCACCATACTTCGCGGTCAGTTCGTTGACGGATAGTTTGTTGTCGCCGCGGCGGGAGAAGTAGTCGGCGATGCCAGGGGGGAAGGCGACGACGAGTTTGGGCGCCAGTTTGGCCCGAGCATGGGCGGGTCGGTCGTTCCACCACGAAGGCGAGTAGTACTGGATGGGCATTCCTTTGGGTATCTAGGGAGATGTGGTTAGGCGATGCGATGAAAACGACGTAAGGACGAACTGACCGCCTTGAATTGAGCGGGGCTACGTTTGCCAAAGGGGGGGACGAGACGTCGCTCACGGACCTTGGCCTGGCCCTCCTTTCCATTGTCCCTGAGGTCTTGCACGATGAGACTGTCCAGCTTGCGGATGATTTGTTCAGCAGCCTCGGACCTCTCCTCCCGCGCAAGGGCCACAGGACGTCCATTGGGATTGTTGTCGGGTTCGGTGTCGGAGGTGGCCTCGCGGTGCAACAGGAGGCGGAGTCCCTTGCGGATCTTGGCGTCTTTCAAATACGAGCGTCGCACGTTGAAGATCTACGAAAGGTCAGTTGAAGAACATCGAAACACGCGACTGAAACGTACCCGAATACGAGTTTTGGAGTACTTGTTTCGCGAAGCGGCAACCTCGTTGCCCCCCGGCGTCCGTATCTCCTTCTTCCACAGATCGAACTGGTATCGGTGGGTGAAGTGATCATACACCCGGACGAGTAAACCAGAGTCGTGGATGAAGCTGGTGTTCGGACGGAGGAAGTCGTAGTAGGAGCCCGTCACCATGTAGCGGAACGTGTCGATGGCGGCCATGCGCATAACCATGTTGTACATAGAGTAGGTGGTTTGGGTGTAGTCGATCGCCCAAGTGCTGATTCCAAGTTTGGTGAAGTAGGACTTCATGTGGAGAATAGCGCTCTCTTCCAGTTGGCAAAAGGCACGGAGGATCTTGCTCCGGGAGCGAAGAGCGTCCTGCATGGAGATCCCGAGCTTGACGAAAAACATTAATTCCAACTCAAGGACGTGGACAAAATGGACAAACCTTGACCTCGCTGGGGTTGATGATAGCTTTACCGACCTCTCCTAGGCGCTTCAGTTCGGTAACGGTCATGCCATTGAACCTGCGGTTGAAGTGCGCCACATCTTCGGGTGAGGCAGAGGCAGGAGCGCAGCCGGACAGCAAGTTGTTCCCGATAAAGTGTATGTGTGTCTGCAAGCTAGCCTGGGCACCAATATGAGTTAATGGACGAAATATTGGAGGAATGTACGATACCTTCATGCTTCTAGCCTCCGGCGAGATGTCTTCTTTGAACATCTGGTGCTCAGCGGGCTTTCTCCCAGTCTTGCCTCTGGAGGAAGAAGCAGAGCCCGGCGCAGTGGCCTTTGCCGAAGGGCGCGCTCCGTTTGTGGACGAGGCTGAGGAAGAAGACTTCTCGGTAGACGCGCGACGGGGGGTGGGGGACGGACGCGGCTGCTGGGGCGATGGAGCAGCTGAGGGTTTAGAACGAGGGTGGTTCGCTGGCTGAGCTGGGGGTGGCTTGGGCTGACCACTGGTGCGACGCTTCTGGGATGGAGTACCCGGTGCCTTGGATGGCGTAGCCTTGGGAGGGGCGCTGAAGATGAGAATGAGAACGAAAAAGAAGAAAAGTGAAGAGCAGAGACATACGTCGCGTTGGTAGCGTTGGTAGTCTTGCTCCTCTTCGCTGGAGTAGCCTTGGTGGCCTTGGGAATGGTAGGTTCGACGCGGGGCTGCTGGCTGCTGATGCGGCATGAGACAAAGAAGGAAGAATACGAGCGCTGAGACATACCGCTCATGCTCAAGCCGAGCAATAGTCTCGGATATCTGCCTTTCAGCCGCCGCTGCCTGAGCCTGCGCAGCATCCCGTTGTGCCCTCAAAGCCTGCACGTCGTCGTCGACAGAATCTTGGAACGCTTTCATCTGCTGCTGAACGTTGATGTTGACGGTGTCTTTGTACTGAATATTCATGAGGTTGAGCCTTTCGACGAGCTCGTTATGAGCGGCTAACAAAGCGGCAACATCGATTTGGGGGGGGGCGGGCTGAATTTGGGCGGGGTCAATCCAGCCATCCTGGGGCGCAGCGTCCTGAGGGGCAGCGTCGTGGTAGCCGGCTTCGTAGAGCTGTCCGCCGGCGCCGTAGTGCTGTGCAGCGGTGTCGTAGCTCTGCCCAGAGTTGTCGTATGCCGTGGGGTCGTAGTGCTGCCCGGAGTTGTCGTAGGGCTGCGCAGAGGGGTCGTAGTGGTCGTAGGGCTGACCGGAGGTATCGTAGGTATGCCCTGAGACGTCGAAGAGGAGATTGGGGTTCGTGCCGGAGGCGTCGAAGAGGAGGTTGTTGTCCATAATGGTATGCGGTGGTGCTGTATTCGTAGGAGGTTAGTCCTCCTTTTAAAGATTCTGGACAAAGAGGCACCGGATAAGGACGCGTTTGAATTCTTTGTATTGGCGCTTTGTCTTTTGACGAGTCGAAGGCCTTTGTGCAAAGTGGAGGTAGCTGGACGCGGTCACGCGTGGATACCAACGCGAAGTTGGCAGCCAAAGGCGCACCAACGCGAAGTTGGCGCAGACCCCGAGCGCGAAGCTCGTGGTCTCTGGTCAAGACGGATTGGTAATTTGTGATGCGCCATCATTCTCACGTCAACTCTCTCGTCCCAAACCTTCATTGGCTTCGCGCCAGTGAACGTCCATTGGCTTCGCGCCAGTGAATCTCCATTGGCTTCGCGCCAGTGATCTTCCGTTTATAACTCTTCTCTCTCCCAACCACTCTATGGACGGAAGATCACACAGACCGATGACATTTGAATGGATTTGCTAGAGAACCCACTCACCATGAGGCTAATGGACCCAGGTACGTCTAATACGGAGCTGTAAAGATATTCTAACACGAGATAGATGCCTGGAAAGTCGAGCAAGCCCCTGCAATCGTTGAAGGCGTAGATCTGTTAAAAAATCACCGAGTGCATTCAGACCTCGGCACACTGGACTGCGGCGGAAGGGTCGCTGCACACGTTGTAATGGGAAACACCTCCTACTTTATCACTACCAACACCCATTATGTTCCCCGTCTGCCTGAGGTCGACCCCAAACAAATTCTAATCCGTCGAGACATGCGATTCGGGCCCGACGATCCCGTCCTGTGGCCGCGCCTCTACAGCGAAAAATTCTGCCATTTGCCGGCCATTCCAAAGGCCCCGACGCATCCCCAGGATCATCTTGCAGTGATGTGGTGGAACCCGACTCCCGACGACTTCGTCTGCCCTGCGTCGGGTATGACCCTGACCCGTGGACTTGGGAGGATTAGGGGAGCCCGGTTCTCAAAGTTCTCCGTCCGTACCCACGCGCTGTGATGCGGACTACGGTTCTGTGAACTGCCTGACCCGGGGTGGGTATAGTCAAGTAGTGTTTTACAGAATTTAATTTGTCCTCTAGGGGGAAATTGCTCTTTTGCGGAGCTGCGTAGTTTTAAGGTACGCTAATGCGCGATATATAATTTGTGGTGCGTGTGTGTGTACAGTTCTCTCCGTTTGGATTGAACGCTTTGCCAGGTTCCTCGAGGATTTAGTTCTTCGTTGGGGGCTGGCCTTCCGAAGGTACCGCGGATGGATAGTTTTCTACACTTGCTCGAAGGGTACGCTCCGCAATGCGAATGCTGTTCCGTTCCGGAGTACTCGGGTTATCTGTTATGCTTTATCCACCCGTCTCGAACGTATCGGACAGCAGGTCTCTTCAGTACGGTGCAACACTATACGGATGGCTATAGCGATTCCCTTCGTAGCCTAGTTTCTCCGTTGGTGAACGCCTTGAAACGGAATCACTTCCGTTTCGAAGACTCGGGGGTGAAGTGTGCGAATTGAATGGGGGAAATGGTATGATCGCGTAGGATAGGCCTTCCGTGTACGATGGGGTGGGTTCCTCGCAAGGATATGCGCTCGAACTCCGAAAAGGAACGGTTGCGTTGGTGTTGCATTGCTCGACTTCGCGTTGGGCGCATTCGCATATTGCAACTCCGTGTTGTATTATATGAACTATATTCTCCAGGATTCAAACCATGCTACTTCGGACGACACCCTTCCTCCCAAACTACGCTACTTCGGACGACACCCTTCCTCCCCCCACATATTCAGCCCACGTTTGGACGACACCTCACGACACCTCCCCCCCTTAATCTCGGCCCCTATGCAAGCAGTCCACGAAGATGGTGATCGCCTTTTGGATTCCAAACGTCCCCATCGGCCGCTCCAAGTACGGAACATGGGAGATGATGTGCTTGGGCTCAATGAGGAGCTGAGGTTGCGGACTCGATGGCGCCGTGTACAACACGGAGCATGCGAATTGTCGAAGTGTGTGATAGGGCGTTTGAATCGCATCCGTTGGAGTCAAGGCTGTATGGGGCTGGACGACCAAGAAAGTCCGCTTCTCTCCTTGCAGGACCTGCGCCCATACGGACTGGATGAACCCCATCTCCTTCCGTCTCGTCAAGGGGTGACGGAAGGAAATGGAGCTGTTTCCATGGTGTTTCTGGAAGACGGAGAACGTCCGGGTCTTATGCTCGAATGTGGTGAGTTGTACGCCTCGAACAAGAAGGATGTGTACGCTGACGCCAGCGCTATCCACCTGGTCTTGCCTCAGGTCTGCCGCGCGGATATATGAAGGGGAGTACGTGTGGTTCCAGTAGCGCAAAATCAGCTCGTACGTCGAGCCGTCCATTACGGGTCCAGAACCGTTGAATTGGGTAGGTAAGAGTTGCGGAATGCCCGACGAGTCCACACTGACTTGAGGGGACAGCACCTGCATGGCCTTGACAACAGGCGACTCTGCATTACTGCTCTTGGCGGTATCGCTGATCGCGGCAAGCAGCCTTCCCCGTCGACATATTTGGCGGAGCATCGTCAGGTCCATTTCCCCTATTTCTGGTAAGTTGGCGATCACAGCGCAATGAACTTCGACTCACACATATGGTTGTTCGTCTTAATCTTTTGCAGGGCTCCATTGTGGCTTTCATACAGGTTTTCGCTGAGCAGGATAATCGGACCCCACCATTTCAGCTGGTCCCCGTTATGCAGGGCGTAGTGGTGGTTGGGACGCGTCGTGAGATGGGGGAAAAGCAGCTTAGAGGAGTGAAGATAGCACCGGTACATCTCGGTGTACCGGTCGGCCTCCGCTGGACTCGTGGTGTACGAGCAGATGATGTGTGTCACCCCAACTAGATCGTGGAAATTGAGGAGCAATTTCTCTTCTCTTCTCGACGCTGTACGCCCCCACCAGAGTTCCGGAACGATCAAGGGGAAGAAGATGGTGAACAGGACAAGCCAATTGTCGGCTTTTAGCTTTCCGTGCGCCTTTTGTCCGAGGTTCACGGGGGGCCGGTCAATCCAAGAGGGAATAACGACGTCAGCAAGCCCCGCATGAATAAATGTCATACAGTCGCTGTCGAAGATTGTCTGCGAGGGCTTCTCGCTTTCGTAGATGGCCTCTTCATCATCTTCCTCCTCCTCCTCCTCCTCATCCTCCTCGTTCTCGCCCTCGTCCTCCTCGCCCACCTCCTTGTCCTCGGACTCAGGGATGAAAAAGAACGATGTATGGCGGCTGAGGGAGGTTGGGGCGTCGTTCTCGAAAAGGCTGTCTCGAAGGAGGTCCTCAAGCTCACCCGCGACGTCGTCATCTACGTCCATCATGTCCACATCGGAGTCGGAGGAGGATGCCGCGTCAAACGCGCCAGCGCTGCTCCCCGCCTTCGCGAAATCGGAGCCAATCCCCCATTTGAGACGGCAGTGGTGCTGCAGAATACCTTCGAGCCAGTTGTGCATAGCTCCCAACACCGTGTGCATCACTTGATCGCGGTATGTCAGGATGTCCAAGGACGACGGGCGACTACCATGCTCCGCGAAAATGGCTTTGCGCTTTTCCTGCGTCTTGGCATTGAGCCAATCGGTAGCCGCGCGGAGGACCTCCCACCCGATCCGTGGCTCAAAGTTTTCGAGATCTAGGCGATCGATGTCGGCGCGCTTGAGTTTGCAATAGGAACAAAAGTTGTGGGACCCGCAACCCGCTGCGCCTAGCACCTTTTTGAGAGCCAAGAGGTCGCCAATCGCAGCAAGGATCGCCACCCGGTAGAAGTCGCCGTCGGGGTGATTGTATGTCGGCACTTTCTTCCCGGTCCACATCTCCTGAAACTGGGCCATAGGCCGGTCGAGGAGCGCGGTTATCGTCGTGACCGTGGGTTCTTTGGGCGGAGGCGTTATGCCAACAAAGAATGCCATTCCCTGGAGGTGCCACATCTCGTAGGGAAGATTGAGACAGACTGCGATGATAGCTCCGCAGGACGCCGACTTCCCAGCGATTTTGTTCATAAAGGGATTAAACCAGTCGATGTAGAAGCTGAATACAAGATTGTTGGGCTCTGATGTGAAGCTCCCCAGACTCTGCCATGCTGGGCTATCCCAGATGGACGACATCCTCTCTGGATTCGGTTGGTGGAGATGGGATTTCCGAAGAAGTTCCTCCATCCCAGGCCGGGACAGAAAATGTGCGAGCCAGCTCTCGAAGTTTTGCGACGAATATAGACGTCGGGGGACAATTTTAGGGCCTGCACGAGTTTGTCGTTCCACCCAGAGAGGAGTGTTGCACGGCCGCGAACGACTGGTCTGTCGAGCAAGGCAGATTTGTGGTAGTTCGTCCAACGAATAAGCTCAAAAGCACGTTGGGCAGCAGATCGTCCGTTCGAGGATTGGGTCAATCGAGAGGTATTTGACCGCGGTGCGTACATCTTTTGGAATTTTATGTCCAGTGTCTGACGCGGTGGACATAGCGATCATGATACCGAAGACCGCGAGCACCGCGCTGCTGGCCTCTCGGCTGAGACCGCATATAATATGCAGCCAAGACACGAGTGTGCAAGCCACGAAAGTAAGACGACGACGGGCGGTTGCGGGGCCTGAAATGGAAAACAAATCAACACCTTGCACTCAAGACAGTCACCAAACTAACTCATATCCTGCTCTTCTACGTCTTTGTCGTCATGTACGGCTTCAGGAGCCCTGGGGCGCTTATCCTTCGGCGCTGGTGGTTTCGCCGTGTCTGCTTTGTGAGTCTGAATCTGAATGCAAATCGGTATCCCGTTCGCTGAAAGCATACAGGGTCTTACCGCCGGCAATTGACCAGACGCCACTAGCTTGGCGTCTTCCTTAATGTGGCTCCTTAGGGTAGTCTTCGAATACCATACCCCTTTCTTTGTTGACCCATCGTTCGCGATCCAGGTTCGGTTACAACAGTTGTGAGAGCGGCAGAGGCACAACGCATAGTTCTTCCTGCCCTGTGGATCCACGTCCATTTCGATGAATAACGAAGGGCCACTCGAGTGCAGGACGTCAAGGACAAGGTGAGGATCGCGCCAGCTTTGTCCTTGTCAAAGAGATTGATTTGATATCAAGATTAGATCCTTGATCGCCAACCGTCCACCTTGTACTTTAATTCGTGTCAAAAGGTCAGTTCATTAATGTACAAGTGAGGTACGTTATTTACACGCTGAAATCAGCAAGCTAATTTATCTACAGGTAATACTACAATATGCTAGAGGTCCTTTCCAAGAAAATAAGGAGCGGGTCGACTATTGGTAAGCGTAGCGGTGGTCGTCGAGCTCGGTGCTGAAGCGAAAATCAGGGAGGAAAGGGGAATGCAAGAGAGGACTTACAGTACTGGGTGCTCGCCGATAGCGGTGAGGAACTCCGTGATGATTTGCTTCAAGTTCGATAACAACCGCGCTACCTGCAGGAAACGCCACAGTTCCCTGTGGAAAACCCGGCATCCCGAGCAGCGCACGATATTGCGGTCGGCCTCGCACAGGAATGCAAGGTGACACAGGCGTTCTGGGAAAGGGATGAGCGCCGGTGGAAATGTCGGGGAGAGTGCTCACCGATGCGGTACCGCTGCCTCGTTCGGAAAGAGAACAGCCAGAGCCGTCTGTGGCCACCAGCGTCGCATTTCGCGTACCCCTGGCGCCGGTGGGAGACGTCTTTCGCGCTTCCGAATTTCACCCGGAGCGAGGGGAGCAACTGGGTGAGGGATACGGTGCCGTCCTTGACGCCCGCATATTCCTCCTGCTTCAGCTCGACGAAGCAGTACACTTCCCCCTCACTGCGGTCGTGCGCGTATAGGCCGGAGTTGGCCAGGTGCAGCGCGATCTGGTCAACGAACGGTTGACGCAGGATATAGCGCAGAGCGGCGGACCGCACCATTGGTGGGAGACGGCGGGCGGGGTCCACTTCTAGCGAGTAAGCACGGGCTGGCCGGGAGAGATCGGCGATTCGGCGAGATCGGCGGAGAGCAGCGTGGTCGAACGCGGCGGGGACGGCGGGGACAACGCAGTTCGCTGCGACGTCGTCGTGTTCGTCGGGGTCGGACGAGGCGAAGACGACGAGGACATCGGGCTCGGACGAGGCGAAGATGGCGGGGGCAGCGACCCGAACGATTCGGCCGCGGTGAGCAGCGGGGCAGGACGCGGCGGCGGCATGGAGGGCGACGTTGGCGCACAAACGAAGCTGCACATGCTGGGATATGCGGGCAGAGCGAGTGGGCGGCATATTACAGAGGACCCCCGCTCCCCCCGGCAGAAGCAACAGGGCCGGGGGAGGAACAAGACCCAGCCACAGATGAGGGGAGAGAGGGAGCGGAAGAGGAGGGAGGAGGAGGGACGGAGGAAGAGGGAGAGGTGACTGTCCAAATTTGGACGGTCACATTCGCTCTCAACGCACGAAAAGAAGATACGCACAGTGCGTGTGCGACGGCTTCCCTCCCCCGCGCCCCCAGTGTATCCCCCCGCGCCCCCAGCGTCCTCCCTCCTCCCTTCCCCCGCCCAACGTCTTCCCCGCGCCCCCGATGTGTTCCCTCCCCCGCGCCCTCAATGTATCCCCCCGCGCCCGCAGCATCCTCCCTCCTCAACGTCTTCCTGCGCTGCCAACGTCTTCCCCGCACCTCCCAACGTCTTCCCTCCCCCTGCCCCCAACGTTTCCCCTCCTGACGCCTTCCTCCCTCGCGCCCCCAACGTCTTCCCCCCCGCGCCCCCAACGTCTCCCTCCCCAACGTTTTCCCCGTGCCCCCGACGTCTTCCCTCCCCCGCGCCCCCAACGTTTCCCCTCCCCGACGCCTTCCTCCCTCGCGCCCCCAACGTCTTCCCCGCGCTGCGGCCCCAACGTCTGCAACAGCGCACGTCAAATACCTCCTCCTCCCCGCACTCGTTCTCCCGCCCTCGTTCTACTCCACCCCCGCTCGCCTGCTCCCACTCACCTCGCACTGACTCCTTCCCTCTCACAGGCTCCCTCCTCGCCGAACCCTCCGACTTGGAAACGAACGTGCGCAGGTGGCTTGGTGCGGGGGTAATCTTTGTGCTGTGTAGGAAGAGGAGCGGGAGCGGGATCGGGAATGGGGCCGAGTGGGGGTTAGGCGGGTCGGGTCGTCGGTCCGGTGCCTTTGATCGGCGCTTTGCGAGAACTTGGATTTTTTCACTTATTATTATGGGTCTTGTACTTAGCTATCTCCCTTGTATCAAGCAAATATAATTCTCTTTAATTAATACATAAAGTGGTTTGAGATAAGTGGGGCGAGGCTGCAGCGTGGTCGCGGCAACGCCCGAAAGGCCAAAGCGGCCGGATTTAGTAAAAGGACACGGGTGAGGCGTGTCAAAAGACAAACGGCGCCAATCCTGCAAAGGACAAACGCTTGTCCGCCGTGTTATACAGCTTTCAACAAAAGAGAGGTGAAACGTACCTGTCCCCCCCGCGGCACCTAGATAGATGATGCCGAACGACGTCCCCGTTGAACAGGGCTGGGTCACTGGCATTCGATGTGCAGCCTGAGTGGTTGCTTAACATATTTTTTGGGTCCTTTGTTCTAGGGATATCCCTGACCACGGTAGGCCATAAAAGAGCCATCAATTGTTCTTCAATCAATGTTTTGATAATGAACATTGTAAGCGCTTGGGCAGGAGGTAAAAATCGACCCATGAGATTTGTATAGTCTAGGTTGAATGAAAAATTATCTGATTATCTGGGTTCTACTTAGTCCTATTGCTTCGAAATTACGAACTTCTTAGTGGGTTGGCACAGTTCCCATTCTCACAGATACATCCCTCAGAAGGGCTCCTGATGTACACATGATGAGCTCAACACCTTGAACCACGCAAACCCTAGTCTCTTATAAACAGACATGACAACGGTAAACTCGTACCCCGTTTGTTGTAGTCTGTCGATTCCCTTTGATAGTTGATTGGAGGGTCCCTTTATCAAAATCCTTGAATGTTGACTGCACCTCAGGACGCGTATTCGACGTGTTTTATGGATGGATTATACTCACTGAATGAGGTTCGATAACTCCCTCCCTTACAATTTCCTGCCAGAGTTGAGAATCGCGATGCCGAACTTTCAGGGGTTGGCTGCTGACAAAGCTAAGCATTTCTCCTGTGTATACTCCAGCACCTGGGGGATATTCTGAAGACGCAGAGCTCAAGTGGTTGGAATTAAAGGATGAATGGCCTCTTAGCTTAAGTTAAATGGTGTGTTAAAGGTACTCAATACCGAGAGGGGAATTTCAAACTCCGAAGATTATGTAATAGCCCGACCCTCCTTGTATTGATCGCGCGGTTAACTACAGACTAAGCAAACCCAATGCAAAATCCTAATAGCTTGCACACGACGGTAAAGCTCGGTGATCCTACTTTTACCTACCCTTGCATGGCAAATTGAACAGGGAACACCAGCATACAATTAGTTCCCTGTTGTTGTGATGTGGGTGTTTGGGTGCATGCAGGACCTGTGTCCACCTAATAATCCCACATAACGACACATATTAGAGGTGTCATATAGCCCAATATGGCAAGTCTAAGGAGAGGCCCGAAAAGTTACACAGGGCTACGCGCAATAAACCGCGGTATACCTCGCTATAAATGCGCGGTATACCGTGCTATATCTATGGGTGGGGGACTTAGAGCTTTCGGGGCGACTATGTGGCGGTGCGCGCCATGCCGCCATCACTCGCATCATTGGGGTCATCACCGCCGCACATCATCGCGCTCGTCGCCGCCGCTGTCGGGTGAGAAAATAGAGATAAAATAGAGATAAAATAAATGATAATTATAAGATAAATAAGGGCATTTCAATGAGCCCGGAGCGCCATCATGCGCCGCCCCGCCCCGCCCGGCGCGCCCATCGCGATGCCCGACGTCGGCGCGCCTCGATGGCGCGTGCCCCGAAATCCACGAGAAAATAACCATTAAATCGGCCATAAATGATTGACCCAGAACCACCCAGGGCGCTATCACGCGCCGCGCCGCCCCGCCCAGCGCGCCCATCGCGATGCCTGACGTCGGCGCGCCTCGATGGCGCGTGCCCCAAAATCCACGAGAAAATAACCATTAAATCGGCCATAAATGATTGACCCAGAACCACCCAGGGGCGCTATCACGCGCCACCCCGCCTCGCCTGGCGCGCCCATCGCGATGCCCGATGCCGGCGTGCCTCGATGCCGCGTGCCCTAAAATCCACGAGAAAATAACCATTAAATCGGCCATAAATGATTGATCCAGAACCACCCAGGGCGCTATCACGCGCCGCCCCGCCCCGCCCGGCGCGCCCATCGTGATGCCCGATGCCGGCGCGCCTCGATGGCGCGTGCTCCGAAATTTGCGAGAAAATATCCATTAAATAAGGTGTAAATAGAAGACCCCGGATGACTCACAGCGGCATCATGCGCCGCCCCCCCGATCCCACTGTCCTCAACCACCCAGTAAATGGCTTAATCATTCTGAAAGAAAAACACCAAAGAAAATCAATTCACAGCTCAAAAAAAAACCTAATCAAACTCATCGTCCATGAAGTTCATAAAGTCCCTCTCCGCCCTCGCACGAACACCCGGAGGGACCTTTGACCCCGACACCTTTGATGGCCGCTTTGACCCCGATGCCTTTGACTTTGACTTCGACCCCGACCCCGACCCCGACCCCGACCCCGACCCCGATGCCTTCGATGTCCCCCCTTTGGAATTGGACCCCGACCCGACGGCTTTGACTTGCTCTTGGGGTCCCGTTTCTTTACCGCCGCGGCCAAGGCGATAAGACGAGCCCGCTTGTCAGCGATGGTCTTCTCACGGTCGGAGTTCCCAGCGCTGCCTGTCGTCATCTTCGACTTCTTCTTCGGCCGATGCTCCTCCTCCTCCTCCTCCTCCTCCTCTCGATCCTTCCTCTTCTTCCCACCACCCGACTTGGTCTTCTTCGGCCGCCGACGCTCTTCCTCCTCCGGTGCCCTCGTCTTCTTCTTCTTCCTGACCTTCTCCCCCTCACCATCATCCTCATCGTCGCCCTCCTCCTCTGTGCTCTCCTCCGTCCAAGTCCGCCTCTTCTTTGCCCCCTTGGCCTTGCTCCGGGTCCCAATTGGCGCATCGGACTTCGACTTCTTCTTCCGTGTCGTCTTCTTGTCGCTCCGGACCTTTCGCTCGACGACCTCAATCTCGCCATCCTCTACCATCTGGTCGTACTGCTCCTTCGCCGTCTCCCTCTCCGATGAAGACAGCTTGTGCCAGTAGCACTCGCCCGACTTGAGATGGTCACGCAGCGTCCGCATACTGTCGACATCATGGATATTGGTGGGGTTGACCACGCCCTCGGTGAGCGGCCAGCCCTTGAGAATTACGTGGTGGGCGAGGACGATTTTCTTCCAATACTGCGTGTAATTCATCCGGATTTTCTTCTTCCCGGTAACCGACACTATTTTATTTGGTTAGCACACGCGAAATTACACTGAAGAACAAAAAAATGCACCTAAGCCGGTATGAATTGCATTGTTGACATCCTTCCTCATTGTGAGCAAGGTATCGGCTCCAGTAAGTCCTGTATTCGAGATCCATTAGAGGTTGGATGAAGAATTCAATAAAAACTCACCTCTCTCTCGAGCGACGCACCAGAGCTCGAATTTCAGAGCCAGGTCTTGAGCTGAGATATTGAGGACCTCCTTGCAGAAGTCGAGCGCACCCATAGACTGGATTTGAGTGGGGACAGTCTTGTCGTGGATGTGGCCACGACTGAAAATGCCGAACCCCATCATTCCTGTGCGCATTGCGAGGGCGACAATCTGAGACACAGAGTTAGCGTCTTTAATGAAACCAGTACCGAGAGCCTTACCTCCTCAGCCAGCATCGCCAAGGTGAAATTGGCGTCTGCACGGGCAGCGTTATTCGTCGCCCGAGTCCCAGTCTGTTTCTTCTCACGGTCGGCAAGAAGGCCTGCCCGGAGCGCGAGCTCCTCGAGCTTCGTGAGATTTTGGAATGTGGGATCGTCGAGCGCCCGCCGTTTCGCTTCTTTCCATCCAAGTGTCTCTCCCACTACCAATTCATCAGTATGAACCGACGAACAAAAGCCAAGAAACAACTTACTCCGCTTCGCCTTTTTACAGAGGAAGTGAACCTTGGCGTTGAAGAGATTCACCTTCCGAGTAGCCTTGAAGCTGCTCTTTGACATGAGGCGGCGCAGCACGACATCGACCTTGACCCCATGCTTCTCAGCCACCTCCATTGCCAGCTTGTTTCGTGCCTCATTGATCGCGTCGATATCAGCCTGAAAGTCCCGACTCTTCTGCTTGTTCGCTGCACGCTTCAGCTTTGCGGTCGCGCGAGTCTCCGCGCTCTGTTTCTTTCTCCCAGTCCGAAGAGGAATAACGGGTGCATCGGGGTTACGCTTTCGCCAACTGCTGACACCCTCAGCATCCAGCGGCATATCATCCTCCTCATCCTCGTCACTATCATCATCGTCTTCCCATCCATCCTCGTCCTCGTCCTCATCACCATCCTCCTCAACAATTTTCTTCGAGGGAGCCACAGGGGTCGTGTTGGGACCAGCAGGCGAGTCGGGGACAGAGAGCAGGTTGGGAGCAGCAGCGGTCGCGTCGCGAGAAGCAGGCACGTCGGGAGCAGCATGCTTGTCGAGGGCAGCATTCGAGCTGAGGGATTCGTCGGGAGTGGCAGCGGTATTTGTCACCCCAGTAGTGGTGTCAGCAACCATCGGTGTAGTCGAGACAGCAGCATTCACGCCAGAGGAGGTAGACGCGTCAGCCGCAGTTTTTTTCTTGGGTTTGGGGTTAGATTTCCGCTTGGGCTTAGTAAAGGCCTCGGAGAGTGGGTCGTAGTTAACGAATTCAATATTCATTCTGCCGGAGAAGTGGTCGAGTGAAGTCGAAAGGCAGCTTGTTTATTTCGCACGACACGGTGTCGTGATTCAGGTGAGGCCGTTGGCAAACACAGCCTTGCCAAACAAATCAATTTATTTTTCTCAAGTAAACGGATGAAAATCATCCATTTTGGCCAAGAAAAGGTGGGTACATTGCTATTTACATTGTGGTATCAAGAACTATGGATCAGGAAACACGAGAGAAAGCGAGATTAAGGTAAGCAAACGAAAAGATCAGTCCATATACATTGACGAATCACCCAGCCTCCTCTGCGACCTCAAACGAGCGATTTCTTCCGCAATTTCCTCCGGCGTCCCAGTGGTGACAAGCACCCCGTGCATCCCCGCGTCATCCAACGCCTCCCAGGCCGATCGAAATACGAGCCCACTCCAGAGACTGATGAAGGAGGGGGGGCTTGAACGTCCGAGTGGTCGACGGGCATACGGGCCATGACGATGGGCCGCTGCCTCAGTGATACCATCCTCCAGGGAGGAGCAAAAGTGGATCCCCCAACCGCCACCGCCACGCGGATTCGCCCAATCCGGATTGGCGAAAAGCACCCCCTCCCGCACATAAAACACCTGTTGTGTGCGATCCACCCGGTGGAAGGTGGGGTTGGGGTGAGGCTGGGAAGCAGCCTGGGTGCGTGAGGCGGAGGAGGAGCGGGGATGACCACGGTGAGTAGGGCGGGCAGGCGTGTTGGTGGGCGTCGGTGGAACACGAGGGGGCTGCAGCGGCAGCAAAGCCATAGGTGTGTTGGGGGCCCGGGCGAGAGGCGCAGTCGGTGCGCGAGATGAAGAGGATGGCGGTGCACGCCAAGACGAAGATGCGGCGGGCAGCGCTGCCCGAGATGTGGCAGGGGGCGCCGTGCGGGATGCGGCAGGGGGCGCCACGCGAGATGCGGCAGGGGGCGCCGCACGGGATGTAGCAGGGGGCGCCGCACGGGATGCAGCATGCGGTGCCGCGCGAGGTGAGAACGCGGTGGGTGCAGCAGTGGTGCGCGAAAGCCTGCGCCACTGCACTCCAGCCATATCGAGGCGCGCTGTGGCCTCCTCATCACCGTGGTGGGCTGCATGCTCATCCCGTCGCTGCATCGTCAGCGAAAAGGGGTTGCTGTAGCCCATGTACCGCGGGACCGCAGGGGCGAGGGAGGACGAGGTGGAGAGGGAGGCGGAAAGAGAGGAGGCGGTGGAAGGTGCAACGGAGGAGGGTGGAGGCGGGGAGGCAGACCGCGGCCGAGGTGGCGAGGGGGTTTGGCCGGTAGAGATGCACTGCATCTCTACGTCTCCCGCCTCCGCGCTTGAATCGGAGTCGAAGAGCGGGGCGGTGTAATCCCCCGCGGGTGCGCTCGGTTCGCGCTTGATGCGCACAGCGGGCGCGCTCGGTTCGCGTTTGATGCGAACGGCGGGCACGCTCGGCTCACGCTTCTTGATGTGTGCCGCAGTGTAGTCGGCGAAAGGAGTGGGCGAGGGGGAATGCATGCGCGTGGCGTTGTCGTAATCCGGCGGAGAGGGAGAGCGCGTTTGCAGTGGCAAACGCCGCGATGCTGACGACGCCGCGCGAGACGAAGAGGAAGGTGCTGCAGATGCCGCACGAACAGCATTCAGCATACGTTGTGCGGCACGGGAAGACGCCTCTGCATGCCGCAATGCATTGGTTGCAGCGTCAGCGGCGGCGGTTGCTTCGAGAAGCGCGGTGTCGGTGTCGTTGGCGGTGTCGGCGTCGGCGTCGGTGTCAGCGTCGGCGTCGGGGCGTTCGTTGCAGCGGCAAGGGAGGTGGATGCAGGCCAAGTGTGTATCACACCGGCCATGGAAGTTGAAGCAGAATTTCCGAAAGGCGGCGCACATTTCTTGATATGTGTCAAAAGCCTCAAGATAATCTTCTTCCGCGTAGTTTGGGGGTAGATTCTTGAAAGCAGCTGCCCTAGAATGATTGGTTAGTATGTTAGGAAGGCAGGGGACGTGTTGCCACTCACTTTGTAGTGTAGGCACCCTGGTGGGGACCGACATACAAAAGCCAGAAGAATTTTGCTCGATTGGTGGAATGGGCGGCCACGGCGGCTGGAGTAAGGGCCCAGTGGCACGGGACTGCACAAGGGAGAAAGAGGGGAGGGGGGTCCAGGTAGCCGGCCAGTGGGTGGGTGGTCTTGGGTCGAGTCATCGCGGTGGAGGAAAGAGAAGTGTGACTATGTCACACTTGTCACCCATCGCGATATCGGGCCATCGGCCCGCACGTTCTCATTTCCTCGTTCTACTTCAGACCATGGCTTGGTTAGATGGATAAAAACAACGGTTTGCATGTCTTGAACCCCTAAATACAATCTGTACTAATTTTTGGCCGGAGATTCACAGGTTCTGTCACCTCTTGACAGCGTATTCAGTTCGGCCTGTGTTTTCCACTATTCTTAGTGTAGCAACTCACACACATTGCAGATTCTGTCAATTCAACTGTGACAAGGTATTGGAGGAGCCAAGAATACATGCCGATTAATCAACTCCAACCAAAATACCGCCACTGGAAAAACAAATGGCTCTGGCCCCCGTTATTCATTCCTCGTCTTCATCCTGGTCCCCGGGCACTGTTTTATTGGTCGAAACGGGGATCTTCACACCCGCAAGTCGGAACGAATTGAATTCGTTCAAGAGAGGGAGATACGAGGTAAGATACTCGCGATACCCGTGTTTTCGGACGAATTTCCTAGAGACGGTGAATTTTAGGTCAACACAAATAAAATCGGGCTTACTCCCGTCGGATACTGCCCCAGATGTGAAGTATTAGATACTACCCTGTCTTCTATCAGAAGGTAACACCTACTTCTCTCTGTGGTTAGCGTCCGCTTCACGCCGCTTCTCGCGAGCCAAAACTGCCTTCTCTGCTGATTCTTTCAGCTCTGCTCGTCGTCTAGGCCTGAAGGTTAAAGGATTAGGTGTGTAGAAGAAGGTAAAGCACACCTCTGCATTCTTAGTCGAGCCGCTTCACGGAGTCTTTCAGTGTTTCTAATTTACAAAGAATCAGTGACATCACAGAAAATGCATATTTAAGACCGCCTACCGGTTCCTGAAGGCTTGCTGAGAGTCTCGACGCTTCTGCGATGCTCTACGCTTGAGTTCTTGTTGTTCTCCGGCCTTGGAAGAAATTTGTGTGTTGGACATGGGCGTTGAGACGAAAGATGATCAATGTTTGTATTGTAAATATGGCAAAGCTCTCGAAAACTTGACGAGTTCGCGACATTCTCACCAAAACATTAATTTCATTTTTTGTGCTTCTCATATGGGCTCAAATATTTCCACTATTGTACTCTCATGCTCTAAGAGTCTCACAAAAATAATGTGGTCTATCTAGCTCAGGTTTGAGCTTTCCCTGAATATTTTTCAATCTGTCGGGCCGGTGTCCGAATGTATCGGCCGAAGCCTCGGCCATGCCTCGGGCTTGCGATTTTGCCTTAAGAAATTCTCGAAAAGGAGCCAAGAAAAGCAGAATAAATTACAGGACTGTACAGAGGATCAAGATCTGAGGCTATCTAGGGTAGAGTACATTTCAACACCCTTCTCCCAACGAGTCTTTGCCTCCTCCGACCGTTCCCTCTTCTCCTCCCTTGTCGCGGTGAGCTCAAAGACGTCGTCGGTCTTGAAGCCATTTCGAATGAACCGGAACAAACCACCTGCCGTGTACTGAACGAAGGAGCACCGAAACTCGTCGGCAGCGATGGGGGAGTTGGAGTGTCGAATAATCGCCGATGGGATTAAGATGGTGGAGCCTGGGGGAAACCGAATGACGAGCTTGAGATCCCATAAGATAAGATGACCGCCGCGATCGGGGTTGAATCGTCCGAGGGCGGTGATGACGCACCACCCCCAGGCGAGGTTACCGAAGTCGAGATGGGGAACGGTGAGCGCATGGGGGCCAAAATTGAAGGTGCAGGCGGCGAAGACGGTGAACACGACATTCCAGACCATCGACGGGTTCCAGCTGCGAAGTAGCTCCATCTGTGTCTGGTAGTACAGGAAGAGCATGGGGGCGAAGATACGGAATAGTACTGAGTTAAAATATCAATCACGTTCCCGAACGAAAAAAAAAAAAACGTACGATTGGAAAACCGAATTATGTGCTGGAAGGACTCATCTGCGAGGAGCTCGTCCGTAACCCGTGTATTGCTCTTGTTGTTTTTCAGCTCACAGGGTTCCTGCAGAAGAAAATCAGACGTCGAAAGCAACAAGATATTGAGTGACTTACCGTTTGACCGCCACCATAGGATGGGCCTCGGCTGACGGAGGGGTAGGGCTCCTGGGCTCGACGGTGGTGAAGCTGGTCCTCTGTGTGCCGAAGTCGAGTCGCCTTGGTTTCCATAAGAGTAGCCGCACGATTGGTAATAGCGCGCCAGCCCTCAACATCACGCGGGGTCCCACCAAGGACGGCGATGATACGGCCGTGAGCGTCAATGATGGGAATAGAGAGACTAAGGAAAAGAACTGTGAAAAACTCGACAAAAAAAGAAGGAAAAGAAGCGTACACCCCCAGCCAATTGATGTACCTCATCCCGTCCTCGCCAGTGAGCTCACGAATCTCTTCTTCCGTATAGATTCGACCGCCCATGCCATCCTCGAAGGTATGGTCCTCCTGGGCGTTCCGCTTACCGATCCAGGCCGGTTTGGTGTGAGGGAGATCGCCGACATCGAAATCGACATGGATCGAGGCCCCGAGAGCCTCTGTACGGCGCCTAAGGTGGATTGCCTTCACACCGGGGGTGCCCTTCCGCTCCTGTTCGTCCGTCCGCTTTTGCAGCCGTCGGCGTTTAGATGAAGCTTTTCTTGATTCCATATCGGTTAGAGGTCCATCACGATGTCGAAGAGGGGGAGGAGGCAGAGAGGAAGAGGAGGAAGGAGTCGGGTTAATCCAAGGGGAAGGAGGGGGAGGGGAAGAGGAGGGAGGAATCGGGTTAATCCAAAAGGGAACGGGATCAGAGTCTTCAGAGTCATCGTGGGAGTCCTCTGGTTCGTCGAGCATATGAGTCGCCTCTTGCTCCTTGATGCGTCGGGCAAGGCACTCAGCAACATCGAAATACTCCGGAGGGGATATGGCGACACCGTGACCGAGGACCATGTCGAAGGCCGAGAACTCCTTGCCTGAGCGAAGGGTTCTCGGAGGAAGAGTGAACGCTAAGATGACAAGGGTCAATAAAGGGTCGATATATAAATTACAGTGAAAAAAAAAAAACAAGGTAGGGAAAAAGCATACGCAGAATCCGCCCAGTTCCAAGTTCGGATCAGGGTCTCTCTAGCGGTTTACAGCAAGAAGGGGAAAAGAATGCAAAAAGGAAAAGAAAAAACCCATACGCAGAATCCGCCCAGTTCCAAGTTCGGATCAGGGTCTCTCTAGCGGTTTATCGGGGTAGGGATAGAAGGGGGGAAAAAGGGGGGAAAAAAAAGGTGGAAATATAGCTTACCCATTCAATACGACGCGTCCTTGCCACTCAACTCCAAAACAGGCTGCTGAGAGCACTGAGGGAGTGGGAGAATCCACAGAAGGCCAACCACAAACAGCAGGAAGGCCTAGAACAGAGTGGCAGAGCTGGATGCAAGGCTGGGGAGGAGATGGTGGTAGTGGAAGAAGGAGATGGGCTGAGGTCGCTCCCGGGTCACGTGGTGTGACACACGTGTTGTGATCCGACGCGTTGTGTCACGGTCTCTCCATCAAAACATCGACCACATTATGCCCAGCTCCAGCATCCGCCGTGTGGGCTCTACTTCCTCCAAAAATACAATTCTGGGCTCTTCCTGGCAACCAATTGGAGCTGGAAAAATTCCCACTGTCAAGAAACTGAAGTTGAACAGCAGAAAGGCTCAAGACAAGTATCGGTCAGCCCGTGCACAAGAACATGAGGCTCGAGAGGCTGGTCCGTTCATTATTTATAATTCAACACTTGAATATAAACTGACCTTTGTCTCCCAGAGCTTCTTCCAGAGCAATTAAATACACTGGAGGTTTTGCGGGATTTCGATGATGGAGAGGATACCATGGAGTCTCGAGACGAAGAAATTAGACTGGAGGATGTCTTGGATGGGAGAACAGAGATGGATATTAGCCATGGGGGTGGAGAATTCACTGATGCTTTGCGACAAGAGGTGGAGGAGGAATATCAACAGAAGCAGTACGTTTTTTTTTTCATTTCGCCGTTCTGATCCCCACTTTATTCATGTCACTTTTGCAGTCCAAAGCGAATGGACTTCCGAACACGCCGAGACCGAGTCCAACGTCGCGTCGAGGGATTTCAAAAGCAAATGGATAATATGGTCGAGACATACATTGAGTGGGTTGGAGAAGGCGAGGCGCCTCCGTGTCGCGAAGGTGTAGCGGGCGGGTATCTAATCCGTGTGGTCGACCTACTTGGTATGTGTTCTTTTTTTTTCAGGTTGGCTGTCGACTGAGGGAGCCTCAGAGAACTACAACCTCGAAGCCGACTTGAATGCGGGTGGTAAAGGTGTCGCCGCCGCATTAATCAAACAAGGACTTTTCCCTTGTGCTCCGTACGACCCATCCGTGGTCATCACTGCAAGAGCCTTGGAGTTCTTCCGCATCGCGCATGCTCGGTGTCCACGGCTGTCGATCCAAACCTTCATCAAGAGTATATGCGATCTTCACGGGGTAAGATTTCTGATTGAGTCGAAGTGAAATGAATTTAACATATGATTGAAGGAGCCATATCGACCCTACCTCTGCCAGCAATTTTCCATTTCCTTCGACCTTTACCTCGAGATTCGCCGAAAAACACGGAACCAGGTGCTCCAGATCTTGGGTCGGCTGGGCAAGGAATGGCGATTAAAGCATGTCTGCCCGTGCTGCACCTACCACCTTGTCGACGACCCGGAGATGACCTTCTCGATGCTCGCGACATTTGACGGCAATGAGTCGCTTCGACGGGTAGCTCGGAAGGTCATGAATCCTGACGGTAGCGTGGACGTGGAGGATGATACAGGGGAGCCGCTTCCTCCGAAATCGAAAGAGAGAACGGATACAAGAGATGCGGGGGAAGGATATTTCATCGATCGGGAGGCTGTGGACAAGTGGGCGAAGAAGAAATTGGCGAACCTATTGCCCACCGACAAAAGCCCGGTAAGCATGCGCCTGCTCAAATCAATTTAACCCGATGTTAATAATTATTTGTAGGGTGAGAGCGTTCCTTGCGCGGATCGGTGGAAAAACATGATCAACGACATCACCTCCAAGATGTGGGGCATCTTCGACGAGACCGGTATTTTCCTCGCCCTTTGTCGACATGGCTTTGTGCTACTGCTGGCTGATATGATACGGAGCGGTGAATTGTAGGCTGCCTCAATTTCTCCTTCAGAAACCCACCGGACTAACGGAGATTAGAGCAAAATATCCCCTGGCCATGATCGACGAGTTATTAGATGCCTATGGCAAGAAACTCGGCTTGGGATACGATGTCGGCTGCCACTTGGAAGAAACCATCAAAAACAGCGACCTCAGCGAAAAAGCCAAAGAATATTTGCTCAAGATGCTGGTCGGCGCCTTTCATGGGCATGCGCACAATCGGCTGTGTCAGCTCAAGTTCCTGGCGACGTATATTCATGGTCTGGGCCTCGAAGATCTCGAAGGCTGCGAGCGGTTTTTCTCCAAGTCCAATGAGATGGCCAAGGTCGTCCGGTACTCGAGCCGATTCCACCGACAGCAGGAAATTACTGGCTTCATCAAGCACTTTGATGATTTCGAGACCTACGCTAACCTTTGTGAGCGGAAATTTATTTTTCACGTCTTTTTTAATCTTACCCGTATTCTTTCCAGCAAAATTCTTATGCAAGAACTACGAGCAAGCCCTGGCTCTGTTGGCGACGGAGGCGTCCTTGAAGCTCTTGATGCGGAGGGAAGGGATTGAGTCCGTCGACGAGTTTGATCGGTGGCTGGTGGAGGAAAGGGAATGGCTTGAGTCGAAGAAGGAACAGGCGGCGAAGCAGGTGGTGACGATGGAGATGGATTATGTGCAAAAGCTGGTGAACCTGAGCGCGAGCGAGTGAGTACATTTTTCTTTTGATCCCGATTTTATCGGAGCTAATCTTGGGGTCAGGACAAAATTGAATCATCTCAAGTCGGCGGCACGGAGAGCACGACGAGAAGACTCTGAGTACGATCCCACCAAGAACGCAGCTGAGGAGGGCGGGCTGCGACATGCAAGGGCTGTCCGGGATCGGGATATGGATGCGGTGATGGAGTTGGAGAATAGGCTGGGAGTAAAGGATAGATGGACGACAACGGCACCCGAGTGGATAGCGGCAGTCAAGGCGGTGAAGCACAAGAAGTTCATGGAGGCACTCAACGCCCTGGAAGTCTTAATCGTCCAGCGGATATTCGAGTTAACGAAGGTGAATCAGTCGGAGACAGGTACGGAATCCACAGATCGCAATCTGCCCTTTTCTGACGTGGTTCTTCAAGGCTACAAGATGCGGAAGCATATCGCGAAGGCTCTGCAAACGCGGTCCGAGGCGGTGAAGAACGCGATTGACCGCTACAATATTGCCGCCTTGGGAATGGAGCCACCTTCACCCACGCTCACCTGGGACGAAGTCGTGGAGTACGTCTTCCTCGCCGACTTTGAGTTCCTTCGGGCGACCGATGGGGAGCTCAACGAGAAGCCATGGACTCGGCCGGCATGTCGATTGGCCATGACGATGTACTTCAAGATCGTCCGCGCTCGGGAGGAGATCGTCCGCTTGAATGTCGAAATTCGACGGCTGGTAACATGGATTTCGGATGAGGACGAGTTCCTGCGGGGAAAGGAGGCGGAGGCTCGGGAGTCTGGTCGAAAGCACATGGCCGTCTTGATACGGACTTACCGACTCGAGCGCGCACGGTCGGATATGGGGCACATGAAGCGCATTTGGTCGCTGGCAAAGATGCCGGGGTTCACTGGGTGTGTCTATCCAGGGGTGTCGAAGGAGAAGCGGGAGAGGATTCAGCAGGAGCGCCGAGAGCGGCGGAGGGAGAAGGCAAGGGGGGATGCGTCGGAGATGGATGTGGATGAGGAGGAGGAGGAGCCGGTGACAGTTGACATGGCAGCTGGATGGCAGGGAGACCCGGGGCTAGAGGAGGGGTGGGTGAATGTGGAGGAGAGCGCAGTCAACGAGGGGATAGAGGAGGACATCGAGGGACAGCAGCAAGAGGTGTCGGAGGTGATGTATGAGTTGGCGAGGATGTCTGTCGATAGACGGACAGTGGAGGGTGTTGTAGATGGGAATCAGGAGGAGACGAGGTCAGATTTTATCTCTTTGTTTTTTTTCTGGATTTTACTGATTTTTATTTCATAGTGTCACGTAAGGCCTTCGAGGCGGGGCAGTGGTGTCAGCGGGCGGGCGGAAGCGGGTGGGTGCGATGATGTGCGGGCTTTTTCACCCTATTTAACACATATTTTAGCGTGGATTTTGGGCCAGCAGTTGGGTGGGCGGGCCGACATCGGAGATCGCGATGGGCGCGCCGGGCGGGGCGGGGCGGCGCGTGATGGCGCTTTGGCCGATCCGGGGTCAACTATTTATGCCTGATTTAATGGTTATTTTTTCGTGGATTTTAGAGCATGCACCGCCAAGGCGCACCGACGTCGGGCATCACGATGGGCGCGCCGGGCGGGGCGGGGCGGCGCGTGATGGCGCTTTAGGGTCATTGGAATGCCCTCATTTATCTTGTAATTATCATGTATTTTATCTGTATTTTATCTCGATTTATTCACCCGACAGCGGCGCCGACGAGCGCGATGATGCGCGGGGTTGATGACCCCGATGATGCGAGTGATGGCGGCACAGCGCGCACCGCCACACAGTCGCCTCGAAAGCCCTAAGTCCCCCACCCATAGATATAGCGCGGTATACCGCGCATTTATAGCGAGGTATACCGCGGTTTATAGCGCGTAGCCCTGTGTAACCTTTCGGGCCTCTCCTTAGACTTGCCATATCGGGCTATATGACACCTCTAATATGTGTCGTTATGTGGGATTATTAGGTGCCTGTGTCGGTGATCATTTGTGTGTGGTAGCGCGGTGTACCGTTGCAGCCGCGGCGGGGGGTAGCTATCTCCAGGGGACATAGCTCGAGATGTTTGCAGCTGACATCGGGGCTTTAGTTGAGTTGGAACGAATTCCTTTACCGCACCTTGGGGCCACTCCGAAGGTTGTCCCAGGATCACATAGTGTGTTATGCTGTTGCACACTGGGTGCATTGTTTCCCTGACAGTCATGTACAAGATAATAAGTAAGGAGGGGACAAAGATGTAACTACTATATACAAAGACATCAACTGTTCTACAGAGGTCTAGTGATTGGTATGAAGTGACTCTTCAAGCTTCTCGGCCTTAGCAACCTTCCCTAGTGCACGGTATGTCAATGCTAGACTGCAGATGCTCACAATAGTATGTGGATGCTCATCCCCCAGAATAATTCTGAACTGGTTCATAACCTCCGTTTGTATCCGCTCCGCATGCTCAAACTGGCTGAGGTTCCTATATGTTGCGGCCAAATTGCCCATCGCCAGGAGGGTGTCCAGATGATTTACACCCAGGATAATGCTTCGCTTCTGAACAACCACAAGTCCAAGTTCCACTGCCTTCTGGAACTGGCCGAGTTTTGCATATATGAGTGCCAGATTGTGCATGGCATCCAAGGTTTTTGGATGATCTTCCCCTAGAATGACTGTTCGCTTCTTGACCACCACAAATGCAAGTTCCTCTGCCTTCTGGGGCTGGCCTAGGTCATTGTATGTGATAGCCAGGTTGTGCATGACAGTCAAAGTATCGGGGTGATGATCACCCAGAATGATTGTTCGCTTCTCTACCACCACAACTCCAAGTTCCTCTGCCTTCTGCAACTGGCCGAGTCTCCAGTATGTGATTGCCAGGCTGTACATGGCATCCAAGGTTTCTGGGTGATCTTCACCCAGAATTGCTCTTCGCTTCTCCACCACAAGAAGTTCAAGTTCCTCCGCCTTCTTGGGCCACCCAAGTTTCCGATATGTAACCGCAAGATTGTACATGGCAGTCAAGGTCTCTGGATGATCTCTACCCAGAATTGCTCCTCGCCTCTCCAGTACAACACTTTGAAGTTCTTCTGCCTGCTTCAACTCTCCTAACTTTGTGTATGTCACACCTAGGTTGTGCATCAAGTGCAGCGTATCCAACTCATCATGGCCTTTAAGTGTCCTGTGTTTCTCGAGTGCAGAAATCTTAAGTACTTTGGCCTCTTGATGTCTGTGTGCCCATAAATATAGGAGACCATAACTGGATGTGAAATCTGGAGCCAAATAATCTTTAACTTTCATTACAGCATTGACATGAGGAAGCAACTTCAGACTTGCAATTTGTGAGTGTATGGCCGGAATTCCCTGGATGGACATCCCCAGTATACTATGGATTATGTGGTATATTGATTCTGGATCAGGTAATGTGTCTCGGCTCCACTGGTGCACTAGTGGATGAATTGAAAATGTCTTTTGTTTTGGTGCAAATGTAGCCAACGAGTATGAAACAATCTCATTGGTGACTTCCAGAAATGCAAGTGTGTCCCATTCACCATTTGGGCCGCGGAACTGCGATAGAAATTCCAATGGTTGCCGAAGTTCCTCCTTGGAAGGGCCAAGGGAAGGGAAATTATAGTTTGCTGCTCTACTGAAAATCTCTTCTGAAATTCCATTTCGATGGAGAAATGAGCAAAGCTGCAGGAACATTGCTGCAGAGGCACTGAGGTGGTCAAAGCTTATTTTCCACGTGGTGTATACTGTCCAAGTATAATCACTGGGGTGTTGTGCATGTCGTTCTTTCATCAGCTTGTCACTATTGCTGGAATACAGAGCTAGATAACGATCAAGTGCTCCAGACCTTGCAATGAAGGTGCCAGCCTGGATAATTGCTAGTGGAAGGTACCATAAGGCCTAAGGGACATAGGTATTAAGTATCAGCCAGCTATATTGATATCTTGAACAAAAAGATATTTCACTTTGACAATTTCAGCTGCACTTTCTTTATTGGTGGGTAGAGGTTCTGGAGCAGCACATTTGAGGAGTAGTGACACAGCATCTTCTTCCTCCATATCAGATACTTGCGAAGCGGTGCCATAAACACGGAGGCCTGGATTTCGGGTAGTGATAATAATATTCCCATGATTGCATGCGGGGAGAAATCTGGACAAATCAAGCTTTGGGTCATCTGCATTGTCAAAAAAGACAAGCCAGTCTTCTCTCTTGCTAATCAGCCATGTTAAAGCATCATTAGAGGAGTTTCCTGTGTTGCGAAGTCTCGCAATATTCTTGAAGCCGGTGTCAATGGTCTCAATTGTGCTTGCGTCTAAAAAGAACACATTGATGAAGCTGGAAAACATAGATTTGAGTACCATTTGTTGGTCATTGTCTCTCGTTTTACTTACTAAGAGAAATCTTGGATAAATCTGAGTGCAATTTGTGTTTTGCCAGTGCCACCTAGACCATGAAGCACATAGATATGTTGTTGACCGGGGCCCTGTGCAAAATAATCTTGCATCTTAGCCAATATCTTCTTCCTGCCCTGGAAGATTCGTGTTGCGGGAGGACAATTGTTGATATTTTGTGGAACTCGTGCGGAAGACAGATCTGCAGCTATTGTGAGACCAGAAGATTCACAAGAAGTATAACATTCACTTGGAGATATCATAGCGTGCAGAGCATTGAGTGTGGACTCCATCTTGATTGCTCTGAAGTTTGTGTCAATCCCTGTGATGAGCTGTAGTGTGGTGAGGAAGGAGGCTCATTCTCGCCCGATGAAACAGACATACATTGATGTTTGATATCAGTTCTTGAATCCTTTTGTCATATCCCACAATTTCAGCGGAAATGCTGCTTGACTTGATGAATCCCCTGATTTGACCACGAAAACCTTCAGTCTCTGCCTGCATTCTGGCCACTGCAACCAGCATTTCCTGCAAAAATCTGAATAGGAATGAGATATGAAATTGAACAACCTGATGGCAGAGACATTGACCTTTCAAATTCCTTGCACACATCCTCCAGCCTCATTGCAATTGTTTCCCCATTGACTGATACCTGAGCCTGTAGGATATCAACAATTTCCTTGATCTTCTCACAAAGCTCTTTCAAATCTTCTCGATTTCTTCGTACATTCTGCAATAGAAGGTCAGCAACTAGTCCAACACACCGATATGTTCAGGCCTAAACTTACCTCAACTGCCTTCAACAATGTCACAAATGTTCCGCATGCCACCTTGATGTAGGGGAAGGGAGCAAACTCCCCAGCTGCTGTTGCCGCCTCTGCTGCCTCGATCAGAAGAGCGAGTCCATCAGACTTCCTGGTCGAGCGCCGGGAAGTCAATTTGAATGGTCGGAAAACTGTCTTCCTCTGTGGAGGTGTTGGTGGAGCAGTACTGGATGGGCTGTTGGAGGACATGGTGGTTGAAAGAGAGATGGTTGTCGGTGGAAGCTGTGAGTGTTACACTGCCTTCTCGATGGCCTGTTCTAGTTCCACGTTCAGAAATAGCTTTTGTTCGTGAGAGTTCAGCCGTTTAGAGCCGTTATAGTAACAAATCGACGAAAAAACCATGTCAGAATGCCAACTAGAAATCCTTATTCATATCAACGGGATGGCGGAGGGGTAACATTTGGTGACAACTTGTTCACACTGAACCGGTGACGGTCCAAGTGCCGCTTGCGATCAGAGATGCCCAGACGGAGGCCGCGACATCAATGCGCGACATCGTGACCGAGTTCCAAAAGAGCCCCTCATGAGTGATCGCCGTCTGATCTCGGCATGTTCAAGTCGATATTTGATTGCAAACAGTTGCGAGGTACCGCACAAATAACCAGCTGAGAGGAGAATTGGCAAGGGGATTCGGATTCGCGAAATCCGGACCGGACCTTGCAACTTTTTTTTCAGAGGTCTGGGCGGACCCCCCCTCCCCCCCGTTGCCGTAATTCACCTTTTTGGGACGTTTTTGATGTCCCACGCTGTCTAAGGTTCACGAGGATTGGAACATTTTCAATGTTCAACACTTCACAGGCGGACTTTTTATGGTCTCTGGGCTTGTAGCATCGTTAATTATCTTTACCACACGGGTATACAACACTTTCAAGGTCTTTTGAATAAACACACTTTTCACGTGGTGGCTGTACGCTGGCGGCGCGGTCATCCGGCGTCCCGATATGGGAATAATCTTTTGTGCTGTAACTCAACGAATACTTCACCCCTCGCCCCGGGACAACGATTTTTGTGTTCAGGGAGTTAAACCACATCAGAATTTGAGGGGGTGCAAAAATTCTAGAATCGGAAGCCCCTTGAGAATTGGGATATATGTCGGAAAACCCGAAATTCGATAACAAGGAAGTATCTGTACTGCAGGATTTTGGGGGGCTGAACATGCTCAATAATTCTATATAACCGTCAGTAGGCTGACGGAGCCTGATCAACATATCAGTTCCGGTCAGCCATGATCAGGGTCCACCAGCGGCAATAACAAAACTTCTTACCCTCTTATTTGAGGGCTCATACCATCGTAACCCACTCACTACACAAGTCGATATGAACTACACCAAAACTACACATTATTATTTAACTATCTAAACAAAGTTCTTGGACTAAGGGCCTGATCGGGACCCCTTAATTCACGCATGGATTTTGGTTGAATTTTTTTGGGGTATCAAACCTGTCCCTAAACTACTTCAGGGTGTTCGAAGAGGGGTACCTGTGAGAATCTGAGGGCAGGAGGGGGCAGAAAAAATATTGGGCCAGGTTTCCCCCGGCTTTCATGGAGATTCCTTGAACGGTGACCACATTTTGACCTCCTTCAATCGCATACACCCCGGCTCTTCGAAACTCGTGTAAGCTTACTGGGTTTCTATTCTGAGGCACTTTAGGGACAAAATATGTGCGAAGATTCAACACAAAAGGAATCCAGGCCAGATTCAGGGGGGAAGTTCAGGGGTGCCGATCAGGCCCTAAGGTTGAAACTTTAAAATTATTATTATGGTTCACAATGGAATGACACGAACTGAGTTATATATTTTGCTCGAGCCACCAGGTTCAACTTTCAGGACTTACCAACTCAGTGCTTGGGGCTGCTCTGAAATTGTTTCTGTGCAGAAATTACATGTATAGGATGTAGGAGAGGGCAGAAAGGTGAATTGGTACAATAAGAAGTGTCGAGGAGGGGGATCTGACCGAGCCTGATCAGACCTGACGCTGCCTGACCAGTTGCGCAGCTGAGCCTGACCAGCCCTGATAAGACGGCCAGCGCTGATCAGGCAAATTGGGTTTTTCCGACATACAAACCCGACCCAGTCAAGACCCAGTGATGAACTGTATCACGCCAATTGGTGAACATCGTGGGATATGGGAGTCCGAGTTGGGTTATAAAGTTTAGAACCTGTTCACTAGATCGGCTTGTAGTGTGCTCACAACTTGGAGCAAAATGTGGTTATATGTTGTATCTCTTGTGTATGCTCTCTTGATGTGAACAAGGTGGAGAAATATCGAAAAGGTGAGGTCTGAATGTAATAGGTATTCACTTGGTAGCCGATCCCTTGCTGGAACCCGGTGTTCCGCTGGATGGGGTGCTGTCAGACGGGAAAAGTTGACCTGGTCGATGGAGGAAATAATAATTCAATCGAAAAATCGACAATGGCGAGAGCAGCTGCTGCGCGAGATGAATCGGAAGAATAACGCCAGAGGAAGCAGAGCCGATAACGCACCTGGCATCCTTCTTGTCCCCAGCATCCACTAGCGCCACGCAACAAAGACCTCCCGGTCCCGACAAAGACAGGGGCTTGCCCTACCGCATCGCCAATCCAAGGCAGCACTATGTACAAGGATGAAGACACGGAGCCGACGACGGTGAGCGAGGTCCGCCTGACGCGGGAGCTTAAGCTTGATATGAGCCAGATCAGGCGAACGGAAATTGGAATCATCTAATATGGAATCATGGATGAGAACGAGAACGAGAAGGATGTACGATGTACGATGTCGGTACCTCAGCGTTGCGCAACACTGACTCGGCGGACGAAATCCCCCCCACGCGCTGCCGTCCCGAACACTAAAAGCGGCAGGCTGTAACGCCCCCGCAGCCGAATCCTCCTCTCGACAACTCGACCCAAATAAGCGCCCGGCGCCTAAAGTCCTACGACCAAAAACTAGGCATCCGACGTCACAGGAGCAGCAGCGCCTGGGAGGACACGGTACGACCACAGTGGTATACGCACGCATACGCACCCGCCGTCCCGAATGCGCTGGAGGGCCGTAACGTGTCGCTGACCCAGGGGCCAGGGTTAAGACCGCGCGGTTCGTCTCGTCCGCGATCGATGGAAAGACCCCGCGGGCGGGGCGTTCGACAACGCGTGTTAAACGAAGGCACATGCACAGAATCCACGACGTGAGGAGGATCCATGAGATGAGGACGGGACCCAAGTCAGGCCTAGTCCTGTGGTTACCACGCTCTCGTAGTAGGCGACCAGGGTTATTATGTAAGCTTTCCTTTTTGGGAAACCACGTGAGTGGTCGATTAACGCGTTCTGACCTGTTCTGACGCGGCGCGAACACAAAAATGCACATTTTTATATCCCAAATGCCTGCTATTGTATGACACAATATATCTGCAGTCAATCTGCGGAGAAGACTGGCTAAACTACTGAAATTACAATTTCCTTGCCCGTTTCGGCCGAAAAGAGTGCTTGATGTCCGAACTGCACGCAGGAAGGCCGTGGACCCTCTAATCCTCCAGCAGGACACTCAAGAGGGTGTCCAATGACTCTTACTCCCAAATGTCACACCTTATCCGGCGTCGACGCGTGAAATACAGTAAAATGCACGCGTTATTTGGTCGTGCATCGGCCATCAATTTGATAACACTGGACACCGCTTATTTAACGCGGTAACTAACAGACTCTATAACGCAAGGTACGAGCGCAATTTTTATAGAGCGTCTGTCTAGAGAGACTAAGTCAGGTCAATCAATGCAATGCGCACCTCCACTTTACTTTATCCCCTCGAGAAGATGGGAGAAACGGAAGCTCGAATCATCTACGCACGTCTCAACCCTCGCCCACCTCCATCCACCCCCAAATTCCAGCACCGAATTCTCCCGCTCTACACCTCCGACGATATAAGCGCCGGATAAGCGCCTAAGGTATCCGACGACGGAAACGACATAGTCGGCGAGGGCAGAGCGCCGGAAAACGACGGGCGGGTGTACGATCCAGCACAGGTGTCCGCGCTCGAGATGCGAAGGCAGTGGAGCCCGAAAGAAGGAGAAGGATGGATGTTACAGGCTGAAGCCATCATGATCTTGGGTTAGGTAGGGCGGACGCGGACGCCAATGCTATCAAGAACCGCGAATGGTGTGGATCGGAATCGTGACAACGATGCTAATGGCGATCGCGGCAAGGAGCTGCGCGTTCGAGGCGGAAGTGGGAACCCTTGAAATCCGCAAGTACTGATATGTCGACGAGCCAGAATTGAGCGCGATGCAGCACCCAGGTCCGACGTGCAGCCCGACCCGGACCCGCGCGGGACGATGGTGGATGGGGGACGTGCGCCCGCCGCGTCCAAACGAGATGGGATGGGATGAGGTGAGTCGAAAAGTTGATGGGATAACCCTAACCCAGTCGTAAATGCGAACGACAAGGCGAATCGGGAGAGGGATATACGCGCGCGCGTAGGGGTACATGCACGTCGGTTTGGAGGCACGTAGTCCGAGGCGGGGGAGATGCGGTGGAGATATGTATGCACGGTACAGAACGAAGCGGGCAGCAAGCAGGCACGGGGATCCGGAGGAGAGGATAATGGACCGTATTGGGCGAGGAGAGGAAAGGAAGAGGTCGTCCACCCACGTTCCAAGCGTCTCTTCGAAACGGCGCGCGGGTGCTCGTACAAACGGCTGCCAATATTCATGAGCGAGGGCCTGGCAAGAGAGTGATGATGAACACGTACCTTTATCACTTTGGTCCCCTATATCTACGTCCCGCCCGAGTTCCAGCACAGACCAAAAAGCGAGGAAGCGAGCTCACCGAGTCCCGCGCGCCCGCCCAAGTTCTTGATACTCAAGCCGACGCAAGGGGCACGCCCCGTCGCGTCGAATGGGAACGCCAACGTCATCGCAGTCATCGGCGGCGAGGGCACCATGGCCAGGGAGCTGAGAGCTGCACGATAACAGGGAGCGAGCCCGCGCACACGCCGCCCGCTCTGTTGGCGAATTAGTCGTAATCGATCGTGCGGCGCCGGCCACGATGGCCACTGAGCGTGATATCGTGCAGGCTGACGCCGGCGCGACATCCATACGAATACGCGCTGTTGTCCTGTCGTGGATCGAGGTCGCGCCAACGGCGGTGTATGCACGACGCCCGTGGAGCCGGCCCGGTGGATGTGCAGAGCGCAGGGTCGTTTCGTGCAGCGTAGGCAACACTGCTGTGGATTTAGATGGGGCAGGCGCATGCATGTCGAGCGGAACGGCGATGGGGGCGGAAGCACACGCCGCCGCGGCGCAGTGAGATTGGAGAACGAGGCGGCCGCGGATGATGGGGGTACTTGACGGCGGGAACGCAGAAGACGCGTACGATGCGCGTGGGCGGGTTCGAGTATGCACAGGACGGAGGGCGGGGCATGCACGAGGAGCTAAGCGACTTGAAAGTCGAAAACCGGGCGCGCGCCAAGGCGGGGAGGGCGGATGACAGGTGGGCGTAGTGCGTGAAGGACAACGAGCAGACGGACGGCGCAGGCAAATGGATCGCCGCGCGTAGGGCCGGCGGGTGGGTAAGGGCCCTGTGACGTTGAGGGTATACAAGGGCATCAGCAAGAGCACAATTGTCTTGCGACTTTTGGGTCTTTTTCTCTTCTGGTAAAAAAAAAAGTTTGCAGAAATGATGTCTAGACTTCAATGGGATGACTCACAAAAAAGTTTTTTTTTGTGTCTTTTGGTTTTTTTGACATAGCTTGCGGTCTTGTGACTTTTCGGCTTTGTTGGCTTAGCCGAGCTAATAATGATTGGAAGTTGCCGACAAGCGGCGGGCACAAACAGTTTTGGTCAGCCTAATGACAAGTGGGTCACGTTTCTTGCACCGGCACGTGTCGTTTGTGCGGACATTTTTGGTCTCTAGAGCACAAAAGAACTAACGTTCTGTTTGTGAAAAGCTCGGCTAAGCTGTCAAAAGTAAAGTGTGGAAAACGCGATGGGCACCCGCCGCTGGCTACGAATTGAAGTCGAAAGGGGGCCGGAGAAGGACGGACGACGCGCACGGTGGCCGCGCGGAACGGTGGGCTGCGTCTGGGGAAAGCACGAGTCGGGGGCGGAAGGAGGACCCTCACTTATTCGCGGCTTGTTTTGCCAGGGCCTGCGGACAGCTCATAAACAGCATGTCGACGGCCAGATGGCAGGCAACGCACCTCTAAGAACAGACAGAGCCGGCACATATCATGATCATACCCTGCTCGAGCGCGCGCGTGTCGCACTACGCACCATGTAAGACTCAGGAACTAAACGCATCCCACGGAACTTCTTTCGGCGTCGAGAAGCGTCATTCAATGTGCGTCATTTAGCATTGGTCGGTTTGTCGGTTTGTCGGTTTGTCGTCCATTGAAGCTAAGGCTACGACGCGTCGCGATGATGGTGGGTCGCAACTTGAAGCCCGGCCATCCACAACAATCCCAACTGATGGGTCTATTGATTGCCGGTCCTTCTCGGCTAGACTCGTAACCAGTCTGCGCTACGGCAAAAGAGATGGTGAGGTTGTTTGCCGTAGGCAGACTGGTACTACTCGGGCTTGATCAGAAGGCTGCGCCCGGAGTTTGAAAAAATCTCCCCGAAGCTGGATTTTGCTCAATTTACTGGGTCTCTGCAAACTTTTTCAAAAATCGGTAATCTAGTCCCTTCAAACTTGAGTTCTGTCTCTTCAGAATATTTTTTTATGCCCTAGAGGCTGAGCTGTGCAAAAGTTAATTTTGGCGGGGAATTGATGGCTCGACACAGCCACCCGATCGGCACCCTCGGCCCCCGCCAAAAATTCAAACTCCGGGCGCAGCCCTTTGGCGTGGCCCGAGTTGTACCAGTCTGCCTACGGCAAACAACCTCATCACCTTCCTTTGCCGTAGCGCAGACTGGTAACGAGTCTACTTCTCGGCATGTTCAAGCTGAATAGGTAAGTACCGCAAGAGTCAACAGCAGCGAAGAGAATCAGGATAGAAGGAGAGGTGAAACGTACTTATCCCCCCGCAGCCCCTGGATGGATGATGCTGAACGACCTCCCCGGTTCAAGTTCGAAAACTTCGAACCAGGGCGGCCGCTTAAGAGATTGTTCGGGGTCCTTATTCTAAGCCAAGGTAAGTGTGAGAGTAAGCTAATAAGACCCAGTAGTGAAATGTAATCACGCCCGCACGTTGTACCCTCGTTCGTTCTTCGTTGAACTGTGGGAGTCCCTTGTTCGAACCAGGGCTGGGTTATCATAGTTTGCTGGAGATTCACTTTTTTTTCTTTGCAATATTGTTATAATGACTGCAGCTTCGACTTTGCGAGGTGGAAAATAGACTACATAATCTGGTGGTTAAACACACCAAACTGTGAGCTTCCCTCCTGAACGATCGGACTGGGTCATTCAATGTCAACACAGCTCTTGACCAAGATGGAGACTAAGCCAGCCACGACTAAACCCCAACCCAACCTAGGCACGTACATACTAGAGTACACCGCCAGTGCGAAGTAAGACCCAGTGGTGAAAGATCATGCCCGCACCTTGTATCCTCGTACTGTGATTCGTTGAACTGTGGGAGTCCCCTGTTCGATCCAGAGCTGAGTCATTGGTCGTGCGAAATACAGTTTTATTCTGAAGAATCGGTAGAAAGCTTTGCTTTTGCAAGGTTGAGTATTTAAATCTAATCTGGTGGTTAAACACATCAAACTGTGAGCTTCCCTCCTGAACGATCGGACTGAGACATTCAATGTCAACACAGCCATTGACCAAGATGGCGACTACGGCAGCCACGATGCACGCCCAACCCAGACAAGTATTAGATTAGGCTGCGAGTGAGGAGTAAGACCCAGTGGTGAAATGAAACCACGCCCGCACGTTGTATCCTCGTTCGTTCTTCGTTGAACCGTGGAAGTCCCCTGTTCGAACCAGGGCTGGGTTATGTCGTCGGGAGGCAGTTCTCTTTTTTTTTCTGAGAAATCAGGATTCAACTTTGACTTTGCAAGGTTGAGAATTTAAGTTTAATCTGGTGGTTAAACACAGCCATTGACCATGATGGAGACTAAGGCAGCGATGATGCAAGGTCAACCCAGACAAGTATTAGAGTACGCTGAGGTCTAGAAGACCCAGTGGTGAAAAGATCATGCCCGCACGTTGTGTAGGATCGGCGCCATGTAACGTATTCAACCAGGAGTCCCCTGTTCGAACCAGGCCGCGAAATCCAGTTTTTTTCTGCAAGATCAGGAGAGAGCTTCGACTTTGCGAGATTGAGAATTAAATCTAGCGGTTACGTCGCGAGGGTGTGATTTTCATGTCCAACACATCCTCTCCTCAGGCCGCAGCCCATAGCCATTCTAAGATAGAAACCGAAAGGCAGCCATGATTAAACCCCACCCAGAGTAGGTTGCCAGCTCGGAGGCCTAGTGGTGGAATGAAATCACGCCCATCTTGTAGGATCTGCGGTGTGTAGTGCTTCCAAGCGTGGGAGTCCCCTGTTCAAACCGGGGCTGGGTCATGTGGTATTCGAGAAGAATCTCTTTTTCTTTTGCAACGCAAAATCAGGATGCGGCCTGGACTTTGCGAGGTTGAGAATTTAAATCTTTAAGCCGTGACTTACCATCAACAATCCCATATTGACCCAATTTTCTTTCGAGATCACGTTTGGCTAGCTCCCGTCACGGTTCCGCCCTTAGATTTATTTAGTTCATTTTGGAGAGGAGGAGGAGGAGGAGGTGTATTAACCGCGGTGGTCCCTAAAAGGAACATACGGGTAGAAGAGATTCAGGATATTCAGAAAGACCTGAATCGATTGCCTAGTAGAAATGATGCCAGCATGACTGCATCGGACCTCAGTCCTTCCATGTCTTGTCGTTAATTTTTACGTCCAACACGTCGTCTCCTCACCTCAGCCCACATCTGACCAAGATAGAGACTAAGCTAGCCATGATCAAAGCCCAAAACAGGCCACTACATATTATATTAGAGTACACGGCCAATGATCATGAGGAGTAAGACTTGTAGTATGACCGCTATGTAACGTGTTCAACCGGGAGTCCCCTGTTCGAACCAGGGCTGGGTCATGTATGGGGCTGCCGAAGCTTTCTCTTCTGCAAAATCCGGATGCAGCTTTGATTTTGCCAACCTGGTGGTTAACCATATCAAACTATGAGATTCCCTCCTGGACGATCGGACTGGGTCATTCAATATCAACACAGCCATTGACCGAGATGGCGACTAAGGGCCTGATCGGGACCCCTTAAATCAAGCATGGATTTTGGTTGAATTTTTTGAGGGTATCATACCCGTCTCTAAACTACTCCAGAGTGTTCAAAGAGGTGTATTTGTGAGAATCTGAGGGCAGCAGGGGCTAGAAAAATATTGGGCCAAGTTTCCCCCAGTTTTCGTGGAGATCTCTTGAACGGTCACCACATTTTGACCTCCTTCCATCGCATACACCCCGCCTCTTCGAAAGTTGTGTAAGCTTACTTTGTTTCTATTCTGAGGGACGAAATATGTGCGAAAATCCGACACAAAAGGAATTCAGGCCAGATTCAGCCGGAAAATTCAGGGGTGCCGACCTAAGGCAGCGATGATGAAACCCCGACAAGTATTACTGTAGACTGCCAGTGACTAACAAGACCCAGTGGTGCATGTCCGCATGTTGTATCGGCGGTCTGTCATGTAATGCCTTCAACTGGGAGTCCCCTGTTCGAACCAGGGCTGTGTTATAATGGTCGGCGGAAAGTCCACTTTTTTCTGCAAAACCAGGAGGGAGCTTCAACGTGGCAAGGTTAAGTATTTAATTTGGTGGTTGACAGCCCACCCCAGCCCAGTGTTCTATTTACTTGTCTCTCAGCGCATCCAACTTCCCATCAACAATCACTGGTGCCTCTGAAGCTACGTTAATGTCTAAGCAACCACCACAAGGGTCGCATTGAACCTAGACCTGATTCAGAATTTAAATACACAAGACCGGGTAGTGGACCATATCAAATCCCCAAACCTTTGCTTTGTTTCTGAGAGTCGACTCTGAGCTTCCCTCTTTCAATCAGGACTGGCTCACTCACTCAATATCAAGCCTGTTCTTGGTTTGGTTTGGTTTTCCACCTAGGCCTATTCAAAGAAAAAACGAGAGACCCAACCAAATTCTTCTCGAGATCAAGTTTGGCCTAGTAGCTCCCGCTCCACCCTTAATTTAGTTTATTTTGGAGAGGAGAATCAGGATATACAAAAAAGAACTGAAGCAATCTGTGACGGGGAGCTGTCAGCAAAACTCGGCGGCTAGTCCCGGCACAAAGAGTTCTCGAGAGAGAGAGAGAGAGAGTGGCTGGTTGGTTGGTCCAACGAGATCAGTGGTATAACAATAGTATTGACCAAAGAACGATCTAGCCACGTCGGATCTCACAGAGGTAGGTGAAAATAGAGGGTAAAGGAATGATGGTTGAAAAGTAGATAAGTGAACATTGAGAGAGCGAAAAGGGAAGGAGAGATTGACGGGATAGTGATGTGGGAAAATAAACGAGCGTGAGGGAGTGGGGCGTTACACAATCACTGTCAAAACGACGTCCTCGGTTCGAAATTTTGGAACCAGGGCGGGTCATTCGATGTGTAGTGGTCGCTTACAGCGGTATTCAGATGTATGCGGAAAACGTGAAAATTTTCCCGGCGTTACGACATGTTCCCACAGCAGCGGTGACAGAGGGCACTATGGATTTGCCCAATCAAACGGAGCAGACATCAAAGAAGAGGCGGCAGCTAGCTGGGAGTGCGAGAACTTGATTCCTGGAGACGAGGCTAACGAGGTACGAGTTTATCGCTGTAGCATCTGTTTACTAATAAGAGACTAGAGACGAGGCAGGAGTCTGGTCCACGGTGACTCTTTTCAATTTCGAGAACACTGGCAGAATTTCTGGCAACACTTGCAGATGCAGTAGCACGTACGTGTCACAATCAACCTACCTGTGGCAACACTTGCATAAATCCGGCTGCTTTGACGGTTCGGACTGTCCTTTGTGCATGATGCAGCTACGTGGTTTCGGATGTTTCCGGGAAGTAAATGGTTGAAAAATTTAATCTTTTCATATTGGACTCAGTCTGCTCCAAAGATTTTCGGTATTGGCTACGATTAAAGCTAACGTCATTTAGAACAGGTTTAAAACAAAATTGGAAGAGAGCACGGTGAAACATTGAGTGAAAAGATGCCCCGAATGGTGAATATTCACCGTTCATTTCTTCCAGCATACCAATTTGCCTAGAATTTTGTATATGCATCTACTTTGACCATTCACTGAGTCATACCTTTGAACAGAGCAAAGTGGGAAGCAGAAGGACTTCTATGAACAGACATCAAGAGGACGATGTTCCGCGCGGTCACCTCAACTGCCTTCAATCACCCAGTCCGCTGTCTACTTTGCTCTGTGAAAATTTCAGAAGGATTTGAGAGTGGAATTAGATATACAGTGCAAGATGTGAGTTGTGTGACCAAATTGGTGTGTTAAAAAACAAATAAAACAAAGATTTTGCGGGTTCGGGGCACATTCTCTATCAGTCTTCGACGCCATGTCTCCAAGGTTGCTCCTAGACCTGCTCCACGCGTTCATAGCTCCAATTATCGTAAACACCGAAAATTTTTCGACGAGAACTGAGTCCAATATGAAAAAATTACCTCTGTGTGCTCCGGCCTTTTTTAAATTAAAGTGCGGTAATGCGTGGTAACAGGTACGGGTGACAGGTTTTGCGGGCACGGGTACGGTATAACCCCGTGACACCCGTGGTATCGCCCGTGTCACACCCTAAGTTCAACTTCAACTTGGGTCCTAAACAAGACATGTAAAATTCGGTTTGGGGCAATATTGAATTTTTCACCATACTGTACCATTACGTTCAAATCGACAAGGGGGGTGACGCGTGACTGGTTCGACGAATTCGACATTTCGACAGCCATCCGAAAGGTGCGTGACAAGGGAAAAAATTCGACATGAGCGGCAAATTTTATTATTCCGTTGAAGGTAATTTCTTGGGATAGCACAAAATATTTGCAAAGCTTGTTCAATCCTCATTGATATTTTCTTTTGAGTTCTTTTTGCAGGCCATTTTAGGTTAATTTTAGGCCAGAAACCCAACCACACACTCAAATTTTACAGTTGCAGGTATGAATGGTTCAGAAACTGGTTTAAAACACACTCAGCAAGGGCAGGGAGTTGCAGTGATTTCGGCGGCGTGACGAACCGCTCGACCTATTCGACACCGGTCTCCGTGACACGTGACCGCGACCAAAGTATCGACAGAGGGGTGTGTGACGTGTGACTGTCGATTTGAACGTACTGTACTATTTCGACCAAGTGTTCAGGTGACGGTGACACCCGATTTTTTTTGATGTGTGCTAAAATCACCTTAAACCAAAAGAAAATTTATCGGCCATCCCGGAGATCAAAATTTTCCAAATTGATGAACACTTGGTCGAAATAGTACAGTAATGGTACAGTACTTTGAGTTACGGAGCTAACTTGAATCCCTTCCAAAGTGAGGGCCCAGCGGTGTGTCTCACGTACGGGGGCGTTGTATTTCAGCTCACGGATTAAGTGGCTGGTTTAGTAAGACTGCTAACCAGAAACATTTGATACGAGTATTTGCGGAGGGTGAAGAAAAACGATGGCCGCTGAGTGGCAACCTGGACAAACGTTCATCCGCTATTGTAAGGACTGGGGTATTTTAGGGTGGCCGCTTGTTCCGGAAACACGGCCTCGAGGCTGCAGGATGGCTGTCTTACAGCTTTGCTCCATCCTTTCTGATGCCTCCACTGACTCGCCAGCGCACGCCCCAAAGCCTCTACAGCGAGTGGTCCAATAGTTATCTTGGGGCAACACTCTCAATACATGCACTGGCAAAGCCTCTAATGAAGTTCATGTATCACCGCGCGGTGTTGAACTTGATAAAACGACAAAAGGGCGTCCCGCTGTCAGCAGAGACAATGGAAATCTATGAAAGCTATCTGGGGTATGTGGGGCTCTCCGGTTGATTGAGTATGGACACTTACTGGCATGACATCAGCTGGAAATATGTGACGGAGACAACGAAGACATTCATTCTCCGTGAACTTCAAGAAAGGGCTCAAGCCGAGGCCGAGGCCCATATTGTAGCAAACTTTCTTGTGTTGTATGATATACTGTTGGACTCAACAAGTGATGCAATACGAAGATGGACCTTCTGGATCCTCGGCAAGCTCGCAGGCCATCCATCGACGCGGGGAGCAGTGGTTGCTGTGCGGCCATGTGCACGACTGGTCACTTTCTTAGGGTGTGTTTTCCTGCAACCTTCAGATTTTGTTCTTCAATTGGTGTTTAGTGACAGCAATGAGGACATCGTCGAATGTGCATGTTACGCACTGTCCCACATTTGCGCCGACGTGGACGGAGCCAGAGCTGTTGTCGAAGCTGGGGTGCTGCAAATAGTTAAACAACTGCTCGAATCACCAGAGGCGGAAGTCCGGGGGTGGACCTCCTGGCTTCTTGCCCAGCTCGCAGTCCATCCATCGATGCGGCAAGCAGTGGTTGCTGTTCAGCCATGTCCACAACTTGTTGCTCTTTTGGGGTGAGTTTCAATGTAACCTTCAGATTTCCTTTCCAATCGGTATGTAGCGACAGTAATGGGAACATCGTCGAAAGTGCATGTTACGCACTGTCCCACATTTGCGTTAATCTGGACGGAGCCAGAGCTATCGTCGAAGCTGGGGTGCTGAAAACAGCTAAACAGCTGCTCAAATCACCGGAGGCGGGAGTACGGAGGTGGACCTCGTGGCTTTTCGCTGAGCTCGCAGTCCATCCATCAATGCGGCAAGCAGTGGTAGCTATTCAACCGTGTCCACAACTTGTCGCTCTCCTGGGGTGAGTTGCAATGTAACCTCTAGAATTCCTTTCAAATGAGTATTTAGCGACAGCAATAAGGATGTCGTTGAATCTGTATGCTACGCACTCTCCCACATTTGCGCCGATTTGAACGGCGCCAGAGCTGTTGTTAAGGCTGGGATGCTGGAAACACTTAAACAACTGCTCAAATCACCAGCGGCGCAAGTAAGGAAGCGGACCTCCTGGCTTCTTTCCGAGCTCGCAGGTCATTCAGCGACGCGGCAAGCAGTGGTTGCTGTTCAGCCGTGTTCACAACTTGTCGCTCTCTTGGGGTAAGTTTCAATGTAACCTCCAGAATTCCTTTCCAATCAGTGTTCAGTGACAGCAATGAAGACGTCGTCAAAGGTTCATGCTCCGCACTATTCTACATTTGCGTTGACCTGGACGGAGCCAGAGCTGTTGTCAAAGCTGGGGTGCTGGAAACAGCTAAACAACTGCTCAAATCACCAGACGCGGAAATACACAAGTGCACCTCCTGGCTTCTTGCCCGGCTCGCAGTCCATCCATCGACGCGGCAGGCAGTTGTCGCTGTTCAGCTGTGTACACAACTTGCTGCTCTCTTAGGGTGAGTTTTAATGTAACCTCCAGAATTCCTTTCCAATCGGTGTTCAGCGACAGCAATGAGGACGTCGTCAAAGGCGGATGCTCCGCACTCTTCCACATTTGTGTTGACCTGGACGGAGCCAGAGCTGTTGTCAAGGCTGGGGCACTGGAAACAGTTAAACAACTGCTCAAATCAGCAGAGGTGGGAGTACGGAAGCGGACCTGCTGGCTTCTTGCCCGGCTTGCGGGCCATTCATCGACGCGGGGAGCAGTGGTTGCTGTGCGGCCATGCGCACGACTGGTTGCTCTCTTACGGTGGGTTTTCCTGTAACCTCCAGAATTACTTTCCAATCGGCGTTTAGCGATAGCAATGAGGACGTTGTTCAAGGCGCATGTTACGCACTGTCCCACATTTGTGTTGACTTGAACGGCGCCAGAGCTATCGTTGAAGCCGGGGCGCTGGAAATAGTTAAACAGCTGCTCGAATCACCAGAAGCTGAAGTCCGGGGGTGGACCTCCTGGCTTCTTGCCCAGCTTGCAGTCCATCCATCAATGCGGCAATCAGTGGTCGCTGTTCAGCCGTGTCCACAACTTCTCACTCTCTTCAGGTGAGTTTCAATGTAACCTTCAGAATTCCTTTCCAATCGGTGTTATCGACAGCAATGAGTACATTGTTGAAGGCGCGGCTACGCACTCTCGGAGCTTTCCCGTCACTCGGATGGCACCATGGCTGCCCTAAAGGCAGGCGTCTTGAATTTTGTTCCATTGTTGATTGAATGACCATGTGCGGAGACATATGCGCCTTCTACTCTCATACTTGGCTCGTTACAACAGATTCCCTCCCATATGTGTTGACTAGTCCGAGTCTTGGACCCCTAGCTGTCCCGCAAGAGATTCATTTTTCCTTCAACCGTCTGGAATTGGAAGTCATGACTCCTCACGGTTTTCCGTCGTTGACTCGGATGCGAGTACCGGCGGCCACTCCGCATCAGTTATTTCGGACTGATTGCCGGGCGGGTTGACCTCGGCATACTCAACTGAAAAGAATTGCGTGAGACTGCTCAGGCAAGTTGGTATCTACTCCCAGAAAGATCTTTGCATGAGTTTAATAGCGCCCGACAGCGGAGTGGTGCGCGGTGCTTCACCTAGAGAAGATTGATCGCCGTGCTACTGATCCTAGGCGGTATGCACGTAAGTTCAAAAAGTTGTCAATTGCTTTCTTTCGTTCCGTCGAGCGAAATGCTTGAGGAGTTCAGGTATGCAGATGGGCACTAGTCTCCACCCCGTGTGGCAGGCCAGCGGCAAAATCAACGAATATTTTGTTCAATTTTTTGGTGTAGCGGGAATCCGGATCGGTTGAAGAAAAAAAATCTGGCATCAAGGAAGATTTGAGGGATTGCTGGGAGAAGGTTAAGGAGCTCCTCGAGAAATATCGAGAAATCGCCGTTGTATCTACAGTGTCACAGAAAAGAAACGGTAGAAGGTTCAAAAAATCCCATGTGTACACTACTTGGAAGTGTCCTCGACACACCAAACTGCTTCGAGCGAGGGAGGATAAGGCAAGATAAACACGCTGTCAGGGCACTTGCCCGCACCCGCCCGCAAGAGTGATTGGCCGGCCATATATGGGAGGAAATTCCGAACTCCGCTCTTACTCATACACCTTTAGCAATCCCCCGGATATGAACCGCCCCGTTTGAACCACTTCGCTCGCCCGCCAAAAAATCGAACAAAAGACCCTCTCGTTTCAAAATGCCTACCCTCGCAATCGTTAAAAAATTGAACGCCGCTTTCGACTCATCCTACGCGCCAGTCGCCGTCTTCGTCGGCGGCACCTCCGGCGTCGGCCAAGAGGCCTGACGGGGCGCATGGTTGGACGCACGAATTTATTCCCTGCGACGTGAGCCTGATGGCCAACGTGCGCGCCGTGTGCGCCCAAATCAGCGCAAAGGTCAAGCGCATCAATTTCCTGGTCATGACGACGGGGTACAGCTCGATGGTGAACATTGGGATCACGAGTGAAGGGTTGGACCTGCATCTCGCCTTGCGGTATGTGTACTTCTCTTCTTTCTCTTTTTTTTTCGTTCAATTCGTTGAAGTTGAACTAACGGCCCTAATTAGGTACTACCAACGAACGCTACGTATTCATCGAGGAGCTGCTCCCCCTCCTCCAGGCGGCGCACGTCCTCTCCGAAGACGCGAAAGTCATGTGCGTCCTCGGCGCCGGGCGCGGCAGCCCCAAGCGCCCGATCGACCTCAACAACCTCGGCAACACCGCCAAACCGCGCATCGGGAACTTCAAGGTCGCGATGCGCAGCATGATCGCGAGCTCGGGGTACACTGACGCCATGCTCGCTGTACGTATCTTCCTCTCACTTACATACCACTTGAAATTCATGTTGATACTTTATTGCGTGCACTTCGCGGCCCAAAACCCCGGAATCGCGTTCACGCACATCCACCCCGGAATCGTACGCACCCCAACGATGGGCGCCGACTTTGGGGGCCGCCTCACGCCGGTGTCGTGGCTCATCAACTTGATCTTCCGGTTCATCGCCGTCCCGCAGGTGCGTCGACTTCATACCAATTAGATACATCACTCACGAAGAAATTTTAATTTAATCGCAGGAAGAATGCGCCGAGCACATACTCTACGGCCTCTTCAACGGCGACCACGGCCTGTTCCTGCGTGACCGATACGGCGACGTGGTCAGTGCGCTGGAGTTCGATGCGCCGGTCGAGTTGCGCGAGAATGACGAGACGGTGCGTGCTTTTTTATCCTTAATCTTTGGTTAACCCGACCCCATTCCGCTGCAGAGTGTTCTCAACGGGATTCCGATGAATGGGTACGGTGCCTCCGACATGGGTGTGCGGCGGATCATCGAGCACAGCGAGGCCGTTACGCGTTCGCACTGAGGCTATCTTGAGATAGCTTACGTCCTGAGAAGAGATCGAGAAAGTCGTAGCTGATCCATAAAAATACTGATTCGATTTGGGAAAGAAAAGCGAATATTTGATCTGTCATGTTTCAATACCGATATACCAGAGAGATCGCCATTGCACCACTGTCGAATGAGCGGAAGAGGTTGCGTTAGAAACCATCCCCGGAAGAAGAAGAGCTACAAACCTACCAAGAGAAAATCATTGCGTGCTGGACCCACTGCCGCGGTAAATGCCGGATGAGTCCAAAGAAAACGCGAGAGCGGGCGGGCGTTGGCGGAAGGGCGTCGGTTCTTCGATTCCACGCTATTGAGGTACTTTATGTAGGACTGCCGATATTGATTTAGCGCCGCCTTTGTGCAATTGAGGCAGGGTGGAATGAATGCTTACCGTTATCGGAATAAATAAATGTCATATCGAACACTTGTTTTCGACGGAGACAACTTTCAAGGTGCTGGAGATATGGTGACACGGGTAAGGCGAATGGCGGAGGTGTGGGGGAGTCGACGTCGTCAATCGAGGGCATTCCTATGTCCAAGCACCACTCTGGGCGGAGTCGAAGCAGCAGCAGCAGCTGTCGACGAAGGCTTTGACTGGCGGAGTACGACCGTGCCAGGTTGCGGGAGCGGCTATGGACGAGGTTTTGTGTTGTGGGAGGAGACGAAGGGTGTTACAGCGAGTGCGGGAGCAGAACAAGATTGAACATTGGCAGTGGAGGAATTGGAGAGCAGTGGTGAGAGCAAGAGCGGCGAGGCGTCGGTATCGGTGGTGGTTCGCGGCGAAGAAGCGTGTGTGTTTTTCTGAGAGGCGACGGATTTCACACTCGCAGGCGCGTTGGTATCGTGTTTGGCGTAATCAGGTTGTTCGGAGCCTATCCGAGTCGGTGCAGTGTTCTCTTCGCACGAGCCATTTGAGAGAGCGCGCCTCAGGCCGTTGCGGGTACCGCGAGATGAATGAATGGTTTCTGTTTCGGACGGAGATTGAGCTCGGCGGGCGACAGTATGAGTGCGAGGATGGTCGTGCAGCGAGGATAACCAAATGAGCGGAACCATTGCACGCGAGAACGTCGGGGCGGGGATGGAGAGTTTCATGAGTTTTTTAGCCAACTCATCGAGTGCCCGAGAAGACACGCGTTCGTCTTCAGGAAGGAGGCGCCAGTCGCGTAGGGCGGCCCAAAACGCGGGGAAGGACTCGCTGAGCGGAAACCTGGGTATTTGGAGCCAGAGCGAAGCACAGGTCAAAGAGAAGAGCGACTGTTAGCTGGGAATGCGAGAGGATTCCTAGAGACGAGGCGGGAATGGCGAGGAGGTGGTGACGCAGGATTCCGATAACGCTGGCAGAATCGACGGTGGTGGCAAAAGGGTCCATGTTTGAGTCGGCGAGTAAGAGGATTACTGGTATGAATTTGTGGTAACACGGCGGGCGAGGAGGAAGACGGCGCGCGGGCGGAGATGGTGGTGGCGGAAGGAGAAGAGGGCAACTTACGTTACTCCACGGTCACGCTTCGCCAAACAGGTACACACAAGGCTGTGCTGTGACAACCCCTTTTATTACTGGAACGATGGTGGACTTCACACTCGTGCCTCTTCACAACCCCCGTATGTGTCGGGTCAAAATGCGCGAGCCCACGGTGCCGGTGAGTCTCGCGGATCGAGGACTGATTGAAATTTCACATATTATAATCAGTCGGGAGTGCAAAGAAATTAATCTTTCCATCCGCGACTGATCCCCGTAAGGCTTCTCCCGACCTTGCGGCGCAGGTCGCGACCTCTGCTTAACGCGTTCCCGTGGGCCCCATGACCCCGCAGTGATTGCGTAGAGCGGAAACGCACCGAGTTCAGCCGTTTTTGTTGTCTGAAGAGATAGCCCTAACACACCCAGTAAAAAAAAATCTTTCCATATGTGAAAAAGGCTTTTTGAAGGTAGCCCAATGGGTAACATGACTTGGAATTTCTATGTGTTTTGACTAGGTGAAAAGTGCGATCTCCTTGAGACTGTACTGCTCAAAGATCGCGAAGAACTCAAGCTTCCGCGCGCCACTTGGCGTCAGGCAAAAAAAAAATTGAATTCACCGGAACGCCAAGGATTACTGGGGTGAGGTCAGAGTGCGGACTTCCTTCCTACAAATCTCTTTCCATGGGTGCCCAGGCCGGACATCTCTGATCGCCTTAGTCTCTTCTAAACAGACACTACAACTGCTAACTCGTACCTCGTTATGTTGTATGATCGCCTAGTTTATGATGTGCAACTTGGATCGAAAAAATATTCCCTCTCTATCCTGGGATATCAGACTAATGACGGGAATTCTGCAACCAAGTCGTCGACCTTTTATTGTCGCAGATATCTGGTATCGCGTTAGTGACCTCTGTGATACTCAGAGGGTTGATGGGCGGCAGGTGCCTTTATTGATTTTGGAATGTCCAAGATCCGGCGCAAGGGGAGAGGAATATAGCAGGGGAAGATCGACATGGGGATCCACCAAAGGCATGCAAAGAAATCCGAGGCATCTTGTTAAAGAACAGTTAATATATCACCTTGATATCACCCGCATCTCTTATCACAGCCTTTTAATAGACTTATCACAAGAGCACTGTTACGACCTGCTGTTACGGCTGCAAATAAAGCTGTTGAGAGAAGCAGTGAGCTCAATCAAGGCGGAAGGCTCAGCTGATGTGCTCTGAGCATCAGAGGCTTCAGACATGTGTAATCTTATGGAGAGAGGAGAGATAATGGCACTATGCGCTGGATGTGTTCATTCCGGGAAATCGGTTAATGGGATAACCCATGGCATCACCTGTCTTCTTCGCAGGTACCGGTGGTGATATCTAAATTCTGGTGGAATTCAACATCCCAAACAGCTAAATGCTAAACGGGCAGTGGTGCCCCAGAATATGCAGACAGGTGCACTGATTGTAACCAGGATAAAGATCGACACCAAAGAAGTTTGGTCCTCATGTCTCCCACGTTGTGTGTCATCTCCTTGTCCTTCACCTCCGCGTCCACCACCACTGCAACGATACCTCTGTTTCTCCAGTCAGTTTCTCTCTTGTAGAAGTATTGCTGCTGATTGATATCCTTGTCTTTCAAGGTTGGCACAGCTTCATGTTTTCCTTAGATGGTGATTCTCAATCACTTCACATTACCGGTGGGGGACTGCTTTCCTTGATGCACAAAAGGAATTAATTATTTCGGATAGGCGGCCAAGGTGATCCTGAGGGTCCGGCCCACCACCAAGGTGGCACTGGTGGTGTGAGGGAGGGTCCCATTGTGCACATGACTACATCACAGTTAATCACACACAATCTGCAAGCCACAGTTGCTATGGACCAGGTGTTGCAGCTTCGTAACATCCGGGCAGCTCAAATTGCCAGTCATTGTCCTCCTCCATCAAGAATCTTCTGCGGCAGAGGGGATATCCTTAACACAATGCATCAAATTTTCTCTGGCACTGGGATCCAACACATTTATGTGCTATATGGACTTGGAGGTGCTGGAAAAACACAGATTGCTCTGAAATTTATAAAGGAGTCATCATCTCGGTGAGCTTGATAATCTAACTACAAAGTGTTTGTTGATCCAACCATGTCTTCCAGCTTCTCGGACATCTTTTTCATTGATGCCAGCACCATGACAACAATTGAGACAGGTCTCAAGAATATAGCTGTGTTGAAAAATTTTGGAGATTCTCCACAAGATGGACTGCTATGGCTTATCAGCAAAGTTGAAGAATGGCTCCTTTTCTTTGATAACGCAGACGATCCAAGAATCAATCTGAAAGATTTTATTCCTCAGTGCAATCATGGGAATATCATTATTACCTCTCGGAATTCAGGACTACGTGTTTATGCGGAATCCAACTCCTCTCTTGTGTTCGACATGGAAGAGGAAGATGCCGTGATATTGTTACTCAAGAGTGCTTTGCAGCAGGCCACAAGCCATACTGAACAAATTGCAGCAGAAATCGTGAAGGTATGGCAATTAGCCCTGGCAACTCATCTAATTTTTAATACTTCCTTCAGTCGTTGCACGGTATACCTCTGGCAATCGTTCAGGCTGGTACATTCATATCCAAATCTCAAGATCTGGATGGCTATCTGCCTCTTTATATGAAGTACCAAGCACGGCTGCTTAGTGAAAAGCCTGCTCAGTACCATGACCAATATGCCTGGACAGTATACACGACATGGCAAATGAGTTTTGATCAGCTCACACCACTAGCTACTATGTTCTTGCAGCATTGTTCATTCCTCCATTATAATGGAATCTCAGAGGAAATCTTCCGCTATGCATCACAGTACCAGGGTGCTCTCAATCTTCCATCCAAAGAAGAACTACAGGAGCCTCTGGAATTCCTCTCACATTTTCTGGGGCCAACCGGAGAATGGGACTCTTTGCAGTTTTTGGATGCTACCAATGAGGCCCAGTCCTATTCATTGATCAGCTTTGATGCAGAGAAGAAGATCTTCTCTATTCATCCATTGGTACATTCTTGGAGTCAAGGGACAGGTCAAAACCCAAAGGGATACATGTCCACCATGGGGTCCATACTTGGCATGGCTATTTCAGAATGGCCTCAGTGGGATACACAACTGGCAAGTCTACTATTGTGTCCACATGTTGAATTGGCTGTAAAGATGGATGCAGAAGTAGCTCTGGTTTTCAGGGATAGATATGTAACAATATTTTGGGAAGAGGGAAGATACAAACAAGCGGTAAAGTTACAGGAAGAAGTGCTGCAGAAAGAGAAACAGCTGCTGGGTGATGGTCATCTAGACACACTGCTTAGTATGGATAAGCTGGCCAGCTTATACTCAGCCCTGGGAGAGTATCAAAAGGCCAAAGAACTCCAGGGTATTGTGCTGGAGAAACAGAAACAGCTTCTGGGCGAGAATCATCCAGATACCCTGCATACCATGGCTAATCTTGCCAACTCATACTCGGACCTGGGAAACTATGCAGAGGCAATACACCTCAATGTTATTGTTTTGGAGAACCAGAAACAGGTTCCAGGGGAGAATCATCCAGACACCCTGGCTACCATGAGTAATCTCGCTGCCTTATACTCACACCTGGGAGCCTATCGAGAGGCCATAAAACTCATGCTTGTTGTGGTGGAGAAACAAAAACAGGTTCTGGGGGAGAATCATCCAGACACCCTGCGTACCATGGGCAATCTGGCGAAATCATATTCAGAGCTGGGAGAGCGTCAAAAGGCCAAAGAACTACAGGTTATTGTGCTGGAGAAACAGAAATAGCTTCTGGGCGAGAATTATCCAGACACCCTGCATACCATGGCCAGTCTGGCCAACTTATATTCAGACCTGGGAGAGCGTCAAAAGGCCAAAGAACTCCAGGTTATTGTGCTGGAGAAACAGAAGCAGCTTCTGGGCGAGAATCATGCAGACACCCTGCGTACCATGGGCAATCTGGCAAAATCATATTCGGACCTGGGAGAGCGTCAAAAGGCCAAAGATCTCCAGGTTGTTGTACTGGAGAAACAGAAACAGCTTCTGGGCGAGAATCATCCAAACACCCTGCATACCATGGCCAGTCTGGCCAACTCATACTCAACTTTGGGAGAGCATCAGAAAGCCAAAGAACTCGAGGTTATTGTGCTGGAGCAACAGACACGGGTTCTGGGTGAGAATCATCCTGACACCCTTCGTACTATGGGTAACCTGGCCAGCTCATACTCAAACCTGGGGGAGCACCAAAAGGCCAAAGAACTCAAGGTTATCGTTCTGGAGAAATGGAAACAGTTTCTGGGCGAGAATCATCCAGACACTTTGTATACCATGGGTAATCTGGCCAGCTCATACTTAGACCTGGGAGAACATGAGAAGGCCAAAGAGCTCCAGATTATTGTGCTGGAGAAACAGAGCCAGGTTCTGGGTGAGAATCATCCAGACACCCTGCATACTATGGGCAACCTGGCCAGCTCATACTTATACCTGGATGAGCATCAAAAGGCCAAAAGTCTTGTGCTTATTGTGCTGGAGAAACGGAGACAGGTTCTGGGTGACTATCATCCAGACACCCTGCGTACCATGGCCATTGCACAACTCCTGATTGAGCAAAACACCTCTGTCAACCCACCCAAAAAATCTGGCAGAACTGCCCTCCAGCTTGCATTGGAGAATAATCACCTTGACATTATACAGTTGCTCATCGAGCACGACACTTTTGTCAACCATGCCAATGAATTCAATGCTAGACACCATGCACTGCTCAGTGAAATTGAAAGCCTCCTGGTAAGTGACTCTGTTTGTATATTGGTCTGTGGTTAATAAAACTTCCCTCTAGTCTCGTACACCACTCAATGATATTGTTGATAGCAATCATGTACTTGCACTGACTTGGATATGTGGAAAGTATGATTCAGCCTCCCTTGAACTGCCTCTGAGAGTGGCAATGTATATGCAGCAACTACTTCAGCAAGTCTTTTCACCTTGCTTTTTAAATGCAGCTTACATCTCCCAGGCATTTAAGCCCACAAGCACAGCAGCTTGGGTTTGAGAATCATGATTTTCGAGAAAACAGAGAAATGCAGACTCTTGTGTCAATGCCTATTGCTTCAGCATTCCTGGTATGCTATGCTGTATCTGATGAATCAAATCCCCTCAAATAATAACACTTGTTATAGATCACCAAGACTGATGACACACAATTTGAGGCTCACTCAATCCTTACAGCTTTACGGCTGAATGATTTCAATGGACATCAAGCATATGTCCCTCTGGTGCTCTGCAGATCATGGAAAGTATGTCTTTCTGTAGCGAGTTGTTCATATTTCCCGCTCACAGCTTGATCTAGGATCTCTGGATATTCCTCAGCATCATACTACGAGGCAACAAGGGAAGCAATTTCATAACAAGTGGAAACTTTGGCATTCGGGCCCCGAATGAGGAAAACCTTTTATCATGGAATACTTGGAATAGCTGGATAAGCTGCTTCAATGAAGACATGGAAGAACAACCTGTCACCCTCGACCTGTATGCTGTTCTCAGAGATGATGCCAATAGTTGTCCGAATTGCAACAGGCAAAATCCCGTGACACTCCCCGTTCCACCTAACTTCCAAGAATGGTAAGCCTTCCCCCATGCTGTTGTGGAATTGCTGACTCGGAGGACACACACAGCTCTCATTGTCATTTCACATTTCTTGTCCTTTATGAAGATGAACCTGAGGAAGTCACCACGGCAAGCCCGGAATTGTATCAGGTTGAAACCACAGACGAAGTTCCATTGGATGCACCCCTATCTCCAACTCCAAACAACTCCAATACACCTGACAGCAATTCCGCAGTTCTGAGCACCCACGAATCACTGGTTGCGGTGGAGGGCACCACACAGCCAATGACTGTTGTTGCCTCTCCAGAGCCAGAGCAACCCATCAATATGCCTCTTGCTGAACATGCCACTGAGCCACCTGGGTCTCTCATCATTCAAGCTTCAGGGTGAGTTCTTAAAACCCAGCTTTGTTTGCATAAATTTCTTATTCCAAAACAGAGTCTCTGTCCCAAAGTATGTACAACTTACACGTCGGCGCAAGAGAGAGACCCAGCAGACGGATTCAACTGACAACTCTGACAACTCCGACAATCCAACACACACCACTGCTCCTAATCATTTGGATTTCCTTCTCAATCTGTACATGTTGGTTCTATTCAAGCTACCAGATCACTATTTCTGGGATGCACAACATCAGCCACTCATGCCAGAGGGCAGCAGCAGCGGGGAGGCACAAGCCTTGTACAAACAATGGGTGAAAGAATGGGCTTATATGGGACGTGGAGCATTTGTAATGTATTGGTGAGCTTTCCCATTTGTGACAAAACATTTGTTGCATCTAACTTATCATATATGACATGAAGCCTCCTTTTGTTACGCAAAGATCCTGGTGATCTCATAGTTTGGACACTGGTGTGGCTTTCTAAAGTCTGCCTACTGTTTGGATTTGCCTATGCCTTCATATTGTTATCCACATTTGGGCAATTTGAAACTGACACTGCTGGAGGACTTGTTTGGATACGTGTATGTTCAAATCCACTTCCTTGAAATATGTGAAAGCTGAAGACAGCTGCAGCGCATTTTACATTTGTCCAAGAATTCCCTTTGGAACTCAAAGGTCATGCTCTCCATGCCGGGAGCATGGATGGGCTGGTAAGAGATTATACTACATTCAACCAAGTTCTATGTGGCTGATCAAATGTCAGGGGTGCCTTTTGGTTTGCCATTTCGTTGCTGGCTTCCCTTTGGCGGTCCGGTCCTGCTGAGGAATATGAAAATTCAGAACCGTCACTAAAACAAGAGTATGGCCCACGTGGCATCATTACCTTTGTCATTGTTTTGGGGCTCATCTATGCTGGGCTGATGATTTGTGATGTGAGGAGTCTGAGGACTCGGAGGATAGGCTCAGGTTTAGGTAAGATGTATTATTATGTAAGGACACAATGGGTCTCTGACCACCATGTCCCAGAGGCCCCACCAAATGTCCCTGGCACTCTCTTGCGTGAAGGTCTGAACGGAGCTCTACGTGATCTGTTTGGGGGAGCACAAATTTCCATTGCACACCTTATCAATATCACCGGTAGGAGTATTCTTCATGGCTGCCTATGCATCCCTGTTTTGACACCACATAGGAGGGTTCGGGGGCACCGGGGGTAGTGGCCATATCGGTGGCAATGGTGGTTTTGGCGAAGCACCGCGCGTTGGAATCAGTTTCACTGGTGAGGAACAGGTGGAACTGAGAGAGCTTCGGTAACATTGAGTTTGTCTGTTTTTATAATGTGAGAAGTGTTTCCCTTGCATATGCCTACGAAAGTGTGGAACAAGTGCAATCCTTAGGGAAAGCAGGAAGTCAATAAGTGAGGAGGAATGTTATGGGAGTGAAAAGAAGAAACATGAAACGGAAACAGAGAGAAAAAGCCGCATGATGAGTGTTCTCTCGGAAGAGAGCGGAGGGCACATATGAGCTCCATTCGTGCGCACCCACTGTGGAAGCGTGGGATGGACCGCTCATCGCCATTTCCCCTTTCTGCATCTCTGTACATACAACATGGTACATCGGTCTTCGGACCGTTTATTTGTTTTGTACGTACATATCCCCAAATATTACCTTTCTTCCTCCGAGCCACCACCATCGACACGACCAGTTATCTGAGTAGCCCACCGAGGATATGTCGCCAGTGAAGACTTTCTACCAGAGCCCCACATTCTTCCCCTCACCGGGCCTTTACGAGCTCCATACATATCTCACGCCCGCACGGCACTTGATCCCTTTTTTATTCATTCTTTACTTGACGCCTCGCCGACTTTCCCGGGACCACCCTACTCATTTCTAGTTCACCCTTGGACCCTATATCCGGACTTCTGACCCACTCTTTCTGTCTACGGCCAGATGAACCTGTGCTTGGACACCACACCGGTGAGCAGCTGTACTGTGCATCTCCGCATCTACTTTGCCCCATCCTGTGCTTATTCTTATCCTAGATCAACATTCCTCCATATATTCTCATCAAAGAGGGAAGACAGTAGAAAGAAGTAAGAAAGGTAAATCAGAGAAATAAATACTCGATCCAGGTGGGCAATCGGACTATAAAAAAGAAGACTGGGTGTGAATCAGTGCTAGGCCTTCATGAGAGGTAGGCAGGGAGGAGAGATATATTGTAGACTATGTAGTACTTATGAGTACCATCAGGCTTACGCGCAAGCCGCATGCACAAATTTACAAAGTGGTGGAGTCCACCCGCTCAAGTACACAAGGACATCCTACACGCACACTTACTCTGGTGCGGGTCGCAACAAATCGTGGCAATTACACTAGGGACAAGAACTTACCATAATGGGGCACCTTGCCCTGGTGAATACTGAAACCTGAAACCGGAGTAAGTTGTATCCTTTGGCACAAAGATTGAGATCACAGAGGGCTGAAAATTTTAGGTTTTGGTCAGCTCTGGTATGGCTGGATGGGGTAGAATCACCAAAAAGCCTTACTTAGTAGGACAGTAGACGGAAACATTTTGCGATGCAAACAATGGGCCGGTCGGCTTTTGTTAATAACAGACATTGGCGAGTAGCTAGTTGCAGCGCAAGCCACGTTGAATTCAGCAATCTAGCATTCTGCTTGAATGCCCCGAGACGTCCTGCCGCGGGACGGAGCCAAGTTCTAATTGTTCCTGAACATTTCAAGAATTGAGTCAAATGTTGATCACAGGAAGACTAAAGAACATAGAACATATATATCCCTCAACCTCTGATTCATCTTGGTTTTATCCAACCCATCGAACCACTGCTCGAGGAACATTGGCAAAATAGGCGGGCATAACCGCGCACCTAAAATCCCGACAAGGAAAACAAGGTAGTCAATGAGGCGGCAGCGCGCAGAGGCTCCAAATCGATGGAAGAGGGCAGTGGGGTGTCCGCGCCCATTTATTTACCAGGCGTCGTAAGAGCATCCGGATCGAAAATTCACCGGCCATAAAGCACGGGCGCTCAAGTTCCCAAAAAGAGTATTCGCCGGCACGGGCCAGACCGGGAGCCTCAAAATTGAGGTACATGGAGGGTAGGGCGTGCGCGCAAATGAAAGCGTTGCAATGAAAGCCGTGGGGGTCAAATTAATAGCCGCCACAAATCACGGATGCCTAAAACCTATTTAGAGGTCCCGCGTGGGCCAGTGAGCTCAGCACTCAATGAACAAGAAGGGATAGGGCACCCGTGCATGTGCCCCAGGGGCGGTGAAGGGTTTGGTGTCGGACATTACAAAGCCCAAAATTCGGGGCCGATAAACCGACGACAGAAACGAAGCATTCTGCGGGAGGGGAGCTCAAACATTCGGTGCCCGATAACAATGAGGTGTCTGCGCACACGCGCCCAGCGCAGCGAAGGCAATGGGGTCGAAATTCGGAGCCCAAATAGTTGGCACGAAGGAGTATACCTGACCTTCGTCACTTCGTTACTTCGCGTAAGTTCGCGGATCTTCGTGACTTTGATGAGAATCTGTGAATGTTCGTCACATTGGCATGTTTTTAGGGAAGTTCGTCACTTAACTCGGCACACCCTAGGCACGTTCAAAAACCCGGAAGCACCGGCCATCATTGTTCCTTTAGCATAAGGCCGGGCGGGTTTTTTCATATAGATACCTTACCTAACGCTAACCTTTAACCAGAACCCTAACCACTAACCTCTAACCACCCTAACCACCTAACCCAAACCTCTAACTAGCTAACCGACTAACCCAAACCCCTAACCACCTAACCCAAACCTAACCGGCCATGCTCGGCACAATGCTGATACCCATCACTTCGTGATGCAGAGCAGTTGCCGTGCAACAAACAACTCACTAACGAAGTGACGAAGGTGAGGTGGACACCCACGAAGCCGGGGCGCCTATAATCCCACCAACGCAAACGAAGCAATCACCAGCGCAGGATGGACCAGGGAGCCCAGCAATTGTTGAAGGACGAAGGTAGGGTGTCCGCGCGCATGCACCCGCCATGGTGAAAGGATTGGGGTCGAAAATTCGGTACCCCAAATAGCCGGCCACCGCAGGGGGCGCCAAAAATCCCGTCGAGGAAAGGCATCCGTCGGCGCGGGAGGGAGTGGAGGGGTTTGAATGTCGCCAGACGAGGAGGGTGAGGTGGCCATCCACATGGACCGAGCGCACGGGAGGCAGTGATAAGTCGAAAATTCGGTGCACCAGATAGCCGCCTAAAATCACGGCAGCGCAAATGCGCCCGGCGTGATGCAGGGAGTAAGGAGTGCGTAAAAAGTAACTTATGCAAAGTAACTTACCTTTACTTACCCCTTCGGCATCTCTGCCGTACGTTAACTTAAGTTCTTCCCACGCGTGGTAAAACTGACTTATTTCAAACTCCGCCACGGCTATTAACACGCCCGCTCAATCAAGCCCCTCGAAGCAGGGCAGCCTCAAGTTCAAAATTAACCACAACTTCGATGCACTCCCCTCACTCCCACGCCTCATTGACATATTTCCCTCGCTCTCCGTTCGGCATTGAGTTGGTTCGGAGTTGGTCCACTTGCCCCTTGTCTCGTGCTACGCTGTCTCCCACTTAGACACAGAACCCCGGTAAGGTGAGCACTGGCCAGGTGACGGTGCACAAGGTTCATTCATAGACCCAGGCTTGACTCCATTGTTCACAGTTTGGCCAACACCAACTCTAGTCCTCGGAGCAAGTTTCCATTGAACAACTATTTGGCTCAAGATTTTCCATATACATCTCTGTACGGACGGATCAACTTCGCCATTGAACCCAGATCTGTAGCTTTTTTTGCACGCTGGTCCACAGTTGAGGTTATTCAGAGTAAAACACACCGAAATTTCCGATAAGCGTGCTGCTAAGTTACTTGAAGTTACTTACCACCTTTCGGTGAGTGGTCACAACGGGTTGAAACTGAGTTGCATCTCATTAACTACGCAAGCAGCAACACAGAAATATCCATCAGGGCTGACACTATACCTTGTGCGACCGCAATAGACGAGACGAAGGTGTGGCTGCTGCTCAAGGTGAGGTTCGGGCTCAAGTCTTACGCCCGGGCGCCGTTCTCACGGTTGAATTGATTAATGCTCGTGAATGCCCAGTCGTAAGCAAATGTAATTTGGGGGAGTGAAGCAATTCTTGAGGGAATAAAACCCAATGTGATGATTTAATGGCCTCAGACAACTCGATTTCGCTGTTCAGCAGGTGGTCAAGACTCGAAAGTGGCCAAAACTTAAAACATTGTTGATTTTTCCGGCGGGTAAGAGTGTTTTTATCAACACTGAGGTATCAGTAGACGATGATACTCTTGGCTCCTTCAACTTGACTCCAACCTCTCACTATAATATTCTGGAACTGTCTGGCGCAAAACCCTGGTACTGACCGATTTGGTTCCGAGCTTGTTCCGAGCCGATTGCGCAAGAGGGTGCGCATGTGGAGTATTCCCATCACGGCTGGGTGACTGGAGCTCAAGTGGCAAAAGGTAGCTCAAAAAAACGTGGCACAGGTTACTTAAGTTAACGTCGGCACAAGTTACTTGCCATCAACTTATTCCAAAAAATTTACGCTGATCGTCACGATCATCGCCTGGGCCGAGATGCCGTTGATCGTTGATCGGTCCATATCGGGTAGGCTCGGCCGGCCATCAAACGCGTCGCGGCACGCGTCGGTTCTCCCTTGTCCCCTCCCATATTCTCCTTCCTGCAGCAAGGATGGATGCAACAATCTAAATTAGGAATCAGGGACTTCTAGGTAACCTCCGCTCTGTCAATAGCCCACTTATATTATGTACTCGCTCAACCTCAATGAGATTTATCTGAGGATGTGAGGTGAGGGACATGCAAGTTACTTCTTCCTCATTGCATTGATCAAGGGTGATTAACCTCACTGTGTTATATTTCTGTGTTGCAGAAGCCAAGGCATTAACATCCAGAGAAAATGTTGGAAATGTGCAATCAGACAAAATGGATGTCTTCAATCGGACAAAACGACGATGTCCGACTGGACAAAATGAAAACCTCCGATCGGACAAACTGAGAATGTACAATCGTACAGACTGGTGAAATACTTGAAATGCTCAGTTGGACAAGTCGGAATGTCCGATTGAACACAATGATGGTTCAACACATTTAAACTCACTGCAACTTTCAGACGAATTTTGGCTGTGCCTGTTCCCAAACCATCTGAAGGCCTTTTGGGATGTGTGGTAGGTCACTTGATGTAAGGCTTGAGGCGAGAAATGGGCATACAATTTGTCTTCAAGAAATTGATATATTCCCACACTTACCAGAGCACGGGCATCGGTGTCGACGCGTTGCGCCCACGTTCATTCCCGATGTACGCCAAGTGTCTGTAGAAGGCTCCAAGGGTGCGGTGCATTGGCTAGATGGAGGTCCATGGCACAAAACTCAGGTAAATATAATCAGTCTTCGAAAAACATACACACTCACCGCAATGCGGGTGACGGCGGGGGCACATTTCGGGTGGAATTACCTTGAGCATATGCGAGGCATTTGGTAGGATATTCGAAGGGATAGGTGATTTATTTGGACAAAGGCCTGTGGTGGGAAACTGGCAGAAAGACAACTGATCTTACCACAATGTAACACTAAGTATGACTTGAGTGTGTCCTATTCTTCTTCAGCTGGGTGTAGGCCGGCTTCCGAGAATTCGATGGGTGAGGGGTACACCCACCTTTCTCATTTTCGGCCATTCCCGCGGGTCTTGGGATCTCGTTTGATTCAACTTGGCCAGATACGGAGGACGATCATTTTGACTGTGATTGGCGGAGTGATCCCATGTCCTGGCCGGTGTGTTTGCCATTCCCAAGGTACTGTGGTCCTTGAAAGGCAATCAGCGGCTGCCAGTCTATTCGATGTAACTATAACCTACCTCCAAAATTTTCTTGGGATGTAAGGAGCCAAGGGGAGAATGGAATAAATATATTTCAACGAGAAAGTGATTTGGCAGGTGGAAAGTCGCGTAAGTACTTACGTCCAGGAAATTTACGATATTTACAGTAAAGATCGTAAATCGGCCCCACGTGCAAGGGCCTAAGGCCTCCCTTACGCGGTAAATCCGTCGGCAAGCGCTACGCGGCTGATCGTGATTTACCTGCCGTATTCGCCTGACTTTCCACCGCTTACCGCAGTTATCACGCGTCTGTTGATGAATCGACGCGTTTTCAAAGCTCCTGGGGCACGGGGGATGTCAAACGTCGACGCGCGCCCAAAATAACGCGTCGAGACCATGTCATTTCCGCGTCTCGGCGGCTTTCTTAGACCAGATCATGTTCAATGAGGTTTTCCTTGGATGTAAGGCGCTGAGATATTACTACTCTATTTCATTTTAAGCTCGTCTTCTTACCACATTATTTCAGATGTGGTCAACATGGTTATGTGGTAGAGAGGACGACATGTGATTGGAGGAATTGCGGGAGTTTTGCCCTCAGTATACCAACTACTTCACAGGGTTATGACACCTTGGCCTTTCACCTTGTGGCCGTGGAAGGAGCCTCTTTGGATGCTCAGGCGAATTTTCGCTTCACTTAGTTAACACTTAACGCATCACATCCGTCATTCTAACCGCGATTGAACTTTGCACGAGCTTCAAGTTTCACATCAACACTCACATCAAGTCCCCGGGCGCGCAGGTGGTGCAACACATCAACAGGGTTAAACTGCGATGTTGGTAGGTCTAATACCACGTCATTTTACATGTCTTCAACATGATACAGAGCCAGACATAGTGTTGGAGGAATTGTAAAAGTCTTGCTCTTGGTAAAGTAATGCTTCACAGGGTTTGACTCCTTAGCCTGCCTGTTCTGCTCAAAGAGTTCATGGTATGCCGAGGGAGGTTCACGCGGAATGCATCACATTCCTCATTCTGACTGTGATTGAACCTTACACGAGCTTCAACTTGCACATCAAGACTCACATCAAATCCCCGGCGCGCGGGTCGTTCAACTAAGCTGGGTTCCATAAAATCTCCTCTGAGCCTTCTGGGTCAGGGAGAAAGACTGAGAGTGCTTCCTTGCAAGTTGGAAATTTGTTGGGATAAATAGCACTGTCACATGCATTTGTAGCACTTCGAAAAGGGATGAAGGTAAGCCATAATCCGTCGTTAACCTTGGACCTCGGTAGATTAACAGTAGTCTGGAGCGAAAGATGGCGGAGAAACCCGTGTACTGACACTGCATATAACTGTGGTAAGTCATCCTCTGGGTTTGTGGATCAGCGTGCGCGCAAGCGTCGAGTTCAACACAAAATGTTGTGCCGCACGTCAATCAAGCATAAATCTGATGGCAGTGATTAAAGTGATGGCCGTCCGGCGATTTACGGTGATGTGACCATCAGTTTACTCACAAACGTAAATATCGTTGGATAAAGAGACTTACCCAGCCATAAGTTAGGTCAAGTTAACTTATGGCTGGGTAAGTCTCTTTATCCAACGATATTTACGTTTGTGAGTAAACTGATGGTCACATCACCGTAAATCGCCGGACGGCCATCACTTTAATCACTGCCATCAGATTTATGCTTGATTGACGTGCGGCACAACATTTTGTGTTGAACTCGACGCTTGCGCGCACGCTGATCCACAAACCCAGAGGATGACTTACCACAGTTATATGCAGTGTCAGTACACGGGTTTCTCCGCCATCTTTCGCTCCAGACTACTGTTAATCTACCGAGGTCCAAGGTTAACGACGGATTATGGCTTACCTTCATCCCTTTTCGAAGTGCTACAAATGCATGTGACAGTGCTATTTATCCCAACAAATTTCCAACCTGCAAGGAAGCACTCTCAGTCTTTCTCCCTGACCCAGAAGGCTCAGAGGAGATTTTATGGAACCCAGCTTAGTTGAACGACCCGCGCGCCGGGGATTTGATGTGAGTCTTGATGTGCAAGTTGAAGCTCGTGTAAGGTTCAATCACAGTCAGAATGAGGAATGTGATGCATTCCGCGTGAACCTCCCTCGGCATACCATGAACTCTTTGAGCAGAACAGGCAGGCTAAGGAGTCAAACCCTGTGAAGCATTACTTTACCAAGAGCAAGACTTTTACAATTCCTCCAACACTATGTCTGGCTCTGTATCATGTTGAAGACATGTAAAATGACGTGGTATTAGACCTACCAACATCGCAGTTTAACCCTGTTGATGTGTTGCACCACCTGCGCGCCCGGGGACTTGATGTGAGTGTTGATGTGAAACTTGAAGCTCGTGCAAGGTTCAATCGCGGTTAGAATGACGGATGTGATGCGTTAAGTGTTAACTAAGTGAAGCGAAAATTCGCCTGAGCATCCAAAGAGGCTCCTTCCACGGCCACAAGGTGAAAGGCCAAGGTGTCATAACCCTGTGAAGTAGTTGGTATACTGAGGGCAAAACTCCCGCAATTCCTCCAATCACATGTCGTCCTCTCTACCACATAACCATGTTGACCACATCTGAAATAATGTGGTAAGAAGACGAGCTTAAAATGAAATAGAGTAGTAATATCTCAGCGCCTTACATCCAAGGAAAACCTCATTGAACATGATCTGGTCTAAGAAAGCCGCCGAGACGCGGAAATGACATGGTCTCGACGCGTTATTTTGGGCGCGCGTCGACGTTTGACATCCCCCGTGCCCCAGGAGCTTTGAAAACGCGTCGATTCATCAACAGACGCGTGATAACTGCGGTAAGCGGTGGAAAGTCAGGCGAATACGGCAGGTAAATCACGATCAGCCGCGTAGCGCTTGCCGACGGATTTACCGCGTAAGGGAGGCCTTAGGCCCTTGCACGTGGGGCCGATTTACGATCTTTACTGTAAATATCGTAAATTTCCTGGACGTAAGTACTTACGCGACTTTCCACCTGCCAAATCACTTTCTCGTTGAAATATATTTATTCCATTCTCCCCTTGGCTCCTTACATCCCAAGAAAATTTTGGAGGTAGGTTATAGTTACATCGAATAGACTGGCAGCCGCTGATTGCCTTTCAAGGACCACAGTACCTTGGGAATGGCAAACACACCGGCCAGGACATGGGATCACTCCGCCAATCACAGTCAAAATGATCGTCCTCCGTATCTGGCCAAGTTGAATCAAACGAGATCCCAAGACCCGCGGGAATGGCCGAAAATGAGAAAGGTGGGTGTACCCCTCACCCATCGAATTCTCGGAAGCCGGCCTACACCCAGCTGAAGAAGAATAGGACACACTCAAGTCATACTTAGTGTTACATTGTGGTAAGATCAGTTGTCTTTCTGCCAGTTTCCCACCACAGGCCTTTGTCCAAATAAATCACCTATCCCTTCGAATATCCTACCAAATGCCTCGCATATGCTCAAGGTAATTCCACCCGAAATGTGCCCCCGCCGTCACCCGCATTGCGGTGAGTGTGTATGTTTTTCGAAGACTGATTATATTTACCTGAGTTTTGTGCCATGGACCTCCATCTAGCCAATGCACCGCACCCTTGGAGCCTTCTACAGACACTTGGCGTACATCGGGAATGAACGTGGGCGCAACGCGTCGACACCGATGCCCGTGCTCTGGTAAGTGTGGGAATATATCAATTTCTTGAAGACAAATTGTATGCCCATTTCTCGCCTCAAGCCTTACATCAAGTGACCTACCACACATCCCAAAAGGCCTTCAGATGGTTTGGGAACAGGCACAGCCAAAATTCGTCTGAAAGTTGCAGTGAGTTTAAATGTGTTGAACCATCATTGTGTTCAATCGGACATTCCGACTTGTCCAACTGAGCATTTCAAGTATTTCACCAGTCTGTACGATTGTACATTCTCAGTTTGTCCGATCGGAGGTTTTCATTTTGTCCAGTCGGACATCGTCGTTTTGTCCGATTGAAGACATCCATTTTGTCTGATTGCACATTTCCAACATTTTCTCTGGATGTTAATGCCTTGGCTTCTGCAACACAGAAATATAACACAGTGAGGTTAATCACCCTTGATCAATGCAATGAGGAAGAAGTAACTTGCATGTCCCTCACCTCACATCCTCAGATAAATCTCATTGAGGTTGAGCGAGTACATAATATAAGTGGGCTATTGACAGAGCGGAGGTTACCTAGAAGTCCCTGATTCCTAATTTAGATTGTTGCATCCATCCTTGCTGCAGGAAGGAGAATATGGGAGGGGACAAGGGAGAACCGACGCGTGCCGCGACGCGTTTGATGGCCGGCCGAGCCTACCCGATATGGACCGATCAACGATCAACGGCATCTCGGCCCAGGCGATGATCGTGACGATCAGCGTAAATTTTTTGGAATAAGTTAGTTTGTATAAGTTACTTTTGTAGGCACCGCATGGACCAGGACACACGCGGCCTGCAGGAATGCTGGTCGTGTGATGCGGGGGTGGTGCAAGCGCCACTCAAAGCTATGGACAGAGGACGCAGAAATATTAATTCGTGGAGCTGCTACACAAGGACCAATCGTCAGATTCCCCGACGATAGAGAGGACGTGGACAACGTACCTCACATCATTCTCCTCCCCAGCATATGCACCCGCATCGCACTCGCACATCGAGCGCCCACCCAATAAAATCACCGATCCCGACAAAGATAGGGCTGTTCCCCGAAATGGCAGTCGGCGTCGCAGCAAAATCCACAAGTATGCTCCAGCACGGGATAGACGACGGGATGTAGTCTCCGCCCCGGCCTCGAACGAGCGTCGGGGATAGGTAATGTCAGGGATTATCCAATACGAGTCTGGAACGGAAGATGAGACGCTGTCGAAAACATCTCAAGGGATGTAATACACCCGGAAAAGGACTGCTACCACGTCTGTCCGACCAGCGATTTACCTCCGGGCCCGAGGAATGTAATACTCTCGGCGAATGAAGCGGATGCCCTCCTGGATGGAGTGCCACTCGTATTCCCGCGCGCGCTGCCGTCCAGACCCCACAAGCAGTGTGTCGGAGCGCCCCCGTAGCCTGAACGTCCCGTAGCCCGAATCCTCCTCCCGACAAAATCGACCCAAATAAGCGCCGAGGGCGCCTAAACTCCCGACGATGCAAACGAAGCACCCGACGTTACAGGAGCAACAGCGCCTGGGAGGACACGGGACGACCACAGTGGTATGCGCACGGATACGCACCCGCCCATCCAAATATGCTCGGGATCCGTGATATGGCAGGAACCGAGGCCGCAGAGATCCAAGGCCACTTCGACGGGAAGATCGCTGGCGCGCTCCACGATGGTCGCGAACGACGCGCGTAGACCCCGAGTCGGTGTTATTCCCTGCAGACGATAGGATGGTGAGACAAGTAAAAAAAGACGAAGCTGTAAGCGCACCTTATACCACTTCTCGGGCGAGAGACGTACGGATCGCGCACCGTCCAAACGTCCTCCGCCCCCTCTTCCCCTTCCCCCCCGTTCCCGTTCCCCACCCTCGCCCACCCTCCACCCCTAGCCCCGAGAAACTCGCCTTCTCCACCACCAGCGCCCGCTACTCCGATAAGCGCCCAATGCAAACGACGCAGCAGCGGGCGGTGAGCCTAGCACGCCGATCAGCACGGGGCTGTAGGCATCTTAATGCGCTCGTAGGTCGGAAGAATATTGTATGCCGCTCTAACCCTAACCCTATTATCACCGCGGAGGAAACAGGCTGCGATCGCGCATAAGACGAGGATACAGACACGAAAACGAGGGCCGGGAGCCGGACCCGCGCGCGCAGAAGAGGGTGTACGGTCGAGGAAGCAAGCAGCCGCCGCTGCGGAGGACGATGCTGGTAAGTTCCACATACACCCATTTCGAAATAAGAAAGATGGTCGAGGGGAAGAGATGTGCGTCTGTATGAGGAGGTATATGGGTGGAAATATATGCGTCGTATCGGAGAGGATGTGCTGCCGGAAAGCTTGTGTGAGGCGCCACCACTTTGAGGACGGGAACCACATGGGCGCATGAGCTACTGCACGCCAGCGAAGCGAAGCGAGCGCGGATGCCGAGCTCCGCGCGCTCAAACCCGATGCATCCAGGCGCGGGAGCCAGATATGGATGTCCACCGCTCTAATAGATCCTCCCCTCACACCTTGCGCTTAAGCCTCGAGGACCAACACGACTCACTCGGCGGCAACATAATCGTCGAAGGTCCGCGGCCGCACTGCGAGAGTAGCGCAGTGGTCGTGGAATGGGCGTTGTGGACTGTCAGGCAGGTACGGTCGGGCGGAGCGGTATGCAGCTCAACGCGGTCGCGCGGGAGAACTTGAGGAGTCTGGAGGAGGATCTGCGAGTGGTGGAGCTACGCGCCCAGTCCGTGACAGGCACCAGCACATCCGAAGCGGCGTGCGATGGTATGTATGTCGACGAGCGAGAATTGACGGCGAGGTAGCACCCAGACCCAACATGCAGCCCGTAGTGGATAGGAAACGGACGTGGGCCCGCCGCGTCCGAAACGAGACGGGATAGGGGTGAGTCGAAGTCGCAAATGGTAGCGCACAGGGAGGGGTACATGCAAGTCACTTGAAGGTAAGGTAGGTGCGCCCACTACGTCTAAGCGGGATAGCACAGGATGGGAGGGAGTCAAAGGGAGAATGGGCAAGCGCGGGGCAGGTTGTCCTGGTCGATTCACGTTTAAAGCGTCACCGACAGCCAGTAGCCCGGAAAGCGCACTCGCCCATCGAGCTCATCGTATCGTGTTGGCGCTCTGCTTCATCGCGCGACCTCGTGGGCATGCACACCGCTGCGGATCTGCTGCCGAGGACGAGCGAGAGAATAAACTTTCTCTTCCCAGCCCGAAGCGCATTCAAAGACGGCCAGCTTCCCCCCGAGCGGCAGCGACGTGTACCCACCAATCCCGCGCTGCCTGCCTGCCTGCTACACGGCGCCGGCGCAGCAGTACCAGTTCGGGGCTCTGCACGCCCCGGGGACGCCGAAGGCGAGGCCCGAAGCGTACGCACGCGAGCTGGGAGTCGAAAGGCGGGCGGGCGGAAGGCGCGCGAAAACCCGAGGCGAGGTCGGGGTGGCGCGAAGGGCGTATGGGTAGGCGGCGCTGCACAGGTACGGGACGACAAGGGAGGGAGGGATGCGCGCGCAAACGCACCGCCGCGGAGAAGGCGCGTGGCGCTCGGGATCCGCGATTTGGCAGGGAACATGCACACCCGCCGTCAACAATTCGGGGTGAGATAGGGATATAGGTATGCGCGGCGTGTCCGTGTCCGTGTCCGCGCCAGCCGAATTTGTCCGGAGCCAAAGCGTACGCCGGCGAGTCGGGCGGAGGAGGCGTATGGTGCGCGCGCGCGAGAACACCAGCGAGGGCGGGGTGGCGCGAAGGCGGCGCTGCACAGGTACGGTACGGGACGACAATGGAGGGATGCGCGCGCATACACGCCGCCGGGATGAAGCAGGGAGCATGCACACCCGCGCTGCTGACAGTTCGGCTTGGGATAGAATTTGAAGCCAAGTAGCTGGAGGATCGGCCCACGCGTACGGAGAGCAGTCGGCGAGCAGTAGGGAGCCGCCCACGTTTACGGCGGGGACTCGTCCCGGGAGCTGCACAACGCGCTGGCGAGGTCTGTGGATGGGGACGATGGTATGAGCAATGTAGAGCCCGCAGGAAGGTGGGTGCGTACCTTTATGATCGTGCCGTTGCCTGCACGAATCCAGCAACAAAACTCCATCAGCCAGCCCCGGTCCCCTCGCCATGTCCTCCGCACCACCTGAATCCTCAACGATGACTACGGGGTGCTTGCTTGCCGTCCTCGGTGGCAGTAGCAACGACACGAGCGGAGGCTAGGGTGGAAGGAGGCCGGAATCCAGAATCAATCGGTCGGCGAGGGCGCAAATACGACGCGACTCGGAGTTCATATTCCCATTGATGTCAGCGGAGGTCGCGCCAGCGCTGGCGTATGCGAGACGCATGGAGCTCGGAGGATGGAATCCGGGTATTCGGAATTGTCGCACTGTCGCGCGCCGTGGGCGAGAACTAGCCTCAGCTGTAGGCTCGTGCCGGGCCGCATCCCGACGACGACCTGGGGTACTCGCAGTCCCTAGTCGAAAAGGCGGCAAGCGCGATAGGTCGTGGTGGTGGTGCGGCTGTAATGGTGAAGCAGGTAGAGCGCGAGTGCGAGTGGGGGTGTACGTTTGCCTAGCTCTCTTTTTCCTCGGGCGGCGTTGTGAGCCGAGGGCGGGCAAAGCTGCAGCGGTCACTGTGTAAGATTCAAGAGCCTAGCGATGCAATATAGAGCGGGACCCACCGAAACCTCTTTCAGCGCGGCGTCCGGGTCGTGGTCGGGTATTCGCGTTCGGGGTTGGGAGCCTCTCCGCACGCGTATCATAGCATCGCTGAAGCACAGCAGTGGAGTGAGACAGTCAGACGAAAAGGATTCATAACGACGCAATGCAGAACGGGACCCACCACCCAGCGGAAGTTCTTTCAGCCTGCGGCGTCGGGGTCGTGGTCGGGTAGCCAGACGTCCGTCGCTCGGGGCGCGCGTAACGTAACAGCGCTGAAGCACCGCTGTGGAGAGGGAGAGTCAGACGAAAACCATCAATAAAAGAGGGACGACGCACCTATAGAAGTCCGACTCGTAACAGAGGCAACACCACTCGAGCACAGAGCACAGACAGACTCTGCCGAGAAGATGCTCGCACTCAGCGTCATTCAATGGTCGGTCGTTCGGTCCTGAAGGCTTCATGCCGTGACTCGTCCATTGAAGGCAGGTTTGTGAGGACGCGTTCGGGATCGAGGATGATGGTTTGGCAAGCCCGGACCGATGTCATCAACAACAATCCCAACTGATTGATCCTATGATCGCCGGTCCTTCATCTCCGCATGTTCAAGGTTTGGTTGAGGTTTGGGAACAGGTAAGTACCGCAAGAGTCAGCAGCGAAGAGGATCAGGATACGCAGAGAAGACCTGAATCAATCGCACCTGCAACACCTATATAAATAATGCCGAACGAACGTTTGAACCAGGGCCGGGTCATTCGATGTGCAGTGTTTTGGGGGTCCTTTATTCTACAAGTGTGAGAGTAGGCTACTAAGACCCAGTAGTGAAATGAAATCACGCCCGCACCTTGTAGGATCGACGCGTTGACGTGTTTAACCAGGAGTCCCCTGTTCGAACCAGGGCTGGGTCATTATCGTATCTGCCGGAAAATAAAAATCTTTTTATCTCCTGTAAAAGCAGGATGGAGCTTTGACCTCGCAAGAAAACTTAATTTAGTGGTAAGCGAATCACACTGGCCTCACACTGCGCTACTGTTTAGGAACTTATCTCTCGGCGCACCCAACTTACCATCAACAATCCCCGGATGCTCTGAAGCTCTACATAGTCATTGTCTAAGCAAGCACAATTGAAGGGTTGCGTTGACCCCAGACCCGATTCAGAATTTAAATGCATGTACACCGGGTGGTGGACCATATATATCAAATCTCCGAACCTTTGCTTCGTCCCTAGAGAGTTGCTCTGTTTCACAGATGAAAGGTCGACCCAGAGTAGACTGAGAAGACCCAGTGGTCAAATGTAATCACGCCCGCACATCGTATCATCCTTCTGTGATTCGCAAATTGAACTCTGGGAGTCCCCTGTTTAGGGATCCCCACCGTACCGTATACGGTTACGACCGTAAGGATTACGGTCCCTTACGGGCAGCAACCGGCCCGTAACCGTAACCGTAAGGAGGTTTCCAGAGGCACTTACGGTACGGTACCGTATATCTTACGGTGTTTTACGGGCATTACGGTCGTAAATCGGTCATAAATGCCAAATAAATTCCTAAGTACCCAGCGGTGAGTGAGAACAGGTATGCATAACTTACTTTCACGACCACTGATCCTAGTGAGCACTAAAGTGCACTGAACACTCGAATCTCCGAGTCGAGGGCGACATCGATCTGAGAGAGTTGACCGGCAATCATGGCAGTTGCCAGTTCAACCAAAGGATTTGGTCGCAAATTATTTTCAATTCAAACGGAATCCCACTAAAATGTAAGCTTAGCAGCTCTGAATGTTTGAGGAATGCAGAAAACCCTAACTGATTTTACCGTGATTTACGGTCCGTACAAGTCCGTATACGGACCGTATCATTACGGGTCCTTACGGTGTACGGCCGGTCCCAGACCGTAACCGTAAAAAAGCGACCCAAGGCCCTTACGGTACGGTTGCGTCACCCGTATAACCGTAACCGTATACGGCTCTTTACGGTTACGGTGGGGATCCCTACCCCTGTTCGAACCAGGGCTGGGTCATGGCTGGGGCGAAATCCACTTTTTTCTGCAAGATCAGGACTCAGCTTTTACTTGGAAAGGCGGTTGAGACTACAGGCTCTATGATCTGGGGTTAAAACGAATTGCACTACAGCCGTTTGCATAAGTCCGTGAAAACATGATTTTTTTTTTCGCGCCCACGTGCTCGTGCCGACGATGCCGAAAGGCTCTCCGACCAAAGGTACTCTCGGATTGGTATGGGCAGACCTCCAAGGTTGTAGCCCGGCCTTGCGGACAAGTCAACTTGTCGGCCCGATGGAAGGAACCACTACTTTCACCCTCCGGAACACCGGCCCGAGCAAGAAAAAAAAATCGTGTTTTCACGGAATTATGCAAACGGCTATAAGCCAGTGACGATGCAAGGCCAACCCAGAGTAGGCTAAGAAGACCCAGTGGTGAAATGTAATCACGCCCGCACCTTATATCGTCCCAAGAACGGTTTATAATGCGCCCAACCGGGAGTCCCCTGTTCGACCCAGGGCTAGGTCATGAGAGCTGCAAAAGGCTTTTTCTTCCGCAGAATTATGATGCAGCTTTCATTTTGCCAGGTTGAGCATTTAAATCTAATCTGGTGGTTAAACACATCAAACTGTGAGATTGCCTCCTGGACGATCGGACTGGGTCATTCAATGTCAACACAGCCATGGACCAATATGGAGTAGCAATGATGAAAGCCTGACCCAGACAAGTATTAAAGGTAGGCTAATGAGACCCAGTAGTGAAATGAAATCACGCCCGCACCTTGTATTGCCGCTATGAGACGTGTTAAACCGGGGGTCCCCTGTTCGAACCAGGGTTCGGTTATGTGATCGGGAGGAAGTTCTCTTTTTCTTCTGCAAAATCAGGAGGGAGCTTCGACTTACAAGGTTGAAAATCTCATCCAGTGGTTCAACGAATTGCATTGGCCCAGCCGAGTGTTTCATTATTTCTCAGTGAACCCAACTTACCATCAACAGATGTTACGGTATCTCGCACCCTAGCGGGAATCCCCTGTTTATCGTCAAACTGTAGGAGTCCCCTGTTGAAACCCACAACAAACTCAAATTATTGCGCGCATTGTGGGCTGCGCAGCACAATTGCAATTGCGCCGGGGCTGAATCAGCGGTGACTACCGGCTAGAATCATGAAGACATAAAAACGGCGGGGGGTGGGAAGGGAAATGTGGAAGGGCGACAATTGTACACGGACCGCAAAGCTGGAACGGAGAGTTTGGGACGAAAGCCGGCACTCATGAAAAGAATGAAGTGATTGAAAGGATTATTCTAATGGGAAACCCGGGAAATCTTTCATTTGTGTAATGAGGAACCCGGCCGGGACTTCCGGTGATGCGGCTTGGCCCCAAAATTGCCCGGAATGAGGAGATTTGACCGTCCACTGTTCTCAAGAATTATATTTCTCAGCGGAACAAAAAAAGCTGCATGAAATAGCCAAGATTGATTGCATCAAATTCCTGGTCTCACGGTTCAATTTTCAGCAATTTTATTCTGGGGAACCATTTGGGCATCATTGATATGATGGTTCAATACCTTTGTAACTAGCTCCCACTCAAATCTGAGCCTCCTCAAGGTGAGCTTGGCTAAACAACTAAAAACTCGTACCTCATTTGTTGTAGGCAGAGAAGTATGATGGAAGCCTGAAGGGCGATTGCAATTGAAGGGGCGGCACCTGGTGTCCGCTCAGACAACGGACTCGGCCGAGTCGGGTCGTGCGAGCGAGCCAATAGTAGACTGTTGCCAGAGAGATTTTGAGAGACGGGGCCACTACGTTGCGAGAACCACGGACTCGTCCGAGTCGGGTCGTTTGCAATCTCCGCCTATGAAGTAAACCGTGGACAGTCCACAGAGCGTTGACTTGGAACCTATGAAGGCGAAGGTGGTCCAAAGCTATCTAGCTCGTACAAAAAACGAGATCTCTGCCAAAATGTGGTTTCGAATTGTTAAAAGAAGGATAGACTAAATTTATCGTAAAGGTGATACATTGAGTAAGAGGAGGGTACGCCTCCGCGCACATGCCCCCGATGCGCTGACGGCTCTGGTGTCGAAAATTCCATGCAACCGATCGCCCACAGCGGCGGGCGGCAAAAATCCCAACGCAGAGAGGGAGAAATGAGCTGATCTCGAGAAACCGGTGGAAAGAAAGGACGGAGGTGGATGGGCGCCTGTGGTTGTGATCGTGCAGGAACATGGACGGGGACAGCCGTGACCGTGGCCGTGTTCAGCAGCCAATCGTTAGAATGCGCGGCGAGTAACAAGACGCAGAGTACGTAACTCAGACCCTTCGCACCCGCGACGCGTGGCGCAGGAGACCCACCCGATCCCGAGAAAGATGGGGGCTGTATGTCAAATTCGCCGGGCGACCCAGCAACATGGACAAAAGATGATCAATGAAGAAACGGAACGGACGAGGACGAGCGCGCGCGTACACACGGCCGCACGATGCGGGAGTTTGATATCGGTCGGGGATGTCGAAAGGCGGAAATGTTGATATTGGCACGAGACCAAGTCTGATACATGTACACGGAAGGATGAAGAAACCTGAGCAGCATTGATTGAGACGCAGTGGTGCACAGCTCGTACTCAGCGGATGCAGTGCCGCTCGCACGCCCAAATCCTCTTCTCGAGTGCTGTCATTCGTCCCAAGTAAGCGCCGAGGGCCCTTAAAATCCCGACGATGAAAAAATGAAGCATCCGGGGTCGAGGGGGTCCCAAGCACAACGGGGAACTGAGCAGGACACGGGACGACGATAGCGAGGTGTACCCGCCGTCCCGAATGCGCTGGGGGTTCGTGAGGTGACGGGGAACGGTGAGAAATCGGCGCGTGCGCGTCTCGACAAAAGAGAGAGCTAGATAAGGGTGGAAGACGACGGAGGTACGCGTGCGTGCGCCGCCGCCAATTTGGGGAACCCGTGAGACGAGGACGGAAAGACAACGCTGCAGCGCACCTTGATATGTACTCCATTCTCCAAATGGAGCGCAACTCGTACTCCCCCGCGCGCAGCGCCCCTGAAACCGCACAAGGCTCAAGCAGCAGGCTGCAGACGCCCGTGTAGGCCGAATCCTCCTCTCGAGGAACCTGTGACCCGTCCCAAATAAGCGCTGAGCGCCTAAAATCCAGACGATGAAAAACGAAGCATTAGGGCCCAGGAGCAAGACAGGCACGGGAGGAGGATCGAGGGGTGCACGCGCGTACGCGCTCGCCGTCCCGAATACGCTCGAAGTTCAACGATATGGCGTGGAGGGGTGAGAGATCCGCGTGTCTGGTCTGTTATCGACGCAAAGATGGTTGGTGCGCTCGACGACGGGGGAGATACGTGTGCATGCGCATGCGTGCGCATGCCCGGCTACCGGTACGCACACCCGTAGCGCTGGGGAATACGTGAGGCGATAAGAATGTAAAGCTGCAAGCGCACTTTGATATTGTACTATTTGCGAAAAACGCCCGTCCGCGTCGCCATCCCCGCGCGCGCCCACCTCTAGCATCAGCACCGAAAACCCTCCACCTTCCCCAAAATGATGGGCTGTCCCTAAGGAATGAGCGGCGAGCCGAGAGGGAGACACGTGCGCGCGTAGGGCCCTCTGAAAACACGGCGTCGGGGAAATGAAGCAGCAGCGCGCATCGGACGTTGCGGAGGAAGATGCTGGTACATAGGTCCGGCATACACCCGTTTCGAGGGAGGAGATAAGGCTCCAACTATTTAGTTTAGGTTTAAACTTGCGGTAAACTAAACCTAAACGGTATCTAAACCGTTTCAAAACCGTTTAAAACTGTTTATAAAGGGTATTTTTTGCAGGTATTTAGGCTCACTGTGTATGCTGTGGTAACGGAAGGCCAAGCCACCAAATGATGTGGTTCACTCGAAAGCAACTCCAGAAGATATCCTTGTGGACACTGGAGGCCCCATGGACCTCTGGTTCACCTGTCCAACTGCGCGCCAAACGACATCAACGATATTTGATGGCAGTGATGCCCCCAGATCGGGAAGTAGCCCCTATCGTTTTGTGTCCAAATTGGTGTATCATGTTCAGCTGGCTGAGACACCGTCTGTGGAACTCTCTGACAGATTATAATCACTGGCCTTCAGGCAGAAGATCCTCTCCAGATGGGGTATGCGAAACAAATATTCAAACCGTTTATAAAACCGTTTGTTTACAGTTTACCCTGTCCGTCAAACTAAACCTGAATAAAAACGGTTTTAACCGTTTAAAACCATTTATAAACCAAAACCGTTCAAGCCTTAGGAGGAGAGGATGTGCTGCCGGAAAGCTAAGCTCGAGGGAGACTTGGACCACGACCGCTTCCACTTCGAGAAGACGAGAACCACACTGGCGCGTGAGCTACCGCTTGGAGCGAATCAGAGCCCGCACGAACCCGATGACTCGATGCCGCATCCAGGCGCGGGAACCATTCGGCGGCAACATAGTCGTCAAGGTCCGCGGCCGCGCGCCGACAGTAGCGCGCGCAATGGTCATAGAATCGGCGTTATTGCGGGTTCGGTCGGGTGGGGCGGAGCGGTATGCAGTCCAACTTGCGCGGAGGAATAAGTGGCATGATGGGCGGTGACTTGAAGAAATCGGGCCGGTTGCCGACACTGTTAGCCGACACCACGCGTCAACGCGCCGCGGCGCCTCTTCAACGCCTCTTGCTCGCCGCCGCCGAGCTTGATAGCCCCTCGGCCGTCTCATGTATTGGTGCTTTCTACTCAGTGCAACTCTTTTCATTTTCTTGTCCTCTACACAACCACTGACCAGAACTCTCTCATTGCTCCCCGACTCCCTTGAAATTCGATCGGGCGATCATCTTGCCGGCAGTTCTTCGTTTCTATCTTGCGGCCTCCCAATCAGCCGGATGGCGGCAATCTGCAGAAGAAGATCTGGGTTGAATGCTGCAACGATCATCGAAAAATCGGAAAGTGCTAGGGGGGAACAACCATTCAGATGTCAATACATTTTCAACCGCTTCAAATGCTATAGTCCTACCCTCGCAGTCTACACCTAGTCCCGAACCCGAGCCTGTAGAGCGAAATCGGGGCGCCCCAAAATCCTGGTCTGGATCATCTGGGGGTGCTGGAAGTGTGTAAGTGAGGTGTTCTTCAGGCAACACAAACCTACGTTCAGTTCGAAACTCAGACTATTGATAGTCCTGATGCGCACGGAGGAAGCCCGCGTAAGCACGGCTTCATCCGGAGCTCACCCTTCTATACATTTCCCTCCTCCCGCGTCAGATCGAATGGGAGTAATAATTCCCTTTGTGGAAGTGTACAGTGGGGAGCGCACATTAGCCGCGCTTGTCAAGGTGTATGTTGACCTCGGACTGCGGAGAGTTCACTTAGTCGGGCTCGATGGCGCAGAGAGATGGATAAACGATCTTTTGGGCGGGTAGTAATCCATCTCTTACCGTGTTGGATGTCGCTTTTCGAGATGCCGCGGTGCTTGCGCAACCGCGTGCCGACATAGCGCGCTTCTGTAGAGCCTTTTTTTCCTGGTCGGACCTGGTGATGCCGAGGTGCTTGCGCAACTTGCTACCTTCCGCAGTTGATGGGCCCGTGGTGCTCCTGGGCCCTGAATCAGCGCAGGTATCAACCTATGAATCAGCAGTATTACCAATAGCGGTTACCCCCCCTCACGGCGAAAATATATATACGCCCAGAGCGAAAAGGTGAAGGCAGATAAAATGACTTTCCCCAAGACATTCGACGCTTACGTTCCGAGAAGCGGCGCGGATTGCCCAGCTCTATCCACATTCCAGGCCGGATATGTCCCGTTCGCGACTCTCCAGGCCGTCACGGTCAGCCCTGCCTCGGACTCATTCGCGTGTGCCAAAAAACTCGCCTCTCCGGGCGTGTTCGCTCGCGTCCTCCGGTGCTTCCGAGTCTATTTTGCGCTCACCCTTCTCCATACCGGCTTCCCCTCGGGAACGCCGGGAGTCGCGCAGATCGGATTCGAAGAGCTGTCGTTGCGGCTTTACCACACGTTCCTGCTTCACGACCTGGCCTTCTCGAACAACACAGAGATCCTTCAAGTTGCTCATCCGGCGCACGCAATGACTTACGAGCACTTGCACGCTGCGGCCCCCAGTCTCGATCCGGCGACATCGTGCAGAGCATCGTTCTTCACACCTCGGCGTGGACATCTGGGAACTCGTCTGCCAACCGGATCCTCTTGGCAATGGATGCAGCGTTTGAGGCCGGCGGAATGCGTACCTTCCTAATGCTCAATATTCAATGCTTAACACCCACTCCAAACCACCCTAGTTTAACGGAACTGGTATCATCGATTACACCCGCCTTTGGAACCCCAAGACTGTCGCCGAAATTGAGAAGGCATATCCGTACAGTGATGCACACGCCGAAGTCGCCGGCTTGATTACAAGCGAAGTGACGCAAAAGCCAAACTGTTTGCTCTCGCACGTCCCTGGTGGTGTAAGTCTTCTTTCTTCATAAGAGCATTGATCACTGCGGCTGACAAGTTCATGAAGCTCGACGCGCTTTTGAGCGATTTGCGTGTTGGATGAATTGTGCCTGTGTAACGACCGGGCTCTCCAGCACCCTCACCTGCACCACGTGGATTAGATGGTTTTGCGTCGAAGAGCTTGTCAAGTTGCAATCAATTTCGTTGAGTGGCCTGGGAATGCGACTCAATTTTCTTGGGCGGGGTTTAATCAAAGGAATGTATGCCGGTCAAAGTCCGAGGTGTATAGAAACACTTTCCGTGAGACCGCAGAAGTTCAAGAGGTTTATCGATGGATTGATATTGGATTGATCTGACGTTCGTCACGAAATTTGAACCGTGGGAATAATGGCTGCGTTAAGAGGCTGCGTCGACACAGCCTTCCGAAGTGAATGTCTTGATGTTAACCACAGGGTCGCGTTCTCAGCCAGCTTGGAAAGCATAACTTTTGTGTTTCACAAGTTTCAACGTTCCATTTACTACCAACTTCCACCGCCTCGCCGCTTCATCCTATCAGCCCTCCGCCAATCGGAGTTTGCAAAAGACACATTCCTTTGCTTTCTGAGTCTTCTTCAACTTCGGGATACTCTTGTCGTCTGCAACCATAAACAATTCCCAACTGCTTCGAATCTTGCATGCAACGGGGAAATAAGCTTCAGTCGGGGTCCCGTCCCCCCCGTTGACTACCAAGAGAAAGTCTTCAGCCGGCGCAAAAGTCCTGAATACCCCAGCATTAGCCCCGTTCAATTGAAATGGAATCATCACATACAATGCACCTCTGGTATCTGATTCTACTTGTTTCAGATCCCTCATGAACGCTTTTCCAGTCCCAGTGGAGCTAAGGGGTTTGGATGCGTAGAGAGCCTGTCGGTTTGTCGCATCTGCCGACAAATACACGAGTCCGTTGACAATCAACCAAGGAGCGGAATCATCTGGGGCAGTGAATGATACTTTTCCTTTGGCTGATATCGAAAGTGCCAGGCTCTTCTCGGGCCAAAGAATCTGTGTTCTCTTGTCTTCGGCAGCGGGTGGGGTGGGCGGAGGCGGTTTGGGGAGGCGGGGAAGGCCGAGTGGCATGTCAACGACGTCCCCGTCCGTTGGTGAGGGCCCAAAATTGGTAAACCCTGTATCTGCGGCGGACGGGAATGAGTCACCACCGAGGGGTATGTCCTGGTAATTCCCATGGTTTGTGTCGAAGGGTGGCGAGGGCCCCAAACTGGTAAACCCTGTATCTGTGGCCAGCGGGAAGGAGTCACCACCGAGGGGTATGTCCTGGTAATTTCCATTGTTTGTGTCGAAAGGTGGTGGATCAGTTACTGGGGGAGACCCTCCATCACCGGCGATATCGACAGTCGGGAAAACCTGGTCTTGACGAGCCGCGAGCCCCGATCCGATTTGGAGCAGTGCCCTCCGAGTTGGCTCCGGTCTGGTAACAATATTAATAAATATTCATATACCCTGTAACAGGCCTACCCCTTGCAGTTATCGAAGAGTCTTAACAACGGAAATTTAAAAAGCTCATACTTGGGATCAGCAAAATCACTGATTTTTGCCTCGATTGAAAGCGCAAAAGCAAGTTCCACAATATATTTGATGGCGCCGGCATCCAGACCGCACTCACGGTCTGGTTGTGTGGAGATAGAGTTGATTATATCAAGGCTCAGTTGGGCAGCGAGGGACGCCGATAAGCCGAGAGCTGTGGTCAGGGAATCAAGGGCTTTGAGATTGAATGCGAGAGAGAACTTGATGTATGGTGCTAGGGTGACAATGACGTTTAACTCGAGGCTCGATTCGTTGGGTGTGCAAATGGGCGTCCAAGACCCCTCGTCGAGGGACCCTGCGAACGGTTGGACAAGATCCAGGGTGTAAGACATTTTCGACCATCTGCATGTGGTGCTGGCCAATAGTTTACCATTCCCGCTTGTCTTGACCGAAATTCCAACCGCGACTTCCACGGCTGGCCCAACTTCCAGGATTCCTGGGATGAATACAGTGATCGGTGTCGGGATGGGAATCTTGAGTATTGCTTGCTCGCATTTGAAGGCAACTTCTCCTACGAAAGGGAAAAGAATTAGCTGCCTTTTCGCTCTCAGCTATAGATAAATCACCTTCAAATTGCGCTCCTATCCCCAAGACGGCCGTTAAATCACCAGTCACATTGATCCTCGAGCTTTCAAGCTGTTTGTTTGAGGACATAGAGCCACCAAGATCGAACTCGATGTTTTGCGACCTAATTGCACAACCCACACACCACAGGCCGAGTTTCCCGGCAATGGACGGTTTAACGCACCCAGTTGGGTTCCCTGCTTTCCCCACGCTTAATTTGGGACTGATAATAGTGTATGCCGGGCCAAAAGGACTCTTGCCCAATTTGAGGACAGATGAAGTGTCAAAACGAAAATTGCCGTGGTAGGGACCCACGGTGTCGGCGATTTGTTCAATGAAGGCCCGACCTGGAGAAATTATCAGTCCGTTGACCACATATGACCTACCACACCGTAGCATACCGGCGGCTTTCCCGGCATAAACCTTCTTCAGAAACCCAAGCACAAAGGGTGGAACTCCCTTGAAGAACTGGGGGATGTTTCATTGAGGGAAGCAGATCCTAGGAGGAAACTAGGAGTCCACCTTTTCCAGAAATGGAGCAATTGTATTGACAATCTCGTCGGCAGCCTCTTTCCCATTCGAGGTATCTTGAGGATCCGGGAAAGCGTCGTATTGTCGGCCAACAAGTGTTTTAATGCGGGGTGCTCTCGTGGAGTACTTGCTGACGTGAAAGGAGATATTATGACCTGGATGTGCAGCCTGTTCGAGCTTCACGGTGGAAATTGTGCAGACAATTTCGTTCCGAGAAGGGACGGGGCGAACAGCGGAGACGAGATGAAAATCACGAGCTCCTTTGCCCATGCCCTGACCGCAACCATGCACATAAGAAATGATGATGAATTTCTGGTGCTGTTTCCAATCATTGTATGCGGTATTCCACGATTTGGCGTCGGAGAAGTTCACAACCATGGTGTTTCCTGCGGAATTGCACGATACCGACGATATAAGGTCCGAACGCTCGAGGGAGACGGCAGGATAATTGAATGCCGGAAAATGCACAACGGCGTGGGCTAGTCTTAAATATTATGAGGGACCCAGGAGAACACCAAAAAAGGTCAAACCTAAGTTCGCCTCGTAATACAATGTTGCCGACGTCGTGGCTTTGAGGTTCTCCAGGTCAGTTGGATCATCGTGGGGGTGCCGTTTGGGATACAGAGCGGTGCGCGAATCGAGGTGATTGTCAATGGACGCAGCCCCCGGAATCGCAGCGATGTATCCAGGGAATATCAATAGAAGAGCGAAGGTGAATCTCATGATCTGCTGAGATTTGAGCTTTGTGGACTGGGAGAGGACGATGAACCTCAGAATACTTATATAACTACAGGGTGCCAGCGACTAGGCCCGAATAACAATCGGCAGTAAACTATTGTCGAGTCAGCTGTACATCTACGATTGGTGTGTGAACGCACTGCAGGTGACAGAGCCGCACTAAAGTTTAGTGACATCAAGTTGAACGATGTCACCGAAGGGCCGCTGGACAGTGTCAAAGTAGAATGTAGCCCTGCTACTACAAGGCTAAGCCAATCCGTTTTGGAAGCTGAGATGCCAGTTACCCGTATCTTGCTAAAGTGAGTTCTTTGAGCGGGGAGACACGAGTTGAGGCTCATTAACGGCACTAACATGGTTCAAAAGGGATTGAGACTTGCACCGCTGAAGGGTTAAGAGCTTCCAGGTGACAGGCACTTGGGTTAGAATAAGTAAATTCGGGGAGCTGGCGATCTCGGGGATGTTCAACTTCACTTTGCTTTTTTCAACGATACAGGTCCGCACTCCGACACACAGAGGAATGCATTTCTGAACACACCGAACACTGTCCCATAGGTTGATTCCTTATTTTTGTTTAGTACGAGCGTGTAGTCCAGTCATACCTCGAACTTCGAAGCGGGCTAAATCAGCCAGGTTTTTCGTCCAAGGACAGCCGAGTTTTCCTGTAGGGGTGCCACACTACTCCGATAGACTCTGCTAGCACTAACTAAGCACAATACTACAGATGACAGCCGTGTCACAGAAATGAAGCACGCACGACCAAATGACTCAATTGAAAATAGCGAACAGGTCTCGGAGTGGGTCGGAGTGGCATCAGCGTGGCAGCACTAGGTAACAGGTAAGTCCAACGGTAAGTCCAACCTGCCACCTAGCTCCACTTCAGTAATCCGCGCACAAGCGCCGGGCGTGGTATAGGCCCTGGTGTTAAAAACGGGGTGCACCAGATAGTCGCCCAAAATCACGATAGACGCAAACAAGGCATTTTCCGGCGCAGCGCGGCCCAGGGCACCGAGCATTAGTTTCAGAAGGGCGAGTTGCCCGCGTACATTCCTAGAGAAGCCGCCAACCGGTCAGAAATTTGGCATGTGTGGTTCGGGAAATTGGCGAAAGGATGCAGGCCGATGGGCGCTTCTTGACGCGGTCGAGCGCCAACCGACACACACACGTGTATTGTCTTGCGAGAAAAAATTGATTTGGCCAACGGGGGGAAATAGTTATATTATTGATCCGTCCAGAGCGAGAGCTGCTTTGCAAGGACCAATCAGAATCCGCGAGAGGGGACAACGTGGAGAACGAGAACGCACTTCGTTTTCTTCTCTTCCCCAACACGCCCCACGTCGCTCACCGACGACCCGCTCCATCACATCACCAACCCCGAAAGATAGGGGCTGTGCGCAAAAATCGCACTCTCCGAGGGGGCAAACACATAGAAGGATGAAGACAGCATGATAAAATGGGGCGGACGACACTGGGTGGGGTCCGCGCGTACACACGTCCCGCTCGCGCTGGAGCTCAATATGTGAGTCGGTCGAAGATAAGTGAGAGAAGAGAGATGCTGAGCGAAGAGTATGCTGGTCTAAAGTCGTGCGTGAGACCGAGTTGAGTAAGGATATGGAATGAAAAACTCACCTGGGAAGCAGTGCTTGCGGTCCAAAACGATCCTGCGTTCGCAGAACGGACTTGTCCCGAATAAGCGCCCAGGGCGCCTAAAACTCCGACGCCGCAGACGGAGACATTCGGCGAGTAAGCCAAGGTTAACGCGCACCTGTATGTGACTCGTATTGCGGGGCAAGCAGACGATGCTGGTCTATATGTCCTGCATACACCGACGCTCGGGAACCGCACTCGCGAGTGAGCTACTGTACGCCAGGAGCGAGAAGCCTCGACGCCGGCTCCAGCGTATGCAGGAATGTACATCCCCCCGCCCGAATGAATCCTCACCCTCCCCTATTTACATTTCGAACCCGCTACCCAGATAAGTAAGCGTCTGAAATATCAGAGGACGCAAACCACGCAATCGGCGAACGAGAAGTCGCAATGCGCCCGAGATCGCAGTGAATCCGCGAACACGCGTCTAAGGTGCAATAGCGGGTGTCGGTGCTCGCGGACGAGCACCTCAAGCTGCACATCGTTCTGTCACTGTCGCCCTCGCCCCACCATTCCCAGCATTTCCCCGCGCTCGCCTTTGCCTGCCTGGAAGTCGGGGTGCGTGCACGCGTCTCAAAATCGGGCAGAGGCGGGCCCGCGCGAGACGGCGGTGAATATGGAACGAGCGCCCGCCGCGTCCGACGCGGGATGGAATCGAGTCGAAGTCGAATGGGAATCTCTAACCCAAACCCGGCGTAGGAAAAAAATACTGCGGTCGCGCAAGAAGGACAGGGAGAACACAAACAGTAATCGGGATATGCATGCGCGCGAGGGAAAGGTACATGTGGAAATTAGGGGCAGAGCGCGCATGATAGCAGGCGCGCACGACGTCGGGCAGCAGGGCGAGACGATGTGAGGAGCAGGACAAAGGTAGAGAGCGTGCGGGGGAAGACGGACACAAAAGGCCGTCCATCCACGTTGGAAACTGTGGGCACTGACTAGCGTGGAACGCGGAAAGGGCAGGAACACAACGGGGGTATAGTAGGGCGAGAGGCCAGCGGCCCCGTCGGCGCTCTATTTCACTCCGCGCGCATGCACACCCGCTGCCGATGTGGGTTATTCCGCTGCCGAACACAATTCCATGAGCTCGAGCCTGAATCAAGTCTCCGAGACGTACCTTTTACTGGTTCAGTTTTGTCCCGATACCGTTACGCCAAAACTTTATCACCGAATTTCCCCTCGAGCCGCAGCAATGTATGCTGAAGCTGGGATCCCACCGTATACTAGCGCCGAAAACGTCCGGGTCCAGAAACACCCGTCGCAGCGATGGAGGCGCTCGCGGGCTCCGAGGCTGCAGACGTAGACGTAGATGGACGAGCGCAGGCCGCGCTCGCGCTCCTGCTGCCCATGCTCTGGAGCTCTAGAGGTCGCACCGCTGCGCGGGTTGAATATATTCGTCAAGTGTGGTGCACTGTGTACGGGCGAATAAAATGTCCCCTAGAAATAGATAGAGAGAGCCTGAGGTCGGATTGGGTGTAACGCACTTGACACGTTGAAGAGAGCGCGTAGAGGATGGATGGGATCGCGCATCAGCTGCCGATGCAGCGTTGGGTACGAATTGGAGTCGGAACGGGAGCGCGCGGAAAGGTGGGAGGGCGTAGGGCGCGGTTATAAAGGACAGATGTGAATGGGTGGGTACGCAGGCGCTCCGTCTACGCATACCGCCTTGAGTACAAAGTGCAGTCGAAGGGCGAACGGCAGGGAGCGGAAGGACGGAAGACTAGGTGCGGTGCACGATGTATCGAGCACGACCAGCATGGAGCTCGAAACTATTGGCGATCCTACGCGAGTCGAAGGCCGAATGGCTAAAAAGCGGTTAGAACGCGGCGCGGCGTGGCCGTGGTCGCGAGGGACGGCTGAGGGAGGAATGGGATCCGTCCCGCAGAGCGGCGGTGACTACACGAATGCGATCGTGAGACCGCAATATGGAGCGAGGCCGAGAGAACGCACCGCACGCAGCCGGGCCTGGGCAGAGGGATCCATCCGTACAAGCCGGGCTAGTAATCTAATCGCAGTATGAGGACCCAGAACGACCGCAGAATGCGCCATACGCACCCGAGTCCACTACCAGCCAGATCGATATCCCAATGCGTTCGTTCAGCCCGCAGCGAGCAGCGCCTTGCTCGGGTAGTTGTGGCTGTCCCGGGAAGAGAACACTGCGTCCGTTGGAGCTGAAGTTGCGGAGAGAGAGAAACAGAGAATGAGCCGAGAACACGAACAAAAAAGAAAGAAATTCGTCACGACGTACGCAATATAGTCCGACTCGGGCACTCGTAGAGGAACTCTGCAGGTATAGGCCGCCGGATGAGCGCATCGATGAGGAGTGCTAGCGAGACGGTGACGGCGAGAAGACAGAACGGGTTGCGCCAAAAAACGCGTGCTGCTTGCGGTCGGACTTGGGATTGTCTTCACTAGTTAGCTCGACCCAAGCGGAGTCGTCTTCTAGTCGCCCGTCTAGTGCATTTGCAGTTCCAGGACGCGTTCGGAAAATGGAGAGCAAGATCGAGACATGGTGGCTGGTGGCAATGAATGCCATCATCGCTCTCAACTGATTGATTGATTATTGATCGCCGCGATGTTCAAGTTCAAGTTGCAAACAGCCCTGGAACATCCCCAGAGTCAACAACCTGGAGGAGGACTAGCATGAACAGAGAAGACCCAGTGGTGAACTGAATCACACCCGCAACACCTGGACTGGCCGGCGGAATTTCCCGGCGGGAGTTCCCTGTTCGAACCAGGGCTAGGTCATTCTGGCAAAAGGTTCAAGTGTATATTTTTCTCGCAAAGAGATTACCATTCGGCTTAGATTTTACGACGTCTGAAAACGCAGCAACACAGCCCCGTGGTCAAACTGGCCTAGTTCTTTTTTAAATTTTCATCCAACCCAACTCATCAAGAATTGAATGCCGACTGATTGATTTGTCTGGGATGTTCAAAAGCGGTGTAACAGTCGCGAACCCAGCGGAGAATTAAGATCAGCAGAGATGACCCAGTGGTGAAGTGAATCAAACCCTCGACACCTGATCCCTTGCAAATAATGTTCTAGCGGAGTGCCCTGTTCGAATCAGGGCTGAATGTATCAAAACATTTTCGGTGGGTTTGCAGGAGCTACCTACCACAAGCCGGACTTTGGCGGTCCGTGCATGCCTTTTATCTCGTTGTGTGTCTGGTCTAACACTTCACTGTACCCTATAACCCAAAGGACTGATTTTTCACCAGACTTGCCGTTGCGATGTCTCGCAAGAGTCTCTCACCAAGAGCAGAATCATGATGTGCAACAAACACCCAGCAGTGAACTGAATTAAATCGGACTCGCTCAGCCTGATTGCTTGCGACTGATGTTCTAGCGGGGTGGCTGTTCGAGCCAGGCCTGGGTCTTGGGGCGGACATGCGTGAATGTTTCCCCCGCAAAATTACAATTCGGCTTCGGTTCTATGACGGCTGCACACACAGCAACACAGCCTCGTGTTTAAACTGGGCCTCTTTTGTCATAATTCTCCGCCAACCCAACTCATTAACCATATGAATCCCGACTGATTGGTTTCTGGGATGTTCAAAATTGTTAACTCAGCGGAGGATTAGGACGAACGGATAAGACTCAGTGGTGAAATAAATCACCCCCCCAACATGCAAGTGACTCCAGCGAGTGTTGTGGCGGGAGTCCTCTGTTCGGACCAGGGTCGGGTTATTCGTCTCTGCCATCACTCTTTCTTTCATCAGAGGTCTTCATTTGACCTGGGCTATACTGAGAAGCGGGGCGAACATAACCTGGTAGCAAGAGATATTGCACCTGCTGAATTGCCGTAAGCCGGAGGAGTTTCTTGTTCAAACCAAGCCACATCATGCACTTGTTAGTGGTCTTTTCTATGACAACTTTTACTGGACAAAATTCCAGTTTGAATGAGTGCGCACCGATCGCGATGTGGTGTGTGTCGATGCAAAACGCGTGCACACACGTGCAATTGATCAGGGTGAGTACAGAAGACCTAGTGGTGAAATGAATCACACCTGCAATACCGCATTGAATATTGGATTGGACCACGTTGCCTGCGGGAGTCCCGTGGTCCAATCAAGGCTCGGTCATCTGCGGTCTCGTTAAAATCTATTCTTCCGGAGAACCACAAAACGGCTAGCACTATCAGCCGAATAATTTGATGTTGAATTTGCACTGAGCAACACGAGTGGCTACTTATTGCAGCACATAGACGTGGGAGGCTACAAGATTTCATTAAGTATACCGCGTCCCGGGTACCACTGATTTTTACCAAAAGTCGTACTCCAGTTTGACTCCAGTGATAGTGCTAGGGAGCAGTTAGCATGACTCGCCACATGGCTTCGGCACTGGAGAACCGGCGGTTTGCAAAAGAAACACTACCATCAAGATTCGAACTCATGTGCGAATTTCATTTGTTTACGCTTGGTCGTCGGAAATTGTTCACTTTGGTCGACCCTTTGCATTAGGGGCTCTTCAGGTCCCACAGTGAGTTGAACAGATACGCGGCTATCCGACACATTGATGAAATATATATGAACTAAGTAATTTTGTTTTGGCTTTGTCTTACAGCTATTCGCGGAACGTAAGGCGCGGATCAAATTTTTATCACAAAGGGTTGTTTTCACTTATCCGCGCCTTATGTTCCGCAAATAGCTGTAAGAAGGTGCCAGCCAGCCACGTGTTAGCGTGCGAACAAGGGCCGTGCGTGCGAACTTCTTGCTGTCATCTACGTCAGAGACTGGCACAGCCCTTTGTCTTATCCCCCACCTCAAAGCGCACCAAGACTCTCTCCATCATCTTTGCTCTCCCAGGTTGCAGTGTAAAACTCAGGAGTGATATCTGAAATCAACAACTTCATACTCAATCTCTGTCAGTCAACCATGTCAGGGAATACAGTCAACCACTACCACTACCAGACCATCCACGGTACGAGGTGAATTCATGGAGGTACCAGCAGGATTACCCATTCACCCAGGGGGTACAGGAGGGACTGGCGGTGATGGCGGCCATGAAGGCGGTGCTGGTGGGCCTGGTGAAGGTCCCACTGTAAATTTTATGTGAGTGTTTTTTTTGCCACACCAAGCAAGGTCCTGCGCTGACAAATGGCACAGCAATAACAGTGACACCATTGAGGCGTAAGTATGATTGTTTGTTCATTTCCCTGACTCTAAAACATCTCACACAGTGTCGCCAATAAGCTTGAAAGATGGTTGGGAGCCCCGGACATGAGACAAAAACAACATGACACAGAGAAGCTCCAGATGCAGGGCACCGGACAATGGTTCCTCGAAAGTGCACAATTCATGGAATGGCAGGAAAACCCCGGGGTACTCTGGATTGAAGGCATATGTGAGCTGGTCTACGAGTACAGACAGTAAAATGCGGAGTTTGATAAGTCATACAGCAGGTGTTGGAAAGAGCGTGCTCAGGTAAACATCTCGTCGTCCTCTGCAATCCTGCACCTTGAAACAAAATTTAACAGTTCGATGGTGATCGACAAACTCTTCGAAGACAGAAGATCAAAATCCTGTCCTCCTGCTGTGGCCTTCTTTTATTTTGGGTTCGGCAATGAAGACACCCAGAGTGTAGAGATTGCACTTCACCGAATTCTGCTGCAGCTTTCAGCCTATTCTCCCCAACCCTATGTGACACTGGACAGCCACTACAAATTTGTGGAAGGACAGAAACTGCCCAGTTGTCAAGACCTTCACAACATGCTCTGGACACTACTTCAAGCCCTGGGCCGCACCTATGTTGTTCTCGATGCACTGGATGAGTGTGATGGCCATGACTTTCCCCAGCTGGTACAACTTGTTTTGTCCCTGCAGGCATGGAAGGACACCCCACTACATCTCTTCATTACAAGTCAAACCCGAGAACTCTTCACAAGACACTTTGGAAATGTCAGCCGCATTGCCCTCGAGGTCAACACTACCCAAAGAGACATTGAGTTCTTCGTCACCACGGAACTAAATACGAACCCCGAGCTGGAAATCTGGAAACATCACGCAGAGAAGATCACACCACAGATTGTGTCCAAGAGTAATGGAATGTACGTCAGCTCATTTCTCCACCTGTTCAAAGTTGAATTGCCTTTCGTAGGTTTCGACTCGCTGCATGCCTCTTAACTGAACTTTCCCAAGAGGTCCTCCAAGGTCAATTGGATGTAATACTGGAAAATCTCCCACATGACCTGTTCGGAGTCTATGACCGCTTCATGCTCAGGGTTTGGGAGCGGGATGGAGACCACAACCACGTGAAAGCCATGCTTTGTTGGATGCTGTTTTCCAGGGAAAGATTGACTGTGGCCCAACTGGGAGATGCCATTTCATTTGATTTTTCCACTCCCGAATACGGATATAAACCAGACCGACGAGAGAATAGTGTGGCAGCAATTTCAAGGTGGTCGGCTGGCCTCATCTCGTTTAACAGTGATTCTGTGACATTGGCTCATGGATCTGTCCGAGATTACCTCCTGTCCAAGCACTTCAAAGGGAAATTCACTGATCTCAGTGATGACCTTTCGCATGCCTTACTTTTTCGAACTTGCATGAACTATCTCCTCTACTTCAGGGACCAAGAACTTAATAAGAAGACACTTGAGAGCTATCCGCTGGCGAGCTATGCATCGACTCAGTGGTACCACCACATCCTGCATTCCAATGACAGGAAAGGGCTGCTTCCCCTGGAGAGACTTGTCCTCACTTCTCGTGTCATGCACAAATTCCCCACGGTTGACTTCCACACGGTGAGCCAGCGGCTCGCGGTGGCCACGGCCGGGGGCGCGATTGTCATGTACGACCTTAAAACCATGAACCGCCTGTATATACTTGAGGGCCACATGAAGGGCATCACGGTGTGCACATTCTCGACGGACGGGCGGCGTCTGGTTACACTGTCACTTGAGGAGAGCGTGGTCATGGTGTGGAAGGTTGGTGCGAGCTTCTGGAGCTTTTTCAACCCCGCCGCACCGCAACAAGGCCATGACGGGCCGGGCCCGTTCAAGACGATGACTTTCGATATGGGGGATGAAGGTACGCTCCCCATAATTCCCGCGGTTCATTGTCCTGAATACTGACGGAATATTCTCGCAGGGAAGATGACAGCTGCAGAGAGTCTGGACCTGGTGCGGGTCGAGTGGATAGCGGACCGCGCAATGCGGCTGCAGATCCGAGAATCCAGGTGGACCTTTAGTACATAATCTGTACATGTATTCAGCTGGGCATTGAACAGAAAATAAGATCGTCCTAGGAATCGATGGCCCGGAGGACACCATGGAATGCCGGGGAGATCCCAAGATCAACATTGTCAAATCCCTCGCTGTGTTGAACTTCCACAGAGCTTCGCTGCATTCATAAAATCAACGTGCTTCGCAACATCAGACTTTTAACAAATAACTTGTGAGCTTGAACAAGGCCAAATAAGCTCGCAAACCTCACCAAACTAATCCAAGCTAGCAAGGTCGCAAGGTAAGCTGTCGATTGGGAAACGCCGTCAGTTCGACCTGCTAAGGAGGGCGAAAAAGGAGTTCTCCCGTCTCTCTAGCACTGAAGCAGTCTTGGGATTTGCGGATTGCTTGATGAGGTATTCTCGGAAGCAATCACACGCACGTAGGCCGCCCGCCCCTCCTCCTCCTCCCGTCCGTCGAGCACCGCGCGCTGGTGCCGGTGCCGGTGCTCGTCGCAAGGCGCCGCGCGCTCAAAAGCAAAAAAAAAACGCGCTCAAAAGCAAACAATTTGTAAGACACTACCTAGAAAAAGGAGAAATAATGTTAGCGACTGAGAGCGAGGAGGAAGAAAGGATGCTTACGATGTTACGTAGTAAAAAGAAATAGAAATAATGTTACGCTATACAGCAGTACCCGCCTCCCGACGACGATGTACAACGTAGACGAGGAGGGTGGTGTAATGGTGTGTGGAACACGTACAGGTATCGGCGGAGGAAAAAATAATATTTTAAAATATGTAGTATGCCCCCATTCGTCCGCCCAGATTCCAGCAGGAGCCAGACCAGAGCAGCGAATATCCTCCCATCGAGTCGCCGGAACCCCCGGGACCCGAGGCCTGCGCCCGTTAACGAGCAGGACGACGCCACACATGTACACGACACGTATATTGGCGCACCGTAATTCGTCGATATTCCCTGTAGATCTCCGCGAGACCACTCACTCGGATCTGTGACGTGGACGTATGGTGCACGCTGTGGAGCACGAGAGAAGTCGAGTGTAAGGTGCGGCGAGGATGGGCGAACAAAGGGCGAGGAAGGACAACGAATAATGGGCGAGGATGGGCGAATAATACCGACGCTCGCGTCCCGACCGACTTGGATACGGGTCGCACTGGCGCTGGCGCATGTGTGCCCAGGGAGTTGGGGAGTGGACAATGCCGCGCGACAAAGGACGAGGATAGCAGGGATGTCCGCGAAGAAGTAAGTACCTGCACCCGGCGCGGCGATGAAGACTTGGATATGGAGCTGGCGCTGGAATGGTGCCTGGCACTCCCGATGTGCGCACAGGTAACCCGCCGCCGCATTGGGTAAAGTTCCAGTGGAATGTCGGGGAGCATGGGTGTGAAAGGGGGGAGGCGTATACAGCGCGCGCGCGGAACGCTGGTGGGGGGGAAGAGGGGTCGCCATCCTACGCGAGTCGGAAGTCCAAGGGCGAACGCAAACGGCGCGGGGACGGACGTGGTGGTGGTGGGGCTGCGGCCGCGCAGGACGAGGAACGCGATATAGGGTAGGCTTGGGCATGAGCGCAACGTCGACAGATCTGGAATAATCCGGTTATTTGCGGCAGATAAGATGTCCGCTGGACGGTCGGACAAGGTGGGTGCGGATGTGGGTGCAGCAGCTGCACCGCAGACCGACGCGCGAGTGCGTGTGGCGGCGGCGGCGGCGGCGGGCTACGCGAACAAGATCCGATTGAACGCAATATAGAGGGAGACCGGGAGAACGCAATTGTTAGCGAAACCGGGTGCGCGGAATGCTGAGCGCGAGCTGAGATTAGATTAGCACGCGTTTGAGATAACTAAATGCGAGAGTAGTTTCGAAATCCTATATAATCAAGTCAGAACTCTTCACGAATCTACCTTGAGCAACCGAACAACGAGATACGTCTTCGTTGAACACGGCACACGGGATACGTCTCCGTGGTCTTAAGATTGCTTGCACTAAACGTTACGCAAGCTCGAGGCAATTGCTGTAAAGGTTAGTCTTCGGTAATTCCTTGAGAGCCAGAGGCTTCACTTAGGTTCACGCGGTATTCAGGTCAACTGAGATATGGATAGAAGTAAGATAAGGTGGTTGCAGAGCGCAACCTACATAATTAAATACTGTGAGGCTGGACAGCCTCCATGAGTCAATAGTTTATTCTACAATATTCTACAAAGGTCCATGAGTGTCCATGACATTCTACAAGGGTTCGCACAGCATTAGGCTTCAATGATGGCTTACCCGCATACGGTGGACGATGAGATCATTGACCGGAACATTCCGAGTTCATGGAGGGTTCAACGCGAATAGATTTAGCTTCTAAGTACTAATATCTATCACAGCAATGCGATGAGGAGAACGACGGCAGAACGCGCCATATGTGCGCACCGTAGTCGCCACCGACACCAGATTGATAACCCAAATACAGTTCCTTGCGGCCTGCAGATAGTGGCAGGCCGTGCAGGCCGTCCCGGTTAGAGTCTTAGAGAGAATCCTGCGTTCGACGGAAGCGGTAGGCTCATTCGCTGGAGCTGTGAAGAAAGCTGGAGAAAGAGAGAGAATCAGACGAGAACACGGTCAATAACAGTGTCACGACGCACCTGATACATGGTCCGACTCGGGACTCGGGAAGGGACTCTGGAGGGATATGCCGGCGGATGAGCGTATCGACGAGCAATGCAGACGGGTGAACGAGAGCAGAGCAGCACAAGAGGCGGCGGGAATTTCCATTTCCCTAAGCTGCTTGCGGTCGGTCTTCAGCTCCTCTTCAGCCCATTCATTGAAGCCAAGGACGCGAAATCGACATGGTGGTTTGTGGGAAATGACGCATGATGCCGATCCATCATTGCCAACTGATTGCTTAATCGTCGGCCCCATTTCGGCATGTTCAAGTTATGTAAAATAAATTTTCAAAAGGACTAAGCTAAATTGTATGGCTTCAATCTTGAACCTTGCACATAGAGTCGCACCTGCATTATGATCTTGCGGGAGAAAAAGTGAATCTGCTACAAAGACATAAATTAGCAAGGACTCGGTGTGCGGGCATGATTGTATTCGATCTGCAGCTTCCAAACTTCAACGGTTCTCGCGGGATTCCCCTGTTCAAATCCAGTGTATGGTACTTATGGTTAGTGTATGGCACTGACCAGTGACGCGCACCGCCGCAATGCCACAGCACTGGGGCAGCTTGCCAGTGATCCCGGCGCGTAACCCCTCACATGAATCCGCAAAAAATCTTATGATTTTTTTGCGGATAGTAGACCTGACAGCAATCAGCGACCAAGGGTCTCTAGAGCTGAAGTGTGGCAAAATGTTTTGTATTGGGTCGATTAATAGCCACGTTCGCCGACCTCCTCGGATGTTTGTAATGCCCGAGCCACAGCCGAAGGCTGTTACTTACTAGCCAGCCCATATTGAAGCCGAGGACGCGTTTGCAAAATCGAGACATGGTGGTTCGTGGTAACGAACGACGCCGGTCGCATCAGCGATCATCCCTCCCAACTGATTGATTGATTATTGATCGCCGACCTCTCAGTTCAAGTACATGGAACCAGAGGCAAGAGTCGGCGACCTAGAAGAGGAATAGAATGAGGAGGGAAGACCGGTTCGTGAAACAAACCACACCGGCAAGATGTCAACCATTGGGCAAGTGTTGTGGCGGGGGTCCCTGTTCGAACCAGGGTTGGGTCTTAGGGCGATGGTATCCACACGTGTATATTTTTGTCCTGGAGGTTAGGCTCTACAAGAAATGAAGAACCGTTTTCGCCGACCCAACTGACCATCAACTTGAAGAACCTGAATCTCAACTGATGGCTTCTGCCATCCGGGATTCCCAAACACAGTGTAAAAGTCGCTGACCCAGGGGACAATTAGGATGAGCAGAGAAGACCCAGTGGTGAACAACATAATCACGCCCGCAACATGTACACCTGTGCAGCTTCCGGACTTCAGCGGTTCTGGCGGAAGTCCCCTGTTCGAACCAGGGCTGGGTCATTCGGCGCTCCAAGTTCTTTTTTGTGAGCACTGGGTTCATTTGGCCTGGGCTGTATGGGTGAAGAAGTAGGAGGACCAAATTTCGCATTTTGCTTTCCAGGTACCAGGTGTGTCTTTTAACCCCGATCGCAAGGTGGGAGATTTATGGAGAACAAGGCCCTATCAAGGTTTTTTTTGGTATTATTCTTTCCGCAAGATCACGCACTGCCCTCAATTTCGGCGCGACAAATCTGAATGTGATTCCAGTGCAATATCACAGACCCAAGAATGAGAGGAACAAGACTTTGGCATTTGCGTGGAGGTGCCCGGTGCGTACAGGGAGGCGCGCATCGAGATGTGTATATTGGCATTTTCTGCATTCTGGCTCGGTCCTCCGGGCGTAGTTGGACGCATAAAGTATCCTCGATGCTCCCGGACCCCAGCGGACGTGCATTCGTCCATCTGTACAAGCCGGCGCTGCTAGTATTCGCGGTATGAGAAGAACGACCGCAGAATGCGCCATACACAGCCGAGTTTGAATCCATAACCCCGCGGCGCGAGGGCCAATGGGGGGATTGCGGGCCCCCCGGGAGGAGAACGCTGCGTTCGCCAGAGCTAGAGCTGCGGTGAAAGAAAGAGAATCAGACGAGAACACGAATGAAAACAGTGTCACGACGCACCTCTCAGGGAGGGTTATGCCGCCGGATGAGCGCCTCAACGAAGGGCACAAAGCCTTAGCGGCGAGTTCGGCGGGAAATGGTACTGCATGATCAAGCTGAAGGCCTGAACGGCAACTAGTTGGGGTATGGCGAGGAAATATTGGAAGTCGCAAGACTCAAGAGGTCATCGCCACCATCACTGGCAAGGGGGAATCGGGATTAAAATTTCGGACGTGGGGAGGGGCTGGCCGAGGGCCGAAAAAAACTTCTCCCTATAAGGTATGGGAAGGAGGAAAAAGGCTGGGAGAAGTGTGGGAGAGCCACTACACCGCCAACTTGCGGATTCATGTCGGCCAGACAATTTGGCTGGCTGTGGCCTGTCAATCCACTCAGCTGTCACCTAGCTTTAGGCAACCTGGTAGCCAGCCGACAAACACACCTGACAATCCAGCCTTCCACCAGGTTTCAAAATCCTGGTTACCAGCCGGAGTCCAAAGGTGATACCCAGCCGGTCCTTCAGATGGATCAGATGTAGTAACCACCTTATTTCTACCTAGCTAGACACATTTAACCACACTTTTTTGGTGGCTGAACTCAGGGTAAGTTTCAGCCAACGCCGAGTGGACTTTTAAGTTAAATTCATCCAAGAGACTTAAAGTCTTAATTACTACTCTGAGTCTGAAACGTCCGAGGCACCATCCGCAAATCTGGCAGGCCTGCGACGAGCTCTTGCCTGGCGACGAACACCTACTCCGTCGGCCTGCTCCTCTCCCTCTGCTCTTGCGGCATAATCCGACTCGGAGCCACTGTTGGACTGTCTGAGTCTCCGCCGTTTCTTTCTCGGTGGACCTTCATCCTCAGAATCAGAGTCCGACTCGCTCAAGTCATCGCCACTCTCCTCCGAGTCCTCATCGCGATTCGATTTTCTGGCGGCCTTCCGAGGCGCCGGCGCTCTTCGCTTTGCCCCAGGTTTCTGTCTCGTTCTCTGCCTTCCTTTGGGTTCCTCCCCGGCTGCCCTAGCCGCCTCTACCGTCTTCTTCTTCAACTCTCTCTTCTCTTGCAGGTGCTTTCGCCTGTTATCTTTGGTCTCCCGCAGTTTGGAAGCCAGTTCGTAATGTTTTACTTTCCGGTCGGCAAACAGAGGAATCGGCGCAGTCAGCCTTCGCGGCAAGACTTGGCGTAGGAGATGAGCATTGTGGAAAGCGTGGGTGTTGATGATGAACCGTTCCAGTGGTTGGTGGATAATAAATGTGTCGATGAAATCTGATTCAACACGCTCTTGCATCCGACGTCATTGGCCCGAAGCCGAGCATCCCGCCGCATTGCAGTCATGTTGGGTATTGAACAAAAACTTCACATCCTGCCCAAAATTAATCGATGAGAGAGTTCAAAGAACGACGAGATAGAGAACATACGGCGGTGGGAATTATCATGTAGGTAGTTTCCGATTGACGTCGCGTCAGAACTGGCATTCCGAATATCTCATGCCGTTGATCAGAAACCTCGAAGACATCCAAAATAACAATTGCCGTTCCGCAACCATCGTCCAGAATGTCATCGATGCGACCGGTGATTATCGCGCCCTGGTGTTTATGTTTAACCGAGATTCAAAGTGGCGGCGAAGGATGGGATACTCACCGTCAGTGGGGATTTCGCAAACACCCAACTTGCTTTCTTGCATTCATCCAAGGACGCGGAAATTAATTGCCTGCATGGGAACCATGGTGCGGACATATCATAGCTTCCGTGATTGAGAGCTTGTGATGCATGCGTCGCATTCAACTTGACCGTAACAGGTTTTGGTTGAGGAGCACCCTTCACTCTTTTTGGGAGTGGAACATGTTTCACGGCACCTGCAAATAGCGTATGGGGAAGGGGGCCGAAGCAAGAAGAATGGGTTCAACACACCTGGGACATGAGGGGTCTTTACCGTCCATCCTACCAATTTTTGAAGGACGGGACGCGTGTGTAAAAATGCGCGAACAGCCGGACTGGCTTGCTCCCACTCCCCTTCCGTCTCGGATGGCCACCAGCCACCCGTGAGTCGGTGTTTTAAGCCCTCTTGATCGGCGAGTTGAAGAACTATATCCCGGCTCGGAGCAAGATGGTTTGAGAGAATGGAGCAATAGCGGAATACCGCATTGAAGCATTCATACATCTCGGTCATAACCCCTATGAGCGGACCAAATGCAACAACGTCTTCTGGGGTATGTGAGAGTAAGTGCAGCTTGATCTTTGTGAGAATTTTTGTGGGATCCAGGACAGCAAACGAATCCAAGACATTCCCAACAGCGATGCGAAGATCACTCTGTCTTGAGTGTTAAATTGATAATAGAAGCAATAGAAATCCACGCACGCAATATTCTTTCAAGTCACGTATCTCCGTGAACCATATCAGGGCAGAGAGCTCGCCAACTGCGCGCCAGGTCGCAAACTGGGCATCATTGACAATCCCGAAGACATGAAACACGTTGGTTTGGGCGATAGTTTTGAGTTGACGTCCAATCAGGGAGTTTGCGTACTGCATAATATAATTCGCCCTAATCGGGTGAATAGATAGGCCGTCTATGTTGGTAGCTTGCAGGCGTCGCGAATATGTTTCCTTTTGAGCGTCGTTCCACTTTGTGTGCGAAGAGTGCCAGATATATTTCACGACCCCAAGTAAAATTGTATGCAGAATTTCGACGGGCGTGTCCTTCGTTGGGTCGAAACCTAGATATGGGTTGAGTATGGATGTTGCGTAGAATCCTCCCCGTAATCCATACCTTTCAACGTGAGAAACCCGCTGTAAATCTTGTCTTCGTTGTCCAACGTCCACTGGACCAACTCCTCTTCAATGTCGATATTACTCCGAGTTGGCGCCTCAGCCTTCTTCACCGCAAATTGGTCCAAAAGATAGTTGATCCAATGCTGCGTAAAAGCGTCCTTGACTCCGGTGTCCGTCTGCGTCGTCTTGATGGGCTTTGCGACCCCAGAACATGCAAGCTTGACTTGACTTTTTAACTCCTTCAAAATGTCTTCCTTCGAGCGTGGTGTTCCGGGCTGAAAACCCCGAATGCTATGAGAATTGGATTTATCCAAGAACAGGGGGAAATACCTCGAAGAGGGAGTGGAAGCACACATCACCTTCCTTTTCTTTCTCCGTCCCCCCGACCTTGCACTTGCGGCACATATGGTTGCCGTTTGCGCCGATGTGCCCCGTAATTTCGCTTTGCATAGGATTATCTGAGGGCCCAGCATTCGCATAAAGGGAAAGTCGCGTCGTTTCGTGGGTGGCCGCATCTCGGACCTTTACGGGATCTTCGTGAGTGCGCCTGAAAACTGTAAGTCATGGCCAAGAAAGAGAAAATCTAACGCACTCTAACACGGACTTGAACACAGTGAATTGTTCGGTTATGCTAGCGTTTGGCGACGTGGAAATGAAGTGGACATGATATTCCTGTTGGAGAAGCTCGCGCGGCAATCCCCTGTTCGTCATATATGCATTCCAATGCTTATTCCAGGACTTGGATCGATTTCCGGAAACATCATCGCCGAAATAATCAATGAAGCATGAATATATTGGGTCACCTTGCGCAAGTGCTCGTTTGGGATTCGGCATGTGCTCAGGGTACTTTTTCTTCTTTGCTTCTGCTGTAAGAGTCGAGAATTGTCAGAAGATATATTGAATATTACCGTTGGAAATTTACCAGTCCACGGTGGAACACCACCCTCGTCCTCCAGATCGAGAAAGTTTGAGACAAGGTCAAGCGTCGAAATAAGTATGGTCACAGTATCGAGAACGGTAGCATGGCCCTGTAACAATTCAAGTATCAATAATGAATGTTCTTTCAAGGCGGCGACCCTCTTACCTCATCGTCGAGTTCAACTTTGAATGCATCTGCGCACACAACATTTTTGAATTTAATCCAACGGATGGGAATCACGAGGTCCCCGTTCTTCAGACGGGCAAGTTCGTTCACGAAGAAATGGCAGTGCGGTGCCGCGTACATAGGACTGAGGTTGTCAAGATCCATGTCTTTACGCCACTTCTGGGCATGCCAGATTTCCCGAATCACCCCATCTTCAGGGATTTCTGGGTAGACATGGATGAATTTGCGAGTCTCGGGGTTTGCCCAGTCCTGCTATGGATAAGCTTGTGGTAAGACTAACTGGATAAGTTCACCTTTGCGACCAGAGTTCGAGGATCATTCATATGGAATATATTTCCCTTTGCCGTCTTATATTGTGTCGTCGGCACCCCACATTTTGTACGGAGAGACTTTTGGACTTTGCGAAGGTGTTCAAATGAGGGAACGTCGTGGGCTCCGGACTCCTTCAGGATCCACAAGAAAACCTTCATGAGAGAGTTTGAAATCCGGAGACGCGGGAGATTGTCCAACGTATCGAGCAGAAATAACTTGCAACACTCAATAAGCTCGGAGAAAATCCCATTCAAAAGCACTCACCATCTTTGAAGGGTATGGAAACCACTCCGCGCTCTTCTTCTCTTCGTCGAACGGCTCAAAGTTGAGAATATCATCAACGTGCGGATCACTAGCATCAGCAAACCCTGGGTGCACTACAGAGTACTACAGAGTGCTACAGAGTGCTGTAGTACCTGTAGTGCCTGTAGTAAAGGTCCCGAACTCTGTAGTACTACAGAGTGACCGGGGCTACTACAGAGCACTCTAGAGTTCCGGGGCCTACTATGGAGTGCTCTGTAGTGGCCCGCGGCCCTCTGTAGTGCAGGGCTGAAATGTAAGAAAAGTAACCTCGCCTTCACTATTCAATTCCTTTCTCTCAACCTTCACTATTCAAGTCCTTCTTACGCATTGCAAGTACACTAGGCATGTTAGGTTGGACAGGTAGATACAGGAGGAACTAATTAAATGTGTGTTTCCTAAGGGAATCGAACTCGCGACCTCACGCAAACGGCCAAAATACAGCAGAGAGTGCATTACCAACTAAGCTAAGAGTCCATTAAAAGTACAGGTACCAATCGTGATAGGTGGGTACCCTCACACCTCCAGGTCAGTCTACTTTCGACCAAGTAATCCTTTTAGGTTGTTACCTGCTGTTAACAAGTTCAATGGTCATTCCCACCGGCTCTGCTAAAAAATCTGTACTGCAAAGATTTCTTTCAAAGGTATTACTATATAGGACAAAATATTTGCAGGTCTAAAAATAGACTCCAAAACAAAAGTTGTAGAGCTTGAAAAGAGCTATAAGAGTTGTCTAGCACAAATTTTGCTTAGCTGGCTTCATTGAGGCACAAAACACGAAATACTTTCCCAGACGCGGCGGTTTTGAAAGCCAGAACCCTTCCTCTGTCCCAAAAAAAAAGGACTCAGTAACTTGAAGAATAAACAGTAATGCATCCATACAGAATAGTCATTTAGAATAAATTCTGACAAGTTTGTGTGTGAGCTCGAATCAAGTTGACCTAAGATTCAGGAAGGTCACAAATAAAAAGTTAACCAGCCAGATGAGTCTAGACTACTGCGACAGATTTTGGCTTCATACCGAGGAACTGTTCTGGACTCCATCTTAAATAAGTACCTATTCAATACATCTTGTTCTATATGTACTTGTAGCGCCCGAACTACATAGCACTACAGAGTGACAGATGAACTACAGAGTGCTATAGAGTTGCCGCCAACCTACAGAGTACTACAGAGTGACAGATGAACTACAGAGTGCTATAGAGTTGCCGCCAACCTACAGAGTACTACAGAGTCACCGCCGGAATACAGAGTACTCTGTAGTATCACCGTGTACTATAGAGCACTTTGTAGTATCACCGTGTACTATAGAGCACTCTGTAGTAGATGGCGATACTACAGAGTGCTCTGTAGTACTCTGTAGTAGGCCTTTCACTACAGAGTACTCTGTAGTTAGGGCTCTACTATGGGCCACTATGGGCCACTACGGGAAAAATCAGGGTTTGCTGATGTAATTGCTGGATCAAAGAATCACGGGGTCGTTCCTCGGCAATTACTTCTGGCGCTTACCTGCACTCCGCATTATCTCGGCCAAGATCTCGTCGGTATCGTCTTCGTCAAGCAAATCCCCATTGCTGCTGGGGTCCAAAGAAAATGTGCTGTTCAAACCCATGGTCTCAGCATTCCACAGGCCCAGCAAAGTCTCGCGCTGAGCAGCAGCAGATATACCGGCGTCAAAACCAGCGCCATGTGGATCCCGGTCAATTTGGGTCCACAAGTCAGTTTCTGCTGCTGTCTGAACACGATAGTTCCTCTGTTCTGGCAAGTGAACATCTCGGAGACCGGTAAATTGTATCTCGGCGTCGCGCAGCCGCATTGCATCTGCTTCCTGGTTCCGACGGATTTCGGCCAGGTTTCTCTGCTGCTGTGTGGCCCGAATAACTGCTCGTTTGTGCGCTGCAGAATCCTGGTGCTTGCCATGATTCTTCCATTCCACTGAGCAGTCTGTTCCGGGAGCCTGCGCGGTGCACACAACACAATGCAGTCGCTGCCTGTTTTCACTCGGAAAAAAGCCTTTTGGTAGCTGGTTAGCTGCAAATCTGAGTTCTCAGGCTTTTATTCTGACCTTCGGGGACTTCCTTAGGCTTCGCTGCTGGTGCCATGCCTCTGGTCTGTGTCGAAAACGGCTGAACACGAACAATGAAAAGGGCCACGGACTTGGTGTTTTGCCACTTCTCTTTCTCCCCCCTTCATATCGTCTCAGCCAATTCACATCCCTCATTCCTCATGTCGGACGACGCAGCATTCCTTGCCGAGATGCAGGCGGGCCGTGAACGCCGCCGGGACCTGACTTCTCGCAAGCGATCCCGACCTGACAGCAGCCCCGCCCGTGGCAGTGATGCCACCGAGAACGAATATCCTCCCAACCCCTCTCTCACTCTCTACCGGCAATATCCTTGTCTCACGCAACACGACGACGGTAGTCCATCACCACGCCAAGAAGCAGAGGCTTCGCCCGGAGCAAATGACACAAGTGGATACCTTTATGACGGTAAGTCCCAACTTCTTGCCTTGTACATTTAACGGTCCTTAAACCTGCTGTAGGATTCTCAAACCATCCGCGAGACGAAACTATACATCGGCATCCTTGGCATTCAGAATGATCTCCAGAAGATTATCGCTGCCAAGCCGGCCTACTCAGGTGTCGGCCGAGCTTAAGGTACAGCTCGTTCGCGATGAAACACATTTGTGCTAATCAGTTCTGTTAGACCAACATCCAAGTGTATGTCGCACCGGTGCTTTTGTCGCCAAAGCTTGCTACTTACAAGGGCACTGAGCCCGTGCAACTTGTCTTCGTGCGTTATTTCTTTCCATCTGTTTCCTTCCACATCTTGACTCGGTGGCAACAGAATATCATCAAAAAATATCGGTTCGACACTCCTGCGGGATTTGAGAACATTCCGGCGGATGCTGCCAAGATTACGACAACCATCGAAGAGGCATTTACCCAGGGCCGCTCGAAGTTCAAGAAAATTGTGCGTGCTCATCATCTCCATCTTTTCTCGTACTGATACTTCTGCAGCTGTTTTCGAGCGTCAAGATCATGCGGGACAAGAAGCCCGTTGACCTCCCAGCCGACAAGCATCAAAGTTTATTTGCTCTCGCGCAAGCATTCGTCAAGGGCACCAAATGTCGCATTAACCCGGGGCTCTGCGGGCGGATTGCGCTGATGGTAAGTCGTACTCATCTTCCGTGGCCTTGTCTTGTGCATTAATTATACTTTCCCCAGCGCAAGACCTTTCTCAAGTTTCCCGGCTCCGATTTCTGGGACAAGCTGGACCTTCGTCTAGCCGCCATACGTGATGATTGCGAGAACGCCGAGGACATTGATATGTATGTCTTCTTGTACGCATATTGTGCAGAACTAATCTGATTTCCAGGACCTTTGAAGCCCTCATCGAAGCTGACAAGGAGCTCCATGGCAACGTCGATATCGTTTACGAGGGAACCGATGACATTCAGGACAAAATTGACACCACGATTGCCACCGCCAGCGTGATTGATGCGGCGATCACTGTTCCAGCTTCTGCGTCGGGTTCGTTGACTGCCGCCGCCACCGATGCGGAGGAGAGTGCAGCGGGAACTGAGGGCTAGTAGATTACTATGTTTATTTCACATTTTTTTGAATCCGCATTATGTTTCCTGTCTACCGCGACGCGACGTCAAATGAAAGCCAGCTAGCGCCCCTCAAAATTGGCGAAACTCAGTGCCGCTGCCGCCTGTTCGATGGAAAGAAAACTGGCTGCCCTTGGCCGTCCGAATACCCGATGCACAGGGTTACATTCGGGTCGGCATCAGCATCGTACAAGGACACTGGATGCATGGCCAGATCACTCATTTGCGGTGGATCTAACAGCCGACTGATGGGTGGTGGCTCCAGCCGAACAATGGGACCGGCTGGCCTACCCTGGTACAATAGGATCCAAACTCTGGCAATCGGCCATCACACAGCTGGTTTCCAGCCGACGTCGGAACGTGGCTGACCTGTGGTTTTCAGGTGGTTTTCAGGTGGGTGAAAATTTACGGTGTAGTGAGTGTTAAACACATAAATCTACTTCCCACTCACCTCAGACGGTGTTGAATTACTGGTTCCAGCCAAGTTCAACCCAAAGTGGTCCGTGGGTGCGGTCAGAAATATTCTGCAGGTCTACTTAAAGCCTTTGTAGCACTTGAGATAGTTTTTTAGAGGATTATAAGTGCCTTAACATTGAAATTGAGTGGCTAGTAGTCGGCCGACGCGGGCTTAGTAGGCGGCGGGAAGTCCGGAGGGACCGGCCCGGCGCTAGGGGCGGGAAACACCTTCCCTATATAGAAAGAGGGGTGGGAGGGTCCAGCTAAGGTTGAAAAAAAATTATCGACCCCACATCCGATTTTCGAATCCCGATTGCCCCTTGATCACTGGTGGGTCATGTGGGTACCACGCGAGAGTCGCATAAGACAAAGAAACCATAACAACGCGTCCTTGCTGTATGGAGCCAGTGTTCACTTATATTAACATAGGGTGAAAAAATCAGGCCACGGTTTGAAAGTGACATCTACTTACAATTTCCGTGGCGAAGACACGGGAAACTGCTAGTATTGCATAAAGAGCGGGGTTCGGAAAACAGACTAAATTATGTAACGAGAGCGAAATACAACCCATAAATCCAGCAACTTGAAAATGTGGAAATAGAATCACACAGTGACCGGTGTGGCCACTGTTTCTATTGTCAGCGTGTTCCAGGGTGCTCCGGGGTACGTTGTCTCCGAGACAACCGCAGGCCACGCTGAGTCGTCAAACCCAGGCTGCTCGAACCCATCTGGAATATTGTCCTTCGTCGACTTCCAAAGCGCATCGGTGATGAGGAATGAACCTGCGGTGCAACTAGTGCGTCCACTAGGTACCATGTTCACCTCCATTGCCACAAGCAATCCCGCCGCACCTGTGGGAATATTTGTGGCGAGGACTGCGAGCACCACTTCCGACGGCGCCGTTGCAAAAGTAACGGTGTACTTCTGGGCGACTTTGTAGTTGGCTCCCGAACCGATAGTCACACCATTGACATACAACGTGTATGTATTGTCGGCAGATATGAGGATGGTCGCGGTCGCAGGAACCTGACCCGGCGCAGGGGTGAATGTGCGCCGAAAGACGCGTGAACTGGCGGGGAGGAATGCAGTGGTTGAAATGACATCGGTCCATACCCACTGGGATAAAAGGGTGATCATCGGCGGGTCGGCAGGGATGTTGACGACCACGGTGTCCCAGGGTGCGATACCATAACTCCCGACCACGGTAGCGACGGGCCACGTTGTGTCGTCGAAGGCCAGTGTTTCCCATCCGGGAGGTGGCGGTCCTTTTGTCCGCCAGGAACTATCTGTCACTAGAGTATCGGCGATAGTGCCCGAGTAGGTGAGAAGGATGATTGCAGCCAGTCCTCCATCGAGAGGGCCACTCAATGTGGTAGAGCCGTTGACGGCGAAGACATTGAGGCTGGGAAGGAGGTCGACGCAGAAACGATGGCCAAAGCGCGGACGATCGCCTGTGCCGACGTAGTCACCGTTCACATACAACTGGAAGTTAGTGTACTAGTAGCCAGATATAAGTATTTCTGCCGCGATTAGAGCTTTGCCGAAGGGAGGGCCAAAGTCCTTGCGCAAGGCAACCTGCGCGCCGGCAGTGGCAGCGGCAGAATTCCATATCCATTTTGAGGCCGAGAGGCTGAGCGCAGAGGTAATATCAGATGTACGACTGACGTTGGCGGCTAAGGAAATGGAAGGTTAGCAGGGGAAAGATTACACGAGTACACACCCACCAGTTACAGTTAGCGAGGCACCTGCGACGAGTAGGGATACAACGGAGAAGAGGTCTGCAAGACACGATCAGTAGAATGGTTGGTGCATATGAGGGGGAGTATGACCCACAGGACTGAATCATTTCGAATTTTCTGTCGGGTGTGAGCACTGTGGGGGGTATTCCAGGTTTGAAATAACCCGCCTCTATATCATGGCGCTGAAAAGCGTCAATCAAGACAACAGAACGCAAATGGAAGACGCTTGGCACACTTAGGATGTTGAAGAAGCTTAGGAGCGCTAATCGGCGGGCAGAAACGCTACCTGACAGGCGCTGTTCTGTTCTGTTCTGATTTCTACACTACACCGTACCTGGCCATAGAGGCTACGCGGCAGTACTCTAGATAAACTAGATGGGTTCCGTACAGTAACAGGCTTGTTGTTGGTAAATATACCATCGGGTTAGCACTCAAGTTCTTGTTCTTGTTCTATTAAAGGTGTCCAGGGCCCGGGTGCCAATTCCACGTAGCGACATCATCGGGGAACTTGAAACTTTCAGGCCCCGAGGAACCACACTGGCGACTCTAGTCTGAACACTGTACAGAAGATATGCTCCCACCCAGTAGAAGTTACCCGATATCGTCGGGGCCTTCTCGCAAGGTTCCTGCTGTCTGTCACTTCATGAGGCATACCAGCGGCAAAATTCAACATTTGACATGCGCACATGGGCGCTTTTTCTTTTTAGGCGCCTCCGAGGGGTTCGCACATTGGAAAGGCCGAGAACCTGGGCGACAAGGCGAGGAGAAACTGCGGTAAACGAACCATTGCAGGCATCCAAAGTGAAGGAAAGGAAGGGGGGAAAGCGCCCGCCGCGCCTAAACGAAGGGCCAAAAACAATGGCGAAGTCAGTTCAAATTTTGACGCTGGAGGACCCTTGCGAAAATATAAACGAAGAGCGGTGAAGTCGAGCAGAAGAAGATATTAAGGAATCGTCATCCAAGTTGATCCGATGGACAACTTCATCACGATGAGGTTGAACCTTTTTTCGACGCACAGGTCGCGCTCGCGCCCCTGCTACCGATGTTCGTGGAGCTCGCACCGCCACGCGGGTTGAATCCGGTTCAACTTCGTCGAGTGTGGTGCGGCGTGGACGGGCGAATAAGATATCTGGAGAGAGGCCGGATTGGGTGTAGCGCACTTGACACGTTGAAGAGAGCGCGCAGAGGATGAATGGGATCGTGCTTCAGCCGCCGCTGCAGCGTTGGGTTAGAATTGGAATTGAAGGCGGGGCGCGGAAGGGTGGGAGAGCGTAGGGCGCGGTTACAAATGACAGATGAGAATGGGTGGGTACGCAGGCGCTCCATCTACGCATTCAAGTCGGAGGTCGAAAGGCAGGGAGCAGACGCGGTGCGCGTATGTACGATCAGCATGGAGCCCGAGACTATTGGCGGTCCTACGCGAGTCGAAAGCCGAACGGCTGAAAGTAGAGAGTGTGTGGTTGTGGTCGCGAAGCACGAAGCGCGGCCGAGGTAGGGATGGGCTCCGTTCCGACATTGCAGAGACAACGGCGGCTACGAATGTGATAGCATTGTTATGGAGCGAGGGTTGGGAGACCGCACCGCACACAGCGCATTGACGCATACACAAGCCGGCGCGGCTAGTCTTCGCTGTATGAGAACCAGAACGACGGCAGAACGCGCGATACGCACGGGCACCCGAGTCGCTAGTACCAGCCAAATCCATACCCCGATTTATTCCCTTCAACCTGCGGCGCGAGGGCTAATTGGGAGTTGCGGGCCATCCCGGGACGAGAACGCTGCGTTCGCCAGAGCTGGAGCTGCGGTGGGAGAAAGAGAATGAGACGAGAACACCAGCCAAAGATAGAGTCACGACGCACCTAATACACTTGGACACTGGGAGAGGGACTCTGCAGGTATAGGCCATCGGATGAGATCGATGAGCAGTGCTACTGAGACGGCGACGGCGACACGACAAGAGCATGAGCTTGGCATGAGCAGTGCGCGTCAATTCCGCGTCGGGCTCTTCCACGAGTCATTCCTATTTAAATTCTAATCCTCGGGCTGCTTGTGGCCGGATTTGGGGTTCTCTTTACGAGCCAGCGCCAAAGTTGAGCCAAGACGCGTTCGATTGGTGGCAATGATAGCCGATCACATCATTCCTCCCAACTGATTGATCGATTATTTGATCGCCGACGTTTCATCTCGGCATGTTGAAGTTCAAGAAATGCTCTTTTTCTTCCATTACAATTTACTTTCAGTTTTACCCGATTAAAGGTCCAAGCAATACAGATCCCGCGCGCCGATCCAAGATCACCAAGCTCATTTTTTCCTTGGAATCTCGACATGTTTTAGCATCAAGTTCATGTGCAACACTTCACTTTGTCCTATAACTATTACTAAGGTGGAGATCAATTTATGGTTTACCATGTGGAGAGACTAATGATGCATGATGAACCAAGGGTATAATCATGTTATGGACAGCAGACCCTGTGGTGAAGTTGCCAGGCGAACCACATCACGCCCGCCACACCTGCACAGCTTCCGGACTTCAACGGTTTCTCCTGGAAGTCCCCTGTTCGCACCAGGGCTGGGTCTTTAGGTGGAACGGCTGTCGACTTTTCTTCCGCAAAATTACAATTCAGCTTCAATTCTACGACGTCTGAAAACTCAGCAGCATGGCCGGGCGGTTACAATTCACGTTAGCCCAGTTCGTTTTAAATTCTCAGCCAACCTAATTCATCACGAATCTGAATCCTGACTGATTTCTGCTATCTGGGATGTTCAAGGCAGCGTAAAAGTTGCGAACCCAGCAGAGAATTAGGATGAGTGGGTACGACTCAGTGGTGAGTTGAATCACCCTCGCAACACCTGGACTGGCCGGTGCATCGTTGGCGGGAGTCCCCTGTTCGAACCAGGGCTGGATTTTCACAAGAATGCGCGAGTTTTTTATTCCGCAAAATATCAATGATAATGCAAGTTCGACTCTACAAGGTTGGAAACACAACCTGCTAACACCGTTTTCGCCGACTCAACTCACCATCATGAACCTCAATGCCAACTGATTGGTTTATCTGGGATGTTCAAGGCAGCGTTAAACCGAGGGGAGATGTAGGACACACAGATAAGACCCAGTGGTGTAATGAATCACACCCGCAACACCTGGACTGGCCAGCGGAGTTTGTTAGCAGGAGTTCCCTGTTTGAACCAGGGCTGGGTCATTCGTTGCGTTGGGTCCACCTTTTCTTCTTCTCAGAGAATCTCATTCGGCCTGCGCTTTACGGGTCGAGAAGCAGGAGGAATAAGCCCTGGTAGCGAAACGAATCGCACCTGTAACTATATTCCAGTTTGCTTGTGGCATGAACTGCAAGAATTCCTTGTTCGAACCAAGGGAAGGTCATACGTGAGTTTTCTTCTAGTGCTTTTTTCCCTCCCCCAACCTCAAGAGCATGGGATAGCCAGCACTGCAGAACTCATTTCTGTAAGTATCATTATTAGGATCCAAATCTCGGCATGAGAAATTTGAATGTGATTTCAACAGACCCACGAGTGAGAAACAAGACCCAGTGGTGAAGTGAATCACACCCGCACCGCCTAAATATGCATCTCCATCAACTGGATGTGGGAGTCCTCTGTTCGAACCAGGGCTGGGTCCTATGTCGTGAATGTTAATGAACTATTTTTTTTTTTGATGGGTGGTGCCCGGTGCATATATCAATTGTGATACAAACCCCGCTACTAGATGTGGTGTTTCTACTTGAGCAAGCCTGGAACATCTCCTATTATTATTCACGTGCTTTGCCATTATACAGTAATAATAATAAATTATACTGGAAACAAACATTGTGATGTCCTGCAGGAGTCGCCAAGAAAGAGGGGAATTAGGACCCACAGATAAGACCCAGTGGTGAAAGGGTGGTAGCAAATCGAATTGCACCTGCAAGCTGCTTGAAACCATAGTTTAAGCTGAACTAAGGGCGGTCATTTGCCAACCATTCTTCTGTTTTTTTCTTTCTATTTTGTAGTTCAGGCCGCCTTGGAAGTGGAGGCCAAGTTTCCCAACGCCAACATACGAGGGTACGACCGACAACGGATCGCATCAATTGCTGCTCATCCACGCATCGAGCGCGTCGATGGTGACAACAAACTCGAGCCTCCCGAGCCCTTCGACTACAACCAACCACGCGGGACCACAAAATTCAACGTCGCCAGCTTCCACCCAAGATGAGTTTAATACTCACTGCATTGACAGCTGCTGCTCGTCGGTCTGTGGTACAGTGAGAAGGAACTACTACACGAGGACCAATCATCAGGATCCGCCGCCAAAAGACTCCGAAACGAAGATCATACCTCGTATGTATCCCCTCCAGTCCAACATGCACCGGCGCAGTGCAATTACCGACTCCTAAAAGTGAGGGCTGTTCGCAAGAATTGAGACGAGACGAAAAGTGAAAGAGATGTAAGCGCACCTTTATCTTATTTTATTTCCGGTCGAAGGAATACAAAAGAAACTCAAGCCATCGAATGGTCGATTCGTTCACGCCCTCTCTTCCACACCTCCGCCCACAAGTAATTCCTTAGCTTCTCTTAAGATCGAGGTGCTTAATACCGCCATCACAACTTAAGTTCGCTGGAACTTAAGTTCTCTATCCAGGCTTGGCGACTGACTGGTATAGTCTCCCTTACTGACCGAGAACTCAAGTTCCACCAAGGACTGAAGTTCAGCCGATAACTCAAGTTCCACCAGATGTTTAAGTTGCGCAGGTGGAACTCAAGTCCACAAATCAGTCAAACTCCAGTCGATTTGCTTGAGTGGCTGAGGTACGCCATTTTTTTTTCGCCGCAGTGTGATACATTGAGATTTAATCCGTGATACTAGATATGCCCTGCCTCGCGCAAGCGCGAATCAAACTACGCAAGTTCAAAGAGCCACTCCAGAGCTTTATGCATACAGAGATTGAGAGGACGCACCTGGTTCGATTCGGATAGGTTCGGCGGTCGCAAAGTGGACTGGTTCTGCCGGGACATGATTTCAGACTCGGTGAAGAATAAAGGAGAAAGTGGCATACATTGAATTGTACGTCCGTGGTTCCGACTTGATGAATGTTTACGCAGTCCCGAATGAATAGTTCGGACCTACAGTAAACATGAGTATAGCTGACATGGAATTGAAGGTGGAACACACGCGTGAATTAAGGGATAGCAACGGTTTGGCTTAGGGGAGCTCGAAGGACTGGTTAGTAAACGCCGGTGGACAACACCTGAGGATCTATAAATTGGATGAAGAACAAAGGGGAGGTGAGCGAAGTATACCCGGAGTACATGCATAGTTGCGGTCTACTGAAATGCGTCAAATGTTAGAGTGGCAACGAAAATGAAGGGGAAGACGTAGCTGGAGACATAGTTCCAACACATAGTTCCAACATCTGAGTGCCTAAAGTTGAAGCCGTTACTTGAGAACATTGGGTGAAGGGTGGCCAAGTAGAAAGTCAACCCGAGAGTTGGATCGGAGCTGACACATATGTTGAGCCATCGAGGGAACATTCCATAGACTATGTCGGTGTTGAGGCCTCTATGAAAGAAGGCAGTAAGAGCGAATCCAGTAATCTCAAAATCATACTGACTGCTTGAACGCCAGAATAGACGAAAAAGTTACCGCAGGCCAAGGTGGCACGGAAGTGGCACGAGGACACGCGTGGGTAGACTTGAGCACAAGGGACTGTGAGGATGGCGTGGGTTAGCTGGAGGGCGTTGGGGAGGACAACGTGCTAGCACACGGCCAACGGCCAGTCAGCGCTAGCGCTAGTCAGCCATGGTCGGTGAGAGTGAGGAGAAAGACAAGGTGCAACGCTTACGGCAACGCATGATTTAAACAAAGGCTGCGTGATGCGGGCCGAAAGCCCGATGTGGTGTTCAAAGCGGTCCCCAGGTTCAAACTCGTTGGTTCGACATCGAGTTGAACACGTTCAAACGCTGTGGCATCATAGCGATCCGATGCATACAGCGGTCAGGATTCACGCTCATTTTTCAATGTCCGCCCCAAACCGACACATTTTTTATGGTCACAAAAGAGAGGCCGAGATCACCGAATGCAACTGTCTCAATAAATTCGAGGGCTCGCTGCTCCTCTTGAAGTCGGGATGCATAGTCTCCTACGGAGTCCTTTCGGGCATTTCGGCCATGTTGAAAGCAACAGTTAATCGTTGTTGCAGCATATTGGTGTACGAACTTCGAATCCAACCTTTGGCAGATGGACCTCCGGAGCAGAATTTGTTTCTCCGAGCAGCGGTGGCTCCAAGTCGTCATGTTTTGGTCTACGGCGTCTGATTGTCGCGGGGAAACAGCTCAATTATCCATGTGTTGAACTTGAGGGTGCGGGCGTGCGTAGGTCTGCTCTTGACCTTCCTTCCTTCCCTTTCTCTTCCTGACCCTTCCACTTCTACCTTAAATCAAGATAGGAGTCTGAACACAATTTCCCAATTGAGCCGAATGATGGAATTGTCGAACCTGAGGTCGAATTGATTGTGCATGCGTCCAGTGCGGTGTCATAAAATTTTCAACCCGAGGAGACGAGGACCCCCTTTGTAAACGCAGCTGGGGTGCACAATGCAGCTCTCAAAGAGCATCCAGCTTCACGCAGTAGCATAGGAATGCACCGATCAGCACTCGTTCGCACGGAGGCAGCATCATGCCGCCAACATGCCGGCTGAAGCCGCAGCCAAATATGGCCATTCACCGGCGGTACGGTGCGATGATCCGGATCCTGATCAATAACCGACACAGTGCCAATGCGACACCGCCGTCCCCGCCATGCCCCGCTCGCCGCGGCGCGCAATGCCCGAACACTCGCCGTTGTTATTACCGGCGACGTTCGGGATCAATTTATCAAAATCAAGAGATGGTGGCCTCGAAATCGTGAGATGGTTACCTCAAAATCGTGAGGTGGTGGTTTCAAAATTGTGAGTTGGGCTTCATAATATCGTGAGGTGGGGGTTTCAGAATCGTGAGGTGGTGAATTCAGAATCGTGAGATGCCTCAAATATCGTGAGATGGGTTCAATGTCGTGAGGGGTGATTTTAGAATAGTGAAGTTCAGTCAAAATCGGTGTGCGCATCTCATAACTCGGGCTTTCTGACCCTCCAATCAAAATCGAGGTGGGTTTTATTTTGTTTACAAAACGAACAGCATAGTAACTAAGCCACTGGAGGAACTCAAACCGGCTTGAACGCTCTTCGCGCGTTCCTGCGCAACTTGAGTCATTGTCGGAACGTGGTCGCAACTCAAGTTGTCGGCGGGACTTGAGTTGTTGAGTCAAACTTGAGTTCTTGTCGGAACTTCAGTCTCGGTAAACAAGGGAGGGTAGAGAGAGGTCCTCATGCCTGCCCGGGGTGAAGAACTTAAGTTCAGCTGAACTTAAGTTTGAGTGGCGGTATTAAGCACCCCGATCTTAAGATGACCTGCCTGAGTTTCATCCGCCCACCGCCAGCACCGTATCCTCCCCCTCCACACCCTCGACCAGATAAACGCCCAGACAAGCGCCCAGAATACCTGGCGACCGAAACGACACAGTCGGCAGTAAAGAAGTTCGGTTCACGGCGGGGATGTACGTACTGGCGCTTGAACTGCGGACGCATAGGCAGATCCCGCCGATCAAAACCGACATACACCTTCGAGCCCGCCTCAAATATCCGGACAACGCAAACGACGCGGCGGAAATGGCGCACGACGATGAGGCACAAGCGCGCGGGCGACCTTCGAGCCGGGTATGGTCCATTTTAGATTTAAATGGGGCGCTCACACAAACGCTCACACAAGAGCGGCGTGGAGCTTGAGGTAGATCGTCCGCATAGCACCCAACTGCGGCGCGCGCGGTTCAGACAGGTGGTAGTACGGGACGTGCGCCCGTCCGAAATGAGATGGGATGGGGGTGAGTCGCAGTCGAGAGCGGTATCTCGAGCCCTAACACCAATCGGAAATGTCATGGTCGCGCACGCGGAAAGACTTGGAGAACGCAAACGATTCTGGGTATAAGGAGACGCGCGCAGGGGTACATGTACGTTGATTTGAGGGTAGGTCGCCTAGGGCATGGGAAATGTGGCGGAGGTACGCGTGGTGGTAGTCGGTGGGGGGAGGAGTATTGGGTATGATACCGGAAGATGAGGATGGACTGCAATTCTGCGAAGGCGGAAGAGAAGAGTGAAGAGATCATCCATCCCCGTTCAAACTCAAAGCGCTACACATTACGCACGGGCCTGGAAAGCGACAGGGGGAAGAAATCAAGGGACTCAGGGCTCACCGCCGCTGGTGCCTCTACAAACGTCTGCGGATGGACAATGTTATCAGACAAGATCGTAGATGAAGGCTCCAAGACGTACCTTCATGACTTCTCCTGCTCTATCCCGCCTAGGCCCCAGCAGCACCAAAACTCAGCCCCGAGCCGCAGCCCCTCAGCCCCTCGAGTTGCGGGTTATGCTTGCACTTGCGCTTATACCCAACCAAATCGGCAAGTCCTGGGCGCCCACCGCCTTGGTTCGTGAGGACGAGAACAGAGCAGCGGCGCATCAACGACCCTGGAGTAGGAAAGTTGACACCGCACGGAAACTGCCGTCGCGTCGACTAGGAGAGCCACGGCGGAAGGGACACATGCGCGCGCCGCGCGGAGGGTGAAAGGAGGTCGCAGCGTTCTCAGACGAGCACCGCCGGCTATTCTGCGGGATTATTCGTGGAGTGCGCTGGGTGAGGTCGTCGGTGTGTCGGTGGGGTGTGTTATGATGCGACTTGACTCGGAATAGATGAATGAAGGTCGCTCCTGCGCGACGCTCGTGGTACGTAGAGCCTGCACCGCTGCGCACTAGCGCTGAATCCGGGTAGGCGATACGTGGAGTGTCGAGTGCGGGTTGCGGGAGGGAATTCGCTTACGATTCGATGTTCCGTTGACGCAGATGTAGACGGAGATGGCTCGCTAGCGTACGATGGTGAGGTACCGTTGCACTCGGGTGGAAGCGAAGCCGGGTTCGCCAGTCGTCGCGTATAGTGGGCTAATGCGCCGGCGTGGACGAGGTAACTCGAGCCGACGAGATCTCCCATACGGATACCGATAGAGGCCGTACTCAGCCTGGGCATGCATGACAGCTTGCAGGGCACTTGACCGACGAAGGGAGCGGAAGGTCAGTCCGCAGACGGCGGCGATTGAAGCCTTGTGTACGAAGGTCGTGGGGCCGCGGGCGCATGGTTGTGGAGTAGGAGTGAGGGCAAGGCAAATAACGGGGGGTGGGATCTGTCCGCGCGTAAGCGCCCGCCGCGTTGGGTGCGCATTGCAGTCGAAGGTCTAGAAAGGGGGAAGATACGTACGGTGCTCGTGGAAAGGTGGGTATGGGTGTGGATCGCTAGCGAGCAGGTGGAGGTTGAGAGGTCGGGAGTTGAAAGGCGGGCGGGAGGAAGATGTATAGGGTGCGTACAAAACACCTAAGAGAGGTCGCGGTGGTGCGCCCGCGGTCGCGAAGCACGAGGAACAGGGAGGCGCGTATGGATGTGTGTATGTTTGCAGTGGCTCGGGCGTAGTTGGACGCATAAAGCATCCTCAATGCTCCCGGACCCAGCTTATGATGTGCGGGGACCGCAGAGCGGCGTGGGCTACCGATCACATGGCGGGAGATCAGGAGAACGCACCGCAGGCAGCTGGAGCCGGGGAAGAAGGACTTGCATTTGTCCATCCGTACAAGCCGGCGCTGCTAGTATTCGCGGTTAGAGAAGAACGACCGCAGAATGCGCCATACGCACCCGAGTCCGAATCCATAATCCTGCGGCGCGAGGGCCAATGCGGGAATTGCGGGCCATCCCGGGACGAGAACGCTGCATTCGCCAGAGCTAGAGCTGCGGTGAAAGAAAGAGAGAACCAGACGAGAACACGAATAAAAATAGTGTCACAACACACTGTCAGGCCTCAGGGCCGGATGAGCTTATCAACGAGCGGGGCAGATGGGGAGAGCACAAGAGCACAGAACGGCTTCAAAATCGAGCATCATGATGATGACGATGCTGATGCCGAGACCATCATGCTTCCGTTTGATCGCCGGTCTCATCTCGGCATGTTCAAGCCCTCGGCATATTCAAGTTCAAGTTGCAAACAGCCCCAAGTGTCGGCAACCTAGAGGAGAACTAATATGAGTAGAGAAGACCCTGGATTGGGTCCAGATTTTCGTGGCGGGAGTCCCCGGTTCGAGCTGGGGCTAGGTCTTGAGACGCCCCGCCAGCGCATATTTTTGTTATAATTCTCAGCCGACCCAACCCTGAATCCCGACCGATTGGCTTACACAAAATTCACCCTCGTCCTCGTCATCTTCCACCCAAGGTATGCATATGTTTTTCGTTCCCGGTGAGTTTCGTCACCGTAAGTACTCACTACCGAGTCGGTTGGAAGCTCGCCCCTCCCAAAGCCGCACTCGTAATTTGATACTTCACCTCGAGGGATACTTCGCTTCCAGACTAGTCAGCCGAAGTGCTTAATGCGTTGGAACCTAGGCTCCGCCGGTGCCTCGGTTGCAGCAGGATTTAAAATTCAAGTTGTAGGAGTCGGCAACCTACAAGAGGACTAACATCGGCAGGGAAGACTCAGTGGTGGATTGAATCACACCCGCAACATGTAAGCGGCCAGCACCAATGTTCTGGCGGGAGTTCCCTGTTCGAACCAGAGCTGAGTCTTTGAATCCTCCTGGACCACAGTTCTATATTTTTATTCCATAAAATGCTAATGTGCAGGTTCGACTCTACAAGGTTGAAAATGCAAGAAATACAACCTTCTGACACCGTTTTTGCCGACCCAAATCACCATCAAGAATTCGAATCCTGACTGATTGGTTTCTGGGATGTTCAAGGTAGCGTAAAAATCACTAACCGAGCGGAGGATTAGGACACAGAAAAGAACCCAGTGGTGAAACAAATCACAGCCACACCACCTAGGATGCTGAGCCCGCTGACCGGATGTGGGAGTTCCCCGTTCGGACCAGGGCTGGGTCTTGAGGCGCGTTCGATATATTCCACAGGTATATTTTTTGGGGTGCTCAATTCTAAAATCCTAACGGGTTCAGTTCGGATTTCAATTCAATATTTGTACGAACAAATAGAGATCCCTCGGCTCGTGACGACGTTGTTGTGTAATTTCCTGTCCTGAAGCCAAAGCCAAAGCCGTCCTCAAGGTAAACATTTGGCTTGGCTTGGCTTGAGGAAGCCAGGGCTTGGCTTCGTGGCTTTTTGGCTTCAAGCCAAGCCATGAACATCACTAATACACTCGCGGCCACCGCAGTCAGGGACGACCTTAGGAAGGAAGAGATCAACACAGTATCAGTGCCAGCGCAAGCTGACAAGAGAAAAAAAGACCTGGAGTGTCTTGGCCAATACCGTTGCAGCATGAATGACGGGTTCTTTCGGCGCTTTTGGGGTCAACGTTCAACGCAACGCGGTATTTTTTCGTGGGTCACCATTTACATGTAAACACGCGAAGCAACTAATCGCGAGCCCTGACCGAATCCTCGATTACGAAGGTTTAGGGACCACCACCACTTGCACTGGCCGGGGGGGCGAACGGCTGTAAGAGGCCCACGCCAGCCCCGGTAGATACGCCGCTGGGGTCAGGGATGTCGACGCCGCTCCCACTCGCACTGTCCGGGGGGCCGAAGAAGTCGACGGCCGGGGCTCTAGCTGCGACAGGGGTGGTGTTGGAGAGGTCGCGGAGCATCATAGGCGCTACGCAGTCAGTTAACACCGTTTTTGGCATGAAATGATTGTTGCGTAGCAGCGTACCAGCCAGTGTCTGCCAGACACAGACGAAGAAGACGAGGGAGATGCGACCTGGCATCGGTAGGTGCCATCGAAAATTTGGATGGTGAGGGTAGAAAAAAGTTTTTTTTTTCTTTTTTGCGGGAGTGGGAGAAGGCACGTCGAGTGTAGGACACCAGGTAGAGAAGCAAGGCAGGGGAATGGGGAATAGGGAGGGGATATGCACATTTTATATTGGCGGCGACTCGGACCCGGGTTTGAATTACATCCGCGCGATGCCAGAGCGCAGTTAACGGCGGTAAAAGAAAAGCAGAGCGTGCCACACATGCCAGGGGTAGAGGCCGTTCCTACAATCGATCATTGTGGCGTTGGCGCAAGGTACTAGTACTAAACCGTTCAACAAATCAGTCAAAAATTAGATGGTGCGAAGGGTGACCGTTTAAAAACCCACGTACGTCTAGTGTTTCACCGAAGGATTGAACTTTAGAGCTGGGCCGGTTGTATTGTCCGGGTAGGCGAATGGTGGTGGCGGCGGCGGCGCCCTGTACTTTGTCCGGATACTGATATGTAGATTCGGAGATGCTTTACCTCAGACCGGATCTCGATTTAATTTGAGCTGCTGTGGAGACGAGGTACGCGAGGCCATAGAGGTGAGGTTTCTCTGCACTGTGCCGCGATTTGCAAGGCGCCGGCTGTGTGGTTGGTGGAATGTGCTGTCATCTCCCGGATTTCCTCCACGGGGATGAACTAGGTGCGATCGAAAATTCGGATGGTGAGGGTAGAAAAAAGTTTTTTCTTTTTTGCGGGAGTGGGAGAAGGCACGTCGAGTGTTCAACAAGCGAGTTCCGAGCTTTTCGTTGAAGCGTCTGTCTACGAGAGACTACGTCGAGTGTAGGCCTGACCATAACGGTAACTGCGACGGCATTATTAGGTTCGGTTTGTGGCTCGGAAAAAGACTCTTACTTGGCTATGCGGCCTAGTTGGGTCAACCCCGAGAGATCAACGAAGAAATTGACCTTGCGAGGATTAAGTGACCTTCGACTACGAAGATGGCGGAACACATACGGCTCCCAAACCGTAGTTCACCGGGGTGATCACCAGACCGTCTATTGTGTAGATGCTAACTGTCATCGATGCAGGATCATTCAGCCGCACACTTCTCAAGCAAGTTGTTACAGTTGGGGCTAAATTATCCCAAAGTCAGATTGGACCCCGGTTCAAGCTCCTGTGTTGGGAGGAAACTTCCATGATCACGATTGCGGCGAAACCAAAAGCCACATAGCAAACTAGATGCGAAAGCGCGACTTCAATTACCCTACCCAAGCTTGCTGCGAATGACGACCTCAAGTCGCAGTGATACTCCAAATGTATTGAATGCTTCAAACAGTCTGTTGGAAAATGCAGTCACACAGAGGTTCGGCCCAGAGCAGGATATATAAGCACGAGGTAGGGGGGGTACAAGTGCGATGGGGGAGCTAGTCTAGACGGTGATACGAGTCCAAAGGAATATATATAGGGCGATCGGGAGGCACAGTAAAGTAGACGGAGAGGGGTAACGCCAGGACGACGCGTGACAGGCCCGCATTTCAACAGAGTCAACCCATCGTCTTTCTCTGGGTCAGGTCGATCACAAACTGATTTTAAAAGCATACCAGAGAGGCATCTCAGTGATGTAAAACGATCTTGGTTAAATTCTTTATCTTCATGAGCGTTCCTTCCGAACTCCCGGCTCCTGACGGAGCTGATATATAGCTAGGCAAGGAGCACTCCATGACGCAGAGAATAATGGAAAGAGTTGACCAAGATAGTGAACATTTCAGTTTAGAATCTACATCGTCTATACTCCATACTTGGTATCTTGGTATCTTGATTGAACAGTTACATAGGTCAACGTAGGTAGGGATGTCGGGGTAGCGTGTGCAAGAATAGGCGATAAACAGATGAGCAGATAGGAATGCATTACAAGCGTCGATCGTACAAAACCATATGAAACCACGTCGAGGAGAGATGTCTAAAGAGACAAGCCTTTTGGTCGGAGTAGTAGATGTGGTACGGGCGCGTCACCGCACGATGTGCTTTGGCTGCTCGCTCACGCCGTCGTCGGTCTTCTCGGAGCGGGCGTCCGTGTCTTCGTTTGAGGAACCGGCCCCGCGTACCTCCAGCGACACTTCGGTATCCTCGTCTTCCTGGACGCGGCCAGTGAGCTTCCGTCTGGTGCAGGGGTTAGTCGGGATCTCCGGTCACTTTAAAAAGATGAAAACGCACAGCCACAGCGGGATTAGGCCGCCTGGAGGAACGATGAATTTTTCCGACATTTTAATACTGGGAGGAACTATGCGGCCGCCACTGAGCCGGGTAATGATCCACGGTATTCCGTTCAAAACGAGGTACGAGAGGATACCGGCGATAACCCCGTACGCTATACTGTAGTCAAAGATGATCAGTATTAGCCGGCGAGAAGGTGCGGGCTGGCGCACTTGTACGAAAGTGGGATGATAATGATGGTGAGGAAGGCGGGAACGGCATCCCCGATATAAACCCAGTTAACCGACACGACGCTGGGGCCGAGTTAGAAAGATTATTGAGGGGGGAAAAGACAACATACTTGCGCATTATGAGAGAACCAACGATAACGAGGGCCCCTCCTGTTGCCCATGGGGGATGGAAGCGAAGATGGGGGCAAAAAAAACCGAGACCAAGAAGCAGAGGCCGGTAACCATTGCTGTGATCCCGGTCTTTCCACCCTCTATGATTGGTGGGCTCGCTGGGTGTTAAACAAGACAAAATTCGTACCGATGATTCCCGTGGTACTCTCGATAAAGGCGGTGACCGGACTTGTGCCCATTAGCGCCCCCATACTAATGCAGAACGCATCAACACAGTATGCGATGGTGGAATTTTCGAAATCTAATGTGAGGGGATCCCGCAACCCCGCAAATTTCGCCATAGAGTAAAGCGTACTAGTGGTATCTATAGAAACGTCAGAGTGAAGATTATCACGGCCGGAGAATGGAACCGACCGAGGATATCAACATAGAGGAAGGTGATGAGGGCGTACCACACCCTTCCTTTCCTGAGTAAATTATGGTAAATAAAGAGCATTCGCTCGCGAAACGCCGAGTTACCCGTAATGGTACTAAGGTTCGAAGTGCTTAGAAAGGAAGGGACGAGAACAAGGCCGAGTCAACTTACATCGATCACATTTCCAACTTTTTGGAGCCGATGGAACGTAACCACTTGCTTGAAGTAGTCGAAAAGAGCATCCCCCGTGTCGGTGTGAGGAAAGTAGGTGACGGCTGTGGGCCGCGGCCAGGAAACGACGGAGATAAGGAAGATACCGATTAGAATGGCGCCTCGAACGCGGTAAAGCATCAGGAGGACGGTCAAAATTCTAAAATGTCTCAGTACGATACCTAGCTGCGAAAGTATGTCAACACGCACCATCCAAGGAAGACCCCCAGCCACATGGTAGGGCTTCGTAGCACGCCGTGGGTACAGAACCCTGGAAAGCCGTCGAGCATATCTTGGGGGAGACAGCCGCCGAGGCCGACGAAGTTTACAGGATCACCACCAATGACACCAAGGCCCCCGGAGGCTGGTTTATAATAAGTCAAAAGGAAGAGGGCACCGGATAGATCGAGACTAACACAGGCCGATGAATCTGCAAGTGCATTTGTATCAGAACGGCACCCCTGGAGATGACGGGCACTCACGCAATGAAAAGACCAATTCCAGCGCCGACCGCGAGAACCAAGGACTGGGGCATAATGCGAACCAACCATTGTCGGAGACCCAATATCGAGAGGATGAAGAAAATCCAGCTGCTCGATTGTAAGCACAAACGCGTGGATAAAGATAGCCACGAACCCTTCGAGAAACACGGCACTCAGGGCTTCACGATATGAGATGATGCCGGAACCGTGGAAGCCCACGATTGAATATGCGAACTTTTATCACCAAAATATTGTTGAGAAGAGGTGACTGATGATCACAAGCGGACCTACATAGGCGTTGAGGCCGAGCCCAGGAGCCATGCCGACGGGAAGGTTGGCCAAAAGACCTGTAACGCCTGAGAAGAGAGTGGGGAAGACTGTTGCTGGTTCTCACCCATAAGGAATGAGGCGAGGGCACTGATTCCCGCAGTTGTGGTTATGAGGTCCAACCGAACCTATACTGGTTGAGGAAGGCCAAGAAAAATAAACATCTGCGAAAAGTCCCCTTACATCGTTTACACAGGCGTCATAGTCCGCATTGGTACCAGTAGGGCAAGTGTCGTTCGTCGAACATACGCAGGTACCGCCCGAGTCCGAGATGATTTGGGCATTGACCGAGATAATATATGCCATAGCCTTGGAATGACTTTTGAGGGATTGATTGGACGAGTCATATAGTACCTCGTCACTTCGTTAGATGCGGATTTTCGTCAGTTGATGGAGGATCGTCGTCAGTTGATGAAGGATCTTCGTCAGTTGATGGCGAAAGTTCGTGAGATTAAAAAAAGCGAATGAGAAACTTGTCAGATGTATTTCCTGTGCTCCAAATTTGAGGCAAGTTCGTCAGGTAGACATGAAAGTTCGTCAGATATCCCAAATCGGCCAATCCTTCCGGAATCAACTGATGCGCGCATCGATTCTGTCCTCCCCACCACCATCTCGTCTCGCCCCCCACGCAATACACAGCTTCGTCGTCCGCCCCGTCGTCCAGCGCCGTCTACCACCACCATCTCGTCTCGCCCCCCACGCAATACACAGGTTCGTCGTCCACCCCGTCGTCCAGCGCCGTAATGACACGGTTTTATTTGCAGGTGCAATCAAGGTGCAATGGATGGGTCCCAGTTTAACCCGTACTTTTGAGGATGGCGGACGAAATACACCACTGGCCTGCAGCCCGACGCCACTAGCTCATTCGGCCTCAATGCCCCGTGGAAATCCATCGTTCACATTGTCCCGTAGCCTTAGGTTGGCGTTGCGCGCGGGCCGCGGCAGACTTACGCTATGCCGTTGCAGTTGATTATGGCCTGTCCTCCGCACCATTAATAGATCCCACATTTTCGCACCCACAGCCGCTCCTTTGCCTCCTAGTGCGTAAAATATTGTTCAATACCCTCGACTTTGGTTGAAATCTCGATGTTACACAAAGTCGAGTTATGTGATGCAGCGTCGACCTCTTGTTGGCTTCCGGAATCTAGGCCGGGCCTGAACGAAGGAGCACAGTGGGATGACAGCTCATTGCAATCCCAATGGGATGATGATCTCATTTCCAAGTACGACAGGTATTTTCAGCAATTTTGACCCGCTAACAAATACCTGCCACCTGGATAGCCACCCGACAGCGGCTCGACCTCCTCCCACTAGTTTCAGCGCAGGAGGCTTATTTAACGACAGCTATGGGCAAATTTATGATTTGGTGTGGTTTATTTCAGGCCGAGTAACGTGGAAATGCAGCCTCGAACTTCTCAGGTCAAGAATTAGGTACATTTCGGCAGCTTCGCCAACGCCTGTTGAACAGCCGGGAAATTTATACCTCATACATCATGTGCATTCCTACTGACGCGCCTCGCAGCTCGCGCGCAGCCCGCGTCCTTAAATCGAACAACGCCGAGATCGCCGGCAACGTTCCCACGGTTCACTATTCACTTCCGCCACCGTTCTGCTCGCTCCGCACCGGCGGCTCGCGCATTTTTCAGCTCCTAACGCCGCCACACACTACCCCATCCCTTCGCATCTATTTATTTCATCGCATTTCCCTCTCACTTAGAGTTCCTGCATTTCCTTCCCTCCTGTCTTGCTGCTTGACTCAGTTATAGTTTACATTATTTGTGCGGCCGATTAGTACGTCACTACGCAATGGAGTGCTTGAATGGCCTATCCCATCCCAATATACATATGTGCAATTCGACGCGGCTCAGACATTCCCCGAGATGCCTACGTCCAAGTTCAGATCCCACGGCCACTCGACTCAAAATTGACGCGTAAATTGCGGCGTTCCAACCATCAACAAATTATTTCAGTACCTCTACCTCGTTAGCGTTCAGCTGGGCCCGCGGCCCGGATTTTTGAAGGTCTTCTGGTTTCAAGTTGGACGGTGTTTAACTTTGAGATGACGAGTCTAAATTTATCCTAGCTCAGGGGATACTTCTCTCGGCGTAAGAAGAGCAGATATGTACTACCCAGACTTGGTACGAAGGCAGTGTCCTAGATGAAGGTTATCAAGTACAATCCGGACTCTGCGTCTTAGGCATCGCTTGGACCTCACATTTCCTAAAGTGTTTCGACTACTATATCGCGCTGGGAAGCTGGCCACACTAGGAAGCTGGCCATATGTGAAATACAAGGGCCCAGACTTGATAACACTTTTCCCTTGTGCTTCTGTGGTGGAATGTGACCCATTACGCACCTTGAGACCGATTTTCAACCAAAAGTGATGAGTTGATGAAAAGCTGCGCCCGGGTTGATCCCCGTCGGAGGGTGAGAAAATCAGTTTGGTTAACTCCGCGGGACTATTTCGTCTCTTTCTCGTCCAATTCTTCACCAATTCGTGAGGTTAAGCACTCTAAATTCTCTCCCAATGTCGGGCTCTGACGTAGATGGGCGATACACACCTTAAATGGGCGGAGACACCTACCAGTCTGCTAATATGATTGCTTCTCAGACTTACCGATCTTCATCTTCAACTCAAGATACCGACGCGCTCGTCCAGAAGACACTCTTCGAGTTTTGTCAGGGCATCAGATCAGGCCAAAATTCAATATAGCAGACAACACACTCTGCCAACCTATCATTGTCATGCTGCGTGGGGGACAAGGTATAAAAGAACACTTTTCACCCAGGAAAAAAGATCAAACACCGGGTTCTCCGCAGACCCCTTCAGAGGTGAATTCTTGTCATCAGGTATGTTCATCAACTTCCAATGAACCTCACCACAGCTTATTTTGGCCAGCCATGCCTTATCACTGGTGCCCCAGCGTCGTTTAGATCTGGGGAGGCCTTCAAGGCTTCAATTGGGTCATAAACTATGTTGTTAACACAGGTTTACACCCTTCAGTGCACAATAAATGTGACCAAAATACATCATATGAACTCCTTATGCATCATAGTCAACGTTGCGGGCGCGTAGTGGCCCGCAACAATGGCGCATTCACGGTGGCCAGCTTCCCCATCATTTCCCCTTTTTGGGAATTCCGAACAATTATATTCATATTGTGCTCAAATCAGGGTGGAAAATTCTAAGAATATGCACAATATCTTCCCAAGATGCACGCCTATCGCATGGGTCGAGACGGAACCCGGAAAAAGGCTGTATTAAGGCGAGAACAGGTCGAAAACCCTTAGGTGGCCAGGTTCCCGGCGCGATATAGTACATACTCTTCGTTCTTTATTTCATACCTGAGGTGGCTTGAGAGCGACCAATCCCTCCTTCAAGACCGTAGATTCCTGTCGGCGTCGCTAAGCTCGGGGTCCCCACGCAGTCTCTTCAACATTAAAGCCAGTTCAGGCCATTTTTGCGGTGAATTCCGTGCTTCCAGGAAGAATTTCGGGGTTCAACCAGATGAAAACCCAGACTGGACTGAAGTTGAACACCTCGTGGGTGATTGCGAGGCGCTTCCGACCCATATGGATTCTGTTATTTGTCAACTATACATGCATAAAATGTTCCGGAACAAGGCACAGGGAAAATACAGGCTAATTGAGGTCTTCTGGGCAAAGAATAGCAATTATATACCCTCTAGTTCACAGTTTATAATGTTCCCGCAACATTCGGCATTTCCCGGGGTCTTTCCCACGACGCTCGAAACCCATACGCTGCGAAAACCCGTAGTTTTGGGTGTTCACTGAGGGGAAAGGGCTAAAACTGCTTTGAATATAGTAGTTCTTGATCCTGGACAGACATGTAAAGGCCGAGTTGACCCACACGTGTTTGGTGTTCAATTTTGACTCCTACCCAACCATCCGACGAACTTTTTCATCGGTCGTACCCAATTCGGTAGCCAACGAGCTTATTTTGACAGCTGACGAACTTGCACCCCAACTGACGAAAATCCGCATCTAACGAAGTGACGAAGTACGCGGGTACTCTGATTGGGAGTGATTGGACCGTATCGCGCGCTAAACTCACCGCCTGTCGAGCGCATAGATATAATTCACCGACACAACGCTTAGAAAGATATATAACCCACCCATGTTGTCAGCCCCGCGCGAATTTCTGTGGTGAATCTTTTGCGGGGTCAGCCAATGTCTCGCCCAACTGGAGCGGCAATTTACCTGGAGCCAATGCGTTCCTTGGGATGACTTTTGGGCGCGGGAAGTCAGAGGGCGGAGAGGGAACACAAGTATGGTCACCTTGATCCTTCGAGCCTAAACCATCTCCCTGCGAACGAGTCGGCGACATGGGCATTGAGGAGGTCGATGGCGTGGACCATGGCGGCAGGACGAACGAAATTGCCTTGAGGCACGAACAAAGACGAGGACACCTTGACAAGTTGACATGACATTCTTCTGCGTTCCATCATCCCGAATATACGCACCATCCAAGTTCTTGCCTGCCTTGCCCGGATGGACAGTGCCGTTGGGGAATAAGGAGGGGATATGCACATTTTATATTGGCGGCGACTCGGACCCGGGTTTGAATTACATTCGCGCGATGCCAGAGCGCAGTTAACCGCGGTAAAGGAAAAGCAAAGCGTGCCACACATGCCAGGGGTAGAGGCCGTTCCTACAATCGATCATTATGGCGTTGGCGCAAGGTACTAGTACCAAACCGTTCAACAAGTCAGTCAAAAATTAGATGGTTCAAAGGGTGACCGTTTGAAAACCCACGTACGTCTAGTGTTTCACCGAAGGATTGAACTTTAGAGCTGGGCCGGTTGTACTGTCCGGGTAGGCGAATGGTGGTGGCGGCGGCGGCGCCCTGCACTATACTTTGTCTGGATACCGATATGTAGATTCGGAGATGCTTTACCTCAGACCGGATCTCGATTTAATTTGAGCTGCTGTGGAGACGAGGTACGCGAGGCCGTAGAGGTGAGGTTTCTCTGCACTGTGCCGCGATTTGCAAGGCGCCGGCTGTGTGGTTGGTGGAATGTCCTGTCATCTCCCGGATTTCCTCGACGGGGATAAACCCTGATAGTCAATGTTGGAAGGAAAGCACTAGTGATACGGGCACCGACCGAAATATTCCTCAGCGCCGGCGACGACTGACGCCGGTGTTACGATTGGCTTTCCTGCCTGCGATGGGATGACGTGTACTGACTGAAGTGAGGGGGTTTAATGCATCCACAAGCGCCAACGACCCAGTTGTTGCATTCTTAATCACTGTTCCGGCATGAGGCCTTGATTACGGGTCCAACGAGTAAGTACAGAAGTAGTGGAAGTGGAAGTGAGTTAGTGGAAGTGGAAGTGAGCTAGTAGAAGTGGAAGTGAGCTAGTAGAAGTGGAAGTGCGCACAGTGGAAGTGGAAGTGGCAGCACGGCGGGCGTGATGTGACGCCGCCGAATTTGGAAATCAATGAATTACGTGGTCTTTTTTTCTCTCGTAATGCCACTCGGGGTCGAAGTGCGAGCACGGGTACGGAAGAGCCTGAGGGAGATCGTGGTGGTGCGGCTGCGGCTGCGGTCGCGCAGGACGAAGAACGCGATATAGGTAGGCTTGCAAGGGGGCCCAAAGATAAGAAAAAACGATATCACCTACATTTTTATTTTTTCAGGACTTTCAGGCCTACCCCTCCCCCCCTACGTAACGATGATGCCATCAGATTCCCTTTTTGAGAAGGATATCCGAGGTGGGGAATATTGATCTGCGACATTTTTTGGCAGTAGAGAGTGGCACAGCAGTGATTTGAAAGCAAAATAGTAGCAGTGCATCTGATCAGAAGCTCTCATTGAACCATCAACGCCCTCGAACTTGACATTTACACGGTTGCTGGGTTCAAAACGGACCGCGGTGACCCAACCTTGCTAATGGAATGAGTGAGAGGCCTGCAATGGGGTGGTTATAGTGGCAAATCGTGTTTGAGGTCCTGCTTGGGATCCTCAACTCTCCAGCGGACCTTCCTGGGGCAAAATAAAATTGCATACAGTTTTTTTTTCCAGCGGACCCTCGACCCCTCCTCTACCCCATATGGTAATTGTTTATCTTTGGGCCCCCTTGTAGGCTTGGGCAATAGGAAGGCGACGGTGAGCCGCGAGTCGCGCTCTTGCTCCTGCTACCGATGCTCCGCAATAATCCAGTTATTTGCGGCAGACAAGATGTCCGCTAAACGATCGGACAAGGTGGGATCGGAGGTGGGTGCAGCAGCACCGCAGACCGACGTGCGAGTGCGTATGGCGGCGGCGGCGGGCTACGCGAACAAGATACGATTGTTTGAACGCGATATAGAGGGAGACCGGAATGCGGCGAGGAGAACGACGGCAGAACGCGCCATATGTGCGCACCTGAGTCGCCACCAACACCAGATCGACAACCCGAATTGCAGTTTCTTGCGGCCTGCAGCGCCCGGCGGATAGTCACGGGCCGTTCCGAGAGAACGCTGCGTGGCGGAAGGGGTAGGCTCATTCGATGGAGCTGAAGCGCTGAAGCAGTGGAGAAAGCTGGAGAAAGGCAAAGAATCAGACGAGAACACGGTCAATAACCAGATACATAGTGCGACTCGGGACTCGGGAAGGGGCTCTGGAGGGATACGCCGCCAGATGAGCATCGATGAGCAGTGCCGGTGAGACGGCGACGGCGACACGACAAGAGCACAAAAGGGGTTCGCCGTCCGGCGCCGGATGAGCGCATCGACGAGCAATGCAGACGGGAGCACGAGATCACAAGAAGCGGCGAGCGTGTCCCTCATCAAGCTGCTCGCGGTCGAACTTGGGTCTTCAGCTGGTCGTCGCATTCACCCAAGCATCGAAGCAAAGGACGCGAAATCGACATGGTGTTGTGGGAAATGACGCATGATGCCGATCTCATCATCGCTGCCACCTGATTGATTGATCATCGGCCCCATTTCGGCATGTTCAAGTTAATGTTGAACAGACGCAAGACTCGCCAACCTCTGGAATAGAGCAGAGCAGACCCACATCATGCATCATCCCTGGCTCTCAGTCTCTCTACATCGTTAACGATAGATTGAGCTCGAGCGTCGTTATAGGACAAAGTGAAGTGTTGGAGATAATCATGAACTGGATGCTAAAACATGTTGAGACCCTCAACGTAAAATGAGCCTTGGTTATACCTGATCGGCCGGTGCGATACGGCCCAGTTCTGAGCACCAGCGTAAGAAAAGCTTGGCCCACCTTTTTTATGACCCAGCGCTGGTTCGAACAAGACAGTGATTTGAAACAATTTAGGTGGTGCAGGCGTGATTCAGTTCACCACTGGGTCTTGTCTGTGCATCATAAGTCTCCGTTGGGTTAGCGGCTTTTATGCTACATCACGAACATCCCAGACAAACCAGTGCTAAGAATTTTTCAAAAGAACTGATCTAGATTGTGTGAACCTTGAACCTTACCCATAGAGTCGCACCTGCATCATATTTTTGCGGGAGAACAAGTGAATCTGCCGCAAGGATATAAATTAGCCAGGACGTTGTCGGAGAAAAACCAGTCGGCTTTAAACGGCTTTGAACCGGTTCGAAGCTGTTGCATGGCCAAATGGCTTCAGCTGGCTTCGAACGCACAGGTCAGAATCACTGACCCGCTTCCAAGCCACCGCGAATGTTCCAAGGCGTGCCATGGTCTCCGGGCCATGCAACTGGTTCAGTGGGTTCCAAACCGGCCGCTAGGACCCAGAGCATTTGTACGGTTCATTTTCCATAATTCACTCCATCCGGACCACAAAAGGGACATATGAAAGGTGAAAGAAATATGTATAACATGTATATAGTACAACAAAGTACATCAATGCATCCTAAAGAGCTGAGCAACAGAATCACGCACATGCAGTTCAACGGCGCACCGGGAAGTTGAATATAGTAAATGTGGACTAGGAGGCCAAGATTAGTAGGAGAGTGAGTGCGTAACCAGGCAAACACACCTCAGAGTATGTAGACAGCAGGACGGCTCTGAGAAGTTGTGAGCGAGTGAACGAGCGCAGATGGGATTTGACGTACACATATCTTTGCGAGCCTGATGGAAGATTCACACCGAATCGGTGTGCGGGCAAGATTTTATTCCACCTGCAGCTTCCAAACTTCAACAACGCTCGCAGGATTCCCCAGTTCAAATCCAGTGTATGGTACTTATGGCACTGACCAGTGACGCGCACCGCCGCAATACCACAGCACTGGGGCAGCTTGATCCCAGATTCCCGGCGCGTAACCCCTCACATGAATCCGCAAAAAAAACATAAGATCCCCCAAGTGCCTAGGCCTGACAGCAATCAATCACGTAGACCGGTAACCGATCTCTCGTATGAAGTGGGAAAACGTTCATAGAGAGACCGGTCGATCTGAGTTTGAAATCCTAGGGCGCGCGATCAGTGGCTGTGAATCACGCTTTTATCACGAGTTGCTCACGTTCCACTTTCCCACACTACTTTTTCAAAGGGTTTTCTCTCGCCGACGTCATCTCCCGTCGTCATCGTTTCCCGGCCCGTCCACCGTTCTGCGCTGAGCAAAAAAAAACACGTGAGAAAAGCATGACAAAAGCATGACTGCTCGCGCGCCCTATCAATTCAAACTCAGATCGACCGGTCTGTCTATCGACAAACTTGTTTTCATAGACAAATCGGTTCCCGGTCTATCAATCACGACCAAGGGTCTCTGGAGCTCAAGTCTGTGCAAAATGTTTTGTATTGGGTCGATCAATAACAACGCTCGCCGACCTCCTCGGATGTTTGTAATGCCCGAGCCACAGCCGAAGGCTGCTTCATGCCACGATGTCATAAAGGCGCTGACTAGCTGACAGGTGGAATTCAGAGGACTGATAAAAACGCCACGAGCCCAATGCAAGCAGCATACTCATCCACCACCCATGATTGGTGAAACTAATGCTGACCAGTTCTCTGCAGAATCCGGCCCCGGCCACCATGACACTTCGTTTGTCTCTCCGCCTTACTTGATTCAGTGTACCCTGATGTTCGATCAGGCATACGGGGTCTTTTTTCTCATTCTCGCGAGATTTCACCATCCATGGTGGGAACTTCGTCAACAATAATAGTACAACGATAACTACTACTTCACCATCATATTCTGGTACGATGGATTTCTCTCTCCACCGGGACAACCGATTCACAGGTATTTAATTGGTAGATCTGCGAATAATACCACTCGGAGATTTCGATTTGCGCCATGAAATTAGGTTGGATCATCTGCGGAGAGTGGTCAGTCATCATCGGTCACGAGGATGTGTTCGACGGATGTACTCCGCCCGGCTGGGCTCGCATCCAAAGACTGTCACTGTGTATCAGGGTCCTGGTGCGGAGCAGGTAGGATACTGTCTGCAATATTCTTTCACATCACTGCAATGTCGCATCCTAGGAATGGCGCGTAGCTATCAAGAAACGGGAGGCAATTTGGTAAGTGTTTAAATTGGAAAAGCAATCGGTTCTTGCTCATATTATATACCACCTCCAGGCACCCGAATATCCTCCAATGGTGCGGAGTAGCTCGTGCTCCTGGTATATATGCCACTGTTTTCCACGACGGTTCGTAATCCGTTCAGGAATTCATGTCCTCTCGGTAGCCCCCCCATTCAGCATTGTCCCAGATTTGATCCCCTTTCAACGTTATCTGGACATCTATGATCCCTCACCGCTTACGGCGGTGTACATGTATGCCTATTTTGTACGTTCACCGTCCCACCTTCCGTCGAGGTGCCCTGATCTGCGTGCAGGACACAGAGTTCCAGGTAGGTGTTTTCCAAACAGGCAAACCGGTACACCCCTAATAATGTGCAGGACGTTGAACACTATTGGTTATCCGCTCTCAACAAAAGACTGGTACGCTGACTTGGACATCCACCGCCATGTTAAAACCTGATCAGCAAATGTAGTATCCGACGGATTGTACCATCTGGATACGATGCTCAACTGGCCGCCTCTGTGTTGATCCCGGAGGGCAAATCGCAGATTTTCCGGCGAATTGCATTATGGGCGCCGGTCTGCCTCCTAGGGCTCCCATCTCGGAGATCCCAACAGACAGAGAAGCCATAATTATCTCAGCTTTCACACTGGAGGACTATCATGTGAGCTGTCAGTGGTATTGCTCACAGTCTTATGAGGAGACCATACGGGACACGGTGGCGTCCGTCACTTTGGGAGCACTCAATTTCTGCCCCTACGGAACCAGTTACGGGGACTCTATCGAAGTTGCATGGATTCCAGATGATTATCCAACCGACCACGGTCTCGGATGGCAGTCAGGCACAAAAATAAAAATTATGCAGAATGGATGGAGTCGGTGCGTCATTTCCGTCAATGGTGCACGCCTGTATTTTGATCAAACAGTGTCCATTCTTCCGAACTGGATGGAGTGATTGTACACCACGTCTATCCCAATGCCCCTTGCACATCGTGGCCCGCACAAGCAAATTCCATACTCAGTCGGCTTCGGATGACATCAGATTTCCGCGATTATGGTTCAACCCCATTTCTTCCGTTGGACTTGCCTGCGCTAACATGCATCAAAGTCCTCATAGACTGGATCACCTATCTGGTGAAATTTTCCAGCCCACTGAAGGACCTGCCCGCGGGTTATCTATTTATTTGCCCTCTGACCCACCTCCAATCCGGCACTCCCATGGGATTCCGCTTCCCGGAATGCGTGGCATATTGGTCTCTTGATCCATGGGGTTTGCAAAGACTTTCTGTCGAGAGTGCCCAGTCTCTTGGATTTCCTTCCCCAGTACTGAGTATGCACCTCTCCGGGCATCGCTGGGACAATGCCGTTTACGCTGGACTTCGGCAATTCCATCGCGGGAGAGGATTTGATCCAGAGAGCCAAGAAGTTGCCCGCCATCTGGGCATTCCGCTTTATCAATTGCGAGATAAGTTAAGCGAATGCATGTCCCAGTTGTGTCCCAGGTTCAGTGCTAGCGAGCAATAAATGAGACTAATTCCGATGTGCACCACCCCAGGAGTTGAAAATGACATAGATATACCGCGCGGAAGGTTAGTCGAGCCCCAAGATGAATCAACATATAACGAACAGACGCGAATGATGTGGTTGCGATAATGCAGCCCGAGATCTTGTGGCTTCGCATGCCGCACTGCCGCCTCTGCCTCGCTACCGACGGTTGGGCTTCCGCCAGGCAAAAGACGCGTCGGGCTCTTCCTTCGAGTCACCAGCTAGCCCAAAAATCGAAGCCAAGCGTAACATGGTGGTTGGTGCCAATGAACGATGCCGATCCCATCATCGATTAGTGTTCCTAACTGATTGATTGGTTTGATGGATTGCCGGCCTCTCATCTCGGCATGTTCAAGTTGCAAATAGTTCCAAGAGTCGGCAACCTAGAAGCGGACTCACATGAGCAGAGAAGACTCACACTAGGGGCAGAGACCCACGCACATGAAATCATGTGTGATAAACACACGTCCATCGCAGATGGACTGGAGATATTGAAGGGTAATGTGACAATTTAACAATGGAATTGCAGCCAGCCGTAGGTGTTCCTTGTTCAACCCAAAGCAGCGCCCGTGACTTCCAATTTAAAAGGAATTGTGCTGGAATAGAATACAAGACAGTGTCAGAATGACAGATTCCACACGGTAGTACCGCAAGTCAGCCAAACAAACTAGTGCAAAAAAAAACACAAAACAATTTCCTCGGGGGTCTTCTGAATTTTCTCATTCCTGAACTTCTGTCGCCTACATAATCCTCTCCAAAATATCCTAGTTACCACACGTGGGTTCGCAAACACCACTGTTAGGATCCGCCGTGAACGTGTACCCGCCTGGGAACTGCCCCGACCCGCCCTGCATTTGAATTGAAGTCTGAGCCCATGTCGTGGCCATGATACATAAAGGCACATACCATTGGACACTCGGCAGCCACAATCGAAAGAATGTCCTCGCAGTTCGCAACGTTGGGGGCAGTGGCTGATGTGAAAGTGTTGACAGCCGTTAAATCGCCTTCCGGTTTCCAGTCATGTCAGTTTCTACTGGAGGAAATGGGAAAGAACGTACATTTGAGATCGTTAACATGCGTGGCGAAGCACGCCGAAATCGAGTTTCCAATTGCGACCTGTGCCCAACGATAAGCACAGCGACAGCATAACGGATACTACTGCTCACAGCACGCTGGTCGAAGGCGCCGCAGAACGTCTTGGTGAACGCGCTGCAATCTCCGGTGACTCCCGTGGGGATGCATGTAATGTTCTGCCCGAACGTCGGCACAATCAGAAGCACGAGCGTAGCAACGCGGAGCTGAAGGTTGTTTAACTGTAGTCAGAGATGTTGTAAGTTGAAAGGCCGCTTACGAGCGAAGTGGAGAGCATTTGTGTCAAATGGCGTTGGTTCCAGAGGGAAGACTGCTTGAGCAGTGCAACCTTAGGTGGTTGTCTTTTATATCCCTGAGCATCTAGAGTGACTGCATGTATGTTCACATACGAGCTTCAAATTAATCCTGCCAGGCAGATCCGTCATGGTCGGTGTCAAGGCATAGTATTCTCTTCTACATGGATGCCATTCTATTTGAGAATTTGGCAACTGGGCGCTAACGGATTTTCCACCGTGACCCAGAGAGGATGGGCCATGACGTTGGACTGCGACCTGCGAAGGCCAAAAAGCGTGAGTTGATGTGAGTGCTACAATTTGTCCAACACCCATTCCAAGTGGTCAAATGATAATATGGATTCTGGAGTGCATGTTTCTACCGTCAACATACGCTTAGCGCTTCAAGATCCGGCGTGAATGGAAGGGAAGGGGGATAAACGCCGGGTGCGCCTAAAAGAAAGGCCGACAATGTCGGGACTTCAAGTCCTGGCCGATGTTTGTCGGGGTATGACATAAATACTACGTCGAACCTGGAGGCACCACCTGACCGTTGACACAAGGAGAAAAGCGCCGGTGCACCTGAAAGAACCACGAAAAACAGGTTAGCTGTCGAGTTTTTGCCGCCGGTATGCTGGCTCGTCGAGACTTGCACCTATATGACTTGAAGATTTGATCGAATCCGTCGAGAACGGATGGGGGAGAGCGCCGGGCGCGCCTAAAAGAAGGGCCAAAAAATACAGTTGTCGAAATTTGCCGCTGGTATGCCGTCCTGAGGCGATGGACAGCACTCCGCCGGAGTATACACTTTGCCGGGCGGGGCATACCCCCTGTCATGGTCACCATGCCGGGCGCATACTTCACTCCGCCCATCATGTCGGGCGAGGCCCACCCCGTTCCGCAAATCATGCCGGGCGGGGCACACCCCAAGTCAGAGTAGAAATAGAAATTTGCCCAGTGCAGTGGTGAGAGGTAAGTAATGAATAAAAAAGGTCGAAGGCCAGACTCGTACTGCCATCACACCCAGGATAGAATTATTTTAGGCCAGATTACAGCCATTTGCGGAACTTAAGGTGCGGGCCTTTTTTTTTTTTTTTTTTTTTTTTTTTTTTTTCACGCTTTTCAACGAGAATGGTTCTTTTGAGCTCAATTCTTGTCCGTTTGCCTTAAGAATATGCTCATTGTGTCCGCAATGAAAATGCGGAGGGCACTACGATCTGTAAAGTGCACGTGCAGTCACTCGGATATCACGGGAGTTCGGGCTCCTTGGTCCGCGGCGCCAACGCATTCAAACTAGGATGGCAGCACTTTTCAATTCTGATCGAAGTTATTCAAACCAGGAGGTTTGATCGGCATTGACTTCCCGATTCTTCTAGGTCATCCCAAAACAAATTTTTGGCATGTTACTCATTACGCCCGGTGCCGCGTACTTCCCCTTCGGCCTCTCAACAAAAGTGTCCACACTGCGTGGAATTAATGCCTCGTCGCAGTTGAATCGAGTTCGACTCCCCTCACCCGAGCCTCGGCCAGTATGTCGAACCCTTGCACGTGTGATACGAAATCGCCCACAAAACCGAGTTCTCGACCGACGAACTGAACCAAAAATATGTACTATGCACCCCGACTAAATGCCGCCAATGATACTCGATTTGCTTCGGAGTTATTTTAAGTTCTTTGAGACCCGAGCACTCAATGCACCTCGTGTCCTTGCAACAGATTAACATAAAATAGAGCCTTCCCCCTTTTTTTTGATCACCGCGTGTGTTGGTTTCAGGATCCAACTTGGAAGCGGCGGCCGAATCACTGAGACCACACAGATGTATAAGCTATTGCGGAACATTGGTTCTACTTCTGGAATCAACCAGCTCAAAATTCAACGACCGAACTGCCCTCTGCTATGGGCTACTGAGAGGTTGCAAACCTGGCTCTCTCAACAGCCTCCCCAAAGATGGCGAGCAAGACTCGAAAACCGCGGCGCTGATGCGGCCACCAAAGAAAAATATCAAAGAGGCTGTACCTGTTCACCTGATCGTTGAGAACAACGATGAGGTATTCCGAAGATGAACGTGCTCCATGATCATGATGGTCGTCCGTGCTTGAGGGCACCGTTACCATAGTTCGAGGTCCGGCCAAAACACCGTATTAGGCTATCTCAATGATTGCTTCCCTGGAAGACCAGTAACTTTTGGTTCTTTGCTATTACTGTACCATTACGTTCAAATCGGAGGGGGGAGTGACGCGTGACAAGTTCGACCAATTCGACATTCGGCAGCGGCCCGCAAGGCGGGTAACAAGGAAAGAAATTCGATGTGGCGCAAAATTCCACCCTTAGGTTTCGAATGAGTCCCCGGAGTGGCTAGGTAATATTTTTGTGATGAGTCGAAGCCTTGTTGGTATTTTTTTGCAGCTGATTTCAAGCCAGAAAACCGACCACAGGTTGAAGTTTTAGAGTTGCAGATAGGAATACTGTATTTTTTCGTTCAGATCGACATGGGGGGTGATGCGTGACATGTTCAACGAATTCGATAGTTTGACACTGCGTTTTGGGCAGCGTGACAAGGCAAAAAAATCGACATCACCCAGAAATTTTGAAGAAGACAAGTGAAAGAACTTCCTGGATAGCGAGAGAATATTGGGTTTCATTTCAAACCCTGATTAGTGCTTTCTGGTAATTTTTTGTTCCAGACTGATTTAGAGCATGAACCCAGCCAGATGTTGAAATTCTGGGCTTGTAGAGGGAAAATCACAGGAGAAGGTTGAGAAATGGTTAAAATCCTGCTGTAAAATGACAGCCAAGGGTAAGAACTGTTTTTCTGCTATTCTATGTGATTTTGGGCCCGTGTGACCAACCGCTGGACCGATTCGACGGGGGCCCTCGTGACGCGTTACCTCGATGAATATTCGACATCGACAAGGGGGTGCGTGACAAGTGATTGTCGATTTGAACGAAAAAATACAGTAGTTTGGGAAATGGTTTGAATTATACTAGCCAAGGGCACAGAGTTTCGGTGTGCTTTTCACGCACTTCCGTTGCATTTTTCGAGACCAATTCAACACCGGCCCTCGTGACGCGTGACCTAGACCAAAATTTGCGGGTGCGTGACGCGTGACTGTTGATTTGAACGAAATGGTACAGTACTGTCTACAGTACATTGCATGTGCTCCGAACGCTGTGTCGCCTTTGGAAGGCTAGATTTATGCGCTTCCAAGCATATTTGCCACGCCGAAGCGCTCAACCTCCAAGTTCGGATGCAGATCAACCATTTGAGACCCAGAAGAGCACCCATCCAGCTTTGGTCCCAGGCCCACGCGGACCACGGTGAGAGTTGGTGCAATATTCTAATAGTCATCAATAGCAGGGTTATGATGGGGAATTAATGGCTTACAACTGCCTGGTGTGCAATTCCCACCAGCACTGAGTAGAAATTGTTGTTTGAACCTACTGTAGTCAACGTGATGGCCAGCGAGAACGCCGAGAAGCAGTATATGGAGCCTGATTCCAGGCTATGTTTAGGTACCGGTCAATACCGGTCAATAGGGACATTATTTATTCTACTGGGGGCGGACGACGTACATGATTGATATGACGGCGCTGAAGCGGGTATCGATCGAGCTGTGAAGGCCCGGAATATTGGTGAGTGTCCTGCGCATCCACCAAATACGTCCAGCTGAGACCTAGATGTCAGGGCTATGGGTGAGGGGTGTCCATAGGACTTGCCGGTGAGCGCCATGAGTAGCACATTAGCTGCAAGCCCCAAGCCATATGCCGTTGTGGTCGTCGTGATTTGTAGTCTTCCGCCTAAAAGCAAGAAATCGGACGAAGATGAGCCCTCTACGAGACTGACGATGGCCATGGCTGATATTTAGGTCTTCAGTATCCGAAGCTGAGTCCCAGGAGATCTTTACTCGCCTGTTGTGGCCAAGATTAGGATTCCAGGGAGAAGGACCGGCTTCACCCTATACCCCCAGACAAGGTAGCAACGATATAACTGCGGCACCGCTTGAGCCAAAAAGATCGGTCACCGGGAGAACTCGACTCAACAAGGACTGAATCCGTGATGAACCTAGAAGGATCGGACACAGATCACCTACAAAGTCGAAGAGAAGAAAAAAAAGCTGCGCACACATTGACCGCGAATACCGCGTTATCCGCAAGCTCTAGGCCTAGTCTGTCTCGCACCAAACCGATGATCTCTGCTGTAGGGAGTTCCCCTTGGCCATGGGTAGCTAGCAGGGCCACCGCCCGTCCGAGTACTGTTAATATCATTACCCGCAATATTGTTTGCAAGGTTCCAACCACGAAGAGCATCCAGCTGACTGCCAGGAGCCAAATCCGCCCGTAAGTGCGCCGGCGCTGCAGTGTATAGATCGCGAGGATAAAAAGGTTGACATATAATCCTGGAGGTGGTCAATGGAACATTCTGATTTACGAGGACGCTCCGCCTTCCCACCATAAAAGAAAATTGTTACCTGCAGCTGAGTGTCAAAGACGTAAACGCAAATATGACAGTGGTGGACGTACAGATGTCTCAAACAGGTCGCATACGAACAGGTCCCAAAGAAAACCGGGCAAAGTGGGGTCGTCCATCAGGGGGAAGGGAACTGGAGAAAAACTTGCCAATGTTTGTGGCACAAAATGCTTACATATACTAGGCGTATACAGTGACTAGAGCAGAGACATGATGTATGTAGTGCTGTCCAGATCAAGGGGGCCCAGAGATAAGAAAAATGATATCACCTACAAATTTATTTTTTCATGACTTCCGGCCTACCCCTCCCCCCTCTACGTAACGATGATGCCATCAAATTCCCTTTTTGAGAAGGATATCCGAGGTGGGGAATATCGCCCTGGCAGTGGAGAGTGGTCACAGCAGTGATTTGAGAGCAAGACAATAGCAGTGCATCTGGCCAGAAGCTCTCGAGAGGGGATGGGCCATAACGTTGAACTGCGACCAGCGAAGGCCAAAAAGCGTGGGTTGATGTGAGTGCTACAATTTGTTCAACACCCATAGCCAGTGGTCAAATGACAATCTGGATTCTGGAGTGCATGTTCCCACCGTCGACATGTGCTTCGCGCTTCAAGATCCGGCGTGAATGGAAGGGAAGGGGGAGGGATTCCGATGAGTGCGGGCGTGCGGGGGTATGGGTATGGGTATGTGTACGGAGTTCCGGGGACGCCGGGGAGTGCGAGTGGGGAGCGAGGTTGGCATGGTGCATTTCAAGATCCGGCGTGAATGGAAGGAAAGGGGGAGGGATTCCGATGAGTGCGGGCGTGAGGGGGTATGGGTATGTGTACGGGGTTCCGGGGACGCCGGGGAGTGCGAGTGGGGAGCGAGGTTGGCATGGTACGTATTTTTTTTCTGTCTTGCCACTTTCAAAGGCTTGCGAGTGACTGGATTGCTCAGAGGGGTGCGCCTAAAAGAAAGGCCGACAATGTCGCGACTTCAAGTCCTGGCCGATGTTTACATGGTTACATTTGTTAATCACGCCTCCGTCTAAATACAAGACTGAGGTAGGACTACGTTAATAGCCTACCACGGCGGACCTTCGTTAGATGTATAATTTTCCGCCAATTTCCGATGTTTGTCGGGGTGTGACATAAATACTATGTCGAACCTGGAGGCACCATCTGACCGGTTTTTGCCGCCGGTATGTGGCTTAGGCCGACTTGCACCTATGCGACCTGAGGATTTGATCGAATCCGTCGAGAACGGAGAAGCGCCGGGCGCGCCTAAAATAAGGGCAAAAAGAAAATACAGTTGTTGAACTTTTGCCGCTGGTATGCTGCCTGAGTCCTGACGCGGTGGACAGCAGCCATGTTCCAAGTGACGGAAAGATCTAGCGGAATCGGTCAAGTTTCAGTGCCGTGCTATCGAGTCCGCAGTTAAAGAGAGAGCACGAGGAGGGTTGTTTTAGTCCCCGTGGGGGTCGGTGGGACATTGAGAGGTTAGGGCCCAGACAGACTGAGCCTGGACTTAGCCCGGATACTTACAGTATTTGTAAGGCATATGCAGCTCACAAGATGCGCCGGTAGTCGAGCTGCTATCCACCATATGCAATACGCTTACATGCACCGTCGTGCCCAACGGGCGGAATTCGCCTTGGCGCGAGCGCAGTCCGGCGTGCAGCGTATAACCAACGTATAACAACCGAACAGCTTTGCCCAGCGGTACTCCACCAGAAGAACCCCATCCGCATCTCCGCCCACACATCTCGCTCACACACAGGCCTCGAAACCCGCCCGACCACAAAAAAAAAACGCCCAACCAACACAAATGGAAGGTAAGGGAATACGAAATTACGAATACGCACCCCCAATTGAGGCGACACAGCTGCCGCTGTGGATGACGTTGTCGGGGACGAGCGGCTCGCGAACCCGTCCAGTTCGACCGCGCCCCCGTATCCCGAAGTGAGGCGGTTCTTCTTCTCCTCCCGCTGTCATAACGTGGTTGCGGTTGTTTCAAGAATATCTACTCTGTAGGCCTCGTCGGTCGAGTGAACTGTGGTCCCAAATTCCTCGGCAAAAAAAACCCCCTTCAAACTGGAGCGCGGCCTTCACCTACTACCGAGCCGGAATTTCGTCAGAAAGACAGCCACGTATCCTTCTTACATCCTTCCCCTCCCACCACCTACCCAACCCTTCTCACCCTACTTACCACCAGCACCGAGCACAACTGCGGATACCTCTGCCAACGCCAATTCGACCGCCGCCTCGACATATCGATCCCTCGGAGACAGACCGTGGGACGGCCGTTCGCATAACAGCGAGGGGCGTTTCGGCAGCATTGATATACGGGTCGTTTGTCGGCGCACAGTCAATTCCATACGCAATGGACATGATGTTCTATGCTGCATATATATTTCGATCACCATTCAGCCTGAGATGTGGACGGAAAGGACGAACTGTTTTATATGTTGAGCGAACATCGCCGGATCATCAATTAGATGGCGCAGGAGCGGGTGCGCATGTTCGCGCTGGTGCGCACGGAACCCTGTGACCGCGCTGGGCTGAAACTCTTGATAAAACAAGCGGCGGTGTCTTCGCCTGTGAAAGAAGTTGTTATCGACCGATGGAATCAGGCTAGGCTGGCAGGAATACCAACCAAGTGTCGCCTTGAATTCGAAACAGTGTGAGTGAGATGAGAGGTCTTGTCGAATAAGGAAGGACATTACCGTATTTCGTGAATACTGAATGGGAATGTGCGATTGATCAGACGCAGACAAAGCCGAAGGGAGAGAGACCTTACTAAACATCGAATCACCCTAAGGGATTCATTTAACATGATTGATCGCGGTCTAGAAGGATGAATGAATCTTGAGCTTTGGGGCAATACAAAATCTCTACCTATACGATGCCGAACGCTTGTCGAGGAGATCAACCGCCATCTCCGGGGAAGAAAGAATAACGATTGGCGTCCCCAGAACATTGATGTACAAGATATCCGAGTCAGAATGAGACGAGTGCTGCGGGGGGGGAGTCAAACTGACTGTATTCCTTACTCCATTTTGCGTAGGTTAGCCACTCGAAACTGGCTGGGAAGTCGAAGAGATTTCCAACGAGAGGAAGTGGGGAGGGTCCGGGAGGTAACCCTCTGCGAGTGGAACGACGGGACACGATGGCCACCCCCAAAGTTACCAGGGCGACAGAGACCGTGAGCGCGAAATACGAAGGCATTGCAAGTGCGACGGAGACCAGTCGGCTAGAAGTCGCCAGGTGGTTCCGGCACACAGAAATTCAAGAGAGCGTTGTCGGTCGGAAGTGGCCGCGTAAGCAGCAAATTGACCATCACACCGGACCATATGCGATCCACTCACGGAAAAGAAACGGAACGAATGTATGGAACGGTTAAACGGCTCAACCGTGATATAGATAAGGTATAGGATCAAGGACAGGCGCGCGGGTGCACCGTTGTAGTGGGAGGTTTGGGTTGGAGGCGATGGGCTGGAGGAGGCTGGAGGAGTTTGAGAGCGAAATTCAGCAAAGTAAAGCAGAATGATGGTTGCGAAGTGCGCGGGAGCAGTAGTATAATGATTGCCGAGCATAGCCACAATTCACCTCTTGACCCGATCGTCCGTCTTCACCATTACAGCAAGGCAGCTACCAAGGCGTTAACTTATAAAGACATGGTCTGGTATGGGTAGGGACCCGTTGATGGGAGCCGTGAAAAGAAGGTCGATTCCGAGGAGATTTTGTCATGACGATGCCAAGGACTGAGAACCCATGTACCCACCTCAAACCTACCTACCGGCGGATACGGGGATGGGATCGCTTGGCGTTCATACTTGGCGTTCATATATAAAGTGGCGCTCAATGGGCAGAGGTCTGTAGGACTGCGTTCTCCCTTCTTACTTCACTTTCTTCTTTTTTGACTTGCTCATCATGTTCTTCTCCGCGTCGATCGCACTGACTTTCGTCCTTTCCCTCTCTGGCATCGCCGTCCGCAGCGCCCCGGTCAAAAACGTTCGTCGCTTGATTACTGAGCGCGACGAACACTGACAATGAATTACCAGACTGCTCGCGCGGACTTCGTCCCCAAGGCCTGCTCCGGCCCCAATGGAACAGGCACCTGCGTTGAGCTTGGCGTTACCCAGGGCCTCGGCCGCGGCACGTGCACCAACGTCGACGACCCGGTCTCCCTCATCCTAAACGAGGACAACGACTGTGTCTCGCTCCCGTGCGTGTTAGTTTCCCCAATTCTGACAACGCATTAATCGACGATCATTCAGGCACCCCGACTGCTTCCTCGACTTCAATAACCCGAGCGATATCGCGGTTGAGCATTTCTCGACCGATGCTGACATCAACAACCTCGCGCCGGGCATCAAGAGTCTCAGCTGCCAGGCGGCCCCGTAATGATTGTCGGTGATAGAGAATGACTGCGCTGTATCATGGTTGACCCTGGTACAGCCGCGAATGAAAACATGATGTTCATTTCAGACTTGAGGCTGGATAGGCGGCCGGTGAGATTTGCGTGAGGTTTCACGCAACTTGGGGAGCTCGAGAGCTATTCTTAGAACTTGCAAAGCCATCGATGCCACTGCGAGAAGAACAGTCGTTCGCAGGCAACCTTACCTCGCGCCGCTCCCACTTCCCGATTCTTCTAGGTCATCCCAAATCGACTTCTTCAAATTTTCCGCCTGCTATTCATTACGCCCAGTGCCGCGTACTTCCTCTTCGGCCTCTCACTGCACAAATTCCTCAAATCCAGACGGACCTTCGAGGTCATGCGATATTGAACTCCATTCATATGATCGTTGTGTCTCCCGCTCGGCCTCTCTCCGCATTGCGCCCTTTGGCTGGGGCCGCTGGGCTCCAACTCCTCAACTCCCAACGGTCCAAAAATGGCCGGTCAGCATACTCAATTTTCTTTCTGGGCCGCCGTTCTTCGTTTACATTGAGGCGCGGGAAGTAATATGGCGTTCCGCTCTCTGGGCCGGGTGTTGAGTGCTCCAGATCTGCAGACCAAGTCGCTGAACTATACTATAACTTCATCGCCGTCGGTGTACATCGTTATTCCCTCCACAAATGTGATTCAGAAGAATACCCCAGTAGCCCATACGCGATCGTCCTCGGCGTATCTCCACCCCGCCCTAAACTCCCGACACAATCTCGATCTGCTCTGGTTACCAAATCGTTGGCCACTGATCGAACCATATTTACGGAGGTCATGGTCTCCAGTACTTTGAATGTTGTACAACGAGGGAGGATGAATTGGACTGCGGGGTAGAGGTTCCAAATAAGTAACTCAGATGCGCCTCGTTAAACCGATGAGGTTGGGAAGTGGTTTAAAACCCGTTGGATAATCTTGGTTCAACCACGTTCACTGCAATTGAAAGATGAATAATTGTCAACACATAAATATAACACAATTAAAACGAATCGAGTATGTAGCCGTAAAACCTGTGTAATCCGTTCGAGTCCGGCGCGAAGGCGTGGCAAATTTGAACCACAGTTGACGCGCGTGGTATTCGACGAGCAGTATTGGACGCGAAATCGTAGGAAGAATGAAAGGATGAGGATGGGGCGAGGAGGGGAAGGATGAGGAAATACTGAGGGACGCAGCTATAGGGTTAGAGGTACATAAATATGTCACGGTGTGAAAGGCGGGTAAATGAACACGCGTGAAGGTTTCAGCAAAAAGCTCGCCAAATAAAGGAAAACTCCCTGCTGCGGATCCCGTGTCATTTTACGGCCGAGCAATACGTGAGCTAAACCAGCCGAGGAGAATTGGATGCGTACCGGGGACATCGATGGATGCGCGCGAATACGGTAAAGGCGTACCAATATTCCGCTAGCGAGGGGGATGAGCGAGCAAATCCAGGCTGGCAAAAAATCGATGTGTACCTTGATTACTGTGTTCCCGCTACGTCCCGCCCAAATCTAGTGGTACTAAAACTCTCGAGTTGTAGCTGAGCCATAGGAAGGAGTACCCCCGGGGGCGCGTCTAAATTCTTGACGGCGCAGGAGCATCAAGTCGGGGCCTTGCAGAGGACGCCGACGCCGAAGCGTACGAAAAGGATACGCTGTCACGCTTCTTCGAAGCGGAGAGCCTGAATATGGGCCGTTTGCGAATCACCACTGAGTCCGAGTCGATTGTCGGCGACGGCGCTACTGCTGCTGCTGCAGGACGATCCGGATTCCGCACATCCGTACGCCATGCTGCGCGAGGATGGAACCGGGAATTTGTAGAGTGTGGCGCGGAGAGTATGTGGCGGGCAAAGGACGCCGATATGGAATACTCGTGTCGTAAATCCGCGAGTCGCACCAGGGTGGAATTCGTATATTCCGTTCGCAATTAATTTGGAATTCCTCGGTACGGGGCGGTGTGGCACCACACCGCACCGGCGTGGGGATTGATACGACGCAACACCCGGGCGAGAGGTGGGTGGGAATTGCACTTACGCTGGTGCGTGCCTGTCGAGGGGAGCAGTTGACTGTCGTCAAACGCCGGGGTCAACAAACGACAAGGATAAATGAAGACGACGACACTGCGATTGGCGCCCCCCGGCGCGAGGAAGGCGCCTGGGATGCTCCTAGTACAAGTTGCGGTGCCGGCGCATGCTCGCGTGGAATAATGCGCGTTACTCGCTGAGGGACGACGAAGCAAGATAGTGAATGTCCGCGCGTGCAGTAGTACCTGCCGCCGCGTTAGCCTTTAGGTACAAATCGAGGATGAAATTGAAAGCGGGGGGTGGAAAGGTGGGTGGGCGGAGGTCGCGGTCACGCGAAGGACATGTCCACAGATGTGGATGGGTACGCGGGCGCTCCGTCTGCGCATGACGCGTTGGGTGGAAGGTCGAAAAGCGGGAAGTGGAAGGGTGGTAAGACGCGTAGGTGGGCGTATATATTATCAAGAACGACCAGGATGCGCTGCGAGGTTGCGTTCGGTGGGGGCGGAAGGCACATTTGCTAGAGCTGACGCCGTGGAGAACAAGAGGGAGCCAGATGAGGGACACGAACCACAAAACCGAGTCACGACGCACCTATAGTCCGACCCGGGGGCCTCGGGGTGGGATATTCCGCTGGATGAGCGCATCGATGAGCAGCGCAGACGGCGACGGCGACACGACCAGAGTACAAGAGCACAGAATGTATTCCGCCGCGAAACGCGTCCTGCTTGCTTTGCTGATTGCGGTCGGGCTTCAGGTTTCCTCGCCAAGACACGCTCCAGCCAAGCGCAGTCGACATCCTAGTCGCCCATCTATCGAAATGTCGCGCATTGAAGGAAACGCGTTCGGGATCGAGGATGGTGGTTTGCGGCAAGCCGATACCATCACCATCAACAGTCCCGACTGATTGATAGTTTGATTGATCGCCGGTCTCATCTCGGCATGTTGAATCGGCATGGTCAAGTTGAACCAGACGTAAGCGTCGCCAACCTATGGAACAACTAGCATGAGCAGAGAAGACCCAGTGGTGAATTGTATCACACCCGCAGCACCTGAATGGGCCGAAGCCTCTGGCGGCCGCGGGAGTCCTCTGTTCGAACCTGGGCTGGGTCTTTCGCTGCACGGTTCATACTTTTCTTCCGTAAAAATTCGAATCCCACTTCAGTCCTGCGAGATCTGAAACCTCGGAGACAGAGCCTGGTGGGTACAACTCACACTGGGCTAGTTCTTTCCTAATTCTGAATGGCAGCCAACCCCACTTATCCTCAGGAATCCCAACCGCTTATTTGGAGCGTACAAATCATTAACCCACAGAGAATTATGACACACAGAAAGGACTCAGTGGTGAGTTGTATCACACCCGCACACCTGATGACTTGTAAATATTGTTCTAACGGGGCCTCGGGAATCCCCTGTTCGAGCCAGGGCTGGGTCATAACGTGTTTGGTTACTTTTCCCCCGCAGAATTATAACATAGCTTTGGCTCTACATCCAAGGTTGAAGTCCAGGCAACACGGTAGGTGCAATGACTTATTCGCACTGGCCCAGACTTGTTTCTTCTCGCCACCATCAATGTCGAGTGTGAATGATTGATCGCCGGCCCTGGGCTCGGCACCGATGCTGAGGTTCAAACAGCCCAAGAGTTGTCAACCTAGAGGGAAGTCATATTATGTGGAACGACCCTGTGGTGAAATAAATCACGCCCACACAACCTGCACGTTGGGACTGTGAGTTGAATGTGTAAATCCCCTGTTCGAACCAGGGCTGGGTCATTCGTCGTGTTCCAGGCATTATTTTTCTCATCAGAGGTCTTCATTGGCCTGGGCTGTATGACTTAGGAGCAGGAGGAACAAGACCTGGTAGCAAAAGACATTGCACCTGCAAAGCATTTGAAGTGAACTGTAGGAGTTCCTCGTTCGAACCGAGGCCAGGTCATGATTCACCTTGACGGCGACTTTTTTTCTTTTGTTTCTTGACCTCAAGCTCAGTAGCATGAGATACCCGTATCTATACACGCAAGTAAATCAAGTGGTTTTCTTGGCACCTGCACTGTGTTTTGCACTCATTTCCTCTTCCAAACGGCCGTGTCCGTGATCATTTGGACTTTGATTTGAATCAAATTTGAACTGCACGGAAACAAGATTCGGGGTAAACTCAATCTCTCGCAACATCTGTGTCCGTCCGCGGAAGTCCCCTGTTCGACCCAGGGCTGTGTCTTAGGTATTTCGGTGAAACATTTCTAGGGGCGGGCTTTCAATTACGAGGTCCGAATATGCTGATGCGTTGCTTGCCTCAGTGTCCCATCTCAAGCAACTTAGCTCACCATCAACAACTTGAAGGGTGTCAGTTGATTCATTAATCACCGCGGCATGTTGAAGTTCAACTTGCGCACAATCGCCAACCTAGAGGGAAATTGATCGCTGCAAAACTGATAGTGATTGATTGGGGCGAGACAAGTGTACCGTGGTTAGCACTATCATCTCGTAGTGGTTTAATTCCTCAGCGAGAGCTATATAAAGGTCGCCATGCCTTGGCCATATCTGTTGCAAATTTCACCATGCAGAGCTCTAGAAATGACAATGATTAATTGGGACAAGACAGGTGTACCGTGGTTAGCACTATCATCTCATAGTGGTTAGTGGTTTAATTCCTTAGCGAGATGGCCATGTCTCTTGCAAATTTCACCCTGCTTCCCGTACCTGAGCACGATTCACGATGTGTCTGACTCTCCTTGTGAGTCTATCAAAGCTTCTCAATTCAGTTATTGCTCACTTGCTGCATTTCAAAGGCCCAGATGATTTTCACCATCAAGGTGGCAACAGCGCAGGGAGCCTGCTGCAATGATGTATGTCTAAAGTCCTTCGTCCATTGTGAGACCGACCCCACTGAAAATCCATAAAGCTGACATATATTTCACAAACTCAAACCGATGAACTGGCAGCTCAAGACATCACATATGTTTACCCGCAACCCATAGGCTCAGACTGTCAGGGTATGCCCCCCTGGGGCTGGTATGAGCTTCTCCGTGCTGGTGTACACTGTTTTAGTGAACTCTACTCTGCAGCACGTGGTCACTGTGGGAGTGGGAGTGTAGTGACTCTGCGTCCATTGGTGACCCCGCCTACCTGGCTGGCCTGTGGTGCGAGTCGACCGCTAATGATAATTAAATGCATCAAAAGAAAGATCTTTATGTTCTTATTCTAGGCTGTACTGTTTACCTGCTTGCTTTTGGATAACCTAAATAATGTTCCGAACAATAATCAGTTGAAGTCCTTCAACATGTATAATTCCGCTTCAAAAATTCAGACAATAGAGCCTGGTGGTGAAACAATCACACCTGCCCAGTGCTCATTTCCTTCAATCTCAGCCAACCCGACGTGCCATCAAGAATCCCGACTGACTGATTTTTCTCCGTGATTTGGTCCAAGGTGCAGCAGCTGGATTATTTGACAGCAAAGCACTAATATATTGTGCACGGCTTCTACAGTGGCGGCAACAAGTTCTGTCAAGCCGTTTGGGCTTATTCCCTCACCGAATTTGTTCAAATAAAATGCTACCATGTACTACTCTCGATTTCATAGTGATTAGTGCAGTTTGAACCATTGAATGAAAGAAGAAAAAATGGTCTGTACAACATGAAAGTACTCGTAAAGGAGACCTCAGTACCATTATACTTGACCCAAGTTCATAGGTATTTGGACCAGTACATATACGTAGCAATGACTAAATACTGGTGACTACCTCCATCCTGATATACACTGATTAATTGAACTCTGTACACCATTTCCGCCGCCTGCCGGAGCGAAGCAGAGGCTGTCCTTGTGTTACAGTAACATTCAGGTGAGCTCCAATGACAACATTTTCCCGTCCACAGCGGGAATTAACATGGTAAGTTAATGCGGCCCGCCGACTAGAGCGGGTGATCATGATCACTGTCAATAACAAACTTCAAAGAACCCCGAATTCAAGTAATGCCGGCTGTAGCCGAGGGAAATATGTCCCCGATAGAGAGAATCTGTCGGAACTTCCCGCGTCTATGACCACGGAAGTTGCACAAGGAGGATAAGCATCACGGCATGGCGCGGGATGCTCACATATAAACCCCGCACTGCTCTCTCCTCGGTCGTCATTCCTAACATGCCCCGCCACTCCGCTCTTACAGATCTTCGCTTGGAGGATATCCTTACTTGTTTGAAACCAACCGTATCCCTACTCAATGACCTGCATGACTCTTTTGGGACACCCTTCCTGCCTGCAATTTCAAACACAACTATTTTTCTGATTACTGCAGTCCAGGCAATTTTTTTGTCTTAGTCTATACAGTGGTAGCTGATTTATCCGGGGTTCTAGAATGTCAAACGGAATAAGGATGAGTGTGTCCGGCTCATGGAGCAGATCTACGGAGTCATCCATGCTATTATCAATCTCCATCTCGAACCTGCGACTGGAGGAACTCTTCCCCCATTGACATTGAAGCATATGGGCCAATTCACCGAGTAGGTTAATTAATTACCTTGAACCCTGTTTGCTGAGGCTCCGTAGGACTCTTCACAGGTTGCATACATTTATTACAGAGCAACAGGAGGGAAACAAGATCAAGCAGTTCTTCCGTCAGAGTGAGATGGCCATTCTTCTCAAGGACTGTCAAAAAGGAATGCAACAGGCCATGAAGATGTTCAAGGTACTCTATTTTGGATTGTAGAAAGCGGAACATTCTCAAACAATATACATAGGTCGAGGCCGGTTCAACTGTCTTGACAGACATTGCTAAGATGCAGAAAGCATCTGAGGATATGCACTTGAAGTTGCTCGAAATGATTTCAACCCTTTCAGATAGAACAGCTTCTGACAACTCATCTTCAGTATGCCTTCATCCTGGTATGGAGAGATTGAGACTGACAACTGTAGATGTACCACATGGCTAATGACTCTGACAAGAGGTATGCACAGCCATTGATTTGATGTGTTGTTTTGACACACATTTACGCAGCTCAAATTCCTTCTCAATGTTGCCTTCCAAGCCGAAGATATTTTATGGTCGTGAATCTGAACTTGACCATGTTGTCAAGGTCCTTAAAAAGGACTCGGCCAGACTCGCCATCCTAGGGGCAGGAGGGATAGGGAAAACAAGTCTTGCCAGAGCTGCTCTGCATCATCCTGATGTGATGAGAAAATACGAACTTCGGGTTTTTGTGGCCTGTGATTCGGTTACTAGCAGCATTGGAGTAGCTGCTTTGATTGGATCCTACCTGGGCTTAAAGCCAGGACAAGACCTCAGGACATCTGTGTTTCAGCACTTTTCTAGCACCCCAAGCTCACTCCTCATTTTGGACAATCTTGAATCTTCATGGGAGTTCCAGGAGTCCCGGAGCGGAGTTGAGGAGTTTCTCTCCTTGCTTACCGATATAGAACATCTCGGATTGCTTGTGAGTGAAAGTTGGTACAACAACTCAGATGGTCTTTCTGATTTATTTCCGTAGATTACTATGCGAGGAGCTGAACGGCCAGGGAAAGTTAGCTGGACCCACCCATTCCTTGCACCTCTCCAGCCTCTCCCCAATGATGCAGCTCGGCAAACCTTTTTTGATATTGCAGACAACATTCATGATGCCGAGGATATTGACCGGATCCTAGGTTTCACAGACAACCTGCCTTTGGCGGTGGATCTTATGGCTCATCTCGTTGATCATGAGGGATCTTCTAGTGTGCTAAGGCGCTGGGAGTTGGAGAAAACCACAATGCTCTCTGTGGGTTATGACCAAAGATCTAATTTAGATATGTCCATCACAATCTCTCTTTCTAGCCCCCGGATTACAGCTTTACCAGGGGCCACAGAGCTTCTCAGTCTCCTGTCTATCCTTCCAGATGGTCTTTCAGATGTCCAGCTTCTCCAGACTGGCCTTCCCATCCATGATCCTCTCCGCTGTAAAGCTGCCTTGTTGCGTACTGCCCTAGCCTACAACGATGATAAGAAACGGCTGAAGTCTCTAGTTCCCATCCGGGAACATGTCCGGCATTTTATTCCTCCTTCAGCATCCCTCATCCGGCCTCTCCGCAGGCATTTCTCTGTACTCCTTGATTTATATTCAAGCAGAATCATTGCAAATACAGTGGATCAACTTGCACTAAACTTTGGCAACTTGCAACACATTCTGCAAGAAGGCCTCAATCCGGACCATGAAGACATTAGAGAGACAATCAAGTGCACAATTGCCCTCAACCTCTTTAGTCGACTCACGGGAAGGGGGCGGTCACCATTGATGGATCTGCTTCCTGCTGTATTCTCTCAGATCCCGGACCACACATTGGAAGTTGAATACATATCGGAGGAGTTTACATCACGGGAATACCATCCCGTGAAAGACCCTGAACAGCTCATGAATCGGGCCATACTCTATCTCACAGACATGAATAATCCTGTTCTTGAAGGTGGGTGCTTAATGAATTCTTCCTCACCTTAATTTAATCCTCATCAGCAACATTCTATTCCAAAGTCGGAGAGTACTTTTTGGGTCAACAAAATGATTTGACTAGAAGTATGCAATATTTCAACAAAGCCCTAACTGCAGCGAACTCCTCTGGGGACACCAAACAACGCTGTATTGCATTGAATTGTCTTGCACAGTTAAAGTTCAGGATGGGTGACTCTGTTGCGGGCCAACAACATGCACAAGAGGTACAACACCTGGCCAAGCTATCTGGCAGTCTCTTCTATGAGGCAGGTGCACTTTGTATCGAAGCTTTATGTCTCAATACGATGGGAAAATACAAAGATTGCAATACCTTGCTTCAAAAGTCAAGAGAACTCTTGGGGTTATGTGGCATGTCAGGAGGCAGGCTTGCTCATGATCTCAGCAATATACAGGCACAGGTTCACACAATCAAGACAGAGTATGCTCAGGCTCGAGCTATGCATAGTGAACTGCTGAATGAAAACTCTCAGCATGGAGACCTTCATTCTCGGGCCTTTGCACATGCCCATATCGCAGAAATTGATGAAGCAATTGGTGCGGCTCATTCAGATATACATGGCAATCTTCAAAAAGCAACCACTATGTTTCAATCGACACAATACATTCTTGGTTTAGTTTACTGCAAAATAATAAATGCCAAGATGTGTCTCAGGGATGGTGATACATCAATGGCCAAGGCTGAATTTCAAGAATGCTTGATTTCAATGCGTGGGAAAAGCCATGAGCTTGTTGCAATGTGTCTGGAGAGCCTTGCTGATATTCCTCAGTGGAGTACTGTAGACTTTGGAGAGACATCCACATGGGCAGTTGTGTTCTTGGTACATGCTCATAAACAGCAGCAAAAGTTGGAGCTTCATAAGGCACTCCGAATTCTTGGTGACATTTTCCTTGATAATGGAGATGAATACACCGCACATAATCTGTTTGATGTTGCATTGGAGGGGTTTACCTACATGGATGTGCATCGCAACAGAGCTGACTGCATAATGCGTCTGGGAGACCTTGCACAGAAGCAGGGAGATGTAGCCCGGACTAAAGAGTTCTGGGAGGCTGCACAGCCACTGTTCAAACAGTCATTACAATTCAGTGATGTTGAGAAGATCAAGAGGAGACTTGCTGCTTTTGAAGAGGATCTGCTCCAGAAAAAAGTTCCTGTTGCATTGTAGGCTGTCCTTTTAGCTTGAATAAGACCCTGCTCATTTTTGTTGCTTGGCACTCTAATTATGACTCCCTCTTTTTGTACTACAAATAGTTTCTCCTGCTCTTATAAAGATTGAATGTATGCCGTAACTGGAACTCACTTTAGACTGTTGACAAAAGACCCAGTAGTGAACTGAATCATACCCTCATCACCTGGGAACAAGGTCCACGTGTGGTATTGCGAGAGTCCTCTGTTTGAACCAGGGCTGGGTCATAGCAGATGAGGTTTTCGTCAATATTTTTTTCCTACTTCCAACTTCCGGGGGAGGATATCATCATTCCATTTTCTTTTCGACTTTGTACATACTCTCTTTTACTTCCAGAGTTACTTACCAAGAGGAGAATTAAATTGCACAGAAAAGGCCCTGCAGTGAAGTGAATCACACCCGCAGCACCTTTCGCAATTGCTGTGTTGCGGGAGTCCCTGTTCGAAGTAGGGCGGGGTCATTCGATCGCACGATTGAATAATTCTTTTTTTCCCACTTCACAGGCCAAGGACAAGACATGCCATTTTCTTCTGGAATGTGTACATGCCGGCTCGGGGCCACGAGATACTTCTTGCCAAAGCAATAGAGGACTATGTGCAATATCCGAAAGTCTTGTGATATAGTACTTACCTCCAGAGTTACCGACCAGGAAGAAAGTCAAGCTGTACAAAAAAAGACCCAGTAGTGAACTGAATCACACCCGCAGCACCTGCCTGGCTGCGTCGTTGCTGTATTGCGGGAGTTCCCTCTTCGAATCAGGGCTGAGTCATTCGTTGTTGTTCACTGCGTTCCAGGGCTCCGTCGGCACAATGTGTTGACCTGGTGTTGACATGCGTGGACTCGGCTCGGCGCACTTTGCCGACCCGGCTCGGCGCATGTCAACCGATGTTAACACAACGTCAGGACTAGGTCGGCACAGGTCGCCACCTGTGCCGACGGGGCCACGGAACGGAGTGGTTGTCAAAATTCATCCATAAGCTTTCAACCATGTGCGATATCTCGAAGTCAGTTGTGATATAATACCTTGAAAGTTGCTAGCCAAGAGGGGAATAAAAGTAGAGAGAAAAGACCCAGTAGTGAAATGAATCACACCCGCAGCACGTCATTCTTTTCCAGTGTCGTATTGCGGGAGTCCCTGTTCGAAGCAGGACTGAGTCTTGTGGGTCGCGCTCGAAATTCCTCTTTCGCTTCAGATGGGAAGATTATGATAAATCACCTTCCTGCCTGAGGTGACGGAAGATCCAATTCCAATTCCAAAAAGATTTCAAGTGCGTGGATTTTCGAATCGGACTTGCATTGTACATGATTGCCAGACCTTATTGTGCCTGTGTTGGCGTGTCAGTCAGAGGGGCATTAGGATATGTAGGGAAGACTCGGTGGTGAAAGGAATCACACTCGCACACCGTGATCGGGGTCGAGAGGTTCAACTGCGCGAGTCCCCTGTTCGAATCAGGCTGGGTCTTCTGAGGCCAGCTCCAAGTTATTCTTTTGCGTCGTGATCGAAGGAGAGTAAAAGGATGGTATTATGATACAGCAACTAACCTTGCTTCCACTTTGAAAGGTTAAATCTCACGACAGACTCTGTGCGTTACTTAAATTTCGAGTCGCAGTTGCATTTTATTAATACTCGCGTGTCCGTCGAAGCACGCTGGAAGATCTCAAAACTCCATATGCGGCGGTTGGCGGTGTACGAAAGTCCTATTGCGTCTATGTCGAGCTCTAAACCAGATGCCGTTTCTTGAACATGAAGGTGAACAAGCCGATGCCGAGACCGGCGCGCAGCCGAAGATCAATCAATCAATCGGCAATGATAAGTGTCAGCAGTGCCACTCATCATGAGAGCAAACTACCATGCTCGATTCGCCGAACGCGTCCCCAACGCGTCCCTCTCGTTCCACCGCGGTTCGAATACAAGCCGAAGAGTGAAGACAGCGGGTGCACGGAACAGTGAGCAGTGAAACGGCTTAGGAAGAGCCCGACACGTCTTTCCAAGTTCTTCTTCGAATGCGAGCAACCTTCGTGTCTATGCTTCGTCCATCCCTAGCGACACCCGCTTCAGCTTAGGTATATCTTTGCCCCAGGTGAGTCGTACCTCTACTCCTAATAGCGTTCTCATTTGACTTTCCACAGTTAGCTACTCTCGAGCCCGTTGCACACACCACCGAAGACGACATTTCTTGTTTCGGGATGGCCCGCACTAGACGACCACGATGGGCAGGAAACGCATTCGGTTTGTACATATGGATCTTACCGGTCCCGATTCGGCCTCGGGTGCGTTCTGCAGTTATTCTGCGTTGCTGCGTTCGGCGTTCGTTCTTATATATCGATCGCTATAGCCAGCCGCGTCGGCTTCTTTGGTGCTTGGGGCGAACGCGCCGATGGGAACCTCACAGTGAAAGAGTTCGCGCCCGCGGTCTTGGGAATACGGCCGACACTGGGTGCGTTGCATACGTGCTCCATGTCTGTCGCATTTTGACCCTCGTCCGCTCAGCCGCCGCCGCATACGTATCCGTCCTTCGCGGACGCAATCGGACCCGTCCTCCGTCATCCCCGCCTCGACGCGCACCCGCTTCTCAACTTTCGACTCGTGTACTACCCCTCCCGTATCTCGGCCTCCGTCCTGCGCGTGCTCGTGCTTGATAGCGACCCACACATACACCCACCCTTTCATACGCACCGTACGCGTCCTCCCCGGTCACCTTTCGACTTCCGCCTTTCGTCCCTCGACTGCAATCCATACCTAATGCGCCGCCATCGTCCTTGGGCCGTGAAGGCTACACGCGCGGCCTTCGTTCTTGCCAGCAGTCTCGCCCGCCGCACGATGCTATGCTCTTCACACCCAAGGAATCGATTGTAAATACCCTCCGCGGAGGCGCCAGCGACCTGCGCGGGCAAGCTGCACCCTCCAACTGCCTCGCGCGAATGCCTCACCCCCCCCCCCCCCCCCCCCCCCCCGGCCGCAGCCGTCGTCCTGCAGCTGCGACGTACGCAGTGGTCACGCTTCCAATCGACGCGCTGTTCATGTGCGCCTGTTGTCGGTGTCGGCGCCGTCCCCGGTGCTTCAGTTTGATGGTCGAGGCTCCATTTTTGTAGGCGCGGACTCGAGGGGTTTTTGGCGATACCGGCCGGACTTTACTCCGAGCGGGGAATGCACTGGTAGCAGGACCGAAGCATAAGCTTGAAGCTATGTGCGTGTCGAGTTTCCTCCGTGGCGAAGGCCCAGCTGACGAGTTATCGTCGGTAGGAAAATACCGTGGAGGATCAGCAGCGGCGGTGTGTGCGCGGTATCGTCGGCGCGAACGAACGGGCTAAGCGCGACGGGGAAGACACGTGTCGCTGAATAGAATGCACATCTCGCCTCGCCCTCGCCCTCGCGCGCGCCCCATGCTCCTCCACCATCGACTTGGACTCAATCCCCATTTCTGGGCGTCGTTCGAGTTATCCTCCCGCGCGCGCGACGCTGGATAGCGCGTTGGGCAAGCGTTAAGTGCGATGCTGCTCCGCCGAGTCAATTCAGCCCTCGACGTTATGGATTTTGCGACTGAATAACCCACTTGCGCGGCTTCAAGCGCGCTCTGGGTGTGTCTCGCTCGCCGCTAGACCCACCACTTGCACCGTCTCGCGCGACCCTGGGTGGGAGCTCCTGCGCCCCCCTCCTACTAGTACCGTACGCGGCCTCAAGATAACCTGCGCGCGCGCGCCTCGGCGACACATTGTCGAGATTTGTCGATCCGGGGGCGTCTCGAGCGCTAGTACGACCCACATCTCGTTTCAGCCTCTGGATACTTCGGGCGTGTATCTATTAGCCGGGCAGCGGACGGAATGTGTAGCGGGTAGCGTGGGGCGGAGGTTTCGATGCATTCGGGTGAGGGCGAGGGCGGAGACACGTCTTCGAGCTCGGGTCTGGGCCTGAGTTTCTTGCCGCCCAGTGGGTCTTTTCGGGATGTCAGCGGACGGTTTGGGAGGAAGGGATTCTCATCCTCGTATCGCCGAGATTCGCTGATCCACGGGGATCGAGTGCGGGTACTAGCGCGCGTACCTCCCCGCCGCCATCCGCAGTGTACTGGGCTCCCTTACCGCGGACTGCGTCGTTTGCGTGGTGGGAGCTTATTCCGGCGGGCGCTTATCTTGTCAGTGCCGCGCGACGAGATGGGGTTCAGCGCTGGGGTTCGGCATGGCCTGGAGATACGTGGACCGCGTTGTCCGTACCTACGTCGCTCGCCCGGGAACAGAAATAATATAAAGGTGCGCTTACGCTGGTAGGTCTGACTTTCCTTCCTCGTCTCACACATTCTCTCCCGCAGCGTCATGGATTTTGCATGGGCGGGCGCACGCGTACCCCTTCGCTCCCGAGCTCCATGTTCATGGTCGGATCGGGGAGATTTCGGCGCTTGGCCTCTATCGCATGTCTCTGCGTGACACGGGTGCATACTGCATGATGAGATAGGAGGTACATTCTTACATTCTCCGCGTCCTCCCTATTGTCGCGAATTCTGACGATTGGTTTACGACAGCACCTGCTCGACGAAATTAATAAATAATATTTGTTCCTCCGTTAACTAAACTTTCCTTCCCTCGGGCGGCAACGCCGCGCCGTCTCAGCCCGCGCCTATCGATCCGTGCTCTCGCAAGACCGCAGTCGCCCTTCGACCTTTATACTTTTCTTCCGCCAATTTACCGATGTCTTCCCTTCCTCGTACTATCGCCCCGAGTCTTCGACGCAACCGCTTTCACCGTGGCGGGTCATTGTCCGCGGACACCCTTCCCTCCTGTGCAGTCAGCGCTCAACGCTTTGCGCTTCGTTTGCCAATTGCCCCGCGACAGCGCTCTAGGCATTATACCGTTTTATACGGAGCCCGTATTGGTCCTTCCGTGTTGCCTCCCGTTCGGCCGCAGCCGGATGGTACGCAAATGGTACGCGGGGACAGAAAATGCGGAGGTGCCATTTTTTGGCTCGTAAACACATCTGGACCTCTAGATAGATTCTCTGCATCTTACTACTTCACATACTGACTTCTATGTAGTATCGCAATTCACCATATTATTTTCCAGAATTTTGAAGCATGTTTTGGTGCTCATCATCGCCGACGACGTCGAGAGCGATTGATGGATGTTGACCAAATGCGAGTCCAGGATCTCGTTGATTGGATGGCGAAAGCTCGTAGCGACGGGAAGCCCATCGTATACATAGGCTTTGGCTCGATCACCGTTCCCCATCCTAATCGAGTGGCTGCCCGGATAGTCAAGGCCGTTTTGAAAAGTCGGTCCATTCTTTACGTCTTAGGGAGGGTGCTGACATCGACCAGGTGGTGTGAGAGCGATCATATCGAAGGCTGGTCAGCGCGGATGAGCAAAGCCAACGACAAGGACCCCGAAGTCGAGATACCCGAAGAATGTTATGTCGTCAACTCAGTGCCCCACGACTGACTCTTCCGGCGGATAGATGCGGCAATGCACCACGGTAGGGATGATTGCCCGAGCCCCGAAACTTTTCACTCAATTTGTTGTCATAGGTGGTGCTGGAACGACGGGTGCCAGTCTGCGCGCAGGTTAGCCATATAATGCGGCTTATCTCAGTTACAAAATCCCTAACCTCGCGTCAGGAATATCCACATTGATCAAGCCGTGGTTTGGAGACCAGTATTTCTGGGCAAGGTGCGTTTTGTGCCAAATTAAACATGATTAATATGATTCACTTTGAAGCAATTCTGACACCCCCATTAGAGTTGGTTGAAGGGTCCTTCAAGCGAATCTAATGGGTTTGAGCAACTCTAATGACTTTGAAGCAAATCTAACACCCCCCTTAGGGGTCTTTCAAGCGATTCTAATGAGTTGAAGCAAATCTGACACTTCAGTTTTCAAGCTCAAGCGCTTGCACGCTTTGCAGCAAGTTAGATCTGAGAAAATTGGACAATTCGCCCTCATCCGAACGCGGATAATTTTATTAGCCATCGCACCGTACAACTTCAAAGTATCTCGACAGATATATAAAAAAGTGCAAATGTAAAACACTACGCAAAGGCAGGACTGACAACCCAGCTAACATCATCATTGAACGAAAATGTAGCATCAAAGTCCTGTGGTCCACCATTACTCGCGGCATAGAGGATACCATTGAAGTGCCTGAAATAATGCGTCGGATAGCTCCACGACCGAAGCGAGTTCCCCTGGCCATTTTTGCCCGCCTGGGGGCAGAACGTTGCGTCCTCCTTAAACAGCTGCGTACCATCATCAGCATTGACGAGGAGCTGGAAATTGAAGTGCCGGATGTAGCTTTCAGCGGTATCGCGCGACAGGAAGGAGATACAGCCGCTGTTCGCGAGACCAGCGACGACGGTCCAGCTGGCAGAGAGCTTGAGCGCGGTAGTGCTGGTCGTGTTCACGATCTGGAAAATAAAGAAGGCAGACTGATCAGACATAAATTGCATTCTCTGCAAAGCAATATCATTCACCTGGTTACTGATAGTGGCACCCTGGTGGGAAATGAAGCGATTGGCGCAGCAGGCGGTGGTTGCGCGGAGCGAGACGGCGGAGCCCACGGTAATAGCAGGCCCGCTCGTCAAGGAAGTGACAGCATATCTCGCTGCGACAATGTTGGCCTGGACCAAATTCTCGGTGGCGTCGGACGGGAACCCAAAGGTCATTACGCCTTCGTAGAATGTTCCCTGGGCACGGTTGCTGTTGTCGCCACCGATCCCTAAAACAATAGCACCCTCCTTGTGCATTGGGTTGTACCCACCTCCAGGACGTCCACCGCTGTAGAACGTCGTCAGGCCGCCAGACGCACCGTCCCCGCCACGAATCTCCCACATTCCCGGCTGGCCTTTGATGATAGCAGTGACGAATCGCGAGCTCATTGTCGGGAGACCTGGGTTTGAGGCTGTTGTACCACGAGAGAACAAGCCGTTCTCGAGGTCGGCTTGGATCCAAGGGCCGCTTCCCGCTCCTCCGTCTCCCCCATTCCCAAAGTAGATGGCCTCCATATGGCCATTGCCCGTGTCGTCGTTTGATGGCTCCGCGTTGCCGTAGTCGAAGCAGCATCTATTGTTGTAGTGTGTGCCGTCGAAGACCGCGTATATTCCTTCCGCAGTGTCGCCCTTGAAGCTGATTAGCACATGTATGAGTACTGGCAAGAAGACACTCACAATCGCGATACCAGTAGTCGCATCGTTGCGGTATCCTGTTCCAGGCGAGATGAAGACACCATACGCCTTCTGTCCGTTCAACGTAGCCGGAGCACCATCCGCTGCGGCAAGATTGTCGAAGCCATTTGGATCGGTACCACTCCCTGCACCGCCTGGCGGGGCTTGCGTGAGATGATTGCCGAGGCCAGTCTGGTCGAATATGGTGGTGATGGTGCAAGTCGTGCTCGCGCAGAACGCGTCTTGAGCCGCAGCATTGGCGACACCCCCAGCAGACAGAGGTGCGATGTTGGTCGTTGCTCCGTCGGAGCCGCGTTTGATTTGGTAGAGGGAGCCGGTGTAAGCGCTGAATAGTGCTCGGGTGGTGCTGTGTGCAGCGACACAGGGAGTCTCTCCTGCGGCATAGATGTCGCAAGGCCCCGCGGTGACGAGCGTTGCAGCCACGAGACACAGTGAGGATGTCAAGCGGAAAGTCATTAAAGAGCTAGGTGCCCATGGCCGTATTTAAGAGGTCGAAGTCTGGACACGTCAGCGCGTTTCACCGGATACGCTGAGTAAAGTTAGTGCAAATTTGGCGTCTTCACGGAGACTCACGTTAATTCTCGCCAAAGCGGTGCGAAATTTGCAGCACTCCAGGCCAGCATGCTGAGTTCATCCAGCGATGCCACCGGACATATTGTTCCGAGCGCCTTACGAAGTTCTTACCTGGCTACCTCGGACAGATTTGCCCAGTCCGCTATCTGCGGAGTTTCAGTAGTGCACCACGGACTGATTCAAGTCTACCTGGGTCCATGGTCACTGGCCGTGGCGTGAGTCAGAAGACCGTAAAGCACGCGGCGGGCTTGGGCGAAGATTCATTGAGAGTCGTCCGTTGGCGAGTCACAACAGAACAAGAAACTCGGGCAGACTCGGAGTTTGCAGTTGTTCACGGCGAGAAGCATCATGGCATGGAGGTCACACCGGCAATCACGAAATTTCGGGCGGCCCGAGCCGCAAATCGAAACTCAAAGTGTTGAGTTAACAATAGTTGGGCGTGAAATCCAAGCTGATTCTCTAAGTTTCGTAAAAGAATTCATGTGCGCTGAAAGCCAAAGAAAAATCTTTGTATTTGACTTAACTGAAACGTTAATGGTACTCAAAGTTTCAGTTTACAAAAAAGGCGAGCTGAAATCATGTTGCGAAACTAGAGGTATCGACATACAAAAAGCTATTATACCGTTTTATACGGAGCCCGTATTGGTCCTTCCTTGTTGCCTCCCATTCGGCCGCAGCTGGATGGTACGCAAATGGTACGCGGCGACAGAAAATGCGGAGGTGCCATTTTTTGCAAACACATCTGGACCTCTAGATAGATTCTCTGCGTCTTACTACTTTACATACTGACTTCTTTGTAGTATCGCAATTCACCATATTAATTTTGAAGCATGTTTTGATGCTCATCATCGCCGACGACGTCGAGAGCGATTGATGGATGTTGACCAAATGCGATCAATGATGACCTTGACTGGCAGTCACAGCGCCGGGGCCTCAATTTAAGGGGGGTTTAAGTTGATTGCGTTATTCAAAGTATAATAATATGTTTAGTGCGGCCGAAAACCCGATTTGATACTTCGGATTTAAGGCTCGGCGAAATCTAATCCCTAATCTAATCTATAGTAATCCAAATAAAGCTTGACTAAACTTCCAGTATCGTTGCGCCTTTGGCGAGCCACAAAATGCAATACGAAATATAAAGAATGAAAGGTCTTGAAACGGGTTTCAAAACTTCAGGTTTAAAGCACGTAGATATTGTTATCGATACTTTACATTTCGAGATACGTTTAAAGACCACTGAAATGGGGGAAAAAAATCTTGTTTAAAAGTGTTTGAAACTCGATACGAAACTTGAGGTTTAAAACGACCTTAAACTCATCTGCAGATGATCTGCAGACCGTCTGCACTGCAGATCGTATTTAGCTCCTCCTTTCGGTGTTTTATGTTTTCAATGCGAAAGTGGACGTGGTACAAGAAGCCGGATGGGCGAGGTGGCTGTGCTGGATCGTCGGGAGCGGGGCCCGGCGCACCGGTCTAATACGATCTGCGGCAGATGGTCTCTGCAGACCGTCTGCAGATCATCTGCAGATGGATTTAAAGTCGCTCTAAACGTGAAGTTTCGTATCGAGTTTCAAGTGCTTTTAAATGAGATTTTCTTTTTGCTGTTTTAGCGTCGTTTAAATGTAATTCGAAATGTAAAGTATAGAAATTGATATCTACGTGCTTTAAACCTGAAGTTTTGGAACTGGTTTCAAGACCTTTTATTCACTATCTTTTGTATTGCATTTTATCCCTGGCGAAAGGTGTGGCAATACTTCAAGTTTAGGCCAGCTTTATTTGGATTACTATAGATTAGATTAGGGATTAGATTTCGCCGAGCCTTAAACCCGAAGTATCAAATCGGGTTTTCGGCCGCACTAAACATATTATTATACTTTGAATAACGCGATCAACTTAAACCCCCCTTAAATTGAGGCCCCGGCGCTGTGAGTGCTGGAGCTACCCAACCCCAACGGGAACGCCCTCTAAGATAATGTATCGCTGCCTGCTAATTAGAACGATTGATGCATGATTACATAATTTACATTGCTTTTTTCCTCCCATGTTGCTCCCGTGGGGACCCGCGATGTATCATTCGAATGCTGTTTTACATCCACATTTTCACAATATCTTTCGCACGTAGCGCAGCCATTCTGTCAGTTCGCCCGGCGGGTATCAATCATTGCCTGCTGTCAGTGCTGTGCTCTGTTGGGCCTTGATGCCAGCGGTGTCCTTAATGTCCCCGCACTGAACAAGGAGGAGCATATCATGCTTAGATATCCTCAATTTGCTGCGACATTGAAGTTGCTGGACGCACAATGAGATTTGAGGATGCGAAGGAGGATCTGAGGGTTCCATAAGCGCTGGAATTAATAACTCGGGAACAACGGGCCACGGCACCATGCCAACCAACAAATGTCTGAATCATCAGCGGGAAAATGTTGCCCTGCTGGCGCGTCCAGAAATGGGAGTGAGCTATAATTTTATCCCGACTCTTCTTCTTCCTCCCCCCACCAAATGTCCCTCCCGATTGTCCCTGCGCTGAGTGCGGCATTCACCGTCTTGAGCTTTATCGTCTCCAGGATCCAGGCACTGGAGGCTAGCAGGGGGCAACTCAATGTTCTCTCGACTTCCACGGAACAGCTCTTGACAACACTGAACAAAGAATTCAGTGAACTCCGTCTTATTCCTGCCAAATGTGTCAAACCTCTGGCGGACTTGGAAGCGTGCGTGCGCCGAGACATGATGTACTGGATGCTTGTTTAACATGGGCAATACAGATTACTTCGAGATATCCATCGCTTCGCGGACAACGAGAAGGAATCAGGATTTTTGAAGATGCTCTTCCAAAGGGATGGGCGGGTTTCCAAGATCGAAGCGTTTCAGAGGCGAATCGGAATGTGCATCAACGCATTTGAGGTGCTTTCATTCATGCGGGCTGGATGATGATTTGTGGGCTGACATCGGGGGTAGATCTCCTCACTCTTGAATATTCAGACCATGTTAGCCGAGAGTAAGAGGGCGCGAATTCGGGACGCAGAAGTGTTACATGGCTATCTGAACACATTAGAGCAAAACAACGCAAAGTTGCTCCAGAAACTTGGTCAGCAATGCCAAACCAACTGTTCAAGTACTAACGACCTGAAACGGGATTGCGTCAGAAATTAACCAGAACAATACTGTCGCGATGATGGTTTCGATACAGAAGCAGCTAAATCACCATAATGTTGACCGCGCCGAGCAGACCTTTTACACGCACACACTGGAATATCTCACATCAACGAGCGGACAAAATGTTGAGGTGGAGGATTGGATGATCTCCTCTTTTGAAGTGGATTATGGGCCCGAAATCGGTAAAGGAGGATTGTGAGCAGAACAATATACGCCTTTACATTGCCCTTATCCTGACCAGTGGAACGGTCTACCGGGGTACTTGGAACCGGACTGAGGTGGCCATAAAGGTCTTGCAAAATCAAGCAGGGATCACACCCAGCCTGCCAGTAAGACGCTACGCACGAAGTTATTCCCGTCCTGATCTCTCTCCTCATAGTCACTGCGGAATGAAATAGATGTCAGTGAACCAGTTCAGCGATGAATCAGGCATTTTGATGAGCTGTGGTGGCTAGATTTGGTCGACATTGCGACATCCCAATATTCTCCAGTTCCTGGGTGCAAACACATTGGATGATAAACCATTCATTGTCATGCCTTACATACCACACAATGCGCGCGAGTTCCTTAGACTTCAACCCAGCTTTGATCCGTTGCACATTGTGCGTAATAGATGCACTCCCTTCCCCACCGACCCAGTCTCACTGGTTTAATTTGATAGCTGCGAGATATCTCCCTCGGGTTGGAATGCCTACACTCCCGCAGGATTTGTCACGGGGATCTCAAAGCTGTATGTGCAGTCTCGTCATGCATGACCTTAAACTGACTATCATACTCAAATGGTACTAGATAAATGTGCTTGTTGAGAATTCGGGAAAGGCCTTGCTGTGCGATTTCGGCCTAGCTCGTCTGAAGGCTGATGCTGCCACACGGACTTTTGTTCATGTGGATGGCCCTCAAATCGTGGGGAGCCGCAATTGGATGGCTCCAGAAATCTTGACGGGTTCACGGTATCGAGTAACGGCCGATGTATATGCCTTTGGAATGACCTTGTATGAGGTCAGCAACTGGCCTCGATTATTCCAACCCCCCCGCATGCTCAATTATCCCTTCACAGCTATACACGGATGAGACTCCGTTGTTCACTGTCCCATATGCAGAGCTCGTTGATCTTGTCGTCCATCGTGGAGTAAGACCCGAGCGGCCGGACCCTGGGGAGGGCCGGGCAATGCAGGACGAGCTCTGGGAATTAGCGGAACAATGCTGGGTTAGAGACCCCCTTCAACGGCCTACCGCCACCCAACTCCATGACACAGTCACGCAAATGATTCTCCCTTTACCGCAACCCCGCACTTCGCCAATGAACCCAGAACAAGTAGAATCGCGTTTGATATGGGCCCCGGACGTCAATTTGGATGCAGCGCTGGTCACTGGGGATTACATAGATTCTTTAACCCCCGACCTTGACTGCAATCTGGACTCCGAGGGTTTCTGTCGTTTGGCGAGACAACAACGGAATATACTGATTTCCAACCACACATTATTGGGGATCGATCATTGGGACACGCTCAGCGCCATGCTGGATCTAGCTTCCACATACTTTCGTCTGGGGGTCCATAAAGATGCGGAAGAACTTCAAATTCAGGTGGTTGATAGATGCAGCAAGAGTTTGGGAGCAACGCACGAGCGTACTCTAACGGCGAAGTACAACCTTGCAGCCACCCATCGAAAATTTGGACGCCCAATGGAAGCATTGGTACTGGGGTCAGAGGTTGAACAATGCCGGCGGCGTGTACTGGGAGACACAGATCTACACACGCTGCGCGCCCAGTACAGCCTAGCTCTGACATACTATCGTTTAGGGCGGTACAAAGAAGCAGAGGAACTTCAGCTAAATGTGGTGAAACAGCGGAAAAAGATTCTTGGAAAGAAGCACCACGACACCCTGACCGCAATGGAGTGTTTAGCAGCTAGTTGGTGCCATAAGCGGGAAAACTTTCGCAGGGCGGCAGACCTTACATCGAAGGTCGTTGGACGGAGGAAGGTCGCTCTAGGAAAGGCGCATCCGTATACACTGGCCGCAATGGAGCGCCTCATGCTGCTCCTTTTGCCCAAGTAGATGCCAGTTCCCTCTTCCTGTTACGAGTCTAAAATGGCAATTTTAACTTGTTATTTCCCCACGGTTTCTCCGCCATCGGACCTGTATTTTCTGAAATGACATAGTTTGTTTTTTAGTACGAAAAGCTTTTCGTATGGGAACCAACTACTTATAAGGTGATTTGGTAGCTGCTTATCTGGATACATTTAATATTAGTCTCTCTTCACAAACAGCAACACTCGTAACCTTGTTCTACAGTCTGTTAGTTACCGCGGTCTGATTACCGTTAAGGTCGGCTGATCAAAATTTGATGATGATGCTTGCGCACAGAGACACGTCTTTGACGCGCCAGAACCGTCTGAAAATTGAGTGCATTGCTTCAGTGTACAGTAGTGCAATAGCCTCTTTCGGGATCTCCCATTTTTTCGGCCCCTCCGTCTCCATTCTGTTCGAACCAGGGCTTGACCAGGGCTGGGTCATTCGAATATGGGATACAAGATTTTTCCCCCGTTTCACAGGCCGAGGACAGGACCGTGCTATTTTGTTTTGGAATTTGTACATGCCTGCCCGGGGTCTCAGTTAACTTTATGTCCCTCGCGAAAATCCATAACTTTCAACTATGTGCGATAATAACTGAAAATCGGTTGTGATATACTTGTAATACCTCCACAGTTGCTAGCCAGCCAAGAGGAGAAAAGACTCAGCAGCGAAGTGAATCACACCCGCCGCTCCTAGGCTAAGCGGGTCCAGGGTGCTGTATTGGGGGAGTTCCCTGTTCGAACCAGGGCTGGGTCATTTGAATGTAGGATATGCAATTTTGCTCCCCACAGGCCGAGGACACGACAGTGCTATTTTCTTCTCAATATGTACATGCCGACCCGGAGTCCAGGACTACTTCCTGCCGGAATTCATCAATGACTTTTAACTACGTGCAATATCTGAAAGTCAGTTGTAATACCTCCAGAGTTGCCAGGCAAGAGGAGAATTAAATTGCACAGAAAAGACCGAGTAGTGAAATGGATCACACCCGCTGGACCTCATTTTTTCCCAGTGTCGTATTGCCCGAGTCCCTTGTTCGAACCAGCTGGGTCTTACGATGCGGGGATTTGTCAATCCTTTTTCTCCAGCTTCAGGCCGAGGACGCGACCATGCCATTTCTTCTGATTAGTATGTATGGACACATGCCGGCCCGGGGTCCATTACTACTTCTTGCTGAAACCCCTACCAACTTTCAACCCTGTGCAATAACTGAAAGTCGGTTGGACCTACAGAGTTGCCAGTCAGCCAAGAGGAGAATTCAAACTCTACAGAAAAACCCAGTAGTGAAATGGATCACACCCGCAGCACCTGCATCTTCCAGAGCTGTATTGCGGGAGTCCCCTGTTCGAACCAGGGCTGGGTCTTCTGAAGACATCCACGGAAGTTCCTCTTTTGCTCCACGGTGCGTGGATTTTCGACTTGGTCGGACTTGCATTGTGCATGATTGCTACGCCAGACCCTATTGTGGGTGTGTTGCCATGTCAGTCAGAGGGAAATTAAGATATGTAGGGAAGACTCGGTGGTGAAATAAATCACACCCGCCACGCATATATCTGAGAGTGCCGAGCTAAACCGCGGGAGTTCCCTGTTCGAACCAGGGCTGAGTCTTTATGACGGTTTGCGATCCATCTTTTGCTCCACGATCAGAAAAGGACGAAGGGGTTACTCTTATGATACAGCAACTAACCTTATTTCCACTGGGGGAGGTTAAAATCTATTCACGACAGACTGTGTGCATTACTTAAATTTCGAGTCGCACTTGCATTTTACGCGCGTCGTCGTTGAAGCACGCTGGAAGATCTCAAAACTCCCTATGCGGCGGTTGGCGGTGGACGAAAGTTGTGCTGCGTCTATGTCGAGCTCACCCAGATGCCGTTTCTTGAACACGAGGTTGAACAAGCCGATGCCGAGACCGGCGCGCAGCCGAAGATCGATCAATCAATCATCAATCGGCAACGGTAAGTATCAGCGCCACCCATCATGAGAGTGAACCACCATGCTCGATTCGCCGAACGCGTCCCCCTCGTTTCAGCGCGGTTCGATTCAAGCTGAAGATCGAATACAGTGAATAACCACCCTAGCCTCCGGGAAATGGCTCGAAGGAAGAGCATAACGCGTGCTAGCATCTACATATCCTTTGCTGACCCCTGCCCTGCGACTCCAGATCGCCATTCAAGTTCCCACACCCCGCTCAAGCCAAGCCCGGACGGCATATCTCTGCCCCAGGTGCGTCATACCTATGGTCCTGATAGCGTTCTCATTTGACTTGCCACAGCTCGCAAGAGCTCGTTGCGCGCACCGCCGAACACGACAACCCAAGGATACGAATTGGATTACTTGTAAATCTGGGTGCTCCCGACTCCGACTCGGGTGCGTTCTGCAGTCGTTCTGCGGTGTTGCCTTCGGCGTTCTCATACAGCGATCGCTATAGCCAGCCGTGTCGGCTTTTTTGTTGCTTGGGACGAACACGCCGATGGAATCTCACCGCGAACGAATTCGCGTCCGCACTTTTGGGACGAGACTGGGTGCGTTGTATGCTGGCTCCATGCATATTGCATTCTAACTCTCGTCGCCTCAGCCGCCGCCGTTATTCTGGTGGACCCAGCGAGATTGGGGTGCTTGATACGTCCGCTCGCTCGCATCCCTTGTGAACGCAGCCTATAGCTACGCGCTTTTCCGGCTGCCTGCTTTTCGCCATTCGACATTCTACTCGCGTAGGACCCCGCCCATCGTGCTTGATAGCGGCCCGCACCGTACGCCGTACGCGTCCTCCGCGCGTTCCGCCCTCCACCGCCGCCCCCTTCGATCCGTGACACGGACAGGCTCCACGCGCGCCCTGTTGGCTCTAGTTCGGCTCGAGCGCATACGCCGAGGCCCATCGCAATATCGCCCACCCCGCCCGCACGACACTTCTTTCTACACATCCTACGAATCGATTCCGAATACCCGGATTTCGCCCCAGCGCCGCGACCTCCACGGGCGTCGTGCATGACCCAGGCTCAGCGCGACCTCCATCGAAACCAAGATCAATAGGGGGTGGGAGTTGCAGCGAATCGCCCACACAAACACACTTGACCACACTCCACGAATTCATCCCGCACGAATACCCAGTCCCAGTCCCAGCACGGCGGTGCGGCCCCATGCGTCTATCCACGTCCACACAGCGTCCGAGTCGTATTGTATTCCCACACGCGACGCCTTCCTCTGCTTAGCGGTGTGATCTCCACGCCTCCCCGTAGGCTGTACCAGCGTCATCCTGCGCGATACGCGATACGACGGCGTGTCGACCCACGAGTTGCGTCGCGCTGCCAATCACCCCGCGCGCGCACACGTTTCGTCGGCTCGTAATAGGGCGGCGTCCCCGACTTGGGCTTTCGTTGTCAAAAGGGGAGATATTCCGGGGCTGCTGAGGTTCTCGTGCTGGTGCCCGTGGTGCGTACCCAGCGCTCTTACCAAGCTGCCTCGCTTAATTATAATTGTCTTCAGCAGGAGAAGATCGGCCAGCGCGTTCCGATGGGATCTTCGCGTGTAGTACGAATGAAATGCTAGCACACCGCGCCTTCTGCACCAGGCAATATATCGACTCCAGCGTTCGGACGACCTCTTTCTTCGCCCGGATGGCTCATCGCCGTTCCCCATCATTACCTGCCCGACCACTGGCTGCCCGCTGACGGCTTCTATCCGTATGCGCACTTCCGCCCAATTTCCCCACCCTCGAACGACGCGGGCTCATCGGCGCGGCCGGGAACCCCTGCGTGCCCACCTATCCCGATCCTCTCCACGCCACGTCCTTCTCTGTCTTTGGCCCAATCTTCGTCGCCAGTCATTGTCGCTCGGCTTAGGGTTGGGATACCGTTTGGGACTCGCTCCTACCACCCTCTTGTGCTCGCTCCCGCTTCGAACTACGCATTCGGTGTCAGTCGATTCTGGCTGGTCGACGAACTACCATCGCGCAGCGCGGATTCCTGGCCTCCAAGCGCGGCCCCCGTCACGGGCTGCCGCTCCATCATCCTCCCGCGCGAGTTGGGCTCCTGCGCCACGGTGTCGCTCTCGTCCTTCCGCGCGGCCCACTGAATTCAAAAGAGACCGCGATACCTTTCAAGTCGCCTACGCCTACATGCTCGCGGTCTCGACCGTCCGGATGCGATCACGCATCCTTGAACCTTATACTCTCACCCATTTCGTGTGTTTTTTATGGAGTCAATGCATCCAGATTCCAGAGACACCTCACCTTTGTGGATCCACCGGGGACATTGGCGGTCAATGCCACAAGGTTCAAGTGACTGACACAACAGCATGTGTATAGCCTCCTGAGCAGACCCGAATCCTGCTTCAGGTCTCTTAGTCTCTGACTTGACATTCGGGTACATTTCCACTGAAAAATTGCATCACGTCAAAATTCATGATTCATCCACGTACTCGGAGAAACATTTCATCATATGAATAACATATCCCACCGCTTTCCCCACTTCCTCGGCGGAAATTCCAGCGTCGGAGTATAGTGTTTCTATGCCCTTTGGGTTCCCAGTTTCTTGACTCGATTTCTGGTGTACCTTGAATATGTCAGCGAGGGTAGCGCAAACATCACGGTGTGGAGTTTTTCCGCCCTTCCAGCTGTCTTTCTGGCAAATTTTGGAGCAAAAGCGACTGGCCTTGCAATTGGAGCAAGCCGGCATTCTATCCCCACGCTTAACTTTCAGCTTAAAGCCAACAGTAAAGTCTTTGGGAGAGTCACTCTCCCCTGTGACACAGTGGCGTGCGGGATTGCTGCAAAGATTGGTGACACTAAAATATGTGTCAAACAGTGTCCACCCATTGGGCGCCATGGGTGCTTGGTCCAATATAGCGGTGATTAAGTGCGATAGTGGCCCGGACGCCGGATTGAGCAACTTGTACAGATGAGCGCCAAAGTGGGCCAATCGAAACATATCATGCATAGTTCCATCTTGAATATCTGGCCGGGTCCTCGATGACATTAAAAGTAGGCAACAAATATCATCATACCGCTCCTGCGCACCGGCCTCGAAGCAAGCACGGAATCGGGAGAAGGAGGATGTTGTGGACATTGTCCTCTGAATGACAAGGCCCATACATCCAGCGCCGTGGAATATGAGATCAAGACAGCTCCAGGGACGAGCAGGATGTGCAGCTGCGTCGGAGATATATTCTGCTGTAACAAGTGCATGGAAGCGCTCGTCGAAAGCTCTCCGCACTGCGCCTGATTGCTCCATGGCAGCTACCAGTTTTGGAGACATCTCCAGAAGTGTGCCGAAGAGCGCGAAAGTGTATACTTTTTGCGTCTTCTGCAACCAATAAGCGAAGGAGCAAATGAGCGCGGTGGAATTTTTGTCGAGGAAGTTTGAAATTTTGCGGCGCCAGGCACGGACACCTGGATTTTGATGTGCGCCCATGGACGACGAAAGGAGACGATCCGAAAACTCGGACAGAACATCAATGAAAGAGGGTAGATCCACGACCGGCTCGCCTTCGCCCTCACTGATCCTAGTGTGCACTTCTGAGATGGCATCAGGGGCTGCATGGAAGGACCGACGAAGGTAGGGAAACAATGTAGTGCAGCGACAAGGACGATTGAATAGACAGTTTTCCAGGAGTGTGTAGATGGCGGGGTCCTCCATCTGCATCGCATAGAAAGTAATGAGGGCTGTGACGACGTCCTGAAGAACAGGATCGGCCGACTCGTGAGCCCTGGCAAAGTGGCCAGTACATTCTGCCATGGATGCGAGGAAAGTGTGATGGCAGTATGGACTTTGCAATGGATTCAGGAGCGATTTGAAAACTGGCGCGACGTGAGGACTGAAGGCCGGTGGTATGGCACCCGTGGTAGCTTGCATCGGAATCTGTCGGCCGTATAATGTGAAATGGTGCCGTCGACAAAACATACATCGACGTACGTTGACGAACAGCCAAGAACTATTGCACCAGGAGGAGCGTACGTGGACCAGTGTCGGTGGTGGGAGCGATGAGACAGCAGCTCTTTAACGGCGATCAGGTATCTGTCCCATGCGGACATAAGGTCAGGTGTTTGATGGCAGTGTGGGCAAGTGGGAGGAAGAAGGTACGCGGGTGCCAAAATTAGGTTCGGCTGCCTTCCTAAAAGACCCTTGTTTATTGCTTGGTAGGTTGGATACCGACTTTGGCTTGCGGCTGCCCCAGTTTTATCCGAATTTTGCCTCCAGCGGGCATCAGGTCAATTTTTCTCCGAACTTTGCATCTGAGCTAATTTCAGGTAAAAAGTGTTCAGAAAACTCGCACAGAACAGCAATGAAGAAGGAGCGTAGATCCACAACCGGCTCACGCCCGGAAATATTATCTGATTTGTTTCCTTCAGTGGCATCTGAGCTCAAATTTCTTTCTATAATGATTTAAACTCAGTCGGCAGAATACACTAGTGTGGAAGAACTCTGACCTGGCAAAAATTATCCTATATCATTTATTGGCCATATATTTACTGAAGCCCCCTCAGCTATCCGGCAGTGACCCCGCGTCCATAAGTAGCCCACTTCATGTGTTTAGTAGTGATTCTGTTTTCAATGTGAGTGGCCCAAATTTAAATTTGTCTGTCAGAATACGGTCGCACCTTATTGCTGAATTTATCCAGAAGGAAAATAACCTGGGAGCGAAAGAAATCACACTTGCAAACCTTCATCCAACAGAATTACAGGGTACATTGCAGGAGTTCCTTGTCCAAACCAAAGGCAAGTGACATGACTGTTGTTCACTCTTTTTACCTCGACTGAGGGAGCCTCTTTGAAACGATCAATAATGCACTTTCAGTTACATGTAAGTCCAGTTGAGCTTGATGAACATACGAACAGGGGAAATAAGACGCAGTAGTGAACTGAATCACACCCGCAGCACCTGCGTGGTTGCGTCGTTGTTGTACTGCGGGAGTCCCCTGTTCGAACCAGGGCTGGGTCATTACTTTGTAGTCTCAAAAAAAAAATTCCCGCTTCAGGCCGAGGATACCATGCAATTTTGTTCTGGAATTTGTACATGCCGGCCCGGGGTCTCAGTTATTTTCATGCCAAAATCCATCCCATGACTTTCAACCATCAATACATAATACTGAGTTGCGCGGTTAATACACTCCCTCCCTCCTCCCTGCCAGCCAAGAGGCGAATCAAACTGTACAGAAAAGACCCAGTAGTGAACTGAATCAAACCCGCAGCACCTGTGGAAAATGTTTGACGTGTTGTATTGCGGGAGTGCCGTGTTCGAAGCAGGGCTGGGTCGTTACTCCGAGCCGGATCTCCCTCCTTTTCTGTTTTCTGTCTTTCTTCAGAAAGCTGGGGGTGCAATTTCACATATAACACTTCAATCCCTGCGGCACACACCTCCCACCTCTTACAAAAAACAAAAAAACAAAACACTCGGGAGCCATGGCCATGTGCGGAGCTCAACAATTCTGCAACCAGGTGAAGATCAGATAGAGCTCGAGAAGACTCAGTGGTGAAATGAATCACACCCACATGACCTCAGACTGCGACGAATGATGTCTTGTGGCAATCCCCTGATCGAACCAGGACTGGGTCATACAATTGTACACACTATTTTTGTATGGTGTTTTGCAGTCGGGTGGGCACATGCAATGTATAAGCAATAATCACACCCTACGACTAGCATTCGAATCATCCGAATCCGCAATACTGAGCCTATTGTTGAAACACGATAGTAGTTGTGATGTACCTTCAAAGTTGTGTTCGACTTTCCAACCCAGCGAGGGATTAGGATATGTAGAGAAGACCCAGTGGTAAAATATCACACACGCAGCACCTTCCTGGTTGCGTTGTTGCTGTATTGCGGGAGTTCCCTGTTAAGATCAATCTTCCAAACATTTTTTTTTTACATCCGCATGTATGCCTATTTAGAATCTCAGTCTAAGCTTATTCGCACTTGAACTATGCCACTCTGCTAGTTGTGATTACTTGAAATCATTAACCTGCAACTGAAAAACTTAAACTTGTAGACACTTGCAGCACCCACCAAATGCATTAGGGCTTCGAATTAACCTTGCCTTTCTATGATGCAGGACTGAGACAGTAGGGTGAAGTAAGACTCGGTGGTGAAATGAATCACAACCCGCACAAGGTAGTCTCGGGCAACTTTAAGCTGCGGGAGTCCTCTGTTCGAACCAGGGCTGGGTCATTCAAAGTTTGATGTGTAACTTTTTTTTTCCCGCCGCGGGCGGAGGATCCCAGCATGCCATTTTTTCTGGGACCTGTGCGTGCCGACCCGCAGTCCGGTACTAATTCTAGCTAAAATTCATCCATGACTTTCAACCATGTCCAATACATGATATAATACTGAGTTACCCTGCCAAGCATGGGGAGAATAAAACTGCACAGAAAAAGACCCGGTGGTGAAATGAATGACACCACAGCACCTGAGACGACTCGCGCTGCTTGCTGTATTGTGGGGGTCCCCTGTTCAAAGCAGGGCTAGGTCATGAGCAGGTCTGCCACCAAAGTTTCTTGTTCCACATCCCCATGTATGTCTATTTAGACCATCTCAGTCTAAGCTTATCCGCACTCGTAGACGCTTGCCAGCACGCACCAAATAAATCATCAGAGGTTCGAATTAAACCTGCCGCTCTAGCTTAGCAAGGACTGAGACAGTAGTATTGATACATCCCACACAGGATGAAGTAAAACTCGGTGGTGAAATGAATCACACCCGCACAAGATATTACGGTGTAGTTAAGCTGCGGGAGTCCCCTGTTCGAAGCAGGGCTGGGTCATTCGTTGCTATATTTCCCGCTTCAGGTCAATGACAGGGCATACCATTTTCGTCTAGAAGTTGTACATGCCGGGGCGGGGTCTCGGTGGTCTTCATGTCCCTTGCTGAAATTCATAACTTTCAACCGTGTGCAATATCTTAAAGTCAGTTGTGATATAATACTTACCTCCAAAGTTGCCAGTCAGGAAGAGAATCAAACTGTACAGAAAAGACCCAGTGGTGAAATAAATCACACCCGCAGCACCCTGAGTCGTTCTACAGAGCTGCATTGCGGTAGTCCCCTGTTCGAACCAGGGCTGGGTCTTGTCAAACCGGCCAACCTGCAGTTTTCCTCTTTTGCTTCATGATCGGGAAAGGGAAAGGGGGAAACACTTGTTATCACACTAAATTACTGTAATTTGCTGCCTTCGCACTCTGTGAGTCATGACGAAGATCCAATCTCAAAAATTTCCAAGTGCGTGGATTTTCGTCGGACTTGCATTTTGCATGATTGCTACGCCAGACCCTATTGTGCCTGTGTTGCCGTGTCAGTCAGAGGGAACTTAGGATATGTACAGAAGACTCGGTGGTGGAAGGAATCACACCCACACAAGGTAGTCGGGGTAGCGCTGTTAAGCTGTGGGAGTCCCCTGTTCGAACCAGGGCTGGGTCATTGGATGTGAGATTTGGCCAACCCTTTTTCACGCTTCAGGCCGAGGATATCATGCAATTTTGTTCTGGAATTCGTACATGGCGGCCCGGGTCCAATACTTCTTGCCAAAATCCATAACTTTCAACTCGGAAAGTCAGTTGTGATTTACTTGTAATGCCTCCACAGTTGCTAGCCAACCAAGAGGAGAATCAACTGTACAGAAAAGACCCAGTAGTGAAATCAATCACACCCGCAGCACCTCGTTCTTTCCCAGTTTTGTATTGCGGGAGTCCCCTGTTCGAAGCAGGGCTGGGTCTTCTGAAGACATCCACGGAATTTCCTCTTTTGCTCCACGGGAACGGTTGTTATTATAATCAATCAACTTGCTGCATTCTCACTCTGTCAGGTGAAGGAAGGTCATGGCAATTCCAATTCCAAAAAGATTGCCAGTGCGTGGATTTTCGACTTGGTCGGACTTGCATTGTGTGCATGATTGCTACGCTAGACCCGATTGTGCCTGTGTTACCGTGTCAGTCAGAGGGAAATTAGAATATGTAGAGAAGACTCAGTGGTGAAATGAATCACATCCGCCACGCATGTAGCTGAATGTACGGAGCTAAACCGCGGGAGTCCCCTGTTCAAACCAGCTGGGTCATTTGAAACAGGGTGCGATTTTTGCTCGTTTCACAGGCGAGGACACCATGTCATTTTCTTCCGGAATTTCTACGTGCCTGTCTCGAGTATAAAACCTCGAGGGTTGCCAACTGAGAGGAGAATGACCCTGCACAGAAAGACCCAGTAGGGAAATAAATCACACCCGCGGGACCTCTCCTTTCACAATTCCTGTATTGCGGGAGTCCCCTGTTCGAACCAGGGCTGGGTCGTTATTGGGATCTCCCTCTTTTTCTTTTTTCATTCTTTTTTCAGAAAGTTGGCGGGTTAAATTTGACATATAAATGGATTGAAACACTTCAATCTCTGCGGCACACACCTCCATCTCTTAAAAGAAATCACTCGGAAGCCGTGGCCATCCACGTCTTGAGCTCAATACTTCTGCAACCAAGGGAGGATCAGATAGAGCTCGAGAAGACCCATTGGTGAAATAAATCACACCCACACGACATAGATGGCTACGAATGATGTCTTGTGGCAATCCCCTGATCGAACCAGGGCTGGGTCATGCAACGGCGAGACACATTATTTTTGAATGGCACAAAGGATAATCACACCCTACGCCCTATCATCCGACTCCGCAATACTGAGCCTCTTGCTTAAACAAGATAGTAGTTGTGATGTACCTTCGAACATCAGTAAAACTACACAGTTGTCTTTGGCATCTTAGGTCTTTGGAACACATCTTTGAGCATCTTTGTCTTGGAGAAGCATCTTTGGTCTTGGGGCAAGAGTCTTAGGAATGTCTTTGTTTTGGGAGTGGCATCCCGAAGCTTTGGGCGGCATCTTTATTCCTTGGCTCATCTTGGGGTTTTTTTTTTTCCTGTACAAAGAATGGTTCAACAAACTGTCTCGAGATTCTTGTTCTGCGGGTTATGCGCACCCGCACGCGGACAATTCCGCAGTCCCGGTGACTTGGAGTTAGCCTGCCGACTCCAGGCTGATAACTTATAAGCTGCTGATTTGCATTCGGGTAAGAGTTTGGAATTTCACTCAAATTTAGGTAGAAGACGAGGGCGGTAGCCAACATAAAAACTTGAAGACTCCGGAAAATTTTCCGACTCGCAACGACTCATGATTACAAGTCATTCAAACTCTGCTTTTGCCGATTGCCGACATCACGGAGATCGTCCGTTGCAAGGGAGATGGCGTGATTGATGAGATCATTTGGTTCGTTGCTCTCAACGCTCATGTCCTTCCCTTCCCCCTTCCCCCCACCTCTTTCATCCCCCCGTCTTGTTTCCCCCTTGGCCTCTTTCAGTGCAGACTTCCCGACCAAATTGGCCCCTCCTCCCGCTCTCGTCATGACCGCAGCCAAGCCACAAGTATCCCTCTCACTGCCAAGTCCTCAAGATTCTCCTCCTCTCGAACTCCTCGTGTCTTTGGTCGCTTTGAATGATCTTGAAGACCGTCTTGTCAAAGACATACGGCATCTTACCCGTCTTACCCAAGACGAACATCTTGTCTAAGACTTTTGAACCTGCTTAGCTAAAGACGCGCGTCTTGCGCCAAAATGTGTCTTTGGCGTCTTACGCGTCTTGCCCAAGACGCCAAAGACGCCAAAGACAACCGTGTAGTTTTACTGATGAAGTTGTGTTCGACTTTCCAACCCAGCGAAGAATTAGGATATGTAGAGAAGACCCAGTGGTGAAATGAATCACGTCCGCAGCACCTGTAAACAATGTCCACGTCTTGTATTGCGGGAGTCCCCTGTTCGAATCGGGGCTGGGTCATAATCTCTTCCAGAAGGTTTTTTTTTTCTTTTTCTTTTTTTGCGTCCGCATGTATGCCTATACACACGCGAACTATGCCATTCTCCAGGGTGCATTTACTTGAAATGACTAACTTGCAACTGAAATCCAACCGAAATGGAGACACTTGCCACTACCCACCGAAAATGCATTACAGGTTCGAATTAAATGGACCCTCTCTATGATAAAGAACTGAGACAGTAGTATCTATATATCCCACACAGGATGAAACAAGACTCGGTTGTGAAATGAATCACGCCCGCACTGTGTCCTTGCACCTTCGCTTTATTGCGGGACTCCCCTGTTCGAAGCAGGGCTGGGTCGTACGACGAGAAGATTTGACAATCCCTTTTGTCCAGCTTCAGGCCGAGGACACAACCATGTCATTTTCTTCTGGAATTTGTGCGTGGCGTCCTGGAGGCTCAGGTATGGATAACTCTCAGCTATAGTATCTGAAAATCACTTGTGATACAATACCTGCAGAGTCGCCAACCCAGCGAAGAATCAAACTGCACAGAAAAGACCCGCTGAAGAATCAAACTGCACAGAAAGACCCAGTGGTGAAGTGAATCCAACCCGTAGCACCTGTTTCCTTCCTGACACATCACTGTATTGCCGGAGTCCCCTGTTCGAACCAGGGCTGAGTATTTGTAATGGTTTGCGATACCTCTTTTGCTCCACGGGGACGGTTATTATTTTAATAAATCGACTTGCTGCATTCTTACTCTGCGAGGCAAAGATCCAATTCCAAAAGATTACCAGTGCGTGGATTTTTTAGTCGGACTTGTGTGTGTTGCCGTGGCAGTCAGACGAAAATTCGGATACGGAGAGAAGACTTTTTTTTTTTTTTTTTTTTTCTTTTTCTGGGTGTTTGGTATAATGATTTAAACTCCGTCTGCAGAAGCATTCCGAGTCATCCGCTTGTTGCTGGTGTTTGCCAGTCATGCCGGTGAAATTTGTCCAGGAGGAAATGCCGTTACGCACTGTATTTATCCAAGTGTGGGGCTCCGACCCGAATTTATCCATTTTACCCAATTCCCTTTGCTGTTACAGCCTTAGGTTGTATACCCACTAAAACCCCCTTTGTAAAGATCCAGTCATCCGGCAAAGAGTCTTCGTCCATTAGCAATCCGCTCCAGGTATTTAACACTGTCTGTTTATTTAGGGCCAGTGTACCGAAGCGTCCTTTGTTGGTCAGTATTCGGTCACGTTGCAAGGCGGCATTGACCATTTTCAGCCATTGATTATGGATGCCTCTAAACGGAGAGAAGACTTGGTGGTGAAGGAATCACACCCGCCACGCATGTAGCTGAATGTACGGAGCTAAACTACGGGAGTCCCCTGTTTGAACCAGGGCTGGGTTATTTGAAAGCGGGGTGCTTTTTTTTCCCGTTTCACAGGCGAGGGTTGCCAGCCCAACAGAGAATTTAAACTGCACAGAAAGACCCAGTAGTGAACTGAATCACACCCGCGGCACCTCTCCTTTCACAATTCCTGTATTGCGGGAGTCCCCTGTTTGAACCAGGGCTGGGTCATTCAATAGCACAATTCCATCCTTTTTCCCCGCTTCAAGCCGAGGACACGACCATGGCATGTTTTTCTGAAATATTTACATGGCGGCCCGGGGTCCACTGCTACTTCTTGCCCATAACCTTCAACGATGTGCGATATCTAAACGTCAGTTGTGAATGTAAATATAATCCGTCGAGAGTTGGCAACCAAGAGGAGAATTAAGTTGCACAGAAAAGACCCAGTAGTGAAATGAATCACACCCGCAGCACCTCATTCTTTTCCCGTGTTGTATTGCGGGAGTCCCCTGTTCGAAGCAGGGCTGGGTCTGAAGGTCTTTTGCTCCACAATCGGAAAAAGGAAAGGGGAAACAGGTTGTTATTATAATAAATCCACTTCCGGCTCTGTGAAGTGAAGGAAGATCCAATTCCAATTCCAACTCCCCAAAATTACCACAGTCAGACTGCGTGAATTTTCGACTTCGTCGCACTTGCATTTTGCATTTCACGGTCAGCCCGCAATTACTACTTACCTCGAGCATCTAGAAACTATCTGTCTGGCTGGTCGCGGCTCGTTGTGTGACGATCTTTGAACATGCCGAAATCACGGCCCAGTTGCGCGCCGAAGATCAATCAATCAATTGGTAAGTATCAGCATCAGCAGTGCCACCCATCATGAGAGCGAACCACCATGCTCGATTCGCCGAACGCGTCCCTCTCGTTCCGGCGCGGTTCGATTCAAGCTGAAGCGCTGAAGATTGAAGACAGTGAATAACGACCGTAACCCCTGGGACTGAAACGTGTGATGGCTCGAAGGAAGAGCATAACGCGTGCTAGCATCTTTGCGGCCGAATTGTCCTGCGTTTCGTGTCTATGCTTCGTCCCCAGGCTCCTCGATCACGACACCAAGGAACCGAATCGAGCGTGCGGATCTGGCTAGTCCCGACTCGGTTCATACGCGCGTACGATTCAAGTCGTTTTTGCGTGTTTCTGTTCTGCGTTCTCATATCTCGATCGCTGTAGATATCATATAGCTGGCTGCCCTTTCTTTTGGCTGTGCGAACTCGCGCACGCACCTTCGTTGGAATACGGCAGATGATGTGAAGTGGGATACGTGCAGTGGGATAGCTCGAGCTGGGTGCGTTGTGAATTAGCTCCGTACATATCGCTTGCTAACCCTGCCCTGCGACTCCAGATCGCCATTCAAGTCCCTACACCCTGCCCAAGCCAAGCCCGGACGGCATATCTTTGCCCCAGGTGCGTCGTACCTATACCCATGATAGCGTTCTCATTTGACCTTCCACAGCTAGCAAGGGCCCGTTACGCGCACCGCCGAATTCGACAACCCAAGGAGACGAATTGGTTGCTTGTAAATCTGGGCGCTCCCGACTTGGACTCGGGTGCGTTCTGTTCTGCGGTGTTGCCTTCGGCGTTCTCATACAGCGATCGCTATAGCCAGCCGCGTCGGCTTTTTTGTTGCTTGGGACGAACACGCCGATGGAACCTCACCGCGAACGAAATCGCGCACTTTTGGGACGAGACTGGGTGCGTTGTATGCTGGCTCCATGCCTACTGCGTTCTAACCCTCGTCGGCTCAGCCGCCGTCGCTATTCTGGTGGACCCAGCAAGATTGGGGTGCTTGATCCGTCCGCTGGCTTGCATCCCTCGCGAACGCAGCCTATAGCTATGCGCTTTTCCGGCTGCCTGCTTTTCGCCATTCGACATTCTACTCGCGTAGGACCCCGCCCATCGTGCTTGATAGCGGCCCGCACCGTACGCCATACGCGTCCTCCGTGTGTTCCGTCCTCCACTGCCGCCCCCTTCGAACCGTGACACGGACGGGCTCCACGCGCGCCCTGTGGGCTCTAGTTCGGCTCGAGCGCATACGCCGAGGCCCCTCGCAATCTCGCCCACTCCGCCCGCACGACACTTCGTTCCACACACCCGATGAATCGATTCCGAACACCCGGATTTTGCCCTAGCGCCGCGACCTCCACGGGCGTCGTACATGCCCTAGGCTCAGCGCGACCTCCATCGACACCAATATTAATGGGAGGTGGGAGTTGCGTCGCACCATATTCGCTAGCCCACAAACGCACTCGACCGCGCCTACCACACTCCACGAAACGAATACCCAGGCCCAGCGCAGGGGTGCGGTGCGACCCCATGCATCCCGCCACGCCCACACAGCGTCTGAGTCGCATCGTATCCCCACGCGACGCCTTCCTGCCCGATACCTGATACGCTCGCTGCGCCACCGAGCGGCACTTCAGCTATTCCACCACCAACGCGGCGGGCGGCGTGTCGACCCACGAGCAGCGCCCAATCACCCCCCGCGCGCACGCGTTTCGTCGGCTCGTACAGGGCGGCGTCCCGACTTGGGCTTTCGTTGTCAAAAGGGGAGATATTTCGGGGCTCCTGAGGTTCTCGTGCTGTTGCCCGTGGTGCGTACCCAGCGCTCTTACCAGGCTGCCTCGCTAATTGTCTTCGGCGGGGGAAGAACGGCGCGTTCCGATAGGATCTTCGCGTGTAATACGAATGAGCTGGCGTACCCCGCCTTCTGCGCTAGGCAACAAATCGACTCCAACCTCTTTCTTCCCCCGAGCGGCTCATCCCCGTCCTCTTCCCCGTGTTCCGCATCCTCGCTCCCTGTCCGACCACTGGCTGCCCGCTGACGGCTTCTATCCGTATGCGTACTTGCGCCCAATTTCCCCACCCTCGAACGACGTGGCCTCATCAGCGCGGCCGAGGACCCCTGCGTGCCCACCTATGCCGATCCTCTCCGCTTCTCTGTCCTTCTGGCCCAATCTTCGTCGCGAGTCATTGGCGCTAGGGTTAGGGTTGGGATACCGTTTGGGGCTCACCCCGCATTTGCTCCGCACACGCCCTACCTTCGACCGCCTTTCTTCCTCGAGGTCGTTTCGGCTAGCATCGCGCAGGATTTCGTCCGCCGAGTACGAATTTCGCGCCACTGCCCGAGTGGGTGCTGCTCAGTTCGGTTCATCGCCTCATTCATGCCTCATGTACATGTATAGGACCCGTTCTCATGCGCGATTTCAGATTATTCTGACTTCTGGAGTTCGCCTGACACCACGTATCTCCGACCGACCGACTCAGAACGCTACTTTCCGACACCGTCCGGCGTCCGTCGTGTGTCCGAACTTTGAGCTTCATCCTTGTTACTGCCAAGTTACTGCGTTTGAGATGGGGTTTTTGGGGCACAGCCCCTATCTTTGTGGTTTTGGACGCATATTTAAATGACCACCCTTACAGTAATGATTACGACGTCGACCATCGTCTCGAATTCTCATAGCTGTGTGCAGCTCTCCTCGTTGACGATCCAATGATATTTTTCTCCCTGGCAACCAGATCCATTTCCCCGCATGGGAAACACCACGCCACTGTGTCTTGGTCGATGAATATTCTCGAGCGCGTCCGCAGGCGCCTATCTACCTTCATCCTCTCATTTCCACCAACTTCGCGACGCGTGCCGCCAGCTTTCGTCGTGAGATCTTGCAATAGCGCTTGGGCGCCTATGTCGCGGGGGTGGGCACTTATTCCTGGCAAAGTTGGGCGGCGATGTCTGCTCGCATTTACCCCGATAATTGCAGTAACCGCGCCTCGAGCAGCCCAGCGCTCCCTCCGTCTTCCTTCATCACATCGCTCTCCTCCACCTCCCAACGGATCTGGTCGAATTGTTTCGCGGCCCCGGATACGTGCGCGACACGAGAACACGCTGCGCGTATGGCGAGGAGCGCGGGCGAGGGCAGTTTCGGAGGTTTAGTCCCCGCGGAATCGCAGGCCGCAACCACGGCAGGATCGACGCGGAACGTGACGCGCTTAGGCGGAGGAGAGGGTTGCTGAAAGGCCAGGTCGTCGGGAGAGACGATGGTGTAGGTGTTTTCCTTTTGTATGTACGTCAGAAAAAACGATTGAAGAGCACTAACTCACCTCCCCAACAACCTCTTCGAACCAGAAGTCAAGCTGGTCGAAAAGGTGGCGCAGGTCCATGCGCATGGTCAGGATGTTAGGGTAATCGTGGACCGCAAGGAATCGTTGAGACCGAACATGCGCAGCAGGATTTCTGCCGCGTTGACGGCATCCGATGTTTCAGGAAAGATATACGCGCATTGTGTAACAGCCATGCCCATCCCAGCTCTCGCAAGAGCGGCAATTGCTGGGTAAAGCTTGCTCAAATCGGTGTCGTATAATCCTGTAACTTGGCATCTCGTCACGAACGAGCGCCTGAACAGGTCGTAAGTAGGTGTAAAAACCTCAGATAAGTATCGATATGCGGCCTACTTACATTTTGGCGCGCGCTGCTTGCAGTTGTCGCAGGCCTCTTTTGGTTTACAACTTGCTCTCTGACCGTATCGAGCGACGCGCGGGAGGGGAAGATCGGACTCTGAGTCTTCAATCGGGATTGAATTGGTGCTATTCGAACGGACTAGAGGCAGGTCGTGTGAATTACAGCCCAGGGTGAGCTTGAATAGAATAGATGACGAACAAACGCGGAGTATGTGGTTCCGATAAAGCAGCCCGAGGTTTTGAAGCTGTTCATACTGCGCGGCGGGATCCAAGTCTCCCTTGCTACCGACGGCGAACAGACACGAGGTAATCTTCCTGATGAGTGTGTTGTACGGGACAGCGCCAAACGAGAGTGGTCGATGTGCGTATAGATCCAGGAGCAAGAAACCAGCACGCGAATGCCAATTAATCGGTCGGTCGTGTATTTCGGGTCGGTTTTCACGGAGGGAGCGACGTCGAGGGCGGTTTGTTCAGCACTGAGGATGGTGGGCCAGAGGCTTTGGCCTTCGTGATCGAGGCATGCGCCAGAAAGATGAGGCAGAGCGGCCATGGTGGACGAACAGAAACAAAAGGGGTCGGCGATCAAGCCGGGAGTAAGAATCATTTGATGCGGAGTTGGGTTGGTTTCAAGTTGATGAAAAGAACATTTCGAGCTGCGCTCCTGGCCCCCTTTCCTGCCATGTTCTGAATGCGGGACTATATGCCAGGCCACCCTCCTCGACATCGCGGCATATTTCAAGCTAATCAAATGCTCAAGATCCGGTGTTGCAATGATGCTGCCATTCCAACAGATGCCGAACGTTCATGTCAAATTGCGCCGCTACGTTGAGGGAATTTGCGCCGCGTCTACGGTGGACCGCCGGTAAACCGTAGTAAAACAACGATTGCGAGCAATATTCGAGAACGAGAATATTTAAATAATTCCATGCCGCCCACCGTCCCAACGAACAAAGGGGTGGGTGAAGAGTGTGCACAGCAGACAATAGCCTATATGGCCAGGGCGATCGGGACTTTAGAGGGCGCCAGCTGCAATGAGAGCTACCAGAGCAAAAGTCGCGAAAACGTTGTTGAAGCCGAGCGATGCAGCGTCGCTCGAGTCGCCGCTACCAGTACCGAGGCCACCGGAAATTTTGTCGGCGCCGTCGGAATCTCCGGAGGGACCCGAGCCAGAACCCACATTCGCAACGTCTTGGGTGGCGGTAGGAAGAGCTGAGGAAGAGGACTTGACGGGTGTGGAAGAAAATGCCTTGGCGGAAGAAGAGTGCTGGGCGGAGGATGAAGGCGGTTTGGCAGACGACGAGGGCTTCGCCGAGGACGACGGCTTGGCCGAAGACGAAGTCTTCGAGGAAGAGGAGGTGGGATGGTTGGTTGTCGTGTGGTGATCGGTGGTCGTCGTATCGTCACCGCCGTTCCCGGCATCCCCACCAGATCCACCAGACCCACCAGACCCATCGGACCCACCATTACCACCCGACCCACCAGATGGCCCGTCATTGCCATCGGTATACGACCAAGAACCGTAAAGTTGACCGGCTCCCAGGTCTCCAGCGGTAAAGTACTCGAAGAGACCCTTGGTAAAGTCGAGCTGGCCTGCCGCATAACATTGCTCGCTTGTCGCCGGGCACTATGCGCGATTAATATGGCGAACAGGTCATATCAGTGTGCAAGATGTACATGCCTCATCGACGCAACTAGCAATAGCTGTCTTCCCGTTGACCGTAATGGCCAATTTTTTGCCGCAGCAAGCAGATCCATTATCACCAAATTGCTGTCCATTAACGGCAAATCAGTTTGGGTCATACGCGAGAGGGATTCCGACTTACCGGGGATGCCATCGCAACGTACTATGCAAGGTCAAAGTGGGTTAGTGGTAAACCCGAACCAACGGGCAGAAGAACAGAAAAGACCCACGAAATCACTGTCTTGGTGATTTTGACCAGTGCAGGCATCACTGAAACGACCCAATTCAGGAGTGAAAAAAAAATACAAGTGAAGTGCACATACGGGCCAGTATCAGAAGGATACCAGGTGAACTGCTTGTTCACATATTGGTCCCCACGTTTGCCAACGGTGAAGATGTTGTCTGCGCGCTTCGCAATTGGGTGGTAGCTGCGTGCCTGGTGGGTGCTCGCCATGGCGGTGGCTGCCGACATCAGAATGACGAGACAACTGGATGAAGCGAGCATTTTTAATAATGAGAGTGGAGAGAATGAGCGTGGTTATAAGCTGGAGAGCTTTTACGAGGTAAAAGGTTGAAGTGGGGGAGGGGAAGGGAGACGGAGAAAAAGTATGTGAACCGCGTCCATAGTGAGTCATCGCCTTCGGTGTACGCATATTTTTCCACGTCAACCCAATGTCAAAATTGAATGACCCATCATATCAGGGATGCTTGTCAATTGCCGGCCATGAAGTGCTGTACTATTAGCTTGAGTCCTTGGCACAGTATTATGGTGTTAGCACCCTAGCAGGAATGCGAGCGGAACTTCACCCAGCCGATATTGATTCCATCAAATAGCTGTTCCCACGGTTCAATTTTCCGCGATCTTATTCTGGGGTGGCATTTGGGAGCCACCAGCAATTTACTATGAGATCTATCAAACCTTACTGTCTTCTTAACGAACTCTCACCCAATTACGAACCTCCGAAGTTGTGTTAGACCAAAGTGAATCCTGTCCAAGCTGGGCAAAATTTGCTGCGGTAGCTAAAGATATTTCGACTCCGTCATACGGACTCTGCTGAGGATGGGCCGGGATGGGTCGTGCACAGGAAACTCAACAGCTTTATTTCCTGGCTTCGACAGCTTTTACAGCTTATGTTTCTTCGGACATCATACCTCCAGTCAAAACCAAACTTCGGCCCCCGCGGCGCTCTTGTGATCGTTCAAATTGCCCAGATGAAGCGTCATGGATATTTTGCTTCAATATTACTTGAACGCTCGAACCCCAAATCATGTACGGTGTTCCAAGCGCTGTCTTCGTTTTCCGCGGTCACCGGTGTCGAGGTCGTGGCGCGAGTGTCAACTTTTCGGCGGTAAAACAAGTTATGTAAGCGGTTGCAAACGAGGGTTAAGCGAATCTCTTGCAAGCGCGCCCGCAGGAGCCCTCTCAGAAGTTAGAACCGTTGAACATTATTTGCGGGAAAAAGGCGACCTTACAGTAGTCCTAGGAACCTACTCGAAATGCAAAGGGTTTTTGAGGGCATCTGGGAATGTACATTGAAAAAGGAAACTCTGGGATCTCCCGTTGGCACCGTTGCTCAGTTGCGGTCGCTTGAACCCGCTTACACTCGCTTAACTACCGCCGAAAAGTTGTAGAATTGAACACTGTTACACCCTTGATATTGTGATTCTTATCAAGCAAATCAGCGCCTTTCGGCGCGCGCAGTGTGTACTGCGGAACGCGGAAGACGGAAGAAGCGTCCTCGCTTGGCTAATATGTAAGCGATTTTGGGTTCTGAACACAAGAACACTCTCAGATCGGTGTTCGGACGCCGACTCACCACTGACTCATCCTTCGCTTTCCCAGCCATTCATTTGCGTTGTTGACAATTGGATTATCGAGTGATTCATCCAGCAGCACCAGAACCGAAGAGATGCCCAGTGTCTCGCTGCGGAGAGGATGCAACGGCGCTTGAACGGCGCCGTCCTTGTCCCTGGCGCGGAAATTGGCATTTCTGCTCCTCGGTGACTCGGATTGAAATTCCTCCATGCCAGCGTCTATCACGACAGGGTGGGCTGTGGACGTGCGAGAGGCGCGGCACCGGCGGTGACTCCATCGACGCGTATGAAAGGAGGATTTCCGTTCGTAGTTCACCAGATCTCAACTTCTGCGGATCCCACTTCTCATGCTCTCCCTCTTTGTAGCTCTCTCTGTGTTCGTGAGTGCAGCCTCCGCGCTGTTCCAGTTCCAGAGTCTCAACCCTGCCTGTATGCTCCGTTGCCTCCCTTACTCCAAATTTGTCTAACACGTATTTCTTGTAGTCGCTGCTGCAGGGACCCGCGGATGCATCGCCGCCGCATCAGACGTATCTGGGACGCCGCTGACGATTCATAACTGCGTCACGGACGATCTTTCGCACCAGGACTGGTGGTTCACCGCCCTTAACCCCGCTGACGGTACACAGGGCCTGAATATCTACGGCAACATGGTCAGCCATTGCAAATGCTTGGTGAAACCTTGATCCTCACACGAGATCGCAGTGCATAGAAGTCGCGGGGGGTGTAAACGCAGTCGGCACGCCGCTGCAGATTGCTACGTGTGACCCAACCACTGCGAGCCAACAGTTTGTCCGAGTCATTCCTTCCAGTGGGACTTCAGCATTTGCGCTGCGATGGGGTGGCACGGACAAGTGCATTGATTTGACTGGCGGGAGCATCGTCGATGACACTCCCCTGTTGCTCGCGACCTGTGTGGACGGGGACACCAACCAAGAGTTCACCGAAGGCAGCGGGTAAGTTTCTCTGACGAGCACGGAGCGCACTATTTATTGACGTGCACAGAACGGTCACCATTCAACCCACTGGCCCCATTAACGAGCCTTTCTGCATGGGCGTGACCTCCGCCACGCCCGGCGCGCCCGTCATCCTGCTCTCCTGCCCAGTTTCCGGTTTTGCGGACCCCAGCGCACTCTTCACCTGGACCATTCCCCCCCCATTCACGGGTGTCAGCACTGAGCCCATGGCCATCGCCGCCAGCTTCGATCTGTGCCTCAATGTCGCTGCGGATGGCACCACGCTGGAATTGGCGACTTGCTCGCCTGGCGCAGTGAGCCAGCAGTTTGATGCAGGCGCGTCCAGCGCGCAGATCCAGTGGGCGGACACAGGGAAGTGCTTGACTGTGCCGGCGTATGCCAATGAGACTGTTGTACGTGTTTTTTGCCGTCCTTCCCAGGGACAAATTCAAGCTGATTGTTGTGGCTTAAGATCCAAATTGCACAATGTGATACGTCGGGCCAAAACCAGAAACAGAATTGGATTTTCCAATAATTGGGCAATGTACTGTAGTACAAGACAGGTCGTTTGATCCGTAGTATACCAACCAATTAGAGCCGAAACTGGTTCTATTACAGGTGCCAACCAGAAAAAAATAAAGAATTTGGGAAGGATCAATAAGGCGCGCGGGATTGACGTGCATTTCTGTCTAGCTAGCGTTTCCCCCTGCGGCCCCACCGTTACCGCCGTAAGCGACACCTCCAGCTCCACCCGCATTGTTTTTACCGCCAATCCCCTCCCCGTCGTCCCCTTCTCCGTTGCCGCCACCGGCCCCGCCCCCTCCACCGATTCCTACGCCACCATTTCCACCATTATTTCCGACCCCTCCGATGTTCAGCACACTCCCAGACGCACTGCCGCCCCCGACGCCACCGGAACCGCCCACTGCCCCACCTCCCAAGCCTCCCACGTTCCCGTTGCCGCCTAGAATGCGGGTCAAAAGCTGAGCGTTCTCAAAGTAAATCTCCGACATACCACCACCATCGATCGCTCCCAACCCGTTACCTCCGGCGGCGCCTGCGAGACCGCCCTGCGAGCCGCCACCTACGACACACAGTGGGTGTTTGTATGGCGAACAATATTGATATGCTCATACCTTTGCCTCCAACATTGTTGTTCCCGCCCAGGCTTGATAGCCCGCGCGCAGACTCGAGAGTAGGCATGGCCGAAGCCGTGACGGCGAAGAACACTGAGAGAACGGTAGCAGTTGAGAGTGAGAAGCGCATTTTGACTTTTTGAAGAAAGCTGGGATGCTGACGGTGTGGTTGGAGGCTCCTGCCTTTATATGGTTCCAGAGCCAGTACAACCCCAAAATATTCCGCTTAGAATCGAATTCGAACAAAGTTGAGTCGAGGTCAGGTACAGTGGCGAAGGCACAACCTGTTGATCACCTGGAGAAAAAGGAAGTATTGGACGAACCTGAAACGAGCCAAGAATGTTTGTTCGATGCATGGGCGCTTGGGCGGAGATAGACGTTACAACAGCTGTGGTATGAAAGGCATTTCGCCCTTGAAAGACAGGGTTTCGGCTTCCAGACTGTCTTCGAATCTCCGTCGATTATCCGGTGGTCAGCTTAACAACTTACATAATGTACTTATTACACTGTCCACCTGCATGCAGGTAGCACGGCTCAATCCAGTGTCGATTCCTAGATAGTAGGGGTTTAACCAACAGGCATTCCCATCTCGGCCTACCGACCGTGTTCAATCCGGAGAATCACCCGGGAATCTCAGCGACCCGAGTACTGTGAATCGCCGGAGGGACGCGCCTCCTGAGCGAGCGTCGTAATTACTACGAGACATCCTGCGTGTTTGAATTACAGGATATAGCTGGTTAAGTCGGGTCTAGCCAAGGCCTAGCGCTAGGGATTCAAAGTGAATGGGGACGCGTACCTGGACATTCTTGAAGTTACCCAAGTACGGGGTAAGAAAAGAGCCTCAGCCACGAATCAGACATGATACGCAGTTGAAACGTCGGCGTACGTCCTTCAGTGGCGGAATCGTCCCTCGCGGCACAAAAGGGTGACACGCAGCGACAAAAGACTGGAGTACACGGCAACCAGTGAGAACGCAGAACGCCGAATGAGTGAAGGACGCGGGTGGCACGTACCAAACATCAGGGCCATTCGGGAGCAGTAGTGGTGAGACACACCATTGACGCAACAGTGCGGAGGAGCTTGAGAATAACCGGCGAACACACATCGACGCAAACGGTGAAACAATACCAGGGCTTCAGCGCACAGAGACGAAGGCAAAGGCAGATTCTGCCGGCGGAGCAGTGCAAGCACGAGAACACGCATAGTGATGCGGGAAAGTCGTTGGAACTTCCAGGAATGGGGAGCGACGTGTCCGGAGGCCTTCCTACGATCCAAGCTGGCGGCCGTCTAGAATCTGTCTTTCAGCCGCCCATTGAAGCCGTTGAAAACGCGTGCTAAGAAATTGAAGAATCGTGCATGGTGGTTTATGGCATCCCGCAACCGGCGGTAACCGGCAACTCATTAGCCATCACCTCGATCGCCACTCGCAGGTATGAGGGAAGTCGCCTGGTAAGTAGGATGGCGTGAGTGAAGAGAAGATGCGACGCGACCAACATGCACGTGGTCTTGCTCCCCACGCACGGACCGCTGTCTCCTCGGCACCCCGGCCAAATTGTTGGCGATGATTGCAAGATGATTGCAAGATGATTGCAAGATGATTGCCTGGCTTAAGATCTTACCACATTGTTGCGCCTTAGCAAAAATTCCTTAGCAACATCAGGAAAAATGCAGGTCACTACCATGGCCAATGTAGTCAACATAGCTGGCGTAGTGCCGTCGTTACCCCCCTAAAATATACGACGTTGTAGTCGCGGGTCGAAACTACCGATTACTATAATAGGCTATCATAGCCGGTGCCTGATCTACGTAGTGCTGTAGTACCGTAGCCAGGTAGTCGATGTAGGCCCAGGTAGTCCAAGGTAGTGTTGTATCTGGCTTCATTTCACATATTCGGGGGCAATTGAATAGAAGAATGTAAATTGACACAGAACAATACATTGTTGACTAGTAAGTAACACTTGAACTCCTCCACCGGGTACGCCAAAGCAGCGTCGAAATCGAAAAAGTGAGGAACTGGGGCCAAAGTAGATTAGAAAGTGGTTGCGATATTCACTGGGGGGTAAGAAGTATCAAAAAATCAGTGATGTACTGGTCGGGATAAAAAAGCGGACATACCGCACCACGTACTTCAAGACTTTGATGGATGTGCCTGCGGGACTCGAGGATAACGGTCATCAATAGAGGAGAGTTAATCTTGAAGGGGTCAAGGTCGAGGGTTCAGGTGTTGAGTGGTTTGATGTTGCTTGAGCGTCGAGCGGTTTGATATCCACGGAAGAATGTCAACAGAGATGATCGGGATCCGAAGTCTTGAGACGGAGGACAACTTGTAACTTGGGATCTTGAGCGTATGTCTTGGCACTTGAGGAGAGACTAGACTTTGGCCAGTGGGCGTTCCTCACGATTCCGAGGGGGTACGCATATAGTTAGTTGAGGAATATGGACATTGGAGAAGGGGTTTGGGTGGCATTTAGGCAGGGCATACAGGGCTTCGCGCTCTTGACTTGCTCTTGACACGGGCGCAAAGATCGGGGAGCTCGATAGTCGGTGCTCGAGCGCCGAGTGGGTGAAGAAGAGGTTGTGGAAGACCAGCGCGACCCCGGGACGGACGATGACTGTGACTAGAGTAGAACGGCGGGAGGGATGCGGAGGAGCGAGGGTGGGGGAGGAAAGAGGATGGACGTGGACGTTGAGAACAACCAACGAAATGTTACCATCAATCACGCCATCTTCCTTGGCAACGCCGTGATCTCGGCAAGCGAGTTCGACTCGTGGAGTTCGCGACTGGCCGCAAACTTGTCGGAGTGTTTCCGGGAAACTTGGCTTATGACTCTGAGACTGTTCTTGGTGGGTAATTGAAATTAATACTGTACCACACCAGACCTTAAAAGAGCTGAAAATTCACGGTTATGAATTTCTAAGCCGTGATTCCGGCGCCGCGGGTGCTTACCAAGGCGCACGGTGTAGATAAGCGGGAGAACTCTCCTTACTATGCTCTATGGCTAGCCTTTCTCGGTAGGAGTTGTAGTCGGTTGTAGTTTCGTTGCCGAACATAGTCTTAGCCGGTGGCGTGATCGTTCAACATTTCATCAGTGCGGATCAACAACCCGCAGATCCCCGCCAAAACTACGGTTGACTACAGCGGCTACATATGCCAGCTCAGAGCTACTGCGTGCAACTCCGAACAACATAATTACCCGGGGAACAAATTCCTGGGCAGCTTTTCCTGATGTCAACTGATTCCTTATTAGTACTTTTACATGATTTACTTGACGAAAATGTAAGAAACAGTCATAACAAATCCTTACACACAAATTCGTACGATTTTGCAAGATTTCGGTTTAGGAATGATATCAACGGCGTGATAGTGAACGACAAGCTTGAAACTTCTTTGAATTGAGTGATTGACTGCGTGGCAAGCCGGACGAGGGTCACTCGACACATAACTGTTGGCATTGCCACATTGGCGATGCTGCTGAGTTGCTGCTGCCATCTTGGTTCTTCCCGCCAACATCCCAGTCCCGAGAATGCCAAGGATCCTCAGCAAGCTCTTCAATGCAGCCGCGAAACCCGTAAACACGCTGTTGTGTCTTGACGAGACCCGTGAATTCATAACTGCGAGTGCGGGCATCCAGCTCTCCGAGAAGACCATGGATGTCTTCCGAGGCTATCTCACGTAGGGAGCTCTCACCCGGTCGGACTTTCGCTCAAAAATGACTAGACATGAACATACCTCCGCGACAACAAGAGTCCTAGTGCTGGCTGAGCTGTCCGAGCGCGCGAAGATTGAGCAGAATGCCTTTGTCCTCATGGAGTTCCTCAGAGTAGAGGGGGCACTTTTCGACGAGTTGTTGCAATCTCCGGCCGCTAAAGTCAAAAAGTATGCATGTGTCTTTATAGGGACCCTAGCTAGCCACAAATCTACAAGAGACACCACCTTCAAGTTGTTCGGCGAGCTATGCCCGCAAATCGCGAAACAGCTGCGGTGCGTGATACAGGTTTCTCAAATCATTCAATGCTCATGGCTCCTTGTATACAGAGACCAAGATTCCTACGTTCGCGATGCGGCCTTATTCGCGCTCATCAAAATTAGCATTTCACCAGACGGTGTCGAGGCGATTATGAAGGCACAAGCTCTAGAACCTGCTGCGAATTTCCTAAGCTCCCGCAGGGCAGAGGAGCGCGAGAAAGCTTGCATACTGTTGAGAAACCTTAGCACCCAGAAATCAAACATTTCTATCATCTGCTCGTTGAATCTTCCGATGCGCTTGGTTTTCCTCACAAGGTGAGTCTTTTTTTTTGTGTCTGTGCAGCACACATACTCAATCTGGGAACAGCGACTCGAATACTGCTGTGTGCAGGAATGCTACACTTGCTCTCTGGGAAATCTGTGGCTCGCCAGAGGGTGCTCGCGCCGTAGTGGAGGCAAAAGCACTCCCGCCGGTTACGAAGCTCTTGCACTCGCCAGACCCCTTAACTCGGGCATCCGCGTGTCAAGTTGTGGGACGTCTGGCGATGGACAAAGACACAGTGGCTGCTGTCTTGGAGCTACATCCGTCTCAGCGCCTCGTGAACCTCATCAAGTGAGTTGGATTCGAATTTGAGAATATGTTCCTCAACCGATATTAATCGTTGCCAGTGACACCAACACAGATGTGTGCCGCACATCATTGTTTGCTCTCTCTAAGATTGCTCAGTCACTCGACGGCGCGCGCGCTGTTGCGGATGCACACGCCCCAGAGCGCACTATTGCGCATCTCCACTCATCTGATCCCGAGGTTTGCAAGTTGACCTGCCACATCATGGCATATCTTGCGAAGCATCTAACTACGCTTCCCGCCGTTCTTGCGGCTAATCCATGTACCCAGCTTCTCGTTATTGTCAGGTGGGCATCATATTCGGTTTCCACCCGTCAGTCCTCCCAATGTTTGCAATAGTGAAACCAATTTCGAGCTCCGTCAGAATGCTCTTGCAGCCTTGGGACAGATCAGCCGCTGGCCTGATGGTGCCATTGCCGTGGTAGAGGCACAAGTGACTGTCAAGGCAGCTGAGCTTCTCTATGACCCCATCCCAAAATTCGGGCAGCAGCGAGCCACCTCCTAGGGAACCTTGCTATACATGAAACAACTGTTGCTGCCGTGGTCTCGATCGAGCCCTACGCCCGCCTGGTCTCGTCCATGAACACCTAATGTGCCCATCTAACCCCTCTAGTTAGAGAGGGAACGTGGGGGGGGTTCCCTCTCTAACTAGAGGGGATAAGGCGAATTCACGGGAATCTCTTATATCCCTAATGTGGGGACTTAGGGGATTGCCCAAGGCCGTCCACCAACTACGGCGGGTGGTGGCCACTGCCTCTACGGAGTTCACCGCCCTCCCCGCCGCCCTCCCCGCCGTCCTCATCGTCCGCCGCCGTCCTCATCGTCCGCCGCCGCCGCCATCGTCGCCGCCGACTCCGTCCCCAGCGCCACTGCCATCATGGGTGCGCGCTGCCATCAAACCGCCTTCCCCATCACATCACTCATCCACAACACGTCCCGCACGTCACACCGCCACTCCCGCACATCACCCCGACGCCCCCGCCCGCCGTCCCGACCCCGACCTCGAATTTATGAATTATTTTTTTTTCTCTATTTTTTCTTTCGACGTTCTATCGTAGTTCTATTGTTTCCTATATGATTAAATGCGACGTATTCGGCAAAACATGGCATGGTAGAGTCCACCAACTTCCCGTAATGGGCTCACCTGTTTGAGTGATGTGACGCACGGCCTCAGAGCAGGTGATTTTAAGCTCAATCAGTTCGAGAATTCAATGAAATAAAGGGAGCCAATATTCTACGCAACCATCGTCCGCTAACTACCAGAACGTCCACCAACTACCGTAACGTCCACCAACTGCCAGAATGTCCACCAACTACCTATGTGTGTGCTACTTCGCCTTTTTTTCCCTCTTCCGTTTACCCAACTGCGCCATGACTTCCGCGCGTTTCTCCAGTGCTTCGGAGGTCACCGTCCGACGCCCTCGCCTCGTGGCGAGCACATCACCGGCCACTCCGTCCACCAACTCCCTTCCCCCTCCCTCGTCCTCTGCTGGTCTCTTCCGTTTCCCCAGCTGAGTTTCTCCCGGGTTGGCATTGAAGACCCCTATGAGCTCATTCATCGTGGGGGCGGCGTGCTCCTTCTCTATCACCTCGGTGGCCGGCGTTTTGAGAAGGGGCCTGGGTTTGGGCCTGGGTTCAGCCGTGGCCTTTGGGGCGGAGGCCTTGGCCTTTGGGGCGGAGACCTTGGCCTTTGGGGCGGCGCGCTTGGCCTTCGTGGCAGTGTCCCTGGCCTTTGCAGCGGCGCGCTTGGCCTTTGCGCCACCCTTGGTCTTGGATGTGGGCCGTGTCGAAGTGGCTTTTCGGGCGGACTTGGTCTTGGGCGATCCGGCACGGGCCTTGCGGGTTTTGACCGCTGCCATTTTCTTGGCTGCTGCAGCTGACTCCTCCTCCTCCTCACTTTTGTCATCATCATCCTCACTGGCGTCGCTCACTGAATCCTTCCCTTCGCCCTCGACATCCTCCTTGCCCCCATCCCTCGCTGCATCCCCCCCTTCATCCTCGACATCCTCTTCACCCTCATCCTCGCTGAGGTCCAAGGTCTCCTTTGATTTAGGTGGATGGGCACCCCGGGGGGTCTTCGGATCTCGAAGGCAGCGGTCACCGGCCTCGTCCATCGCCGCGACGTGCTTTGACCGTTCGGCGGCCGTCATCTTCCGCCAATGCATTTTGCTCGTCACTAGCGCGTCAAGGGTAGATTGGAGGCGAGCTAGAGTGGTGATCTTGGTGGGGTTGATGGGTGCTTTGGCGTTGTCGAGCAGGCCAACAAGTTCGACGCCAAGGAGGTAGCGTATCCCGTAGTCGTAGTGCTTGTAGAACATTTTAACGTCCTTGTGGCCGGTAATGAGCTCTAGAAGGGGAGTTAGTGGACGGAAGTTGGTGGACGGGAGTTGGTGGATCACGAACTTAGGCCGTCCTCTGTCAGCTTCACTATCTCCCGCCGGAGGACAATTGTGCTCTTTGGAGGACGAGGTACTGGGGAGCAGTTAGACACACAGCATGAATTGCAGGCCATATCGCTTACTGTCATCTCGCATGGAGCAGTACGCCTCGTACCGCCATAGAAACTCCACCACCGAGATCTTGAAGACGTCCGTTAAGAAGTCGGCGGCTCCACCGGTGTACACGCACTCGGCGCGCGCGGCATCCTTGATATTGCCGCGGGCGATGAAGGCAAGGGAGAGGACCCCACAACGCTCTCGGAGACCCTCGAGCTTTTGCGGTCGTTAGTGGAGAGATAACGCGTGGGTAGATAGCTCACCATAACCCGAATCTTCTCGCAATTCCGCTGGACGTCGCCAATGTTGGCCAGGTTAGTTTTTCGGACCCCCACATGCTTCTTCCCCCGGCCGTCCTCCATCTCCTTGCGAAGGTCTTTCTTCTCGCTCTCGGAGAGGAAGTCCTTGAAGGAGTCACAGCCGGCCTCCTCCATTCGACGTGTAATCTCCGCACGCGCATTGTCTAGGTTCGTATCTCCACCCAATGATCAGATATATATATTTTTCACTGTGGTAGCGCAACTTACGAGGATCTTCCTCTTTGAGCTCCTGTTGCACTTTGCTCACATAGCCATTCCAGTAGTTGGGGGCCCGCGCGGCGCTTGCATACACTGAGCTGGTCATTTGCTTGCGAATCCACTCCTTGGTCATTCGATTGTCCTGAGATTGGCTGTCCCAGATGTCGTCGATACGCTGGTCCCGGTACTCGTAGAAGTCGTCGATAAGCTGGAGAACAGCGGTCTTGTTAGCCTTTTGACCACTGGTCATGAGGGCTTTCGTGTTCGCCAGCGCGTCAGAGCCGACTGGCCGCTTGCTTTTTTTGGGGGCGGAATCTTGTGTTAGCTTGCCGGCGTTCCGAGAGGCGTGAGCGGACACGCGATTGTTCGTGGCCATCGAAAAATGTCGACGAGGTGTGGGTAGAGAATGAGGTGAGAGTGAGAGTGAGACGTGCGAACAGTAAACATCATCACATGTTCGCAAATCACGGTGCTGGGTCCACCAACTTCCTTTCCGTCCACCAACTTCCACAGCGAAATATATTTATTGCGGACTCTACAGGCAGCTTGTACTACGTCTGAGCCAGGTGATGCTTTGAACCTGCGCACACCCATCTAAACTCCGGCAGATTCCCGACAGTTCTTTGCTGGGCGCTTACTGGTTGGGGTGCGATGGCGTTTGGCAGGTGTGGGGGATTGGGGACATGCCCTCAAGGCCATGGCGGAGACACTCATGACACGATCAATGTCATCGCCGGTCATCCACGCCGACGAGGCGGTATCCCGAGCCACTTTGGAATATATTCTCCCTGGTTACACCAGCTTTCGTCTTTGGTTTGGGGGAAAATCCCAGAGCCTCACGGACCTCCTCATCGATGTCCTCGGCCTTGAGCAGGTCAAAAAAACCATCGAGGTTGTCGCTGTCGAATTCCGCACTATCACGGCATCCGTCGCCGACCGGGGCGGGGGCAGCTTGAAGGGGAGTTTGCGCGCGGGCTCGATCGGCGCGCAAGAAAGCCTCCATCTGCTTCTTATCTAACTCCTCCTGAGACGTGGGGGGTAGTTTGCACTGCGATAACTGGGTAGGCGTTGCGCTCTTGGGGGGTAGTTTGTGCCGGGATGACTGGGTAGGCGTTGCCGTCGCGGTCTTCGGCGTTGCGCTCGTGGTCATGAGAAGGCGAATGGTCTGCATGGTGGTGGAGTGGTGGACGAGGCAAAGAAGAGGATCTAGTGGGAAGTTGATGGACAATCATCTGTGATGGACGATCACGGGCGGAAGTTGGTGGACTCGGAAGTTGGTGGACTCGGAAGTTGGTGGACTCGGAGCAAAGAAAAGGTGCTGTATTCATATATATATATATCTACAATTACACTATCCGCATTTATTTCAGAAGCCGAGCAGCCGCCCGAGCATCGCGTCTCGACACATGCACACCAGTAACAAAAAAAGTCCCGCTATTGAAAGCACGGCGCCATGTCCCGTCCTTCGCCTTCTGCTCGCGCTCCGCATGGTCCTTTTCGGTCCAGGGCATCTGCGCCAAATCCCACCAGCCCTCTGGAAGGGGTTCTATGGCCGACGAAGGTGCCGACACTACCCCACTCGCTCCCTCCTCGAAACCCTCCGCTATCTCCTTCTTGATTTGCAGAATCTCGACAGTCGACCGCTCCTTGCCCGCGTTCGGGTCGTAGGTGTCAAGGTTTGTGGGGGCGGTGGGGTTGTACAGCAGCGGGTCGAACCGCTGGTCGTACTGCGACGACGCCCGGTAGGCCTGGAGTGCGGCGACGTGGACGTTTTGCCTCAGCTTCGCAAGACGGGCGGCCTCGGCCTCTTCGTCCTCCCCCCCGTCCTCGAGCTCCTCCTCCGGCGTGCCGTAGTCGAGCACCTCCGCTGGGCTACCGTAGTCGACGAGAGGGGTGTTGTGCTCAGGAGGAGCAGGGGCTTTTTGCTCGAGAGGAGCGGGGGCGTTGTGCTCGGGAGGAGCGGGGGCGTTGTGCTCGGGAGGAGTGAGGGCGTTGCGCTCGGGGCTCACGGGGAAAGGGCTAGGGCTCCGGCTGGGGCCCCTGTTAATGTCACCGAGGGTAGGGGTAGCGGCGCGACTGGCGAGAGTGGGTATGATGGAGTCGAAGGGCTTGGGGGGACTGAGTGCACTGCTTGGAAGTTAGTGGACGCAACAGTAGGTGGACACACTACGCACCGTGGAGGCTCGTCGGGGTCGAAGAGGCCCTCTGCGCTCTCCTCGTCCTCGTCCTCCATTCCCCGTAGGCCAAAGAGCGTGGGGGAAGGGGAGGATGGGAGGAAACTGAGTGGAAGTTAGTGGACACAACAGTAGGTGGACGCACTACGCACGGTAGAGGCTCGTCGGGGTCGAAGACACCCTCTGCGCTCTCCTCTTCCTTGCCCTCCATCCCCCGTGGGCCAAAGAGCGTTGGCTTGAGGGGACTGAGTGCACTGCTTGGAAGTTAGTGGACACGACAGTAGGTGGACGCACTACGCACGGTAGAGGGTTCGTCGGGGTCGAAGAAGCCCTCGGAAGGCTCCTTGTGCTCCTCCTGCTCCAGGCCAAAGGGCATTTGGGGATCGAATAGACTGAGCGGGAGTTAGTGGACGGGGTGGGGACCGGAAGTTAGTGGACCCACGCTTGGACCTCGGTCGTGTCGAGATCAATACCCACGGTGCTCTGCTCCCCCTCCTGCGGCTCCTCATCCTCTGTAAGGTAGTCGTCTAAGAAGCCCGGCGCACTCCCCTTTTCTATGTACTTGTAGCGGTAGTAGACCAAGTCCACTGAGCACAAGTTGACCGATGCTTTGTTGAAGGTGGCCTCGTCGACGGGTTCACCCTGGGCGGTTACGAAGTGGTTGCCGTACTTGGGTATCCATTTGCTCCAGCTGAAATACTTGGCCCTCATCTTCTCCACCGGAATTCGACCACTAAGGCCCATGCGGCAGCGGGAGCCGCGGGCGCACCGCACGGTGTGATACTTGCGAGCCTTGGTTGGTTTGGGGGCGGAGGATGCCGGAGAGGCGGGTGAAGGGGGTGTGGGAGGGGGTGCGGGAGGTCGTCGCAAAGACATGGAGAGTGGAGGCGGGGCGTGGTCCCCGGTCTCCTCCTCGGTGGTTGGGTCGTCCGGCATTTCGCCCTCAGCGGGTGCCTTGCGTTTGGCAGGGACGTTGGGGCGCTTCTTGGGACGGCTACGGCGGAGTCAGTTGGTGGACGGTCAGTTGGTGGACGTGATAGTGCATACCGCGCTTGCACCTCCTGCTCCTCCTCACTTTCCACCGCCGGGGGGTCCAAATCGGCGTCACTGTCAGTGCGCTTGCGCTTGCGCCCAGCCGTCGAAGGAGCAGCCGCTGAAATGCGCTTCTGCGGCCCGCTCTTCTTCGGTGCGCCCTTGGGGGGGGGTTTCGCCTGGGAGGAGGGCGCCACCGAATTCGTATTCTTCGGCGCGCGCGACCTCGTGCGCGGCGGCGGGGCGGTGGCGGACTGCTCCCCGAGGTCAGTTGGTGGACACCCGACCCGCGCACGACCGAATGTACGTACCTTTCCTTTGCGCCTTCGTCCTCGGGCTTGTCCTCATCCTTTGTATTCCGCAGCGCGCGCGACCTCGTGCGCGGCGGCGGCGGGGGCGGCGGCGGACTGCTCCCCAAGGTCAGTTGGTGGACGGGTGACCTGAGCACCACCGAATAACGTACCTTTCCTCCGCGCCTTCATCCTCGGGCTCGTCCTCCTGCTCAGGGTCGTCCTCAATCCGGCGGCCACGCGGAGCAGGTCCTGCGCCCTCGGTTTTCCTGTGCAGGTGAATGAATACATATGTAGGTGAGCAAGTCGTACATACAGACATACCTTTGTCGGTACGCGGCCTTGTACTGATTCTGCCGCACTAGATAGTCCGCCTTGGCCTTCCCTGAGAGCCCGCTGCGAAAATTCCGCATCGCTAGCTTGCTCTTGGCCTTTTCCGCCTCACCATCTCTAGAACAGCCATTATTTCCGTACAAAGATTCATGGCGAGCGAGCGCAACTCACCTTGCACGTTTTCGTTGCATATGCTCGCGTTTCCTCTTGCGTTTAGCCTCCAATTTGAGACGCGCAGCTCCGCCTCCCGTGCCCGGATCCACCTCCCCCTCCTCCTCCAGCTCATCCTCCTCCTCGGGGGCGGGTGGTGCTTCACTTTCGTTGCGTTTGCGCTTGTGTGCCATGGTGGGGAGTGAACGGTAGGGGGGAGTGGGTGGGTGAGAGGTGGAGAGTTGGTGGGAAGAAGCAGAGAAGTCACGGTCACGCGTGACTGATCTTCCACCAACTTCCACAGCCTTCCGCCGGATTTCGCCGGCGCAACCGATTGGGACGTTCGGAGCTCGGGCTCGATGAGTGAACATCATACAGCAGGTAATAAACGGGTAATAAACCAGGGAGGGGGTGATTTTAATAAAGAATTGAGGCCCGGTCCACCAACTTCCCGCCCACCAACTTCCAAAGATTAACGCTGTCTCTCACCTCGTTCACTTGGATGGTTTATCCATGTAAGTATTCAAGCTTAAAGACCGGGGCACCGACTAGGGGACCGATTCCAACCAGGTAACGATCGGTCCACCAACTTCCCCCGTTACAATTTCTCACCTCCCCGCGGTCCAGCTCGCTGCGAACTGTTGGCCCGGCCTTGGTTAACCATTTGAATACAGATGCTACGGAAGACGCGCATGAGGGAGCCGCCGAATCAAAAGAATTCACAGCCCGTCCACCAACTTCCCCGTGAACTTTTGCGCTGTTTCTCGCATCCCCGGGGCCCACATAGCGGTGCGATGCTCACTTTGGTTAATTAACAACATTAAGTGCTTCTGAGGCATTTCTATGGAACTTAGATCGGGGGACTTCAAAATTCCATTTTCTCCCAGAACCTGGTTGGCCGAATGCTGAGATCCATGTAGGTGAGTGCAACTTTTTGGTGACTTTTTTTTCTGCGACATCCGGATGGATTCAGGAGCTTACTGTAGCGGGATGTAATGAGTTAACATGGTAGAGAGCGCCTCAATCGGCCTAAATAAGAAGATGAAGTCTATACATCTATTAAATTAAACGCGCTCAAACATTTGGCAAGTACGCGTTTTGGGCCTGATGGTTCGGCTCGACGTGTATTCTAAGACAATAATTCGAGTGAGCACCTTAGGTAGCTCATTGTACCTGAACGTTGGCAGAAATCCATCGTGTCCACCAACTACCTCGCGTGTCCACCAACTGCCCGATATCGAATCGGGTTCGAGGTTCATTCCAGGTTCGCTGGCGGGGGTAAGAGGTGTAAGGGAACTCCATTAACAGCTGATAACTGGCAGCAAGGGTCTCACATGAATACGAAATGCAGTCACACCGATGTACGTCCACTAACTCCCCCCTCTCGACGCCACCCCGGATGTGCTCACCGCCTGATGACTTGCAGCACCTGGGGTCTCAGTTTATGAGAGGCTCCCGCAGTGGCATGCGTTGGTGCTGTTCAATTAAGGGCTTAAAGTATTTTTTGGTTATTGGTCCACCAACTTCCCTGCCCACCAACTTCCACCAACTTCTCAGCAGGGTGCGTCCACCGACCTTCTGGGGAGACCACCTGCAGCAACCAGAGTCCCTTATGCATAAAAGGTCCTGCAGCATGACAGATCAGCGCCGCACTCAAGGGCTTAATATTTCTGTCTTCGGTCCACCAACTTCCTCGGTCCACCAACTTCTTAGTCATGGAATGCTCGTTTATTATGCTGATTCTACCGGCTCCGCTAGTTCTACCAGCTCATCTAATGTACTCCACAATCCAACCCCCATCTCCCAACGGGCTTCCTTGCTCGCTAAATTTTCCCGGTATTTTTCAGGGTTCGATTCCGCCAACTCCGCCTCAGTCATGAAGTCGTTGTCGACGTAGCGGAAGAGGCCACCTGCGCTGTACTGGGTAAAGGACGCCCGGTACTCTGTCTTGGCCACTGGGATGTTAGAGTGGGCAAGGGTGGCAGAGGGGATGAGGATGGTGGACCCGTGTGGGAACTCAATGACGAGTTTCAAGTCCCACAGGACCAAATGGCCGCCTTGGGTTGGGTCGAAGTCGCCGAAGGCAGTGACGGGGCACCAGCCGAAGGGGAGGTTGAGAACGTCCCGGTGCTTGAAGGTCCAGGCATGGGGTCCCAGGTTGAAGGTGGCCGAGGCAAAGACGGACCGGGCGAATGGACGAGGGGTGGTGAGCTTTGGGTCGAGCCGACTGTTGCAGCTCCGGTAGTATTGGTAGAGGCTAGGGGCCCAGAATGCGAGCATGGCTGGGAGGGGTGAGAGTGAGTCATGGGAGGGGGGGGCAGGGCTTACCGCTACCGAAGGCGGCAATATCCTGAAAGGCGGGGTCGGCGGCGAGTTGCTGCCCGAGTTGGGGGTAGTCGGAGTGAAGTAGGCCGGGCGTCCGCTGACCCTGCCCATAGGAGATGCCGATGGTGACAGCCACGTAGAGTCCGCGTCGGTGGGATGCTGGGGCGGAACCGGCAGCGGCCCGTGCAGCAGCAGCGCGCACAAGCAGGGCGAATGCGCGGGCGATGGCAGCGGCGTAGGCGGGGGTATCAGGCCGACCGGCGAGCACCGCAAAGATGCGCCCGTTCGCGTCCAGCAGGGGCCGGGCCTGGCTGTGAGGAAGTTAGTGGGCGGGAAGTTAGTGGACGAAGATCAGCACCCACATTCCATCCCACTGGATCCGTGTGAAGCCGATGCTGATGAGCTGCGAGAGGGTCCACCTCTTCTTGGCGCGAAAGTTCTCCATGGTGGTGGGCATACCCGCCCGATACGCCCCCCACTGGACAGGGAGTGTGTTGGGGTCCACGGTGGTCGGCAGCAACTCAGCGCCCGCCGCGTGCTTGAGATACGCCGCAGGGCGTGCCACGTGCCCGGAAGAGATGACCGCCGCCTCCCGGATCCTTGCGCGGCGACGGTGGGCGCGGCTGACGCCCGATGTAGGCGCCTCCAAGTCCGCGATGACAACGGGGGCCGCGCGGGGCTGCCGCTTTCGCTTCTTCTTCTTCTTCTTCGGGGGCGAAGGAGGGGTGGGGCCGGCAGCTTCTGTATCGGTGGACGCGAAGGTGGCGTCCGAAAAGCTGTCCGAATCCGAGGTGTCGAGGGAAGGCTCGCGGGACTGCCGCTTTCCCTTCTTTTTCTTCGGGGGCAGGGGAGGGGTGGGGCCGGCAGCTTCTGTATCAGTGGACGCAAAGGTGGCGTCCGAAAAGGTGTCCGAATCCGAGGTGTCGAGGTAAGGCTCGCAGTCCTCAGGTTCAGCGTCGTCCTGGTCGTCGGATTCAGCGCGGACTGCGGCGGCGAGCGGTGTGAGGATGGAGAAGGTAGCGGCCTGGTAGAATTCGGCAAAAATGTGCCCGCTTCGCGTCTGAAGGAATGGGTTATCTGAGTATGTGCACGGGAAGTTGGTGGACAACTGACTTTTCTAGGCGCTGGGAGCCAAAGCATACCTGTGGAATGTGGTTAGCGCGGTGAAAACGAACGGGGGAAGCGCGAGGAGTGAGCGAAAGGGGGCCTGGTGGGGGCACACGTGCCTCTGCAGCTTAAATGTGCAGAGGCAAGCAGCCGGCGATGCGGAGCCCAATTTGAGCTCAACGCAACGCACTCTCCGGGGTGCGGCCAGAAGGATGGGGCGGGGCAAGGAGAGCGGCTTACCGGGTCCTCTGGGGGGTGGGGTGGGTCGGTGGTGGTGGTGGTCTGCCAGCAGGTTAGATGATGATCAACGTTCACGATGTCACACGTGACATCAACCACAAACGTGACCCGGACAACAAGTGCAAACACCACCGCAAACTTTGATGACACGAACTAAGGGAAAAGTCAGGGGCCGAGATAACTCGGCCCACTCACTCCATATTGCGTCGGGAAGCACAGCATACGGCCGCCCAGGAGCCCGCCCGCGTTCTAGCCTGAACAAGACTCAGGCGATCCGTCTCTCTGATGCCGAACATGCCGCCCAAAAAGAGCGGCGTCTTGGTGAGCTTTCCCCGCCGGCCCTCCGCAGAACTTCCTACTGACCTCTTCATAGTTGCCACTCGCCGTGAGCGCAGGGCCCTCGAAGAGCTTCGACTCCCGGCTGCTGGGATGGACCTAGACCTGGACGACGGCATCGACGATTATGAGGAAGCAATTCTGCGAGGCGATGCTCGCATGGACATTTCGGCCGCTGGAGAAGTTCCTTTGGGCGATCTGCTCCATGCAAATGAGCTTAGTGAGATGTATGCAGCGTATCTCGCAAAACACGGGTACGTTTTCCTGTCCTAGTCCACCAACTCCCTGTCCACCAACTCCTTCGGGTCCATTTCCATCCATCTTACTGTCCCTGACGTCGCTTCTGCAGGAATCGCGTACGGAAACGCAATCGCCGTGGCCGCGGAAAGCTAATCGTGGACGGCTTTGAGGCGCAAATCCAGGACATTGCCGATGCATGGGAGACCTGGGAGCTGTTTGCCGAAGAAAATGGCCCCAATGCCAGGTTTATGCCGCCGGAAGGTGCTGCAGTGCAGGGCGAAATGTCAGTGTACGTTATTGACATGTTCGGTGGGTCGCTACATTCTTTTTTCTCGCTCCTTCTGACCTAGCCACAGAGGGGAAATGGGTCTCCGTTCCATTCTTCGCTGGCGACAGCACTATCGCCCCCTCCCTGGTACGCCAGGGGCTTTTCCCCTGCACCCCATACTTCGCCACCGTGGTGTTTACTGCCCGCACCCTGACCGCCTTTCACTCACTCCGTATGCGCTGCCCTCGGCTAGGGAAGCAGGCATTCCTTCGCAGCATCAGCGACATGCATGGTGTCGCACCGCGGCCGTACCTCCAGACTCAATTCTCCGCCGCGTACGACCTCTCCCTACGTGCCAAGGAGGTTGTTCGCCTCCGAGTGGCCCAGCTGCTTGGACGTGACGGACCCGATTGGCGGCTCCAGAACGCCTGCCCTCCCTGCCTCTACAAGGTCGAGGGCGAGGTAGCCCTGGATCCTCCCTTCTTCCTCACCATGGATGGCAACAACTCCCTCAAGCGAGTGGAGCGACGGGAAGGCTACACGACGGCAGACGGCGTCAAAGTGTCCGGGGAATCCGTAGAGGCCATAGATGATCGGGCCGCTCCCCGCGACTACTACATCCCGGCGGCGGAGGTGGATCGCTTCGCGAAAGGCGGGGGTGAGGAGCTGCTCAAGGGCTTCTTGCCGGATCCCAAATGGGCGGAGGGAACGGACGGATGTGGGGATGGCTGGCACAACATGAAGGAGCACATCACCCAAAAGGCGCGGGGCGTGTACGCAGAGACCGGGATTTTTGGCGCATTCTGTCGCCATAGCGTCTGCCTCCTCATTTGTGACATGATTCGGAGCGGTGAGCTGTACGTCGGTTGCTTGTTCCACCAACTTCCGTCCACTAACTTCCGTCCACCAACTCCCTCAGTGCCAAATACGGCCTTGCAGCCACCTTCCACCTCCTCTCCGTGCTCGGGAAGTATCGCCTCGGCTATGATATTGGCTGCAAGTTTGAGCAATGGGTCTACACGCACCCCCTGACCGCTCTTGCCGCGCTTGAGCATGGGTTTGAAGCCGTTGTTGGGGCATTCCATGGCACCGGGCACAAGCGACTCTGCCAGGTTCGCAAGATGCCCATTTACACCACCGGGAGCGGCCTTGAGGCATTCGAGAACATGGAGAGTGTGTTTTCGAAGTCCAACGCACTGGCTGGCACTACTCGACACGCATCACGTTTCCACCGTCAGCGGGACATTGTTGAGTACTTCGCCCACACTGACAACTTCGACGCGCTGGCCGGCATCACCGGTTTACTGGACAGCAAGTATCGACACGCACTGCAAGTGCTAGCTCGAGCAGACCAGCTGCTGGAAGCGATGGATGGTCTCGGGCTGGATCGCGCTGATAAGGGTGTGTTCTCCAGATGGCTTGATGCTGAAAGAGCAGCGCTAGAGAAGCTACCCACCGACCCACCCGAGGAGACCTTACAAATGGAGTACTACCAGAAGTTGGTGGACCTAGGGGTTTCGCAGTGAGTCCAACGTGTTGCGTCCGGCGTTTACTGAGTTTCTTCCTCAGGGATAATGCTGACAAGGTTCTCGCCGTGAGAATCCTTGCCCCACCGCCCATGGGGAGTCCAGAATACGACGAGTTTAACAAGAGGACGCGCAAGGAAGAGGCTGAGCGCCGACGTGTACTGGATCGTCATGAGCGGTGCATTACAGTGGTGGAGGACCTTGAGCGCAGGCTGGATATCGGGGCGGGTGAACGCTGGACACCGGGATCGGAGGAGTGGGTGGCGGCGGCGACCCTTGCACGGGAGTATCAGTACCGCAAGTCGCTCGACCGATTGCAGGGCCTCATTGTGTCACGTCTACTGGAGCTCTCAAAGGCGAACATGGTGGAAACCGGTCAGTTCTGTGCGGTTTGAGCTGTCTGGTCCACTAACTGACGTCCACCAACTCCTCTTCTCAGGGTACAAGATGCGGAAGCACATCGCTAAGGCCATCCAGGCCAGATCCAAATCCCTGAAGACCGCTCTGGCCCGCTATAATGCGGCAGCGGAGAACCTCGGCGACCGGCCGGCGCTCAGTTGGGAGGAGATTCTTGAGATGGGAAGGCTCGAGGACTTTGACCTCCTTCGACTGGCCCGGGAGGATATTCGGGACGCACCATGGGCCCAGCCAGGGGCTCGACCCACCCTTGACCTCTACTTCCAGCTCTTGCGTGCGGAGGAGGAACGAGTCCGCCTAGACGTCGAGATCAAGCGGTGGGTGACTTGGATGAAAGAAGAACGGGACTTCCTCCAGTACCACGAGTGCCGTTTGAAGGAGGAAGGGCAGGCAGCTCGGGCGCTCCAGATTCGCAAGTACCGGATGCTACAGGGAAGGTTCTACGGCCTTCACCAAGACCGACTTCTCAAGCTGAGCCGACTGCCCGGATTCACAGGCAGCATTGAGCCCGGGGTGGGACTTTGCAAGATTCGCCGCGCGGTGCTGGAGCATGGCGACGCCGCGCCAGCTGCTGAGGAGCCGGTAACAGGGGTCGAGGCGGCCCTGGCGGCCTCTGCAGCGGCGGAGAACCAAACGGGGGGGGATGACGGGGGAGCGCAGGATGTGGATGATCTGTCCGATGACGAGGCGGATACCGACGCCGGCTTTGAGGCGGTTCTGAATGTCGCTGAGGATGGGCACGGTGCGGAGGAGGGATCATAGTGGAGAAGTTGGTGGACATATGCTTGATCTTGTACCGTACCCGCACTGTTGTACCACTTGCTATACATTCACTCAAAAATGGACCCCATTGTCGGATGCCCCACCTCTGTAGGCGGTGCATGCCGAACGGCGGGCTGGGTTTTTCATGGGAAGTTGGTGGACTCCACCATGCCATGTTTTGCCGAATACGTCGCATTTAATCATATAGGAAACAATAAAACTACGATAGAACGTCGAAAGAAAAAATAGAGAAAAAAAAATAATTCATAAATTCGAGGTCGGGGGTCGGGACGGCGGGCGGGGGCGTCGGGGTGATGTGCGGGAGTGGCGGTGTGACGTGCGGGACGTGTTGTGGATGCGTGATGTGATGGGGAAGGCGGTTTGATGGCAGCGCGCACCCGTGATGGCAGTGGCGCTGGGGACGGAGTCGGCGGCGACGATGGCGGCGGCGGCGGACGATGAGGACGGCGGCGGACGATGAGGACGGCGGGGAGGGCGGCGGGGAGGGCGGTGAACTCCATAGAGGCAGTGGCCACCACCCGCCGTAGTTGGTGGACGGCCTTGGGCAATCCCCTAAGTCCCCACATTAGGGATATAAGAGATTCCCGTGAATTCGCCTTATCCCCTCTAGTTAGAGAGGGAACCCCCCCCACGTTCCCTCTCTAACTAGAGGGGTTAGGTGGGCACATTAGGTGTCCATGAAGTACTTATATTACAGATTCATCTGAGACAAAACTGATCCAGTGGATGGTGACTCGGACAGTGAGCTGCGTAGATTTACGCTCTATGCACTCTCGAAAATGAGTTTGCACGCTGAAAGCGCGCAAGCTGTTGTGGAAGCAAACACGCTGCATGATGTCAGCACACATCTCAGCTCCCCTGTGATGGAGATTCGCAGATCCGCGTGTGAGTTGCTCGGTCATGTAGCGCAGCACGAAGAGACGCTGCCGTGGGTGATCTCACTTGACCCGTGTGCGCAGCTAGTGAGCATGCTCACGTTAGTGAACCCCATTACCGGAGTGCTACATTGAATTGATGATTCCCAGGGACGTAGACATTCAAGTCAGCAGATGTGCTGCTGGTGTGCTTGCCAGTATGGGCACTTGGCCTGATGGTGCAGCTGCTGTTAACGCTGCCAAGGCCATGAACAGTATCGTCCCGCTCATGAATGAGTCCACGGATCCACAGATGGGGCAGTGGATCGCTCAAATGCTTGCCAATCTCGTACGGCACCGGCAGGCAACATTCACCCATGAAGCAGCAGGGGAGTTGATGACAACTTTCAATCTCGACAGGTACGCTGTGTACACACTCTGCACTTGTGTAAAGTCCACACAGTTACGTCCACGTCGCAGGAAACGGGTAAGTGATTGAAGTTCCGCACGTGGAGTGAGTGGTGCATATCCGCGAAGGCGGGCAAGATAATGTCGGGAGGCCGAGATATAGCTTGAGAGCACACAGAAGTAAAAAACAAAGGAGAGTTACGCGTCGCCGCAGCGATCGGCGGCATTTCAAATTCTGTTTTAGGGAATCTTTCCTGGAACCTTGGAGAGAAATCGTGGGGTTTCATTTAATGCGAGCCCTAAATGGCGTGCAAGGCGCTAACCCAACTTTGCGCTCGCCCTCGTAACTGCGTCGGCTGGTCAAGAGTTTTCATCGACCAACGTCGCCCACGCCTCCGGCCCAAGCACCTCAACCATATCGTCGGCATAATCCGGAAACTGGGTAGGCGCCCCCGCGATGAGCCCAATGAACCACCCAAGGCGCCACTGCATTTCTGCTTTGTCCGGACTCGACGCGCGAGGATGCCCCATATTCCCCGTGTCGCGCAGCCACATCGTGTTGCTGGTCAGCAAACACGCACGCAGCGCGGGAGAGCGAGCACCCCATGCACGGACAGCACGGAATTCCCGTGCGAGGTCGGCGGGGGCTGGGGGAACGTGCTCGTAGTGCGAGATACACGCGAGAACGAGAAGGTTGGGGAGACTGGCGACGGCGGTCTCGAGGGTGTCGTAAAAGGCCTGAGAATTGCGAATAGTGTTAACGACAAAACATGGGACGAAGAAAGACAGAGAACGTACTTCGAGTTCACCGGTCCCAGGTGGCAGTGAAGAAAGATTTCGAAAGTCCAGGTGAGTGAGATGCGGGAGATAATTGGAGGAGATTGTGCAATTTCTGCAGCGGCTCCTGCGTCGTCGAAATGGCGGCGAGGACCTCTGCATACTCGTCTTCGATGCGGAGGTCCCACGAGATGGTGACGACTGCGACCTCCGAATTGGGGACTATGGCGCACGCCACATTGCCCGGTCCGCTGAAATCGCGCAGGGCCGGTAACGAGAGAGACGCGAGGTCCGGGTTGACGGCGGTAAGGGGTCTCTGTGGGTCCAATAAGACGAACAACTCGGCCACCCTGGGGTTTCGGCGGAGGAAGGCAGCCATGTCGGTGGAAATGGGAATAAAGCAGTCCCGCAGGCGGGGGAAATGGAAATGAGCAAACACGGAAAATAGGTCCAGGGAGGCACAGTAGTACAGTGATTCTAAGGAGCTAAGATTACTCGCGGCCTTTTGCATGAGATGCGCGAAGGATTGAAAGAGGATTTCGCGAGTAGGAAAGTGTCTGTGTTGATGAATTTTATGTGAATTGCAGGATGTCAGGATGCAACGCACATGGTCAGGACTCTGACAGAGTGAGCCGCCTGCGTGTTCGCGATGAGTGTCTTGAACAGTCCCACCCCGCAGGCCGGAGTGGACGGAGAGACATTGTGGTAAATCCATCGCAAGCAGACGCGGTATAATCCGCGGTTGGTTCGACACTAGTCTCTTATAAACAGACGCTACAACTAAAAAACTCGTACCTCGTTTGTTGTAGTCTGTCGATTCCCCTTGACGTTTGACAGGAGGGTCCCCTTATCAAAATTCTCAAACTTGAATGGCTCTCCAAGACGTGGATTTCACATGTTTTATCGTCGATTAATGCTCCCTGGGTCAGCTCAAATAACTTCCTCTCTTGTGGTTTTGTGTCAGAGTTGAGACACGCGATGCCGAACTTTCAGGGGTTGGCCGCTGACCAAGCCAATCATTTGTTCTGGGCATAGTCCACCACCTGGTGGATATTCTGAGGAGGCAGAAAGCAGGTTAGTGGAATTACAAGAGGAACAGTCTCTTAGATTAAGCCACTTGGTGCGTTGTAGGCACTGAATGGTGAGAGAGGGGAATTTGCAACTCCGAAGATTATGTAATAGCCCGACCCTCCTTGTATTGATCCCGCGGTAAACACTAGACTAGTTCGACACAGAGCAAGGAGATTGGCTAGGGGTACCTCGGACGCGATAGCGTCCAGTATTTCGACCGGAAGACGCGGGAATTCGGGTGGCATTCTCAGTGGCATAGATGTAGAAAGAAAACGGCGAGTCACGCCGTAACCATCATCACATATACGCGTCTGGCCGAACGGTGCCGAGTGATCGCTCATCAAATACGGTTGAACTTGTGAAATATCATTATGCAGGGAAACTGAGATGTTCGGAGATCCGGAGTAGCGAAAAACTCGCACTTAAATTAACTAGAGATGTTCCACGATTGCGGGTTTCAATCGCCCGAGGACAAATGCGGATAACTTTTGAACATGTTGAACTCCGGCGCAATGAGGATTGGAAATCGCACCCAGGATGCAAGTAGAGATGTGGCGGAGTTATCTCCTCATGGGAAGAGTGAATTCTTGCCACCAAACTAATAGAATTACCTCGGAGCTCCGTTTGGTTGGCTTCTGCTTCTCATCCACGGCACGGTATAGGCCTCGTGAGACGGTGGGTTATATATATCGCCTGACGTGAGAGGGGTCTTCTCCGTTCCCTCTCGCCCCCCCATCATGTCCAATAAGCAGGGTACGGATGCTGCAGCCAAAACATTCCGCAGGACATTGCCTGGCCCGCCTGTTTTTGAAAACAAACTCGAGGAGCATGAATATGTCAAGTTTTGTCTGGCTCAGGCATTCAGTGTCTGAAATGCTCGTGGATTGAGCTGAATTCAACATCCTCAGTTCCAGTTTTATTCCTGCAATCAAAAATATGCCCAATTTAATTCCCGTTGTTCCGAATTTGAACCGCATTTTACTGACCAACACAATTGTGCAACGAAGATGCCCTACTTCTGCTCCTTATACTTAACGCAGACAACCCCGTCCTCCTGCACCTGGAACATGCCGCGCTGCACGACATGCAGGGCGAGCCAAATTTCACTGATATGGAGGTACTGAGGCTGGTTGAATCCCTATGGGTGGTGTGGATTAAAATCACAGGTAGATGAACACTGGCTAGGGTGTGACACAGGTGATACCACGGGTGTCACGAGGTCACACCGTACCCATACCCGCGAAACCCGTCACCCGCACGCGTACCCGCACAATACCGCAATTTATAACCGCGGGTATTTAAAAATAACTAAGGCAGACAGAATTGAACCCAAGAGAGTTGGGTTTGCCTCAAAAGAGGGATCTAAAGCATATACAACTAGACTAAAGAGCTTTCACAATTTTTTTTATGGTGCCAGTGTCACTGGTGCCATACACCCATAAAGGGGTGCCAATTAATAATTGTTCACATCGAGGATGTGGTAAGTCGGAACTCAAACATTCAATGCCTGCACATACAACACTGATTGAATTGCAGTTACCCCAGATGAAGCCCTTCCCTGACATGCAAAGTGTTCTTGTGTTAGACAACTGCAGGATCCATCATACCGACCTCTTGCAGGAGGTATTGAATGAGAACGGTGCGAGACAATGATTTACATATCTCAATTGCTCCTGACATCTGTCAGGCGTGATGATACTGTTTCTCCCTCCATATTCACCGGACCTCAACCCGATCGAGGAGTCCTTTTCGATGTGTGCGTAACTCTGTGCCTTGTATTACTGCTCACTAAGACTTACACCAGGGAAAGCATACCTCCGGCACCATGGGGAAGAGATTCAAGCCGCCAAGGATCCTTATTTGGCTTTAATTGAGTCGACTGCTTGCATTACGGCTGAGATGGCTGAGGGTTGGTTTCGTCATGCAGGTTATATCTGGTAAAACGGAGTTGCACAACAGTACCTAGCTAAACAGTATACATGTGACAATGGACAACGAAAGACGATATGTACGATAGCTCAAGGATGAGAAGAAAGGAGGGAGAGTGAAAGAGATCAGTCAAAGCGACCTGCAGCCAGGTCTGCCTTGAAGCGCACATTCGCGTTGTGAACACATTTCCATCCAAAAATCGTAAAGCCCGCGCCCCTGAGATCATCGTTTAGTGTACTCTCGGTTTGATCACCGGGAAGGAAGCCAACGGCGTTCAAAAGAGCATGGTCCGCATCCTGGATGCTGTAGAGGACGCAGAAACCTTCGAGGGTAACGGAATGATGTTTGACGGGGGAAGGTGGTGCTGTACGCGGCTGCGGATTCAACGGCGGCGGTGGCACGGGAGTTGCAGGATTGAGTTGTGGGAATAGAGTCGTGATCCCGTGTCAGAAACTGAATTCTTTCCCGGCGCGCCCCGGCCTACGGCCCGTGATACTTATCAGTCAGCTGGTACAGCAGTAGGTAGATATAAACCGTACATACCATTCCCTTGCCCTCAGACTTTTGATCCCACTTTGCGGGATACTGAGGGTGAGTTCTATACTTACTATTTCCTACTCTTATTTATCTATTGTGTATAGTACTGCGCTATCCGCGCACTTTCAGATCTTGACATCCCGCCGCCGCCGTTTTGTGCAAGAAGAGTAGCAAGGAGTATATCAGTCAGCGATGTCGAGGACGATGGTTGGGGGGGTGCGAAGGCAGGGGCCAGTGTGGGTGCGGGGGCAGTGGCGGGGGCGGGGGCGGCGGTAGCAGGAGTTATTTTGATACGTTGTCCGGCATCGAAAAAGCGCGAAGCAGGCGGTGTTGTGACATCAGCAGTACCTGCGCCCTGTGAAGCTTATTTCAGTATACATGCAGCACATGGAATACTGGGAACATACCATGCCTGCCGACCAGACACCCATATGTGAGTTATTGAGTTCAAAGAGAAATCTTGTGTTGGGTTGCTGGTAGACGCGAAGTTGCGGAAAGCTAGGGTGGTTGCCAATCGGATACGTGGGCTTTGAGGCCATTTCTGGCGCATGGCAGTACGAGTCTGGCCTCCGGTCTTTGGGGTTTAATATTATGTAGAGCAAGAAGAAAGTGCTCTACGCTCAAGGATTGTTAAACTGATGCCGGCGACAGATATTTAGTCTCTTATAAACAGACACTGAAACCATGGACTCATACCTGATTTGTTGTAGCAGACAGTCTGCCATTCTGCCTGAGGCAGACTGCCTCAGAACATAAAGGGTCAGGAACATCACCTAACCTCCGTATGAATTCAACGAAACGTCCGGGACGGCGAGATGAGTGGCAGAAGCATGGGAACCTGGTGGTGCACATGCATTAAGGAGGTTGTATCAGACGCGGCAATCACAGCACATTCGAGATGCGGCACACACCGTTCAGATGCGGCACCTCTCCAAAAATAGTAGAAGTTTGAAGCCGCTGGGGCAGAGAATTCTCCAGAGAATTTCAGGTAGACACAGCTATCCGAGCTCGCGTAGAGTCGGTAAACGTTAGCGGTGATCTGATTCAATGATCAATATCATCGCCTGCGGCCAGCGTGGTAGAGCCTGATTCTTGGTCACGGCTACCTTTGACTCCTTAGGGTGCCAGTATATATCGTACAAGTCCCATACTCCTGTGCTGAATCAAAGTTGTAGTGGTTCAATGTTCGACCCCGGTTCAACATGATTTTTGAATGTTCATTCACGCCGTCAGATATTCGACATTGCCTATTGCGAGGGTAACTGCCCGCTCACGAGCTCACTGGCAGGGTTCAAACAGTATCATGAACTGGGAGAAATTCTCCTTCACACTCCGAGTTTGTTCAATCCACAATTATTTCTTTTCTTTATCTTGCATCTCCTGCTATGGCGGAACCTAGTCCCTATCCTGAGAGAATTGCTGCACAAAGGAGAGGGTACCTTCGCCGCGTTCACGCGTCGTTACAAAACCTTTTCTACCCGAAATTCTCCCATCATTTTACGCGAAGGTCTCGCATCAATTCTACGCGAAGTCTACGCGGAGTCTCTAGAGACAAATGATCCCAACGGATCCAAAGGTCTCAAAATAGTGGTGCCGCATCTGAAATGTGCATCAATCATGCAAATCTCGGGTAGGTGGGCCGCGAAAACAGTCAAATATTTACCCGCTCTCTTCCCGCTACCATCACCTGCTCCTGCTCTCCGCGCTAAAAAGCCTGAATACGCGTCAAATGCCGCCCAAACACACTCCCGGCGACACAACACTGATTGAGAGCCTGCCGATGGGTGTCACCACGGCATTTCGATGTTCGGTACGCGTCTCCCCCACTGACAGTCGGAAGACCTATATTTACGCCGCTAACCACGTCTGACATGAACAGATCTACGTGGATGGCTTCGTGATTGCGAACCCGCTCCTTTTCATCGGCAACGAATGGGTCGACGCCACTCAGCTTCGGGTCGTTCTCCAGCATTCCGCTCCCCGTCGCGCGGAAACACCTCCCCCGCCCATTAAAATTGAATCTGAGATGCTGCCGACGCGTCTCAGTACCACCAACCCTCTCTTCTCGAAAAAGCGGTGGTCAAGAGCCGAATCCGGACTGAGGGAACACGGAAAGTGGTCAAAATTTTGTCCGACTCGGATGAGGCCTCGGGTTTGGAAGATTTTGAAGTCCGCGGGCACGGTGAGCACAAAACCGGTCAGAACAAAAATATACCTGTGCTCACGATGATTTTGTAGGTCCCCGGGTTTCGTCGCCGCTCCCTCCGTCCGATATTCCGACGGAATCATCGGATATGGTATCTGGTGCGCCAGCGTTCATATTTTCTGACGCAATGTCATTTATTCGCAGATTTAGACGCCGAATCTTTGTCTGACGAGCTGGACATTACAGTATCTCACCGCTTGCCCTTCCTTGTACCCGATTCCTTCGACACCCACGGCATTTGTCATAGATGCTCAAGGTCCTAGGTTAAACATCGCAAAGAAGGGAGGGGGCCTTCATACCGTTGATGCGCTCATTAAGCACAAGGTATTTTTTGAATTTTTCCCGGCATACCCCATCCTTATGATAATACCTCCCAGGACAATGACTCCTGGATAAGGTAGACTAGTTGCGAGGACACTGCTAAATACGAGACATGATGAGCAAGCAAATAATGAGAAGTATGTGTGATAAATCAGAGCGAGTCTGATGAGTATGCCAAAAATTGGGAGAGTTTTCGGTTTGGGGAGAACTTGACGCTACCGTCGAGCGAGAAGCTCAACGACCCAATCCAGAACAGGAGCGCTCAGCTGGCAGCATGAAAGCCGAGCAGCGGAGGCTCAAATAATCTGACTCTGGAATTGTGTGGTCAAGTTCGTACACAAGGCGCACCAGGGACTTCGGGAGACGAAGATGAAGCCCTAGAAACACCACACCGGAGCAACGCTCCCAAGAGCAAAGTTCGCTTGAAGGGCAAATCAAAGAGACGACCGAAAACACCACAAAAGGAGTGGTGCGAAGGAAAAAGCGGAGAGTAGGATAATATGAATAAGGATGGGTCCCTTCCCCAGTGGTCAAAAGACCAGGCCAAACAAAGTCGAGACACTGGAAATTCTAATAGAAAGTGATATGCACGTGGCGGACCAAATCCTATTCGGCAGAAGGATATATATACCCGCAGAGCTGCGTCGGTATTAGGAAGAGCCCGCAGAGCTGCGTCGGCCCGAGAAAAGTGTCCGCAGAGCTGCGTCGACAGATGTGATGCCCGCAGGGCCGCGTTGATATCAAAAGATTATAGTCAAAGTGCCCGCAGAGCTGCGTCGGCACGCGACAGAAGACCCGCAGAGCTGCGTCGGCCCGGAGAATATAACCAAAAGTGCCCGCAGAGCTGCGTCGACACGGGACAGAAGGCCCGCAGAGCTGTGTCAGCCAGGAGATAAATAACCGAATAATCGGTGCCAAACAATTTTACAGTGTCAAGAAATTTGATACCAAGGTATCCGGCGCAAACCGGCGTCAAAAGGGCTGGGACAGTCTGAACAACCTTCTCGGAGAAAGGTTTAACACACAATAAAGTGTGCCCAGAGAAATAGATACCGAAAGAGAAAGAGAGAAAAGGGTTAAAGGTATGAGACACTCAGCGTAAATTCCGGTGGAGCCATTCTCTTGAGTTAACCCCAGTCAGCACCCGATCGGGTACCATCAGTTTATATACAAGAGAACCCGCCCTAGCAAGCCATGAAGTGGTGGGCAATCACCACGCACACCCCAGTCAGCACCCGATCAGGTACTGACAATCTACGTACAAGAGGACCCGCCCCAGCAAGCCCAAGTGTCGAAATTGTGTGCGAGCTGTCGCTGTAGTCTCAGCATCTAACTCCGAGCGAGCCGAGAAAAATAAATAAATAAACAATATCGGTCAGAAATCCATTCCAGTCGTCGCGAGATCCAGAGAGTACAGGTGGAAGCAGAGGTGGGAGCCAGTGTGAGACCTAGAGAAAAGGACCACCAGATCTAGAAAAGACGAAATCCACGTGCCAGACGAGGTTGACCGGGACGAGGTGGATGTCATGAGCACGAAGGAAAAGATCCCACAACCGGAGCAACACTCCCAAGAGCAAAGCTCGCTTGAAGGGCAAATCAAAGAGACGACCGAAAACACCACAAGAGGAGTGGTGCGACGGAAAAAGGCGGAGAGAAGAAGGATGTGAATGAGAATGGGGTCCCTTCCCCAGCGGTCCAGAGACCAGGCCAAACAAAATCGAGACACTGGAAATTCTAATAGGACACAGCGGACCAAATCGAATTCGGCGAGAAAATATATATATCCGCAGAGGGTGCTGCGAAGATACAGAATGGAAAGCCCAGGAAAGCTGTCCGCAGAGCTGCGTCGACAGATGTGATACCCGCAGAGCTGTGTCGGTACCGAGAGGATATAGTCAAAATGGCCGCAAGGCTGCGTCGGCACAGAACAGAAGGCCCGCAGAGCTGCGTCCGCCAGGAGATAAAATAACCGAGTAATCGGTGCCAAACAATATCACAGTGTCAAGAGATTTGATACCAAGGTATCTGGTACAAAAAAGAAAGTGCGCCCAGAGAAAGAAATGCGGAAACAAAGGGGGAGGAAAGAGTTGATGGTATGAAAGACTCGGCGTAAATATTTCCCGGGGCCAGTGTGCTCTCGAGTTGCTGGCAGGTATTATTTGAGGCAATCGGCGCTGACCGCAAAATAGGGGGGGGGGCAATCGCCGCACACACCCGCGCAGTAGGGCAGATAATCGTCACACACCCATGGAATAGGAGGCAATCACCATGATGCATGTGAGGCAATCACTAACACAGCATAGAATAGTGGCAATTGCCATAGAGCAGCGGGGCAATCCCCACACACACACACCCAAGAATAAGGCAATCACCAGTGACGGGGCAATCGCCGCACACACACCCAAGTCGGGTACTGTAAATCTATATACAAGAGAACCCGCCCCAGAAAGCCCAAGCGTTGAAATTATGTGCGAGATCCTCCGCGCGCCGTAGTCTCGGCCTCTAATCCCGATTAAGCCGAAAAGCAGATTTTATATCAGTCAAAGAATCCAGAGTCGTTGTCCGGTGCAGGAGAGTACAAGTAGAAGCAGAAGTGGGGAGCTAGCTTGAGGTCTAGAAGAAAAGGAAAGCCCCTAAAGTTAGACAAAAACTCCGCGTGCGAGACGAGGTCAACCGGGACGAGGTGGACGTCGTGAGCACGAAGGAAAAGATGTGACCTGTGACTTTGGGTCACAGGTCATAAGCCCGGAAGGAAGGTGTCCTCCATCTTGCCGTCTTCCTTATCTTACGCTTACTCTAGCCGGAGCAAGCTCTCGTAGATCCAGCTAGCAACAGAAAACACAGGGACCGGTGATTCCAAAGTCGCAGTGCACTTGAGGTGGGGAAACTCACCATTTTGTGCCGTCGTTCTCGTCTCGGGTGCAAAGGTACGTGAATAACCCGCTGCCAAGATCTTTGCGTATGAACTCCTCCTGAGGTGCATTTGCTTGCGAGCAGGTGGACGACCACCTCCTCGACGTTAAGCGCCGGGATTTAGACCCGGCCTCGCGTGATGCAGTCTTTGCTGTTCAACGTCAGACGCGCCGCGATGACGGCACTACCGCGGAGTGTAAAGTAACAGAGTAAAGTGATCTCTACTCTTCCTGGTTCTATTCATGACGAAGAAGAGGATCGGGGTGGACGGGATGAAGCAGAGGTTGGAGATAATGAGGGCGAGACGAAACGAAGGAGATTAACACAAGAACTCTTGGCATATCGCGCCGGAAGGGTAAACAATTAACTTGGTTTATTAAAAGGTTGTAATAAAGTAAAGGTTATCTCATAAAAGGTGAAGGCGAATTAACAGTCGCGAAAAGGAACTAACGGTAGCCAAGGCCCGATTGAGAGCCAGGCACAGGGGAGCTGCGCTTGGGATCCCATGTGCTGGAAGTCCCCACTTTCACGGAATCGTGATCATCCGATGAAGAAGAAGAGCTGCTGGAATCCCGACGAGCACGCTTGCTTGGACCGGCAACAGGAGAATCTGCTCGGCGTTTTGGCGGATCAGTGTAGCTGGCGTCGACTATGTCAAGTCGTTGGCGAAGAGCATCTTTGTCGAGGATGCCAGCGTTAAAGAGAGCGAGGAGCTGGTTCTTTTCATCGAGTCGAAGGCGAGCACGGTCGTTCTCCAGCTTCAGGTCTTCACGTTTATTCGCAGATTTCATCATAGTACTGGCGAAGATTCAGTTGTGCATCAGAAATAAACGGCGGAACTTTACGTCTGAATTTCGACAATACTTTCTTCAAAACTCTTCTTCGGGGGGCGCGACTTCGACGTTTTGACATCGTTGACAGCACGGTGAAAGGTGGAAGGCTTAGCGGCGGTTTTGCCCCGGGAATTCTTGTTGACTGGAGCCAGTGGCGACGAATCTATCTCGATCGGGGAGGAGGGAACATCCCGGCGCGACCGATGAGGAGTCGCCCGAAGCTCGGGGTCGATATTAGCGTCAGGATCCGCCTTAGAATGAGCTGGAGGCTGGAGATGCACGACTTTACGACCCTCAGGGCCTACACCAGTTGAAATCATCGGTGGAACAATATTCGATCGCGCCGAGAGGAACTTGTGCAGACGAGGGAAGAACTCAAACTCGTCCTGAATTTCGTCTAGAAGGAATAAATCAGAACCAGAGAATACAAATACAATTAGGAGACAAACCCCAAAGGTTCCACGCCTGCTCGGTGGTATCATGGTGTGGGCCATCGGACGGGATGTAGCACTCGAGATATTCGTGAGTCCCGTCGGTGTTATCAGCGTCATTTTGAAGGCCTCCGCCCGTGACCTGGAGCTTCTTTGCGTGTTTTTTGTATGCGGAAACCAGACTACAAATTGTTAGAATACAAAATCGGAGCTTCGTACATACACAACACGTACTTGTCCACTTTGCCTTTAATTCGCTTCCCCAAGAGGTTTGGGCTTGTCTTGAAGAATTCCGGGAATAGGACACCGCCGATACGCTTGTATACAGAAACTTTGCTCTCTCCGGATGTATTCTGTACGTCCAGGGTCAGAACAAGTTAAAGTTGCGAAGACTGGTATAACACACCTCATTGCCTTCTTTCCCGAAGAGCACCAGTCGATTTTCTTTAATCTCCATCTGGGTAATCAGCTCCCATGTCTTTTCACCCTCATCTTCGTCCCAATCGATTCGCCCAAGCGCCGGCTCAGCTGGCTTTTTAGTTTTGTGCTTCCGCGGGGAGCGGCGGGGAGCCTTTCTTTTGCTCATTAGGTTTAAGGTAATAGATTAGGAAAAGACAGGAAGGGTTGGGCCAAGGAAGAGAGGGAGTGTGGCGACGCAATGCGGAAAGACAAAAAATTAGCCGACTCTGATTTGATTCTGAATCACATCAGTTGGTTGCCGGTTGATATGCGAGGCGCCGAATAAGTGAAAAAGTGCCAATAAGTGAAAAAGTGAAAAAGCGTCGTCTACTTTGAACTCCCCTATTGACCATTATCCAGATTTCTTCAACTTGTTCGAAGCCAGAAATGCCGTGTCATTGACAAAAATGGTCGCAAATGTCAAGGTGTCGCGATTTTGCGATCAAAAAACAGGTGTGTGTTCAAGCTTTGGCCGAGATACCTCTCGTTTAATCCATGATCCAGGCCTCGCGGGGCCACGGCATCGGGATTCTCACACTTTGCACGTGAGCTCGCGTGGGCTCTCGTACGCGCGCGCACGAGCGCGTACAAGACGTCAAAGTCCACGCGCACGCGCGATCACGAGCTATGTCCCAAATCCCACGCGAGCCTCATACGCGAACATACGCGAGCGACGCAAGCTCAATTCTGATTGAAATGCCGGCCAATCCAGAAAGTTGAAGTTGTCAAAAATATTGAGTGGACAACGGCCAGTACAATGGCACTCACAAATGAGCTGTGTGTGAGGATGCACCCGGTACAGAGCGTACACAAAAATCTCGAGCCTCGCTTGTGCTCGCGTATACTCGTGGACGCGAGCTACGCGACATCACAAGATCAAAAGTTCGCGCGTGATTTGCGCTTTTGCTGATGACCATCACTTCCTTGGCGGTAGCGGCTATGGCGCAGACTTCACCAATGGCCAATCCCGGACGACGTTGACGAAGATACGTTGATCCGCGGCCTTTCTGGCGCGCCCCTCGTCGTCGGCGGCTCCAAAGACACCGGACCATGCGGCGCCATCGTGCATCCAACAACAGGCCTGAAATAACAACGCTGCCGTGAGTATCAATTCACTTCTCTTTCCAGTGACTGACACTGTTCCATAGCCCACTCCCATATTGTCAATGGGACAGCCATCATCAGCCGCATCGTCAATCGCCCCTGCCATGCAACGCGAACCATTTACGTGCCCGTAGACGCAAGTATCCGGAAGGCGCTCATTATTCATCCCCGTAATCTTGGCCATAACCACCCCATGCCGGCGTTGAAGAAACCCTCTCTCGGTGCATCCGGGCTGTCGGTTGTGTTGGTGCGACAGTCTCCAAGGTCGATAATGGTACGCGACCATTTTTATACATCGCACACAATATTCATTCAGTTATATTGTAGCACCCTCCACTCAACTCCTACTCGACGGCAAAAAGCCTGGAGAATTCGCGCCGGCCCTGCATTCGAACCAAATCAAACGTAAGCTGGTGCGCGAGGCAAAAATGGAGGCATATCCCGCCGGACTCGACCTTGCGGGTATGCAGGTGTAGAAATTTAATTACGATAGCTGTGCACTGACTCTCCCGTTATAGGTGCTTTCCAGCTCCTCCGTGACGCCCTGAGAAAACCCGTCGACGAGCGCCACATCCAACGTCTCGTCACGATGCCCGATGGCGGAGTCATTATCCTCACCGGTCTCGCGGCCTTGGTAGAGCTGCTGGACGACATGGGAGTGACCAGCTTTGAGACCGACACCACCTTCAAGGGTGTAGAGGGCGAGATTAACGAATGGGAGGTTGTAATTTTCCTCAAGAGCCTCCAGCGCGGTCAAAACCCTCATTCATCGTTTCGCTGGTTCTTTGCGGCTAATTACATCTTCAGCCGTTACAATTGCTCGCGCATACGTCAACGGCACGAGTACAGATTTTTTGAGCGCCTCTACGACGAATTCCGGCCCCTGAACTTCAAGTGTTTCTTCGAAGGAGGTAATCTTTTAGCATTAAATTCCCACATGGAAGGTGCCCAGGTGCGTACACCAAAATTCTATTACCCCAAATCTCAACGCCCTCAGGTACTGGGAGCCACGTGTTCTTTCATAAAGACCAACAATCCGGATTACAGTGGGATCAGCCGTGATACTCCGGCGGAGAGGGTCGCGCCAAAGTTTCTAAAGCTCTGCACCACCCACGGGAAGCGGTAAGTTTATTGACTTCCTATGGCCACTTCTGACCTCATTGTCTGTATATTTTCAGTGCCGTTCTCGATTTCTGGTCACTTTTATCTGAGTCGGAATACCAACGTCTGATTGACTTCCCATACATTGAGTCGGAGGAGGACCTGAACGATGATTGGGCCCGTCAAATCCACGCCAAGAGCCAAACTATGGTGTTCCATTGGAGGACGTGGGGAGATGGGGTCGAGAAAAAAGTGCATACATCTCCTAATCTGTACTTCTTAAATATCCTCACCGCTACACCAGGGATTTACCCTCTCGCATCTGATAGTTTGTACGTATTCTTCACATCTCGGACAGCATACCCGAAGAATATGCACGGAGCTCGGACCCGCCGTATGGTGCGGCGGTCATGGCCGCGCAGGCAGTGCGTTATTATTTCTTTCTCACATTCATTGCTTAATCCTTCTCAGGTCGACCGCAATCTCTTATATTGGGTGGCGGGTGTGTATACAGTCGCCAAGGGCCAGGCCGGCCAGTTCTCGTTCGACAACTGGGGCGATCTCAAGGTTCGTACCCCGACGTGGGGCAACAAGCTCACACGTCGCGCCACCAAGTATCTGGCCTCGCTGAAGGCGTGGGACCAGGGACGCTGGGATGAGCTTCGTGAGGCAGCCGAAGAGTGGAAGGAAAGCCGTGGCTCGTCCGAGACGGGGGACGTGACGGAGGAGGAAGATGAGGAGCCCGTTGTCCTCTCTGATTAGCTTACTTGTCCTCTCCGTTGGTACTGCAATTTATCGCCGCTCGCGCGGCCTGTTATTATTGCCTTTTTGGGAATCTGATAGCCAACGCTTTGAGTGTGCTTTGAGTGTCTTTGCTAAAGTTCTGCTATCTTAATAAAGGTCCTTTTAGCGAGACTCGCATCCTGGCAAAGACTTTGTAGGTCTTACACATCTTTACCAAGACACGACATCTTACAAAGAAAAGTGAACCTTCTTAGCCAAAGACCTAGGTCTTTGGGTAAAATATGTCTTTGTTGTTTTACTGATGGACCTTTGACGGTCCATTGGTCATAATCCTTTTTACCGGCAAGTAAATCAGCAAGACGAAATCCTTGCATCAATCCAATCGGCGATCGCATTCTCCAATGATGTTCGCATCAATCCAATCACATCAATATAGTGATGTTCGCATCATTTCCTCGCACTCAAGGTTCGTGGGGACATCATCTCCATGGGTGGATAAGTCGATATTGGGCCATTGTAAAGTTTCCTTCCACGGCCGCAAAATTGTTCTCTAGATTTCTCTGCACTCAAGGACACACTGTAACAGGCAAGGCCCACTGACCGGCTCGAGAGCCCCGAACAGTTCGGCAAGACAAGCCGAGTCATGCCGCCAAGCTTAACCCTCTCGGGCTATGCACACCGAGACCCTTGAGCAGGATTATCTTGCATCGTTGAGTTCCGTGACCCGAGTGCACCCGAAATTAACAGTTGGCCGCGGCCAGAAACACGGACTTCAGCCTTTTAGGATTGAATCCATGCCGGGGCGTGCACTAGCAAACACAATCCTCAAATTTGTTGCCAGATAATATTTAGTGATCCTAGATATCCCTATCCCCCTCTTTTTCTCTTCTCGTCAACTTGAAACCCGATGAAAGCCCAGAGGTGATCGATGCGCCGATTTCGCGGTGCGCGCTGATAGACGGCTTATTTTAGTCAACTGAACGGTGATCCGGGAGATCCGACTATCGGCGGCCGCAGCCTGTTGGTTGGAAGATTCAGCACCCCCGAGATCCCTGAGAGGGTTTTCCCGGCAAGCCGGAGACAAGTTTTTGCACTCAGTTATTGATTCTTCCCAATCCCTAGAGAGAGAACATTAGAACTTGTCAAACAACAGAGGATTCCATGTAGTGTTGGGAAAGTTCGGTTCGACCTTTCGGTTCGAACTCGAACTGAACCGAACTGAACACGAAGTTCAGGTTCAGGTTCAGCCAAATGCCCGAACCTGAACCTGCGGTTCGGTTCAGGGTTCGGGCAAGTCCCAACTACCTCCGAACTGAACCAAACCTTGAACCGCAAGTACCCCACCGGTCACTCCTTGGGGCTCATTTGGATTGAGTTTTAACTCATTTCACCCTGAAAGGACTCTGTTACACCTATATGACACACAGTTCAAGCTTCCCGGGGAGGGGGGCGGTGTTTTGAAGAGCCGCTCATCGTTTGATGCTGGTGTGATGGCCGTCCGGTGAACTCAGTTAGCAAAAATAATAATCTTTGAACAAAATTGGGGGCCTAAGAATGATGGGGAACACATCTGCATACTCATATCAGCACCCTTAACTGAGATTCAGTTTATATCTTGGGCAACTTCAGGTTATTTTACGGTGGGAAAAAAATTAGGTTCGAACGGGTTCGAACCTGAACCGAACCTGAACCGAAGTTCAGGTTCAGGGTTCGGGCAAAATTCCCCCGAACTTGAACTGAACCGAACTTTCCCATCACTAATTCCATGGGTAAAGGCACTGCGCAACGGCGTTCATCGGCAAAGGTTAATAGCTCAATTTCTTTTTGAAATGATGGTGTAGGTACCTAATAATTGCAGGCTGAGCAGAGCCCTAGTGAGGGAACGACATGCGGTTTTCTTTCCGAGGTCAAGGTCTTGTGTTTTCACAATCTCAGCAATCACACCATCAAAACTGTGTACTCCCGCCTTCTTTTAATCCTTCCGCGCTAGTCTGTGAGTAGTCTTGCTGTTCTCAGACATCATTATTTGAAGATAAACTCACTGACCAGACCAAGACTTATGAAACAGCGAAAGTTTACTCGACGGACTTTCTTGATCTCGCATCAGCACGGGCCAGATCATGATCTCGCATCGACCTCTCGGTGTCGCGTTGCACTCTCTTTCTTCGAGATGTACCATTGTTCTTCTCAACCTGGACCACGAGAATCAAAGTTTTGGGGGATAATCTATGGCTATATATGGCGGATGTTAAAGTTAAGGCGGACAATCTACGGCGGACCACGTCATTTCACAACCATAGTAAGCGGAATCAAGTAAGCCAGTTCTCAAATTCCCTTAACAGGAAAATTTTCCAGCACGAAGCGGCAACATCATCGCAAAAAAAACGACCCCGATAGCAGAGAAACCGTGGGTAAATAACGAGTCTAAAATTACCATTTTTAGACTCGTAATTTGTCCTCAAGTTCGGCGCGATGATCTTTCGTCGCCTTATTGAATGCAATCTGCCCACGATGATCAGCAAACAATTGTACGCGAAGAGGAATGGGAATACCTTCTGCTGCTGAACGGAGTCGGTCGCGCCAACGGGCTCCAGTTGGGAATAGTCAAATGCGGGCGGCGGAGCATCATCCGTGTCCCACGACTGCCGGCGAGACGAGGGATTAGACAAAGACCATGTAGAAGACGATCACGTACCGGTGCCTCCTCCACCGGTTTTGCAGGTGCAGGCATGAACAATAGGACCTGACGAGACCCCGGCGCCTTCTCTTCCATCTCGGCAACGAGGACTTTATACCCGTCAGTGTAACCAAGAGGTAACTTTTCGGCATTCTTTGGCTTTTTTGGCTTCCAGACAATTTGCGACTCGAGAATGTTGCCGTGGGGGCAAGGGAGGGCGGTAGCGATGGAATTTAGCAGTGTGAAATAGGGTGCGGCGGTCGGAACAGTGAATGGACCTCTTTGAATGAATTTATCCTCGTCGGCGATCTTTGCGCCGCGTTTGCTGGAGGTTGGAGGGAGGAGTTTAGGGATAGATACATAGTAGGTGATACTTGGAGGGGGTTCGTCCGCGTCAGAGTCATCTGCTTTCTTCTTCTTCTTCCCTTTGCCTCTGGTCTGCAGAGCATTTTCGTCGTCCGAGCCCGATTTGCGTTTCATACTGTTTTGTTTTGTCCTTTTCGCCATGATTGCGGGAGTATTTACGAAGAACTTTCGCGCAGCTACAGCAGAAAAGGCAGGTCAATAGCCACACAGGCCAGGGAATGCGATGACGCACCTTCAGGATGCTCAGCAGCGACAGCACGTATCATACCGTCCACGTCGTTAGGCTCGTAGTCAATAATCACTCCGTCTTCGTCTGCGCTGTCGATGTCTATTGGATAGTAGAGGGAAAGAAGTAGAGAGTGTAGAGAGCGAGAGAGGCAAAGGGAAGCGAGGAAGACCGTCAGACGTGGGAGAAAACACAATTTCCTTTTTGGGAATCGGCCAAAAAAAAATCGATCATTCTCATTATTTTCGGGATCCCCTGTAAGTGCATTCAAGTACTAAGAAATTTGTTAAAAGGCTGATGATTGCACTGTAACCAACCGGGCCTTCTCATTCTCCAACTCATCCTCCGATAAATCCTCATCCACTTCTTCCACCATTCCTGTTTGAGCATTGAGCTCAGTGACTTGACCCAAGTTCCTCTTGTAGTGCTCCTTGACATCCTCACCAATCCCAACCAGCCTTTCATCAATATGCTGAACCTGCTTGGCCTGTGACGAGCGCTCAAAGAGTGGCCTTGCATATTGCCATACCTCCAGCGCCTTCAGTAAATCACCATGCTTGTTGGATATGTCCCCAATGCGGGTCATGCACTGTGCTCTGTTACGGTGAACATCCATCTCGGTGAATCCCTCCAGGGCAAGAGTGAACAAAGATGAGGCTGTGACTTCATCCTCCTCCCGGAGAAAGACATCACCTAGGAACTGCAGAGCTTTATAAATCCTTAGCCTCTCTTTCACCTTGAGTGAATGTGCAAGATAAACAATAGACCAAGAGGTTGCATGATGAGATCCCTCCCAGTGATTGATATCTGCAAGTCTCTCAAGGCAGAAACCAACTACTTCAGAGAAATTCCCCCACGCAAGTTGGAGGCATTTGCAGAACAATAAACTCGAGAAATCCCCATCTCTAAGATTTAGGTCCGCTTGAATGGTATCACATACAAGAGTTAACATTGCATTTTCACGTGCTCTGAAAATAGCTTGTGATGCCTCAATTTTCTGTTGTACCTCGGGCTTTGAAACCCCTAGCAAGATCTCAATTTCGGCAATATTCATCAGGCAAACCCCTTGCCGATAATTATCATCAGTTGTTGCGTGGAGAATTTGATTACGGATGACATGTGCCTCCGCATATTCTGATTTGAGATGGTGAACTTCAGCCTGAAGTCCCATCAACCCGTAGTTGACCGTTCCATGAGACAAACCACATCGACTCAGAGCTGTTCTACCCCTGATGGCTTGGGCAGTGCATTTTTGGTATTCACCCAGTGACATCAAGGAAACAGCCTCATAGTATAGTCCGCGTGCCTCTCTGTACACATCTCCAGAGATTTTGGCAATTCTCTGCCCCTCCTGTGCATGGGCTTGAGCAGCAGCATGGTCCCCAGCAATTAGCTCAACATATCCCAGAGTATCAAGTGCATCACATTGTCTCTTGAGATTTCCGTTGGCCTGTGCCAAGGAGAGGGCAGTATGACCATGCTGTAAAGCTCTTGAGATGTTGTGGTTGGATTGTAAGTAGTAATACCCTAGACTAGATTGAAACCTCGCTGGAAAATAAAGTCTGTTGAGTCTTTTTTCGTATCAAGTTGAATAGAGAACACACCTTCAAGGTCAGGATCTTTTAAATGCTTGAAGTGGTTCAAGGCCTCAACTATCAACGGCTCTGGATCGGGGATTGGATGATACTGCCATGATCGGATTAGTTCAGTAATTATATATGCCTTCAATCGATGGTCTGCTGAGGACGGAAGGATGTTGCTGATATCCTTGAGGAGGAATGTTGCTCCATGCGCAATATGCCGACTGAAATTATTGAAATCACATGCACAGTAAGCAACATCCACAATATTGGGATACTCCCTCCGTAAACCACTTTGGAGGATATTTTGAATGTTTGTGTAATTTGATCTTATCCGATCGATAGGGCCCGTGCCGAGTCCTGTGCCAACAGTTGCACTGTATGATTCCAAAAGTTCTTGAAAGTGTTTAAACATTGGTTGTATCATCTGGTCCGTAGGGGGGAACAGTTTTCGCATATATTCCCTAATAGGCACCAGGACCTTCAACCGCTTGTGGTCATCAGTGTATGCTAAAGCAGTACAGAGCAATGCCACTTTACAACCAAGGATATCTGTGATTGGAAATTTGGTTTGTCTGAGCTCTACGTTTGAAAGGCCATCTGGTAACATGGATAGCAAGGCTAACAGATCCTGTGCATGGGCTATAGAGGTGATTCTGGGACTTGAGAGTGAGATTGAAATAGACAGTTCCAGGTTAGATCTTTTGTCATAGCCATCAGAAATGAGGGAAGTTTTCTCGACCTCCCAGCGAGATAATATCTCTTTGCAACCTTCCATGTCTACCAGATGGGCCAGGAGACTGATTGAAAGTGGCATATTGTCTGTGAGTAAAAGGACCTGGTCCACAACTTCCAGGGGATGCTTGTCATCCGCAATATCAATGAACATCTTTCGGGCAGCATCCTGTGCCAAAGGCGGTAAGGGCTGTAAGAATGGCTGGGTCCATTGCACTTTGGATGGCCTTTCTGCTCCACGCATTGTGATCTAGGACTTCATGAGTGATATTGATGACAAAAAGGGGAATTCAGAAACCATCAAAGCTAAACTGTTTATGTCTGTGAGAAGAGAGAGGAACTCTTCAATCTCTTGGCGGGATTTCGTTGGCTCCCACACGGTTTCCAAGTTATCCAGAATTAACAGACTTGGTGGACTACTGGAAAGATGCTGTAAGACCGCCTGAGTGAGGTCTTTGCCAGGTTTCATTCCAAGATGTGCTCCAATGAGACCTGCAAGTTCTGGTCTGCTTGATGCAGTGTCACAAGTAACAAAGAACCGGTTTCCGTGATACTTGGTGGTTACTTCCGCGTGGTGAACCACAGTTCTTGCGAGACTGGTCTTTCCCATACCGCCTGCACCTAAAATGGCAATTCTTGGAGTGCCCTGCTTGAAGAGCGTAAGAATATCTGCAAGCTCTGAGTCACGACCATGGAAGATTTGTGGCTCTGCCGGGAGCATTGAAATGGAGTTTGAGCTGTAAGATTGATGAACAACAAAGGAACAGGGTCATTGGAAGTACGTACCTTGCATATGATCCAGAGTACACGTTGCTAATCTAGATAGCTGTTAATACTTATACACTCAAAGAACCTACTCACATACAGAGGATGCTGGATCTGAACTAGACAAAGTTTCAATCATGTTGAGTATCTCCTGGTGCCTGAGCTGAGCCTGGTCTTGCATCTCCCTTAGGTCGGTCACAATGTCGAGAGTTTTGATCTTTGCCAGTGTCAGTCACCATATGGTTTGGATGCAATACTTACATTGAAGAAATCAAATCCTTGTTGCAATCCTGCTTTGCAATCCTTGAGTAGAGCACCAAGTTCTCCCTGACGGAAGAACTTCTTGACTTTACTACCACTCTGTTGAGCCTCAACAAAGGTATGGATCTTGTGGAGAGTCCTACATCCTTGGAGTGAGAAATATAAATCAGCAAAGGTATAGAGTACCCGGTAAATATTGCAATCTGATTCAATGTGCTTGGTAGCAATCCTCCCCCAGTGTCGGACTTGATATACACCGTGATTATTGCATTGAGCAATGCATGAGTGCACTCCATCAACTCTGCACACTCATTTTTGTCTTGTTTGATGGTCTATAATACCAACTCAACTCTTTGAGATCAATTCAGTGGAAATGTACCTGAACTAATTTCAAAAGTGATTGGACAGTGTTCAAAATTGCCTCCAGGCCAGACATCTTGAGTGTGTCCACCAGGACATTGAATGTGTTGGCCGTTATTGCCCCACACATTACAATGTTGTTCAGGCGAACTTCGGTTTTAGTCAGTTGACGGGGCATGTTGGTGAAGGGCGATGGCATTGTGAATCGCTGGTGCTTCATATTTAAGCCTCAGAGTGCCCTTGGGAATTTTCATGCTGATTGGCCGCTTTTTATTTTTTCTTCCGCCACTCTGAGAAAAGTATTGTTTCCGTGTTTGCCCATACAAACACCCCCACTCCGGGAGTTTAAACATCCTCGCCTCATGTGCTGCTGTTCATCTTCTTTCTCCGACTACAACTGTTCTTGTTTTTGTCCTGAAATACCCAATGATATGGCAACCGACAGAGCCTGCTGAATTTTTACTCTAACAGGTTGTTACTTATCTTCATTCGGCTATGTACGATCCTAGATGATCCATGTCCACGTCCAACAGCTGCCCCTGTATCTTGCAGAGATGTTCAAGTGCCTCATTGTATGTCCCCATGTCTCCGGGTTGCTTCTTTTTACCCTGTCACAACATGCATTACTTCTGGACATATTTCTTTCTCACGTACAGATTGATTCCCGTGTGGTAGGCTGGACAGTGGCACCCACTTTTAGTTTGACGTTGTAGTCATCTCTTTTTCTACATTCTCACAGGTCCCTTCGGGAGGATCAGAGGCACTCCGGCTGCAGTAACATATATGTGTGTGTAATAAAAGTCGGAAACAAAAGGGATTTGAATGCCGACAAGTTATTCTCCCTGTACAGATTGATTCCCGTGTGGTAGGCTGGACAGTGGCACCCACTTTTAGTTTGACGTTGTAGCCATCTCTTTTTCTACATTCTCACAGGTCCCTTCGGGAGGATCGGAGGCACTCCGGCTGCAGTAACATATATGTGTGTGTAATAAAAGTCGGAAACCAAAAGGGATTTGAATGCCGACAAGTTATTCTCCCAGTGGCCATGTGAACTTTATAGTACTCAAAGATGCTGAGGGAATTTGGGATGATTCTATTCAGCAATCCTGTTGCTGGCATCAACCCGGGCTGCTGCTATTCAGCAACTGAGTAATATACCCGCAAGTGGAAAGTGCATTGGTTTACACCAATGTCCGCCAATGGATGTTGGTGGACACTGATGACCATCAAGGGATGTTGTCACACGATGGCCGGCAAGATTTCCGGCCGAACGGCTCGTCAGAAACATTGAAAATATTTGGGAAAGGACTACTCGATGGGATCTCTTGATTGCCAACATTTCGGAATTTTTGAAGAAAGTAAGTTTCAATTGATGTTTTGACTGTCCGCTACTGTAGGATAATGTTCGCGAGTGATTTACATTGGCCCACGTTGATTTCTATCCATCTCCATCCACCGACTTCCAACGTTTTCCATTGCTTTACAGCAAAGACTAGCCAGATTTATTCCTCTGTGACAATTTCAACGTTGCATGCACCCTTCCTCACGGAGCCAAGGCCGAACGGCCGGAGTCAGACACTTTGGTGAACTGTGAGCATCAATCCAAGTCGGTTTAGGCAAACGGCCCTTCAGAAAACATAGAGGCCGCATGGTCATCATGTTTTCTGCCAGTGTGAGGCACGAACCCGACCTACCTAGGCAAGTCGTCGGTTGAATCGATTGCATCACTTGAACTTTACCGATGACCAAAAAGGCTCATAAAAAGTGCCACCAGGCCCCTCAGTGTACATATAATAATATGGCAGTCCTCTGAGCCAACAAAAAGTTTGAAATACATAGACCTTTGAATTTTAAATATACAACAGGTCAAACTTCAGCAATCCGCAACTCCGACGGCCTGATCTCATCGCGTTCGGTGTGTGCCCATCGGAAAAAGATTAGATGACACGCGGGTGACACGACTATGATAGGGGGTTGGGTTGCTAGATAGAAAATCACTATCCAGCAACCTTAGCAACCCAAAAGTGGGGTTGCTGATTAGAATTATCCGAAAATTGGGACCCATTGCTCATCTTCCTTCTATGATACATCAAACCATAGTGGTACTTGTTTTTCCCAGAATATGCAACCATATATCCCTCTCATGCGATTTTCACCACATTCAACTACCTCTACCCTTGGTTGCTGTGCATCTCCCTTCCGCTGTAGACTTGAAACAATCATCTTGAAATAGCTGATGGTCCATTATTCCTGGACAACGTGATGCATTCACATCCAAATTGGACTGACTCTTCCTTCATTGTATCCTTCCGGTATAATCACTTGACTTTGAAACATGGAATACACCATCAATGTCTGGGTGCCTGCCCAATACCAAAATATCTCAAAACATATCACCAACCACATGGTCGGCCAAAATCATGCCTATCTTTTTTAGATCCACAAGTTCTATATTGCTCCCTCTGTACTTGAGGCTGTTTGGATGTTACTTTGACGAGGATAGAGATCATAACCCCCCACTATTTAAAATGAATTTCCTCATGCATTCCCGGCATTATGGGAAACACCCTGCTCATTGAGTTACATTCCATTTGCACTACTCTTTTGCCCCGTCAATTTGAGTTGAACTTTGGATGGTATCTCAGACCTCCCATCCAAATTTAAACTAAATTGCATTGCTGTACTTCACAGGTCCTTGGCGTGAACCTGTATTATAGGTTCCATCCATGTAGGTTTCTTCGATGCCCTCAACATCAACATCTTCGTGGGACTTCGACTCGAACCCATGTATGGACATTTCTACTTCCCAGTCTGGAACTGCACGAACCTGAGGTTATCATAAATTAAGCATAATTAACCGTTCTTTCATCAGCAGCTATTTGACAAAAACCTTGTGATCGTACATGCACTCTGTAATAAGTTCATATACACCAGCAAGACGAGGTCCCGAGAAGAATGAGGCAGGAATCAGCCTGGCAGATGTCGTTCAGCTTCCGCTGGCAACAAAAGGGTCCGTACTCCTTCGGCGCGCGCCGAGATTCGGCCTCAGAAGGTGCTGATGCGTTGACAAAATAGCATGGCAGGTCTTTTCAATCCGGGCATCCTGGGATTGAAACACGTTACAAATGAGTATTCGAACGGTGTCGCAGAGCGGGACTTGGAAAATGTCGTCGTGGTTGATCACGTCCGATTGAGCCGTGCATCAACACGCTGTCACTGTATTCCGGGCCTTCCTATGCTGACTCAGTTCAGCCGGATGTAGCTCAGTATGGGTCAGTGTAGGGGGCTACAACAGGTCAGTTTAGGTACCTATGCTCAGCTGGACAGAATTGAGTTGAGCCGGATGTAGCTCCGTATGGGTCTGCTCAGGTAGCCTAGCCTGGGTAATTGTAGGTCAGTTCAAATGCCTACACTCACTTTATGTCAGTCTAGTTTGTACCTGTTTTCAATTTTGGTTTTAAAACTGGTTCATTACCCAAGTTGGGTGCGGCTACGCTGGCATCAATGTAGGTGCCTACAATGACCTGCACTTACCTTAGCTATGCTATACCCAGTTATGCAGATCTACACAGACCTAGGCAGGCCTAGGCAGGCCTAGACAGACCTACATTCATCTATGCAGGCTGTGTGTAGGTGGCACCAAGGGTAGCTCGGTGTAGGTCCCTACGTTCAGGCTGAGTTTAGGAGGCCCGGAACGCAGTGTGTCGCCGGACCGATCGCCGGTGGCTGGATTTCGGCATGTTCAAGTTGAATAGTGGGTTCGCCGCTGACGAGGGGATCTATGGCAGAGGCATACTAACTTCTGATAAAATACTGGGATCTTTCTATCGTGGTCATTCACCCCAATAGTATGCCCAAGTTGATTCCCGTTGTTGCCAATTTGAACCGCATTTTACTCACCCAATCGTGCAACGAATCACACCAGCGACTTCTGGCCAATCAGGGATATATGTAGTTAAAGTACACATGTCGGGTGTGTTTGCTGGGACGTTGGAGACAAGATCATCTTGTTCTGTATTGCTATTGAAATGCGGGTGAAGAGCTGGTGTATTAAAACGTGTAGCGCTGAACCGCCAGGCTGGACTGCGTAGATAAAGGGTGCGTAACGAGATGAATGGTTTGAGGTGGAACGTATATCAACGCCAGAATCTCCTGGTCTAAACAGCCGTTACAATGTGTGATCTTGACAACCGCTTGAGTTCTTCGACCGTGTCATCCTTCAACCATCCGGATTCAGCATCAAAACCCTCCTGGGCCAGACGCAGTAGTGTCCGGTGCACTTGATCGTCGCATTACCGCAATGCAAAGATGTATGCGGAGTGCGGTGGGAATATTACGGAGAGGAGCTGGATACGAGGGTCGCTTCTTGCCCGCCGTTCCCATTCGGTGCGCACCACGTCAGTGTCCGTGCGAGGGGAGGTCGGGAAGGGAAGGACACCGATCTCGGTTTTTTGTGGATCGGTGTAGTCAATGGGGACAGCAGTTGTATGAAAATGGATAATTTGGACCGGTGGTAGGTGTCTTGCGCCAGCGACCGCAAAAGGGTCTTGTATCGCAACATCGGGGAAGAAGCTGTCTCAGGGCATGATTAGCGAGTGTATTCCTCTCGGTTATGGCGTACTCACCAAGATGAAGAGACTTAAACGCTGCACAGTTTTCTCGATGGTGTCTCCAATCAGTCCTTTGACAGGACCGATTGCAATAGTACAGTGTTTGGCACTGAGAGCATGCTCTGAGCAGTTCCCTGTCAACCATCTTCCCGCACTACAGAGAGGGTTCAGCTGCGGAGGGGCATCAGGTCGTAACACGAACCAGGAGGTTATCACACGCCCGAGATGAACCCCGGGAAAGTGACGACTTGCTTCTTTCGGCGATGGCGCATTGCCTCCCCACTACCCGGGCGACCCTGAGCCAATGAGATTCTCCGAGTTGGCAAATGGTGGTATAGGAGCCGACGTGGCGTACATGCACTCGGTGATAAGTTCATATACACGAGCACCGCCATCGTTGGGGAGGTCGAGGGGCGCCGAGAGGACAACAGCGCGGAGGAGACCTCGGCGGACAAGGACGCGAACATTTGAAGAAGTTAGCTGCGTGACCAGGAGCTCCAGGCACTGAGTGAGGGTCTCTGGCACGCCGTCGTCGCCGAACGACTCCCTCAGCGAGCAAATTAGCTCTGGGAGGAGGAAAATCAGGCCGCTGTGACACAGAGAGCTGGTGAAAAGATTGTGATCAGGCTCTACATCTGTCGCAAATCTCACACCAGCTTGAATACAAGGGATGTTTTGCTCGCGGTGCCCGAGCGACAGCTGGTCGAAGACGATGGCGGCGAGATCGGAGATACAACCTCCGGCGCCTGTTACATAGTCGTCGAGATGGCTGGGAGAGATGTGGGTACTGGCCGGCCTCGGGTTCAGAAGCCTCCACAGCTTGGAGAAACCGGGAGTCGAAGATTTCCCGGTTGCCAAGAATATCTTCCACGCGCGCGCGATGAGGATGCGGACGCCCGGCTGAGTGTCGACAACGTCGACTGGGAGGCGATCAATGAAGGCAAAAAGGCCACCGAGGATCGTGAGTTGACCGGGTCCGCCTGGTATAGCGGAGTGGAAGAGATGCAGAAACTCCATCCAAGCGCAGACACGCGGCCACAGATCTGCCAATGCGCGTGCTGCGATTTTGGGCAGCTTGCGAATGATTTCGAGAGCAACAATCGGTTTCTTGAATTGAGAGATGTCAGCAGAAGTGCAATCTGCGAGTCCGTCGAGACTCTCTGGGGTGGGAATGCGTGCTGGGTCGAGATTTGCCCAACAGGTGGGGAGGAAGAGATGTGCGTGCGGCGCCCACAGGGACGATTCAATGTGCTTTAGAATCCAATTGAGGGATTCTACCGAGCCGCCGTGCGTAGCACCGACCGCGAACCGCTAGTGCTGAAATTGGCACAGAATATCTCGAGGAAAGAGAAACTTACTCGAAGGGAAACGGGTAAGTGATTGAAGTTCCGCACGTGGAGCGAGTGGTGCATCCCGCGAAGGCGGGCAAGATAATGTAGTCGGGAGAGGCTCGAGAGCACACAGAAGTCAAAAACAAAGGAGAGATACGCGTCGCCGCAGCGATCGGCGGCATTTTAAATTCCGTTTTAGACAATCTTTCCTGGGACCTTGGAGACAAATCGTGGGGTTTCATTTATTGCGAGCCCTACATCCACATGCTGTGCAAGGCGCTAACCCAACTTTGCGCTCGCCTTCGTAACTGCGTCGGCTGGTCAAGAGTTCTCATCAACCAACGTCGCCCACGCCTCTGGCCCAAGCACCTCAACCATATCGTCGGCATAATCCGGAAACTGGGTAGGCGCCCCCGCGATGAGCCCAATGAACCACCCAAGGCGCCACTGCATTTCTGCTTTGTCCGGACTCGACGCGCGAGGATGCCACATATTCCCCGTGTCGCGCAGCCACATCGTGTTGCTGGTCAGCAAACACGCACGCAGCGCGGGAGAGCGAGCACCCCATGCACGGACAGCACGGAATTCCCGTGCGAGGTCGGCGGGGGCTGGGGGAACGTGCTCGTAGTGCGAGATACACGCGAGAACGAGAAGGTTGGGGAGACTGGCGACGGCGGTCTCGAGGGTGTCGTAAAAGGCCTGAGAATTGCAAATAGTGTCAACGAGGACGAAACATGGGATGAAGAAAGATAGAGAACGTACCTCGAGTTCACCGGTCCCAGGTGGCAGTGAAGAAAGATTTCGAAAGTCCAGGTGAGTGAGATGCGGGAGATAATCCTTGATTGCGAAAAGCAAATCCGTGTCCCATACCTGGAGGAGATTGTGCAATTTCTGCAGCGGCTCCTGCGTCGTCGAAATGGCGGCGAGGACCTCTGTATACTCGTCTTCGATGCGGAGGTCCCACGAGATGGTGACGACTGCGACCTCCGAATTGGGGACTATCGCGCGCGCCACATTGCCCGGTCCGCTGAAATCGCGCAGGGCCGGTAACGAGAGAGACGCGAGGTCCGGGTTGACGGCGGTAAGGGGTCTCTGTGGGTCCAATAAGACGAACAACTCGGCCACTCTGGGGTTTCGGCTGAGGAAGGTAGCCATCTCGGTGGAAATGGGAATAAAGCAGTCCCGCAGGCGGGGGAAATGGAAATGAGCAAACACGGAAAATAGGTCCGGGGAGGCACAGTAGTACAGTGATTCCAAGGAGATAAGATTGCTCGCGGCTTTTTGCATGAGACGCGCGAAGGATTTGAAGAGGATTTCGCGAGTAGGAAAGTGTCTGTGTTGACGAGTTTTATTTGGATGAATTGCGGGATGTAAGGATGCAACGCACATGGTCAGGACTCTGACAGAGTTAGCCGCCTGCTTGTTCGCGATGAGTGTCTTGAACAGTCCCACCCCGTAGGTTGGAGTGGACGGAGAGACATTGTGGTAAATCCACCGCAAGCAGACGCGGTATAATCCGCGGTTGGTTCGACACAGAGCAAGGAGATTTGCGAGGGGTACCTCTGACGCGATGGCGTCCAGTATTTCGACCGGAAGACGCGTGAATTCGGGTGGCATTCTCAGTGGCGTCGATCAAGCGTCGATGTAGAACTTGAAAGAAAACGGCAAGTCACGCTGTGACCATCATCACATATACGCGTCTGACCGAGCGGTGCCGAGTGATCACCCATCAAATCCGGTTGAGCTTGTCAATATTATTATGGAAGAAACTGAGATGTTCAGAGATCCGGGAGTAGAGAAAAATCCGCATTCAAATTGACTAGAAATATTCCACTATTGTGGGTTTCAATCGCCCGAGGATAAATATGGATGACTTTTTGAACATATTGCAGTTCAACTCCGGCGCAATAAGGATCGGAATTGGGACCCAAGGTGCAAGTGGAATTGCGGCGGAATCATCTTCTCATGGGAAGAGTGAATTCTTGGGTCGGAGCTCCGTTTGGTTGGCTTCTGCTTCTCATCCACGGCACGGGATGGGCCTCGTGAGACGGCAGTTTATATATATCGCCTGATGTGAGAGGCGTCTTCTCCGTTCCCTCTCGTCCCACCATTATGTCCAACAAGCAGGGTACGGATGCTGCAGCCAAAACATTCCGCGGGAGGTTGCCTGGCCCGCCTGTTTTCGAAAGCAAACTCGAGGAACGTGAATATGTCAAGTTTCGTCTGGCTCAGGCATTCAGGATATTTGGTACGCAAAGAGTCTGGCGACCTGCAGCTCTCGCTGAGTAGTTTAGGCCACCGCGGTTACGACGAAGGCATTGCCGGCCACATTACTGTTCGCGTACGTGTGGGATTGACATTCGAGGCATAACTACACTATTTAATCTCTCGATCGAAGGATCCAATCAAGCCAGACTGCTTCTGGGTTAATCCCTACGTACTGCTTTCCCACAGCGTAGTCGGTTCATGTTCCATGCTAATAGCGGAATTTACTAGGGCCTGCACTTCAAATTGATCCAGCCATCCGACTTGCTGTTGGTGAGCCATCGGGGCGAAATCATGGATGAGTCGGGCCAGAAAGACGGACCATTCCGCCTTTTGAACGTGGCCGCCTTCATGATCCACTCTGCCATACACACAGCACGCCCTGATGTTATGTGCGCTGCGCACTCGCACTCTATTTATGGCAAGGCATTTTCTACGCTCGGTAGAATGTTGGACCCTATCAACCAGGATGTGTGCGCGTTCTACGACGTTCGTGCATCCTTTAACCCTCGTCCATTTTACTTATCCATGGTTTCTTCAGGACCACGTCCTGTACAAACAGTACAACGGCATCGTTCTCGACGAAATCGAAGGCAAAGCCATCACCGAAGCCCTCGGCTCCAAAAAGGCCGCGATCTTGCAGAACCACGGACTCCTCGTCGCCACGTCGTCCATCGAGGCGACGGTTCACTTTTACATCACGCTCGAGCGCTGCTGTGAGGTGCAACTCCTAGTGGACGCGACGGCCGCGGCCAACGGCCGTAGGACTGTGCTGATCGACCCGGCGGATGCAGCCGCAACGTCGAAGCTCCTTGGCTCGCAGGCCACTGCATGGCTGAAGGGAAACATGCAATTTATGGTCCTGGAGCAGCAGGAGGGTGTCAGATACAAAGGCGCGGCGTAACGCAGAAAGCAAAATGATGTACGGTAGCGACATGACGATTCTCGTTTCGTTCACAGCGATGCACTGAAACTAAGCAGAATTACCAGCAAGTCCGTGTGGAGTAGAAATGAACTCATTCCCTCCAATTAATGTGTATTGCCGTTTTCTCGATACGAACGAAACCCCCGCGAACATGGGTTGTTGGACACTATTTTCCCCTCTGTTTTACAGGAGAATCTTCGAATGTACGCGGGGATTGGCGGGGGGTATTAGGTTCGAGAGTAGGAGTTAAAAAACGGGGGGTTGAACGCTGAACGGGGGAAGTCTCACCTTTCTACAGGCAATGTTAGGCGCGGGCCAATCCCTGTTCCGTTCAGATAAGTATACCCAGCCTACCAAGGATTGAACCACTCTCAGTCCGTCCGACTCCGCGCGGGTAGAGAGGAATTCGCGCTTACAGTTTCCTGCTGAAGAGGTTCATAGCCGGGTCCGTGGTTCAGCGAGAGGTTCTTATTTCGGAGATAGAGACGAATCCAGTGGAGTCGAAACAGTTCAACGTCTTACGGCGAAACGTTGGACTTCGTTGAATTCGCCAGGTAATGACAGGGAAACCCACTCCGGCTTCTTTCCTGGTTTGGACGATGTTCATTGAGGCGTGGTCAAGGGGGAATCGGCATTGAAATTTCGGACATGGGGGAGGGGGGTCTGGCCAAGGGCCGAAAAAAAAACTTCTTAGTATAAGTTATGGGCGGTGGGAAGGCTGGGAGAGATATATCAGAGCCTCTAGTGGGTGATGTACACACAGATTTGCTTTCCACTCACCTTAGGAAGTGTTGAAATATTGATTGTAGCCAAGTTCAACCAACGGCGGTCCCAGGGTGGGGTCAAAAAATTCTGACAGTTCATTTGAACCCGCTGTAGCACTTGAGATGGTCCTATGGAGGGTTATATGCACCTCATGTATTATTAAGATCGGGTAGTTGTCCGAACCGCGTTTGGTGGGCGGTGGGAACTGGGAAGTCCGGGAAGAACGGCCCGGCACTAGGGGCGGGAAAGACCTTCCATATATCGAAGGGGGAGGCCCAGTCAATGAAAAAAAAACTTATCGCCCCCTGATTTTATGATCCCAATTCCCCCTTGGGTGTTTCTTCTGCCAGAGTTTCGACAGGACCGGTTCGGTGGAAGTGGCCTACGCGCAACGGAGGAGGTCATCGTCTACTGTACTATTTCAACCATAGATTGAAGTCACAGCCCAAGGTGAATTGAAGCTATTTAATGGAGGTCACAGGTCACCAAGGGGATTGAATTAGCGGCCATTTTGCCTCAGTATAGGGTGCAAAAAATCCAATTTTCCTCCCTCTCGCTACTATCAGTGACTAGGAACCTGGCCACACTAGGAAGCTGGCCATGGGCCAAATATAGGACTCTAGAGTGTGTAATATCTTCCCTTTGTATTTCCACAATGGAATATGAACCATTGCACACCTTGAGACCAAATCTCAACCCAAAGTGATAAGTTGATCCAAGCTGTGCCCAGATTGATTGCGGTCCGGAGGGTGAGAACACCAATTTGATAACCCCGAGCGACCGTTTCGCGTGTTTCTCGACCAATACACAATGGATCCGGGACTTTGGGGGCCTATTATTTTGGTATGATGTGGGGCTTCCTTTTAAGCCTGCAGGACTTAGTGAATACCTCGATCTGCATCCCCAAATTCACCAACACACCGGGAACAGGAATTCAATAATATTTGCAAACCGAGATTTGAGATAGCAAAGCACTCTTGCAGAGCAGAGTTCCAAGGCGTTGAAGTATCTATAATAATGTCCCAAATTTTCATGTCCCCAATAGCGCAACACCCGAATGCTTCCCCATCCTTCCTGATACGAGCACCGAAAGAAAATCACGCATTTGACCCCGAAAAAAATATTAAATGTCGGGTTCTCGACATGATACCTCTAATGTGGATATGTGTGCCCAGGCTCGTTCATTGGGTTCCAATAAACCTAAGTGTAAGTTATTGTGACTTACAATGTGTTACAACTCGCGTACCAGCCTGATTTAGGTGAAAGTACGCATCCCGCGGCCAAGGCCTGGTTAATTTTCTCTCCACTACCCCACTTGTGGATGGTCAAATGCATACCATAAGTGCCCAGGGTACACCATATAGACCCATGTACACTGCAGACAATGGTCCGGACCCTCATTCATCGCGAACCACGAGCTTTCGAGGTTAACCTTCTTCGCCTCCTGGGAGACGAGAGAGGGATGAGAGAGAATAGCGAGAGGGCCGGGAGTTTTTGGGACAAATGTGTGTATTTGGGTCCAAAGTTCTCGGGTCTGCCCGGAATGGGTCAGACTCAAGCCAACTACGAGGGACAAGTGGAGTACGAAGTGAGTAGTAGAGATGTAGAGTGTAAGGTAAGCTATGAAATAGATGAAGTGGAATAGGGACGGAGGGTGGGGAATTAAATCGTATGCGACGGATATCTAAAGATATGCGAGAACTGCGAGGGCAGTGTGAGACGCGGGAACGAGAAGAGGAAGAAAATACTACGCACCTGCGAGGGCAGTGTGAGACGCGGGCGCCTCAACAAAACCCTGCAGGTGTTATATATACTAGAGAGAACACAAAGACGCGAGAGAACAAAGACCGGCACACGGACCGATGCCGAGAGTCCAAGCGCTCGCTTGTTAACCCCGGGTAATCCCCCACACACACCAATTACCCATCTATTAACCTTCTTCGCCTCCTGGGAGACGAGAGAGGGATGAGAGAGAATAGCGAGAGGGCCGGGAGTTTTTGGGACAAATGTGTGTATTTGGGTCCAAAGTTCTCGGGTCTGCCCGGAATGGGTCAGACTCAAGCCAAGAGGTGAGAGGGAGTCGTGAAGAGCCGGAGGAATGGGAGCGACGATGAGAGGATGAGCCAAATGATGTTGTTGGATGTGGATTGCTGAAAGTGAGGGATGTTGAATGTGAATATATTTGATTTCTTGGGCGCGACGTTGAAGTCAAGGGCGAAATGGCGGTGTGAAAATTGGCGCGTGCACCGAGAGGGGGAAGGGATGAGACCGAGGAGGCGACACCATGTTTAGCGGCCGACGGAGAATGGAGCTGGAAGGGATGAGATTGGGAATGAAAAGTGGCGCGTTGGCGCGCAATGATGACATGGTGGCCGGAGCCGCGACGTGTGGTGGCCGTCGGTCCATCCCAAAGGTGATGTGCGTCGGGCGCTGCAGGGGCGTTGGCGCGTGAGGAGGGTGCGAGGCGGAGTGTTTTCGAAGAGGGATGCGGGTTAAGGTATGGCGCGAGATTGAACATCCGCGTGTACGCGAAGCGAGAGGCGGCGTCGGCAATGCCGTTCTCCTTGGAGGAGAGCCATATCGCCTCAAAAGTGAAGTCGAGGCGGCAGGAAAGGGCGAGGAAGTGCCGCAGGAGCAGCAGGGTTGGAGTAGAACGTATGGAAAAGGTGGTGAGTGCGTCGAAAACAGCTTCGTTGTCAACATGGAAAATGATATGCTTGCCAGTAAATTCTTCGCCCCAGCAGAGAATCGCGTGAAGGACGGCAAACATCTCTTTGACTTGAATGTGCTCGGGGAGGTAACGACGAGGGCATTTAGCAGAGAACCAGTGGGACGTGAAGTGACCACCAATTCCCTTGCGGTCGCTAGCGTCAGTATAGACATGACAGATGGGGCGAGATGGGGAGTAGAAGCGGATGCCGTTCCATTCGGACGCGAAATGGAGCCACCATTCAATATCTCGGTGAACGGCTTTGGGAAGGCGGCGACGAGTGAAGTCAGATTTAAATGTGGTGGAGAAATCATAAAATGCACGAAGGAATGCGCGAGAAGTCGGTACAACCTGTGAACAGAATTGGAGGAAGCCGGTGAGCTCCCATAGATCTCGGAGACGACAATGGGTGCGCTGTGACCAAGTGGTGAGAAGTTCGATGAGGTAGGAAAGCTTCTCTGCGGGAAGTCTGACTTCCATCGCGACGGTATCAAATTCCAAACCAAGAAACTCGAGTTGGGTGGCGGGACCAAACACCTTCAGCGGTTGAAAGTGCAGGCCCAGCTGCTCTCCGAGGGCGAGGGCCCAGTCAAGAGCCTTCTGGACGACGTCAAGGGGGATATGGGGACCGAAGATTTTGAGGAAATCATCGAGATAATGGCGAATGTGAGCGGGAAGATGGCGCTGGAGGATCCAGTGTAAGGCTTCTGCGAATAAATTAAAAATATAAGGTGCTGAACGGCAGCCAAAGCCAAGGACCATGTCGTAGTAGAACTTGTCCTCCCAGGTAAACCCGAGAAGATGCCAGTCGGCGCGGCGGACTGGAATGTGACGAAAGGCGGATTCAAGGTCAAGTTTGACCATTAACGAGCCGGGCCCGGAGGCAACGAGGTCTGAAATCGCGCGGTCGATCATGTCGTAGCTGATTGATGCTTCACAGTCGGGAATGGAGTCGTTGATGGAGCGGCTGCGTGGCCAGGAGAGGTGATGGATGCGGCGTACTTTGGTAGAGCGCTTACGAGTGACTGCACCCAGCGGGGAACATCGGAAGTTCTCGAATGGAGGACGGGAGAACGGACCAGCGGTACGCCCATTTGCAACCTGTGCATCAATGTCAGTGGACAGAGCAGTGGTGGTTGCGGGAGAGTCGAAAGCGGATTTGAGATTGGTACAAGATTGGGAAATGGTCTTGTCACCGGTGAAGCCGAGGTTCGCGCCATGTCGTATAATGTGGGTTATGGCGGATACAAAGTCGCGGTCGGGATAGTCCCGCAGATGGTAGGACCAGGTAGCCTCGTTCAGCGATGTCGAGACGGTGGGTACCATTGGGGCTTTGAGCGGAGCGGCATTGATGCGAGGATCAGTGTTCGGGCGCCGCGGAGGCAACAAGCGGTGGGGAAATAACTCAGCGTGTGGCAGGATGGTGAACGCTGGAAGCGGGGATGAGTCTGCCAGTGTTACTGGAGCCTCGAGGCGGGTTGTGGGATAGGGTAGAGGCGCAGATGTGGACGGCATTGCGGCACTCAATTTGACCTGTTGGTTGTCGGCGTCACTCGAGGCCAAGGGCCGAATGGAAATCACAGGAAGCGGTGCATGCGCAGCGAGCGGGACTGCGATATGGGTGCTCGATGTCAACGAGTTCGTTCGTGGTTGAGCAGCGTCACTCGAAGCCAGTGGCTGAGTGGGATAGAACGAAGCGCGAAACGCGTTGAGGTGTTCTGTATGCACAGGATAAAGGGGAGAAACCGCGATGAGCGGTGGGGCGAGGACGGTGGTAGACGTGTCTGTGGTCCGTGGGTGCGATAAAGGAAGTGACGGGGCCATTACGAGAGCCAGTGCGACGGGTTCGTCCAAGGAAGGGCTCGGACGACATAGTATGGTTGACGATGAGGAAGGACTAGTCATCCTGCCAGATTCCTACTCGGCTGGGAGTCGTGTGGGGCGGATGTGCGTTGTGAGAGCATCAAAATAGAGCCTGGATCGAAGTCGGGGGCGTCGATGGCGACGTTGAGATTGGGCTGGGAACTTATCATTTGCCGGGGTCATGAAAGTGTCGCTGGGAAAGCTAGATTGGGAGCATCGGCTCAGGGTTCCGCGGTGCAAAGTGCGATGAGGGTAGATATCGGTGCAGAGGAGGCCAACATCAGGTGCAGACCAAGCAGAAAAACTACCGTTGGCCTCCATTTCACGTATGCGACGATTGAAGAAAAGTGTGTGATACTGGAGAACGGCATGCCAGTCGTAATCGGCGGCCAGCAGCTGGAGTTGAGTGAGGTACGACATGAGGAATACCGGTAGTCCGTGCGCCTCGGGGTGGTGGGCCATTAAAATGGCGAAGTAATTGTGGAGGGGAATGATGATGCTGTCGAGCGTCGAATATTCCCGGAATTTCGCGGTCGAGGGCTCAAAGGTGGATGTGAAGCCATTGAAAGTGTAGGTGGGCTTAGTTTCCTGAACCCGTGGATCGAGCAGATAGAGGTCGCGAGCGCGGAGGGAGTGGCTCAGGACAGCGATGATTGTCGAGGGGTCGATGTCGGGGAAGAGGAGTAGAAGTGTGGCAGACGGAGCCTTGGCGGTAAGAAAACTTGCGTGGCACATGGCCGCGGCCCGCTGGTGGGTGTTCGAGACAGCAGTGTGCACGGAGTGGCTCAAGGTCGAAGAAAGTAGCGTGAATTAAATCGTATGCGACGGATATCTAAAGATATGCGAGAACTGCGAGGGCAGTGTGAGACGCGGGAACGAGAAGAGGAAGAAAATACTACGCACCTGCGAGGCAGTGTGAGACGCGGGCGCCTCAACAAAACCCTGCAGGTGTTATATATACTAGAGAGAACACAAAGACGCGAGAGAACAAAGACCGGCACACGGACCGATGCCGAGAGTCCAAGCGCTCGCTTGTTAACCCCGGGTAATCACCCACACACACCAATTACCCATCTAGTGGCCAGGTTCCCTGTCAATTGCCTTTTCAGGAAATCCTTGAAAACTAAATTCGTGGAGCACGCAAAGCGGCACTAAAATTATCACAAATATGCTCAATCTTTTCGGAGGATCCGCGCCTACTGGATAGGGCCGACAAACCTGCACAAAGTTGCCAGAGTACATCGGAATTACACCCAAATGCCTTAGGTGGCCAGGTTCCCGGCAGTGAAACGTGTCGTCTCCGCCTTCGCCCTCAAACTGATCCAAGTCCCAAGTCTTCTGCCTCCTCATCCGCAATCTGAATAGGAATTAGCGAATTATTTGGACAATAAAGGTGAGACATACTCGATCAAGAATGTAATTTGCCAAGGAGCTGAACATTTTCAGACGTTCGGCGGCAATGTTCTCTTGTTGCATGAAAGGTGTGGTCGGATAGACTGCTCGGACCGCGGCGTTTGCCGCGAGCATTCCACACGAGCGACCGTCAGTCTGAGTCGATGTTGGCAGGGTGCCCCGGCCGATTGGACTGACAGTGTGCTGGGACATCCACCACTCGTATACCTGACAAAGGCTGGCGGGAACGTCGTCCTTCAACGAGTCGCCATAGTGGAAGAGGGTCTCCGCCCTGTCAACCTCAATTGTAACCCAATGCTTTTCGTTGTTGTAGTCGCTAAGGGGAGCAACGGTGATCAATCGTTCACCATTCCCAAAGATATCCTCGCCCAGCACACGCAGCCACCTCATTCCTTGCGCTTCGTGATAATCAACTGACTCGCGCTGTCGGAACGCTGTGGTTAATCTTGCGGTGAATTCTACCATCTCGACCCGGACAGCGCCAGCTAGATCGGGATCAGCTGCGATTCTCTCCGAAAGCATTTCGACCATATCATTGATATCAGTGCTGGAAAGCCACCGTGTGCCAAGGAAACGCGAGAGCGAGTGGATGGGACTAGCATCAGATAGCCCGCGCTTCAAGGTGTTCCAGGGGAGGATGCCGAGGAGTCTGGTGATATCCGTTGCATACTTTCGCAGGTCTGGCTTCCGTCTATTTCCCAACTGATTTTTGACCCAGTCCCGACAGGTAACCCAGGGGTTTCGGATGTTTCCTCGGATGTCGGCAACTGCGTTCCAGACGGTGTCGCCAGGGATGTGTGCATATTTCACTGAGATATATCCATCGAGCCAGGCCTGGTGTACGTCGTGAGCGAGCCGGCAGATGACCTTGACAGACGGCATGTCGAGGACCGAGGTGGCGGAGGCGGGTGATAGTCAATCCATCTACCGTGCTCGGGGAGTATTTGCTGAAGAACAGAGATGTGTCGGGGGGAGCGCTAGTGACGGGGCTCGGCCGGGGCAGAGAAAAATCGAGGAGCGCGTGGATGGATATCATTGCTTCTGGCAAAATTTGCGAAGTAATCGCGTCCGGGATAGCCAGATCACTGGAACATACTTTGCGGACAGATTTGAGTACATCTTTCCAACTCTTCCCGAGCGGGATCCATTCACTTCTGTCGAAGGCGGCCATGGAAGGATCACGGAGAAGCTTTGAAAAAAAGGTGAATTGCACTGATGCAGACAAATAAATTACCCATCATGAATATTGGGCAGATTTTGCCTATTTCATCGTATTTTCCGTCGAAATTAGGCCACGCCGGGCATGGCGAGCACCGAGCTCACATTTTTACAATCGAAAGCAAACATCTCAACAGTTGAATCTGTTTGAATGATAAAAATAGCGGTCACAGGTCCCAGCCGACCTTGGATCAGATCAAAGTTGAATCTACTGTACCATTACATTCAAATCGATAGTCATGCGTCACGCACCCCCCTGTCGATATCGAATTTTGGTCGCGGTCACGCATCACGGAGGCCGGTGTCGAATAGGTCGAGCGGTTCGTCACACCGCCAAAAAAATCATACAACCGCATGAAAAATCCCTGCAACTTTCTGCCCCTGCTGAGTGTGTTTTAAACCAGTTCCTGGGCAATTATACCCACAACTCTAAGATTTGAGTGTGTTGGCCTAAAATCAACCTAAAATAGCCTGCAAAAAGAACTCATAAGAAAATATTGAAGAGCATTCAACTAGCTTTGCAAATATTTCTGTGGTATGCCGAGAAATTACCTTCAACCAAAAGATAAGATTTGCGGCCCATGTCGAATTTTTTCGCTTGTCACGCACCTGTCGAGTGGCTGTCGAAATGTCGAATTCATTGAACTAGTCATGTGTCACCCCCCCTGTCGATTTGAACGTAATGGTACAGTAATAGGTCACAGGTCACACGGCCTGAATCTACGGTTGAAATAGTACAGTATGAAGTACAAAGTTTCTTTTTCAGAAAAAGGCATAAGTAATATATAAAAACGAAATTTATACCGAGTGTTGGAAAAACCGATTGCCTAGCCAGAGGATATCTCCCCTAACCATCACTGGTTGACTTCCCATAAGAGTAGATTTTCTTTTTGGAATTTTTGAGGGGTGCCAGGGATGTCGGCATAAGGTGTTTAATCCAGAATTCCGATTTCCCAGTTCCCATAAGAATATTTTGGAATAGAGACAAAGAATATATCAAGAAGTTGAATGCCGGTGTGCCGCATAACACCCAACAACGCATCGACGCTCTATCCACCACGAGCAAGCTCTCCATCAATAGATCTTGACGTCTTTGCTTGTCGGCAGCAGCCACAAAAAAAAGAATTAGGATGAAATGAACAAAGAAATTTGGCCTGTGGGGGCTCTAGTGCGCGGCGGGGCATGTTTGGGACTGAAAGCCTGGAGTGGGTGACCGGTCAGTGGTCCAGTGCACACGGCCCGGGAACGATGGGTACCAGCACTGGTATCGGGAGGGCGGCATGAGATTGATGGGTATGCGTCGGTCCGATTCGGTCGTGACACATCGCCCAATCGAGGCGGAGGAGTTGCCAAAAGTGTTTATTCTCCTCTATTATATTCTGGAGAGGGGGGGGGTACCCCTCTCCAGATTAGAATAAATTTAAGGTTTATTGGAAGGGAAAAGCGATGTTAGACGAGATCCAAGTCCGATGGGGTCCTGACAGCTGTCTCGGCATCGCTGCCGGAAATGCGAAAAAAATCCTAAAACATATTTCTAATCTTATGGGAAGTCAACCACTGATAAGTTTATACCAGGTTGATATATATATATATATATATATATATATTTGAGAGTTTGGAATAATGATACTCAGTTTGCAGAAGCATTCCAAGTCATCCGGTTTGGTTGCCGGTAATTAGCCAGATGATGCCGGGGAAGGTGTCCAGAAGGAAATGCCATTACGCACAATATTTATACAAGTGTGTGACTCCGACCCGAATTCATCCAATTCCAGTTGCTCTGACAGCCATAGGTCGTATACCCACGAAAACCCCCTTTGTAGATATCCAGTCATCCGGCAAGGAGTCCTTGTCCATTAATAAGCCGCTCCAGGTATTCAGAATGACTGTTTTCTTTATAGCCAATGTACTGAAGCGTGTTTTGTTGGTTAGTATTCGGTCACGTTGCAGAGCGGCATTTACCATTTTCAGCCACTGGTTATGGACAGCGTCTTTATTTAGAGGGACATTTGGGTTTGCGGTCATTCAATCAACTCTAAGTTTACAGATAAGTTGCCATGCAATAGACACGAGTATAGCAAATAATCTACCCTGTTCTTGTACCGGAACACCTTTTGTTGATTTGAATTTGACAGAGTTGCATCCAAGGATCAGTCCCCACTTCATTGTGGGCTGACCCGCAAATTTCATGCTCCGCAATTGTTTCGTCAAGTTCCACACAATGCTCTGACCGTTGGGCGTCACACTCTATGGTAACATGCTCTAACAACTCCGGGAGCCTACAAATGCGGCATTGTCCCATCATATCCAGATGATCAATATGCGACCAGAAATCACCCACTCTAAACGTGCTGTGAATACACTTCCACAGAAATTCTTGTGTGAGCCGTTGCAAATTGGTTGAGCAAATACATAGATTTCCAAATTGTCGTGTCAGTCGGTGTGTACCCTGAAATCTCTTGGATCACACATTGGGTGCGGGCAAGGCTGATAAATATGGATTTACGGTGTGGTTTTGCCTTCATTCCAAGGATCGCTTGGGTGAAAAATCTTTGTGAGCCCTTCGATAGTAGCACACTTGGGCATTCGAACATAACATGATTAATTCATCATAATTGTTTACTGGCGCCTGTTAGCCTGACCGACCCTGACCAGCCTGGTAGTGTTACATCAGCTATTGTCAGGAAGTGCCTAGGGAAAGGGAAAAACGATTTTGTAGACACATCACCGACAGCACAATCGAACCCTTTCTAATTATGCGGTTCGTGATGACTGTGTGCTGGTGGCTTGACAAATCCTGGCTTCCCCTTTACCTGCCTACTTGTCCACTCATCCTGAAAAATAGCATTATGATTTCATGTGTTGTGTTAAATCTTGGTTGAATCCACTATGGTTCATCATGAAATGCATGATTTTGTGACATTCCTGACGGTACTTAGCTATATGTCACAAGAGCGCGGCGGGGCGCAAAGTGCCCCGCCACTTCGGTTCAGATTGTGGGATTATTTTCAACCTGGAGAAGAGCTGTAAAAGCTGTTGTAAAGCTGTTGAGATCAAATGTTACATGGCAGGGCCCGGCTCGCCCTTGGCATCCTCGGTATCACGTAGCCGAAATAGTGTTGGCCGTGTGATCAATGGCGCCACGCAGGTGCCGCAGTAAAGTGTGATGCTATCAGCGGAGCTTAAAAAGCTTCAGACAGATAGGCTTAATTTTATAAAGAGAGTGATGAACATCCTGTTGAATTTTTCACGATGGCCCAGTGGTTTGACCGCACCTTTAGTTCACATGTTCGGTGGGAACCCAGGACTTGTTGTGGTGGTTATCAAATGCAAGACCAAGCAAAGAAGTACACATTTATTTCAACAAAGCACATCGGCCGCAGTGCGTCATCAGTGTTTCATCAACGCGGTAAATGCAGATATATAATGATCTTACATGCGGACTCGTACCTCCAGGATACTTGGGCTTGAGGGCCATTGCATGCGCATGGCAATACGAGTCTTGTTCCTGATAAGTTATAATTTATAATGCAATGGGCGGGAGGCGACCGATTCACTAGCTTTGGCAGAACCTGGGCTATGGATCATTCGGGCAGCGAATCGGGCTTCATAAATGGATCACTTCTCGCGGGTGTAAATTACCGACACGGCTTTCTTTTCTCCACATCTACGCAGTACCAGGTTGTCCTGCAATCAACCTGCAATGTCTTGACTTTTACTTTCTGGCCATGGATGCAACTGGAGGCTGTTGCAATTCATCATGGAACCGTCTCTTGCAACCATTCGACACCGTAAAATGACGCTGTCCTCCGTATATGACTCCTCACAATTGGATCGGATTGACTGGCTGCCCAGACAGATTGAAAGTGAACACTTCATTGAACCCTAACTTCTTATGTCAAATATCATTACCAAAGTTACGTCCCTCAACTGGACACTCATTCCCAGTCTGGATCTTATTCCGTTACCCTTACACTTCGGTGCTCGCACATCCTTGCGTCCCCTTGGCTAGGTAAGTGCTCATCCAGTCCTTCAGAGTCACTCCATAGGAAACAGAGACAATATTCCAGAGTGAGGTGGCAGTAAATCATTCTAAGAGATTGGAGAAGCAGATGTAGGTTGAACTAGGGGAGCAAGTGTCGGAAAAACCGAATTCGAGTTGGGTTTTGTGGTTGCCGGTGGACAAGGAGCACTGTTGTTTTCTTTTTTTTTGACGGGAGGGGGGGGGAAGACACAGGAAGCAAGAGCAGTTCTTTCGGCTGCTACCCGTCGGAAGTATCAAATGACCGACTGTTGAGATCGGTGCCATTGTCCATTCGGCTGAATTTCGGCATCACGACTGAAATGGGAGAACAATGGAAATCTCTCTGATCTCGGCATCGGTACTTACATGGTTCCATTGTTCTCACTCGGTCTAAAGAACAATGAATGAATGAACTTCGCAGAGTCAGAGAGAATCCCAGGAATTCATCAATGAGTCCGAATAATTGACCAACTTGACCCCACAAAGGAGAGAAAATACACGAAAATTCCCTTACAGGGTGAAGAGTCCAACACGAAGCCACTACGTCACGAACACGGAAAACCCTCCATTTCGCTGTTAACCGGAGTAAGAACGAGTTTAAAATTGTCATTTTAAGACTCGTAAAAAATTTACATGTAATTTTGAGTGGGACCAGGGGCATCCTAACGAAGCTGTGGTATTCTTCTGCTTCTTATTAGACTGAGCCAAGTTCACAGCTTGGAGAAGGGCCGGAACTCGTGGACTCTTGTGTTAACAACCAACTTAGATGAACAAACATCAAGAATAAAAGCTATACAAATACACTACACAATGAAACTATCCATATAATTGTTCAAACCAGCAAGGCCTCCTCCTCTGAAGCAACATTGTGTCCATCGATCTGCACCTTTCCCACGGGAGCATTGAGTGTTGCAAGTTGAGCCAAATTATTCCTGTACTGTTCCTTCACATCATTGCTTATTGCAGCCAGCCTCTCATCGATATCCTGAACCCGCACGGCTTGTAATGAGCGTTCAAAGAGGGGCCTTGCAGCTTCCCAAAGTTCAAATGCCTTCAGCAAATAACCATTCCTCTTTGACATATCACCAATTCGGAGGATGCATTCTGCCCTACTCTGGTGCACATCCATTGAAATAAATCCTTCCAGGGCAAGCATGAAGAGATTGAGTGCTGTCACTTCATCGTTCTCTTTGAGGAAGATATCACCGATGAACTGAAGGCTTTTGTAGATGTCCAACTTTCGTTTTGTCTTCAGAGAATGCACAAGAAAGATGATGCTCCACGAAGAAGGATGGTCTAAACCTCCCCAGCGAGTTGTATCTGCAAGTCTCTCTAGGCAGTGACCAGCAATCTCAGTGTCTTTTTGCTGTACTTCCCTAAGACACCTGCACAGTAACACACTTGACCCATCTCCTTCCCTAAGGTTGAGATCTGCCTGAATCCAGTCACAAGCACTGACCAGCAAAGCAGGATGTCCAGGCCTTTGGAAGACGGCACGGGATGTGTCAATTTTCTTTTGAATCACATCACTCGCAACTCCCATGAGGACCTCGAGCTCAGCAGTATTAGCCAGAGCAACTGCATGCTGATAAGGATGATGGGCTGATAGTGCTGCTTTCAGAACCTCATTCTGAATAGCTAGTGCCTCCTCGTATTCTGATTTGACCTTGTGCACCTCTGCTTGACAATTCATGATAACATAGCTGATGTCTCCGTGGGACATGCCACAAAGGTCTAGGAGGGCCCTGGCCCGGATAGTTAGAGAGATGCAGTCCCTATAATTTCCCAGTGCCTGTAAGCAAAGAGCTTCATAGTATAGCCCACGTGATTCTCTATCCAGATACCCGGAGATTTTGGCCAGTCTCTGTGCCTCCTTTGCATATGCTTGGCCTATGGTATATTCTCCCACAGACCATTTAATATGTGCAAAGCGCACAACAGCTTCAGCTTGCCTCTCGTAGTTGCCACTTGACTGTGCTAGAGACCGGGAAACTTCGCAATGTTTCAGGGCAGTAGGCATGTCCTGCACCCGTTCAGCATAGTATGATGCTATGCCCATATGAAACTCCGCTTGAAAGCTCTTGAGCACACAGGATGTTAACAATTGAAGGGAAAGAACATACCCTCAAGATCAGGGTCATCAAAGTGATTGAAATATTGCAAACCCTGAGCCATCAGTGTTTCTGGATGGGAAGCTGAGTGGAACTCTCGTGAACGGAACATCTCGGTAGCCAAGTAAGCTTTCAACCGGTGATCCTCCAGGTTCAAGACGAGAGCAGTTATATCCCCCAGAAGAAGTGTCCTTCCAAGCCCAATAAGTCTACTGAACCGATTAAAATCACAGGTGCAGTAAACACTATCTGCCATATTGGGGTGTCCTTGCTGTAACCCATTTCGGAGGATATTTTGGATGTTTTTGTAGTTTGAGGTAATCCGATCAATTGACAGGACTGCTGATTCCTTCCCGCCATTCACAATGTACAATCGAAGAAGGTCTTGAAAGTATTTGAGAAGTGGTCTGGTCATCTCCTGTGTTGGAGGGGAAAGTTTTCCTACATATTCCCTGATGGGCACCAAGGTCTTGAGCTGTTTGTGATCATCAGTATAGGCCAGAGCGGTCCGAAGTAATGCTGATTTGCAGCCAAGGATGTTCTCAATTGGAAAGTTGCTTTGTCTGAGTTCCACATCTGAAAGACCATCTGGGAGTATTGATAGCAGCCCCAATAGGTCTCGAGAGCCAGGCATTGATGTGATTCTGGGACTGGTAAGTGAGAATGAAATGGACAACTCGAGATTAGATCCTCGGTCAACACCCTCTGATATGAGGGATGTTTTCTCTGTTTTCCAGCGGGATAATATCTTAGAGCAGCCTTCTTCCTCCACCAGATGCGCAAGAAGATTGATCGAGAGAGGCATATTGTCTGTTAGAGCAAGAATTTGATCTACCTCCTCTATCAAGTGCCTATCGTCGGCAATATCAATAAATATCTGTCGCGCAGCATCCTGTGCCAGAGGCTGCAAAGGCAATAGAAATGGCCGTGTCCATTGCACTTTTGCTGGCCTTTCTGCTCCTCGCATTGTAACCTAGGACTTCATCAATGAAATAGATTTTTTATAACGAGGGGTACACACCAGCAATGCCAAACTCTCTATATTAGTGAGTAGAGAGAGGAATTCCTCAATTTCATCGCGAGATTCCACTGGCTCCCATAATGTCTCAAGGTTGTCAAGAATCAACAAGCATGGTGGACCATTGGAAAGGTGCTGAAGAACAGCACGGGTTAGATCACGCCCCTGTTTCAGCCCTAGATGAGCCCCAATGAGAGCCATAAGCTCTACCTTGCTTGATGTAGTGTCACAAGCAGCAAAGAACCGATATTGCTGATACTTTGCTCTGATTTCACTGGAATGCAGAACAGCTTTTGCTAAACTTGTTTTTCCCATTCCTCCAGCACCCAATATGGTGACTCTTGGAGTGTCTTGACCAAAAAGTTTGAGGATATCTGCAAGCTCTGATTCACGGCCGTGGAATATTTTGGGCTCTGCTGGAAGCATGGTAATGGAGTTAGAGCTACAAAATTGATAAACATGCGAAATAATCGAGATTTGTAAAGCTCACCTTCCAAATGCACCAGAGTAAATTCTGCTAATCTGCATAATAATATTCATTACATTTTCAGGACAATATGATTACACATACGGAGGATGCCGAGTCAGAAGTGGAACTTGACAGTGTCTCAATGATATTGAGTACCTCTTGGTGTCTGGTTTGGGCCTGCTCTTTCAATTCTTTTATGTTGGTCATTACATCCATGGTCATGATCTGTGCAGCTTTGTGAGCGAAGGGATTGTTTAACTGGAGAACACTGCAAAATAATTACATGAAAGTAATCGAGTCCATGCTGCAATTCTGCCTTGCAAGTTTTGAGTAAGGTGCTCAGTTCTCCGTGTCGGAAGATATTCTTAAATTTATTTCCACTTTGTTGAGTCTCAACAAAGGTATAAACTTTATGCAGGGTCCTGAATTGATGTAGTTGGTGACGTGAAACGTTTGTAGGTAGAGGATACCTGGTAAATTGTGCAAGCTGGCTCAATGTGCCTGGCGCCAGATCTCCTCCAGTGTCGGATTTGATATATACACCAATAATTGCGCTTAGCAGCCTGTGAGTTTGTTCCATCAACTCTGCACAGTCGCTCTTGTTTTGTGTTATGCTCTAGGGACTCATTTAAATCTGGACCATGACCTAATAATGAAGTATACCTGTCCCAATTTCAGAAGCGAGTCTGTGGTATTTGAAATAGCATCCAGCCCAGTTATCTTCAGGGTGTCCACAAGGACATCAAGGGTATTCGCTGTGATAGCCATATATGCTAGGATGTTGTTCAAGCGAGCTTCAGCCAGGGTCGGTTGACGGGGCATGTTGGTAAGAAGTGCGGGTGGAGCCCATGAACACTTGCCTTATATTTCAAGCAACCCTGGGAGATTGCACTCTCATTCGCTGCTGTTCATCTCCCCGATGTGATGTTCACACTCTGCCCCTGGTTCTATCATTGGTGTCGTCACAGAGGTCCTACAATGCAGCCACAGTTCATTATATTCCACATTTAGGATGCTACTGTGAGATGAGTCTGCAGATGGCCGGGTACAATCTCAAACCAGAACCCGGTGGGAATTATGCCTCATATCATTTCAGACTGTGCCGTGTAATATTACCTACCTACCTTACCCACACTTATCCACCCTGATTCACACGGGTTCCCACCACCAAATGGGTAATCTACCGCTTCCAGGGATGTTTTTAGCTAGGCCTAATTTTCACATCCTACAGAAGTGTGGCGGGGCTCCGCACCCCACCACTTTGGTTCAAGGATCAGAAGAAGCATAAAGAGGTGCAAAAAACTGTTAAGCTGTGCCAATCGAAGGAGGCCAACCTCCGCCTAACCTCGGCATAGTAAAGCCGAAATTTCTTTGCCTGTGTGATCAAAGATGCCGAAGTGAACTCGCGCTGCCATCAGCGGAGCGTGAAATTCTTCAAACAGACAGGCATAGTCTGATAAAAAGATTGACCAGAGCTTGATCCCGTGTATCTGGGCTAAGAGTGGATATATAATAGCATGGAAATTTACTAGTAATATGTTATATAACCAAATCTTTAACTCACGCAGTCCGGTATAGTGTCGGGTTCTTTATATGACACAAGAGTGTGGCGGGGTGCAAAGCACTCCGCCACTTCAGTTATAGGGTGATACATACATAAATTTCGGAGCTGTTAAGCCCTGAAATAAGGCTGTTGAGTTCCAATGATAGAAGGATGTTGTGATTGGAAGGCAGACTTCGGCGCACCGTCGGCGTACTCGGCATCCCGGAGGTGGAAGACCGTGGTGCCCAGAGTACCGCGAGTGTTGCTGAGAACCGTTTCAGTTGACACTTGCAAATGGGGTTCAACCCCTGGGGTTGGTAGTTAGTAGCTTTTTTGCCCTCACAGTGCATCCATTGGTTTATGTATATTCACGGCTGCCAGCTTCGAGCCGTTCCGGAGACGGAATTGAACCTCTTCAAACACACGAGACCCATCGGCTTCAAGATGGTCTTAGACCCGAGGTTCCATTCGAACTGGCCATAGTTTTCTTTGAATTTCACAATCGGGCACCTCAATATAATTAGATTGTGTCGGGCCACCACCGCACAAAGAGAGTAGTAAGAGCTGAGGATCCATGCACAGACATTACATGCTAGATATGTACGACCTTGAGTCTAAGTTGTGTGAAATCAAGAATCGTGGGAATTATCTGTTAGGATTTCCTGCGAGCTACGTTAGTGCAACAGAGAAAACATCAGAGCAACACGCACCTCACAATTATCCGTCATTCCAACGGTGCCACATCGGGGCCTGTCCCCTTGTACTTCCCAGCGAAGGAAAATTCGACTGAGGGGAATGCCGCACAATAGGTATCACTTGAGAAATATCTGTGGCCACTAATGGTCACCTTCCTCGGGTGGCAGCCAGATTTCGATACAAAGTACGCCAGGGAATCAACGGGGTCCTCGAGAAAGTGCTCCGGGATATCAAGCTCATGAAGAGCCGGAACGATAAATGTCTCTAGATATCCTATGACTGTGTCGCCGCTGTTGCGACCCACCAGAACCAATGATTTCAAAGACGGAAGTGTCGTGTCGTCTGGTATTTCATTGCCTTCGGCGAGACTCAATTTGCAATGAACCAAGTTGGGTGTCTGCTGTAGGATTGGAGTGCATTCGGAGGGATAGACCCGGTGCAACTCCAGGGAAGTAAGCTGCACCCAAGGGAGAGTAACCGAGTGTGCAGCGTAATCGTTCATGACGACTGAGCGTAGAAGGGGCATCTCCCTACAGAGGATGAGATTGGGAGAGGCAGTATAGTCGTCAACGGTTAAATCGAGGTGGCGGAGCCAAGGCATTGCCGCTTCAGTGATGGGAAGGCGGTATGATGGAAGGTCAATTTTCAGGTCCTCCCAGCATGCACAGTGAGCGGATGAGAACTTGTAACCGGGGCGGAGCGGGCTACCAGGAAGAACCATGATTTCAGCAGACATTGGGCCGCAACCAGATCTACTGAGCCATATTTCGAGTTCGCGGACCTCTTGGGTAGCAGGGTCGTCGGGTCCGAGATAAAGCGATATCGATCTCCAGAGTGCTGGTGTGGAGAGCGCTATGCCGCGCCATTTCCGACAAATATGTGTCAAGGTGACGGGTGAAAAAAGTCCCCGGACGAAGGAGTATTCTGGGTACCCCGGCAGGAAACCGACGAATATTTCGGCCACAATTTCATTCGGCAATGTCAGGACGGGGTATTTGAACAACTCAAGTTGCTCTTGGACCAGTGCCCTCCGAGTGCGCAATGCGGAGAGCGCGCGCTCGAGATCCTGGATTTGGGCATCCAACTCTGCGGCGCGAATGCGATGTTCCTCGAGATAACCGTGCATGGTAGTTATAGCTGTAAGTGGTGTAAGTACAATTCATGAGTCGACGCGGATCCTGTACTGTGTGAAGTTCGTGAATGCTAAAAAGAAGATTATAATCACTGATTCATAGAACACAGCCAAACAAGCCGGCGCTGGTGCCAAATAGGTCTCAACAGGAATTCGACGAAATCTATTCTCCTTGCTTATTCTCGGGAGTAAAGAACCAGTTACGTTTTTCGAGCCGCTGTAATTCGTTCCCTGCCCTTAGACACGTAAATTCGCTATGAAAGGGGACACACAGATAAGTCACACACAGGTCGAGGACGAGGGGCACCGTGCACCAAAATGGGTCTCCCGTGTTCTGCGTCGTCCCACCGGACGACGTATACGTCGACCCGGTGTGTACACGTCCACAGCGCAAGACGCTTGGGAAAACGTCCACAGAACCACCCGCAAGTCCACCACGACCAGATGAATCTGGTATCCTCTTTTGAATCCTCCGGCCAGAAGCGACACCTTGGGGCACTGCACCCGGGTCGCTTATCTCCCACCGTCGTTCCTCCACCACCGCTATGCTCCTCATATCCGCCGCGCACACGTGGCACCTGTCGAGGACCACGGACCGGAGAATCTCTCGATCTGCGGGGACGCGCTGGATCTGCTCGCGCCCACCGGCATCCCCTTCATGCCGCTACCGCGCGCGCCCCGCTTTGGGTACTGTCACCGCCTGCGCCCAGACCCCAAACTGCGCTACTCGGGCAATAGCTGCGACATCCACCTGCCCCCGCTGCGATCGGCGCGACGTCAGTGGGCAGCGGCGCACATATTCATCTGCCTTCCCCGCCGCTAGCGTGTCCCCACCGCCGAAAATCCGCGAAAAAGAGGCGGTAGAAACGCATACGCACGTATTCAATTGAGGTGCTTGGGTCGCGCGGTCACGACGTCCCCGCTCCGATCGACGGTGTTGCTGCGGAGGAGGTGTAAGAGACGGGGAGCGAGCGGAGGAAGAGAATCAAGAGAAGAGGCCTCGTACGCGCGCATGTCGCACGACGTGATGTAGCGAGAGGCGAAGGAGGATCTAATGCTACGGAGAACGCACGCCTCCAGTGCACCGTAGATCCAAATCCACGGGGAGGATACGTGAGTGCCCCTGGCCCGTATCGTATTCGCCCCGTGCTAACCCACAAGCTCCCACCAAGCTGCTCATGCGCGTCCTCCTCCGAAATAGACTTGCGCGGGACATGCACGAGAGCAACAGCACCAGTCTGTAGCGACCCACTGCGTGCCAAGATACACGCTCCACATCGAGCCTGTGCACGCACCCGGTACGCACGTCCCAGAGGATGAAGACAGAGAGAAAAAGAAAAAGAGAAGGAACCGAATCGGAGGCAGCAGGACTCACCCAAAGGTAGACGGGTGAAGGTACGAGTCAGCGCCCGCGAGGTTTTTGGATTGAGCGAGACTGGAGGGAGTAGAAGGAGACAACGTCAGCACAGGGTTTCAAAGAGCCAGGACGGAAACGGAGGTAAAAAATGAGCGCGTGTGACGGGAGAACGATCACTCGCGCTGGAAAAGCATAAGCCCTCGCGCCTGCTCGTGCGCCGCAGCCGCTGCCGATCCACATCTCCCACACAACAAGAACGGCGCTGCACCCTACGATCGAGACAGGACGGAGCGCATAGGGATCCTCCCCACTGATGCATATTATCCTCCGTCTCGGGCATGGTCCGCTACATCGTGTATGCATCGCCCACAACGCGCTCCAGCGGCGCATCCACATCTCCTCCGACCCGTCATGTGTACGGCCTCCCTCATCAGACTCGATAAATCCCATTGAGCGCTGTACCGTTCCCATTCGCGTCCGTAGCCCAGGCTCCGCTGCTCTGACTTCGACATCTGGTCCCCGGGGGCAGGACAGAAAGGAAAGGGATCTGAGGCAGCAAGACTCACTTCAAGGGTCGGCGGGGGGAGCTGAGGTCGTCGGATTGAGCGGGACTGAGGGAAGGGAGACAGCGTCAGCACAGGGTTCCAAACAGCCAGGACGGAAACAAAGGTGAGAGAAGAGCGCGCGCGACGGAGGAGGGCGATCGCGCGCGCACTGGAAAAGCACGAGCCCTCCTGCATGCTCGTGCACCGCAGCCGCGGACCTCTCCTGCACCTCCACGTCCCCGACAATGATACCGCTGAGTCCACAGCACGCATGGTGTTCGTCTGCCTGCACCCTCCGGTCGAGACAGAAACGACGCAGGGCGGAGCGTATCCACATCCACTCCCTCTCCGGTGCTGACACATATCAGCAGCGGTAACACTCGCCCTCCGTCTCGAGCACGATCCGCTACATCGCGTACGCATCGCCCACAACGCGCTCTAGCAGCGCATCCACATCTCTTCCGAGCTCGGTGCATGCGCATCCACCGAAATCGCCCCGGTATGCGTCCGCCTCCCCACAGGCTCGAATTCACTCGAGCGCCGCGGTCGTTCCCCCAGGCGCCGCTGCTCCGACCTCTAATGGCAATGCCCATGCTCACGCAGGGTGGCAAGCCGTCCGCCTCGCACCGCCTCATCGCGGGCACCAAGGGCGCGGTGATCCAGCTCTCCTCCCCCATGCGTACGCGTACGCCTCGCCGCATTCAATAGGTATCTTGCCGCAGACTCGGTGAATCCCCTCGAGCTACGACGTCCCCGTCCCCGTCCGCACCCCCAGGCCCCGCTACCCCGCCCGTATGTGGTGCCCACGAGGACACACACGCGGCGCGGCAAAGTGTCCGCCTCTCCAAGGTGGGCCGCTCGTGCGCCAATAACGCGCACATCGCCTCCACCCGGACCGCAATACCATCGACGGTATATCCCGCTCCCCTCGACGGGAGAGAAAAAAAAGATGGTGATGAGGAGTAAACATACGCACGGCTTCATTAAACGCACGGTGCACTCCTTATTTCGATTTTCGATTGCGCGCCGGACTGGGGAGAAGATATAGTATGTCAGTAAGGACGAAATGCGGTGGATGGAAATCAAAATGAGCCAGTAAAAAGGAAGCGAACGGAAACACGGAGGGAACGGAGCGGCACGACGAGTACTGTGTATGCGCATCGTTCGCTACTCGGGCAAGCTTCGCTCTATGGCCTGCGGCTCATTCGGGAGTCGACGACCCCAAAATTCCACCCATCACCGTAACACCACCGTAACACCAGAGAGAGAAAGAAGAGAAAGACTCACCCAAACCAGAACGAGTCGTTCCCGGTCTCTGCACACGTCTCGGATCCACGCCGGTCACTGCGCGAGAAAGCTAAACAAAGAAAGGAGCAAAAAAACTGGAGTTAGCGCGGGGTCTGGACCAGAGGCAGCAGGAATGGGGATGAGAGAGAGACAAAAGAGGAGCAAGCGGGATGGCGTAACGATGAAGGCTGTAGCGCATCGCGCGGAAATGCGAGGCGCTATAAGGCCACCGAGCCCAAGGACGCCTCCTCAGACTTGGACGCGGGACGGAACCGCCTCGCATGCGTCAGCGCCAACGACATTACGTCGTCCCTCGTCACAGTCTCCTCCGCCGGAATGCCACATCGTATCCGCACGCGTAAGTATGAACAGCAGAACCTGCGAATATCGCTACGTCGCTAGTACGCCCCAAAATCAGGCGGTCCTCTCAGGAGCGTCGCAAAATACAGGAAAGGCGAAATGCATGTAACGAGATGATACGCACCTCGTTCTCGAGTATTTATTTCTCCCTCACCCCGCGGCAAAAAAATCACACCATAGAGATGGCGATCCTGCGAGGACGATAACGTCGGTACGTAAGTGAGTGAATGCTTCGCGGAGGAAAATCCGGAAGGAATAGAGGGGGGAACGCGGATCTCTGTGCAGATTATCGTTTATTTCCCTGCGCAAAACTCTCAGATGCCACATGCCAATTGACACAAAGAGTCCCCAAAAAAGACGCCAAGAAGTCGGAACGGATATACACACATTCAGACTCTAATCCATCCATAGTCGCTGCGAGAGTCCCCGAGAGTACTAGCTGTTTTCCGCATGCGCCAGTAGTTCGTGCTGGTTCCTTTTTTTCGTTTATTGCTCTGCGATATTTCGCGTTGTTGTCGATGTTCTTGTGTTGGCTTCAACGCGATGGCAGCAAACTGGTATATATGGGCAGAGCAAAAGCCGGGCGAAGAATGGTCGTGGTGAGTGAAACGATCACATCAGTCCGGGCGCAATTCCCTTCCGAGAGGCATCCAATTCGCTCCGCTGTTCCCAGCACGTGCCGGTTGTGGGTACATTCTTCCGTGATGTTAACTGGCGGCTTTTCAGCTCGGTTTAATTCTTAGGCATGGTAGGTCGACTGGATGGCCCTCAGAATATTCACCTAAGTACATTGGGTTATTTTTATTTTCTACCATGAACTGAAATTTTTGGGTGACTCCAAATGCAAAGGAGTCGAAAACAGGGTAGGATTCAAGCAGTGTGCAGTAATATTGACTCAGGAGCACTGAGAAATCCAAAGTATGAGCCAAACAGATCTGGGCACTCTTTTCAACCACTTGCCATTGGGTTAATTTACTCTTATTAGTTCCGTAGGACCGGTGCACTGGACTCTGGAGTGAATCACTACTGATAATACGCGGTAGAAAATGGCAATTGGCCCCAGCCTTCTATTCTTGATGTGTTTGGGTTGCGGAAATGCTATGGCATATGTTCCTGAATTGGTGTGGAATCTCCGGATAATTCTAAATTTCTAATCAGTAACCCCACTTTTGGGGTTGCTGGGGTTGCTGGATAGTGTTTTTCTATCTAGCAACCCTGTATGTGCCTGTCATCCTAGTCTATATTCGTTTGATGTGTCGTTACCGTAGGTCGTCAATCAGCATTTGATCAAAGAGCGTGACTTGCAAACAACACCACATACACTCAGACGCGTACTTGTTGCCGCACGCGCATGACTCGTTTAGCGCTTTTTTGCACGGTTTTTTTTCTTTGGAGTGCAGTCTGCTGTAATGCATTTACATTTTACTTCCCACAGGGTTTGTCTCTGGTCCGTAAAATCCTCCCCTCCGCCCTCCCCACTTTCGAGCCGCACGGCTACCAAATGGACGGTATCTGCAAGATTCTGGACAAATTTGAGTGACTCCGACTGGTTCTGGGAAGACGGGATTCCTCTTCTTGTCTCTGCTGGTCATCATCGCCGCGAAGTCATCACTTTGCCTGGACGTTACACTTCCCAAGACTCGGCAGGGGTTATGGAGGCTTGTGGTGTATGTGGACGTCCCATCGAGGAGGCTCATCGCCTCTCAAAAAAAAAAAAATTCGTTTGTTGGTCTGACTAGGGAGACTACTGTCATCCCGGATTGAAGGCAGCTGTTATTCTGATACAGGCTCTGCCGGAGTTGCCGAGATCCAGCTGAGGCATCACCGTGACAGATGCCGGCGGCGCCGGTTGGACTCGTATGTACGCATTACGATCCATGTAGCTCTGTAGTTTTTAATGGTCATACAGAGGTTATGCACTTTCAAACGAACTGTTGGCTTCGATCCCGACGCGCGTCAATTGAACCTTCACAAGATTCTAAGAGCGCACCTTCCACACAATTGAATCATCCTGATCACAAATTTCCAGGCTTCCGCCCCACTTTACCAAAGGTCACCGGCACCAGCCGTTGACCATCCTAACCATCCTTGGACCAACCCCTATCAACCCGTTGTTGAAATGAGCTTGCCTTCGCATGGACGCTCTCGTTCTGGGACCCGCCCCTCCTCAACCAGTGCCCCGATTTGACCGACTTCCCTGCAAACCTCGATCCAGACTGCTACATATCTCAATTTCAAGGTCCCGATCACCGCAGGCCTGTCAGCCTGACTTGTTCAAGACTCTTTCCGAGGCAAGAGCAGAACAAAAATCTTGACCGACCAATATTTGGGACGCCAACTATTACGTGTCGAATCTCTCGGAAAAATTCGAGTTCGGCAGCATTTAAAGAATCTCGTCACTCTCTTTATAAAAATTTTGGGGCTGCACGCCGTCCCGTCGACGGGCACGGCCGTCGTTTCGACAGGACCCGAACGGGAACGGTCCGTCATGCGACGGCCGTCATTTCGCCAGTCTCAACTCCCAAGAAAGTTTGTAAGATGTGCCCTAAATTGTGTATTAGGCTCACCTTTGTCCAGAACATGCCTCACAAAAAGTCCACATGGCTTATTTGGCAGTTTATGGCGCGTTTTTAGGACCCGTCGACCCGTCGCCGACCGTTTTCGACGGGAACGGCCGTCAAAAATGCAGCCAAAGAGCCCACGGAACGGGACGGCATGCCCGTCGCCGGATCCCGTAGAACCGGCGCGACGGGAACGGCGTGCAGCCCTATATAAAATGAAGGCTGTCTGCCTGAAGCTTTTTATTCACAAATAGAATGTTAGTTCTAATTTTTGCTCTTGAGCTCCAAGAATGTCCGAATCGGCTTATATAAGCTGACCGGCTCGGGCCAAAAAGGTACCCGAAAAAAAAACAATCAGAAATATTTTCATCCTAGTTTTTTAACCTTCCATCAGACTTTTGACAAATCTGTTGTGGCGTTGTCAAGGCGTTGTACAACGCCAAAAAACGCCAAAAAACGCGTGAAACGCGTGAAACGCGCGAAAACGTCACAATGCGCCAACGCGGACAATTTTCGCCGAAAATCTCACAATGCCGGAACAAGATCATCTGATATCACCGGAACGCAGGTGAATTGCAAGACGATTTGACCTTCGTAAGAACCTCCAACTACCCTCCGGACCATCACACAATATACTAGCCACATACCTTGTCCCACCATCCCACAAGACACAGGTAGATTTTGGTGAACAATGCCGAAACGCGAAAAAACACGTGAAATGCCGCAAAATGTCAAATGGCTGATGTCGGGCGAGGGGATCGCGCCGACCGAGGAACGAGGTCGGGCGCGACACCCGAGCAAAACCTCTGGTTCTATTTGTGCCCCGCCGCTTGCCGGCTCTATTAATCATGTAAGCTCCACAGAGGGCATCGCACTTTGCGCCGACACCTCCGATCATATTAATCATATTACCGAGGATGCCGAGCGCGGGCCGAGACTTGCTGTGTACCAAGTTTATTTTCAGGTCTCAACAGCTTTAACAGCTGTCCTGCTTCTTCAAGGTCGACATCATCCCGTGAATATGAACCGAAGTGGTTAGGCGCGAAGCGCCCCGCGGCGCGCTTGTAAACTTCAAAATAGCTGCCAATCGCAGTGAATTACTGTACTATTACGACCAAAGGTTCACGGGTTGTCACCCGTCACCACAAAGGTTCACTGGGTAAGTGGTTCATTGATCGGCAATCAGCTTAAATTCCCATAAATGGACGGTCGGCAGGTTTCGGCGCCTGCCGGCCGAGGATTTTTCACAGTTTTCGCGCCTACTTGAGCCTGAAAATTGAAATGTCACCGTCACCGACGCCAAATTGGTTCAGTTCACGAAGGTCTGTCACCCGTCACCTGAACCAATGGTCGTAATAGTACAGTATGCACCGCCTCAAAAGCTGTCAAAACGACGCTGTGTTTCTTCTTTCGCCCCACATCTTCAAGTTACGCAGCAACTGGGAAGTCCTCATGTTTTCTGGCACGGGCTTCCAAGTCCAAGGCGGCACATTTTACAACGTCGGCGGCGACCTAAATCTGCAAACCCACCAACACCAACACTTGGACATCCAAAGTCTGTCTGCGCAAAATCTCCTGTCCCTCGAGGACAGTCGTTGTCGGGGGGTGCACGGGGATCTGATTATTGACGATGGCGGCTTGAGGCCCCACGACCCCGATGATAGTGCAGGAGACACTGAGCTCGGATTCGCTAGAGTTGCGAGGAATCCTCATCTTCATTCGAACGCTAGACAGACACCGTATAGTGCGCATAGAAATCCTACAAGTACTTACTAGCTCTGATGCGGTTTCACATGCGCTTAGATGCGGCTGCGCGCCCGGACCGTCTCATGAACTCCACGAACGATGAAGCTCTCCCGGAGTCATCCTCACCGCCCTCGCAGCGAATGGGGGATCCCTACGCCGAGCCCCTTACTGTTCACAATCCGATTTACATCCCCCATTCGTTCGATGGACACAGCTTTCATCCATCCTTCCATTATCTCCCCTCCAATCCTCCATCTTCTCGCGGAGGAATACATATCACCGCGCAAAATGTCCATAACCGGCAGGGAGAATCAGGAGTGAATATCCTCCACCGTTCTGTCGCGCTAGAGGCACTGTACGACTCCGCCGACAGCTTTCCGCAGCCCAAGTGTCATCCCGAGACGCGCACTGAAATGCTGGACAATCTATATAATTGGTGCACCGAGGATGTCACCGAGCATCCAATTTGTTGGCTGCAGGGACCTGCGGGGGCTGGGAAGTCGGCTATAATGCAAACTCTTTCGAGAAGACTGCAGGATGCCGGTCGTCTCGGAGGCGCATTTTTTTTCAAGCGGCACCATTTTACTCGCGGAAACGCAAAAGTGCTGTTCGCAACACTGGACTATCAACTTGCGCTCAATAATCGAGATGCGAAACCCCTGATATCAGACAGTCTTGAGGTTGATCCCTCCATCGTGGCTAGGGAGATGGATGTTCAACTCCAGAAATTGATCATTGAACCGTGCCAGTCCCTTACAAATTCCCAACCAGTCACTCTCCTCCTTGATGGCCTTGACGAGTGTCAAGACGAGCGTATTCAACAGCAAATCCTACGGTTGATAGAACACACCATGTGCCAGTGTCGAACGGGAATTCGGGTCCTTGTGGCCAGCAGACCCGAATCACATATTCGTGACATTGTCGAAAAGTCCTCATTCGACAAATTACTCAACTCGGTCAATGTTCAGCAATCCTTCGATGATGTTCGGAAGTACTTCCTGGATGAATTTGAGCGCATTTTTCGTGAACATCCACAGACAATGAGGGAGGTTCAAACACCATGGCCATCACCAGAAATTCTTAAAGACTTGGTTGAAAAGTCATCGGGATATTTCGTCTACGCATCCACAATCATCAAGTTTGTGGATGACCCGTATTTTCGTCCAACTGAGCGGTTGGAAATCGTCCAGAACCTAAAGCCAGCCCAGTATGATGCCCCATTTGAGACGCTTGACCAGCTTTACATCCAAATCCTCTCCGGGGTTCCGCCTCAATTTCACCCTCGATTGCTTGATATCTTGCAATGTGTTGCCTCCAGCGTTCGTTTAAATCCTCTGGAAGTCGACTACTTCCTTGGACTCCAACCCGGAGATGCTCGGTTAATCCTCCGCGGTCTGCACTCTGTGCTCAAAGTACCAACCGACGATGGGTGGGCACAAGACATTTGTTTCCATCATGCATCATTCCAAGACTTTTTACAAGCTCAAAAGCGATCATTGAGCTTTCATCTCAGTGTGGAAAATCGCATGAACATTACCCGAGCCGTCCTCACAGCTTCCTCCGATGAAGGTGGTTGGCTCGGGCCTAAGAGCCCTCATTGGTACATACATCCTCGGTTTGTGCAGTTGCATTATTTGACAATTCACTTCAAGGTTGACCCATTTCGGGCTCCTCGTTCAATGCATTACCTCTGTTCCACCTTCACCGGAGCTCGTGCCATTTATTGAAAGGATTAGCCCCGATTGCATTTGGATGACTCGGAAGCGAGTTCATGATGTCAAACCCGAAGAGGTGTTGCAAGTTTCAGCCTGGTTAAAGGTCAGTTTCACTCCACTATGCTATGCAACCCCTAAACCTTTATGCTCAGACAATTCAACCTCCACCAACAGATGTAAGTCTCACTTCACCGTGTTGCAATCCCCAAACATTCTAAACCCTTCATGTGCAGGAAACTCCACTTCGAAATTTAATTCAGCGCTGGGACACTTATCATAAAATGGCCCTCTGGGAAAACATTCCCCGACAAGTTTTCCAACTGATTCGGGACAACAAGCCAGGCCTTAGCCAGAGTCTCGTGTCTCTGTCTCCTCAAATGCTGCATGTACTCAACACCAACATGCCCAGTTCCTTACGCCATCCAGTGGCAGAATACTGGCCGCTTGTGGCCCAGTCTTTCAAATGCATTCGGATTCTACAGGTCGCGTGGTTGGTTAACAGCTGTACAGTCCCATTTGCGAGAGGCCACTCAACCTCTTTATACTGCTTACGACCTTTGCTGAATGAATCGTGGGATGGAATGATGGATAGCATCTCCGTTCTACCTACTATCATATCCGGAGAGAAAGCGAACACACATCTCACTGCTATTATGATGACCGTACTCACGCTTTCTTTGGAATTCTTCCCTGCCAGTGCGCCCACAGTTTCAGGTGACTTGGCTTGTAGTTGTCTTCGTCTTATCAAGTAAGCCGAAGGAGACTCAACATCTTACATACACTCACATCTTATCATAGGGAGGGTCCCCCACAATTGCCATCCCAGCTTGCTGAGTGTTGGGGCAAACTCATCCGATGTTCCCCACATTCCAACCCCGAGCTTTTAGGCACACTCCGTGAATTCACTCCCCCTTGGAACGAGTGCGAAAAGGATTGGAAGCTGTCAGAGCCTTATCCCTTACATCCCGTTAATTTCCACGATGTTCTCCAATGGCTCAATGTAAGCGCGTGTGTCAGGAATCTCAACCAGGGGATCACTTACATTTAAGCAGGCACACCCAGAAAAACATCCAGAGATCATCACTCGCTGGCAGAGTTATTTGGACAAGAGTATATCTGTTTACCCTTTCAGCGATGTAGATGTTTCTACCACGAATTTTGAGGCAGAATGGCGGGAGATACTGAAGTACACGGTGGACTTCAACGCAACCCCCCACGGCTTACCCTACATGCCCTTGGATGAAGAAGTAATTCGTTCTTTTCAACATATCCTAGAGACTTTGTTGGAGGAGGAGTAGTCTGACTAAGTATAGATACGTAGCATCCATGTGCCATATATGTCCATATTATTTTGTTTGAGCTCTAGCCTACAACATTGATGGTACAGAATAGTCACTACCTGGAGAGGATTTCCAGATCTGTGAACTACGAATCCGATCCGTAGTAAGCTCGTAACACTGGATTTTAACCTATTTAGCGAAGCAGAGCGAACGAGGTCACTGAGTAAGGTGTTAAGTTTTCCGTGATGAGATTTTGAGAGCCGCTCGGGCTTTTCGAAAGAACTGAGCCGAAATCTATGCCAATCGAATGATATTGAGGTCGATCACCTTGGGAATTGAATCTAGCGCGCGCGAGTCAATGAGAGGTTTTGGAGTATCGTACCCCGACAAACTCGGATTGAGATTGACAGGCATTCGCCATAGATACTAGTGGTATGAGCCTGCTACACCTGATACTTGCCCTCCAAAAGGCCCACTGGAAACAGATGGCCTTGTATTTGGTTAAACGAAGTTCAACTTGCCCGAGATGCCCGACTATGCCGCGATGTGCTTCAACTTGACAAGCCGAAAATCGCCGTTTCGTTTTGATGTATTAATGAGGACAGCTATGGACATAGCTGGATTCCATGTTTCAAAATCAGATTAGCGACTGCGAGTTGATCCACATTCGACCGTTTTTCTTCCATGCGTCGAACTAGTGTTGCCGGTGTTGCCGGTGTCGGGTTCAGAACCGATTCCGAACCTGAACCGAACCCGAACCGAACCTCAATTCAGGTTCGCCGGTTGACGATGGACCGGACCGAACTCTAGGTCCAGTTCGGGGTTCGGATTTTTGAGAATTTGGCCAACCTGAATGAACCTGACCGGACCGGCGGCCAAAAGCGGTCCAAAATAGCAGTATTCTGCGGAACCTGGATGAATTCTGACACGTACAATGAGCAGTTCGATCCAGAAACCCGTGCGATGGTGGTGGAGAGACTGGGGACTTCAGGTTGACTCAAATTCTGCGTGGTGACGCTAACAGTTGGCCCATCAAGTTGCTCCGAGATTTCGGGATTCACATTGACGGGGTTTGAAGAAGCCATAACGATAAAATGACAACCTCTGGACAAGAAAACATCACCCTGTGTCATGTCCGAACGATTTTGGCCGCAGAAATCAACCCTTGGTGCGTGGGAATTGGTTGAGGTTCGAACCTGTTCTGAACCCGAAATGAGCCGGACCTAGGTCCAGTTCGGGGGTCACAAAATTGGTCGAACCGAACCGCGGTCAAGTTCGAGGTTCAGGATTTTTAGTGAAAGATCGGACCGAACCGGACATCGGCAACATTACGTGGAACAGAAAATGACGCCGCCTGAAGCAGATGGTCCACGGTCACGTCTGAATCGCAGCTCATCCACAAGTAAGGACTGCGGCATCGAAGTGAGTTTTTTTGACTCAACCTCCTTCTTTACGCTCACCTAACCCCAGGCCAAAAGCCGAGTCCGGCCGCTCGGTTTTGCGTCGGCATCAAAGCCTCTGAGCGGCCCGCTCTTGTGATCTATGGGGTTGCTGAATCGTAGCAGCAACCCGGGTTGCTGATTAGAATTATCCGGAATCTCCGAAGTTTTTGAACATCAATTCAAACTATGAACTGATCAATATCAAAACAGCCGATACCTCTGTTGAATCCCGGATATATTCGCAACCTTGTCGGTTCGAGGTTTTTCAACAATCTCGACCAAAGGCTTGGCTGCCTTGGCACTTGGCTTTATATACCCATGCTCTCCTGTGTCTCGTTTTTTCCGTTCCCTTGCTTTGGTGGCCAGATTTCAGCGCACAAGCTGAGTGTAATTCCTCTTGGTTATATTCATGGTCGATCCGCAGAACCACCGAAGACAAAGCGAATCCCGGCCCCGCATCATTCGGCTATTAATTGTGCAAACCTGCGACCAGTTTCTGTGGTGGCCGCTGTCTCAGCGGATTCACATGACGTCGAGACTTTGCGGGTTTCATCGACTTTACCATGCGCATCAGCGGCACCGACCCATGATAAAATTTGGTCGGAAAATCGACGGACTTTGAAGTACACTCCTGGAGCACCTAGTGTTTTCAGCTAAGGGGCCCGAGAAACGGACTTTCTCAACACGCGACTATTTAAGGCGCTCATTCATACGAGTTCTCTCAAGATCCCTTCAGACCCAAACCCCATCATGAAATTCCTCTCTGGTCTCGTTGCTGTAGCTATTCTGGCCGCAAAGGTTTCAGCCCACTGTATGCACTTCATCATTATTTCTGGAATTCCTTTGGATTGAGTCACTTCAGATACTTGGCCCGACCTCATCTTGCCAGGTGGAGTTATCACTAGTGACTGGGAATACGTTCGGTAGGTTTGACCCGCCATTGAAACGTAATCTGCGGTTAAATATTGAATCAGCCAAACGAACAACTGGGAGGACTTGAACCCCGTACGTACATGATGAAATTGACGATCCCAATACTCAGAAACTAAATACAGGTGACCGACGTTACGACCGATGACATCCGGTGCTACACATCTAATGAAACAGATACCTCGTCCACCGTAACCGTGACGGCAGGTTCCACCATTGGATTGAACGTACCAATCACTCTCTACCACCCGGTTAGTTTCCATTTTCAGCAGTTCTCCTGGGTAAGTCCCCACTGATTACAATTGAACCAGGGAGTCGCAAACATCTACATGGCAAAGGCGCCGGCCGGAACTGATGTCGCCGATTGGGACGGAAGTGGAACAGTTTGGTTCAAGGCAAGTACGCTTGTTTCCGACAAATTCAGTCGTTAGAACCTTTTCTTGCCAGATCTACGAAATCCCCGCGGTTGCTAACGGTGAAACCATCACTTTCCCGTCGCAAAGTATGTTCTCGGGCCTTGGACTTAGACACTTCGTCTAAAACGGTTGTAGATTTGGCTCAAGTGACCTTCACAATCCCGGCCGACACTCCCTCTGGCCAGTGTGTATTACATAGCCTCAAGTCGGGCTCCCGACTCAATATGAACAGGTATCTAATCCGCGCTGAACACATTGCATTGCACGTCGCCCAAGTCTATGGCGGAGCCCAGGTTTGTCTTTGTCTTTACAGTTATAATGACTGACACGGTTGCAGTTTTACATCGCATGCGCCCAAGTTGAGGTCTGCCTTATTTTCTTTTAAAAAATCCTCGTGCTGCGTGATGATGTTCAACATTCCGAAATTTCAGGTCACCGGCGGTTAGTGTTCAGCGCAGAATACTCAAGGGAAGAAAAGCTCAATCTAAGTTGAATGCTAGGTGGAACGGGTGACCCCGGTCCCCTCGTTGCATTCCCTGGAGCTTACACCGTATGTTTCTTCGCCCGTGCGATATTCTTGATTTATTTAACCTCCTGGTAGGGCAATGTAATCCATCTCGATTTGTACCCGTGTTCCGGCTGATGTGTTGAACTCTGCGCTTCACAGGAGCCTGGCATTCTGTACGTTCGAATTGCTTCACTGCGGCCAGTTTCTAAGTGTCCATTACAGCATCAACATCTACTATCCCATTTCGACGAACTACACTCAGGTCAGCTCTCGAAAGATTTCTTCTGTGTTGAAACACCTCAGTAAAATATTCAGCCTGGTCCTCCTGTTTGGACTGGAGGAGTGAGCAGTTTGCTCTTCTTTCTGACCCTTCTGACTTTGACACAGACCGTCGTCACTCCCCCGCCCGTCAGTTCTACCGGAACCACGACCAAAGCCTCGACGACGACATCTACCAAAGCCTCGACGACGACCTCTAGCAAAGCCTCCACAACGACAACAAGCTCTACCACAACCAGCTCCACCACCACCAGCAGCGGCACAACCGCTCCCGAATATGGCCAATGTGGCGGGTTAGGCTGGACGGGTGACACTTCTTTCTTTGTGTAGCGCACTACCACTCAAACTTCTGCTCTACCGCAGGACCTACTGTCTGGTGAGTTGTGATCTGTTTTTACGGATACTGCGATCACTAACTCTGTACAGCGCAGCTCCATTCACCTGCACGTTCAGCAGTGGTGAGTGTCACCAATTAATTTGCCAATTTCATGAATAAACCCCCCCACAGCATACTATTCGCAATGCCTCTGAGGAGGAGGGTGAGAGGATACTGTATGTGAACCATCGAATTACATCGCTTGGCTTGTATCCTGTGTGGCATGGTGTAATGCTTTTGCCGCGTCAGTCGTATCAACGTGTTGAATTTACATGAATGTCAATTTCATAGTGCTTATTTCTCAACTTTTGAGATACCGCGGCGCGTGTGAGGTTTGATCACATGGTCGCGTTGAACTTCAACATCATTTCCCATTTTGATCATGCAATCGGCTAGCCTCTGGCTTGGTCGAGTGATTCGTTGCGTACACCGTACCTCGGTACAAAGTAAGGGGACCTTCACTACGAAGATAATCCACACCACAAAAAGTTTTCCAAAAGTTTTCTGTGGTCCTTTACTTTTCTCTTTTCTCACAAACAGAGCCCGGTCACCCTTCCAACCACGAAGAAGACCCACAAATCAACCTGCCGAGCTCACGATGTAAAAGGGTAAATTTAACTCGTTTTAACTGGCATGTACAAACGAGGCACCAGTAATCAAACTGTTAAAGTGTCTGCGAGAGAGTCTGAGACTAACTGGTACAGAACAAGACCAGCGATCGGACGTTGGTTCACTACAGCACACGGCATGCAACCTGATACTCGTGACAGAACAGGGTACGAAAGCGACGTCAGTAAAACCTCATTCCCCTGGGTTAGCAGCCCTTGTTCCTTTACCTCAAACTCGAAGAATTCGTTGGGGAGAAACACAATATAAATGAAGCGGCTCGGGATACATACATCAAAGCGAGAGTAGTAGATCCAGCTCTGAGCTTATGGCCCCCGGGCCAGCTCGGATCAGAGCCTGCCACTCCTCCTTTCCCAATGCCTCCTCCAGCATGTTAGCATGCACCGGAAACTCCGTGGGCGCCCCCACAACAATCTCCGTCTGCCAAAGAGAGCGCAACCGTGACCCGATTCGGTCACCATTCATCTCGCGCGCAAACCAAGGAAGACCACACAACTCGCGCACCCACATCGTATTGCTGACGAGTGTACAGAAGCGCAAGGTCGTGCAAAGGGCACCCCATGCGCGAACGAAGCCGAACTCCAGGCTAAAAGCGGCCCGGGTCGGGCGTACCTCCGTTGTGTCCCAAATGCAGGTCAAGTCGAGGAGGTGTGGGAGATTGACGATGACGGTCCCGAGGATCTCGTAGAAGGCCTTCAGTGATGTCAATAGGGCTGGGGAAGAAGGAGAGATAAACACACTTCTATTACGCCGTCTGCAGAGGCTACGACGGAAAGATTGAAGAATCCGAGATGGGTAAGACCACAGAATCCGAGATGGCTGTCCCGGAGGTGGCGTAGATGCCCAGCAAATGCCAGTAGCAGTGCAGGGTCCCATCTGCGCACCAAATTCTGCACCTCGCGCAATGGTGCTTTGGCCCGGTCGATGGCAGCCAGCGTGTTCAAGCAATCGTCCCCTGCCGGCCAGATAATCGTGATCACATTGACCAAGGAGCCCTGGACCAATGCAGACACCACATTGGCCGTCCCCTGGATCTTGCGCAGCGCCGGTAACGAGATCGATGCGACGGCTGGAGGGACGGGTGCAGCCGACTCCCACACGTCTACCTGTTCTAGTGTGGTGTGACGGCTGAGGAAGGCGACCACGTCGGCACAGAGCGGAACCAAACAGTCCTTCAAACACGGAAAGTGGATAGGAGCAAGTACGGAGAATAAATCTGGTGAGTCGGGGCAGTCCAGCGACTGAAGAAAGTTGAGATTCAGCATGGCCTTCTGCATGAGACGCATGAATGCTTTGGACAATAGGGAGGTGGCAGAAAAATCACTGTCTCTGCGTTGACAAGTTTTAGAACGAGGCAGGATTCCGAAGTACGACCTACATAACCAGTGATTTGACATATGCAGCGGCGGGTTGGTTGGAAATGAGAGTTTTGAAGAGCTGCACTGCGCACACCGGGGTGTGCAGAGAAACACGTTGGTAAATCCGCCGCAAACAGACATTATACAGTTTGTGGGTGGTCTGACACAGCGCGAGGAGATCGTGCGGATTCGTTTCAGATACGATGGCATCCAGGAGCTCAATGGGAAGTTGAGTGAATTCCGCCCGCATTTCTGGGTGGCGGGTAACAGGCTGTGAAAATTCGGTGTGGTCGCGTGGGGTGTTGTTGACATCGCAGCGCACAGCCAAATAGGCAGCCGCTGATGCCAAACGGACCCCAACAGCCGACATTTTTTCGACTCTAGTTTTATTTGACTCCGAATGCTCGGTGTTAAGTGTTAGAGCTAGCAGTAGAAAAACATCAGCCACTCTATTATATTCCTTGTCCATAAATGTCGATCCAGAAGCCGCAAGCGCCCAGACCGCATCTACTTGACAGTACTTGTCCCCCAGTCATCCCGTCGTGGGATTCCTTCCCCGTGGCGTATCAGCTTCCCTCGCTTGATTGACCCAGTGTATGACACCCGCAGCGCAGGGCGCACTGTACGACCGCGAGCCATCATCCATAGAACCGCCCGCCGCACGCGACCACGACGAAGAACACTCTCCTTGGATCCTCCGGCAACTCCTCGTACTGCACCCGAGTCGACCCACCTCTCACCATCGTCCCACTCCGCACCGTTCGCATCCGTTACGCACATGGCCCGGCGCCTCAACGGCGCATCGTCTCGTCTCGCCTCCGAATTCAAATCCGGACTCCGCCAGCAGCTCCAAATCGAAGACCACGGTGTTTGGAAACCGGAGAAGCCCTCGCGCTACGGAGATGCTCTCGATTAACTGCCGCACCCCCCGTCACTGCCACGCGCAGCAGCCTCGACATTTGCGACATCCTTTCCGCTGCCGCCTGCACGTCTGACGTGCCGAAACGAGCGGCTATTCTCGCGGTGGGCACCACACCCAGTCCGCTCCACGAAATGGCAATGCGAGTCGAAAGACGTGGAGGATAGAGCCATGCATATTCAATTCGGATGCCGAGGCAATCGCTCCTGTGGAGCACTTCCGCGAGGGCGATAGGGATAAGGAGGAAATGAGGGAACAGTAAGTAAAAGAAAGGACGAAGTACAGGGAACGCAGGCGACGAGGAGATAAACCTTCGGCGGGGCAGATATCCGCCTCCGGGACAGCCCACAGGGGATACGCCAGTATATCGTCCCTCTCCCAACGCAGCTTCGACACATTACACCCGCGATGGCTCTCTTCTTGTGTGGCTTCGCCGAAGGATCGCCTCCCTTCACCCCATCGTCAACCTCTGGCTGTACGGCAAGATGGTCGCCGCGGCCCGTGCCCGCCTTGAAGCGCGCCTCGCGCCTAACGCACAGACAGGGCGCCTGCTCTCAGCACTGGGCCCCGACCCGCCCGTCGACGCCGACGAAAGCACCGGCGACAATGATATCCGCCACGTCATACAGACAGGGCGCCTGCTCTCAGCACTGGGCGCCTGCTCTCAGCACTGGGCGCCTGCTCTCAGCACTGGGCGCCTGCTCTCAGCACTGGGCCCCGACCCGCCCGTCGACGCCGACGAAAGCACCGGCGACAATGATATCCGCCACGTCATACAGACAGGGCGCCTGCTCTCAGCACTGGGCGCCTGCTCTCAGCACTGGGCGCCTGCTCTCAGCACTGGGCGCCTGCTCTCAGCACTGGGCGCCTGCTCTCAGCACTGGGCCCCGACCCGCCCGTCGACGCCGACGAAAGCACCGGCGACAATGATATCCGCCACGTCATCACCAGTAGCTCCGCAGGGCATCGGCGCGTCGACGTCTGTGTCTATGATGCAGCGCGGTGTGGAATATTCGCCTCTCCAAGCCGTACTGCCGTCCCGACCGCGCGCGCGGGTCATCTGCATCGCGCTGAAACTCCGCTCCTGCGTCCCCTCCCCTCTCCCCTCCGCTCCGGACAGAAAAGGAAACAGAAGGGCAAGAAATGGGAAGAGACGTACATGCACTTCGTCTTCGACGCGACAATGTGCTCTTTCCTCATTCGACGGGTGTCTGGAGAGAAAGAGGTAGGTAAGTAAGGAGAGTAACACAAGGAGCCGGAAGCACGCGAAAGGAAAAGAAAGGGGGAGGAGGCGCACACGGCGCACAAGACATCCCACCCGCACCTGCCCAGCTCGAGGAAGCTTGAGACCGAGAACGAGCTGCGGATGCGCATCCACCCAGATCGTCCCGTCCTGCGCACGCGCATACCGCCCGGGTATCTTACCGCAGACTCGGCGCATCCCCTCGAGCGCTACAACGTCCCCATCCGCATCCGTACCCGCAGGCTCCGCTACTCTAGCATCGCCCACGAAGTACACACACGCGGCGCGGCAAAGTGTCCGCCTCTCCAAGGTGGGCCGCGCTTGCGCCGAGAACGTGCGCATCGTCCTCATTGCGGTGATCAGCAGCGCGCACCCAGGCCGCAATCCCAGAAGCATTGTCCACACCATACCGGTCTCCCCTCGACGAGAGAAAAAGAACATGAGGAGGAGGACGTACGTACGCCTTGTCGTAGACGCACGGTGCACTTGTATTTCGATTTTCGATTGCACGGCGGAGCTGGGCAGGAGGTATGTCAGTAAGAACAAAGTGGGGTGGATGGAGAGCGAGATGAGCAAGTGAACAGGAAGCCGCGCGAACGGAACGGAAACGCAGAGGAGACGGTAGCAAGGGAGAAGGAGTCGGACGATGAGTACGGGGTGTACGCATCGTTCACGGCTCGGGCGTCGCCTGCTGGGATGCACAGACGATAACCTCCCGCGGCCTGCGCTCATGCGGGAGTCGACGTCTCCCCAGAATGCCACCCACCACCATGACGCCAGGAAAAACAGAGGAAAAGAGGAGAAAGACTCACCCAAACCAGAACTAGTTCGTACCCAGACTCTCTGCACACGGCGTCTCGAATTCACGCCGGCTACTGGGCGAGGAAGCTAAACATAAAAGCAGGGTCAGCGCGGAGTCTTGAGAAATTAAAGAGGAGGAATGGGGACGAGAAAGAGAAAGAGAGAGAGAATGGGGAGGAAGCGGGGATGGCGTGGACGCGGTACTATATAGTACGCGTGGCAACAAGCCTATATGGCGCGGAAATACGCGGCGTGAACGACTCGTGCGTAAAGCCACTAGTACTGAGCTCAAAGATGCCTCCTCGGACTGCGGCGCGGAACGGAACCGCATGCACCAGCCCCAACGAGACTACGCATTGTTCCTCGTCGCAACCTCCCCCCGACGCAGTGCCCCATCACGTATGAGCGACACCACCCGCAATATGCTGCTGCATGCCGCCGCAAAGTTAGGTGGTTCCTTCAGCGTCGCAGCTATAAGATACAAACGATGCGCACCTCTTTCTGGATTCATTTACCATTCTTTCTCCCTCACCGCGGCAGGAAAAATCGCGGCATAGAGATCGCGTTCTGCGAGGGCAACAACGTCAGTAAGTGAGTCAATGCATTGCCAGGGAAAGATTGGAAGGCAGACACAGCGGGACGACACGAAGGAGTAAGGAGGAGGACGCGCGCGATATCTGCGCAGATTATCGCTCATTCAGGTGCCACCGTGCCAGATGATTGGCACAAAGAGCCTCGAAAATCGGCGTCAAGAAAGTCGAAACAGAGATACACACATTCGAAGTCTAACCCAGGGTCACTGCAAAAGCCCCCGATAGTACCAGTTGTTCCGCAAGCTCGTGCCGATTCCTTTTTTCTCGTTCGTTGCTCCGCGAAATTTCGCGTTGTTCTTGATGTTCTTGTTGGCTTGAACGCGAGGATACACGGGCATACGTAGGGTAGAGCGGGAGCCAAGAAAATCCAGACCGTCTGGGCAAACCGGGAGAGACAGCGTCGGGGTGTGGTCGTGATGAGAGTACAAAGAGGCGCCCGGCCCGGCCCGAGCGCATCATACACATCAGTCCGGTTGCAATACCTTGCTTCGGCAGTTACTCTGTCCAGTACTCGGTCTTGCAAATGGTCAGCCTCATGATCAAGTCAGCACGACACAATCCTTGGGTAGAAATTCTGCCAAACTCGAGGGTTCACAACCTTCTTTCCTGGTAACTTAGCAAAAAGCGAACGTGTCGCTGCTTGCCGGACCTCCTTGCTCTGAAACTGCCGCTCAAGGCCTGCTGTCTAACAATCCAGTCTACCCTGTGTTCCTGCCAAGGCCTTGCTTTCCATATCTGGATTTTTGCAACGATTCGGACCGAATCGGACGGCGGGGTCCTTAACTCAACGTTCGGCTTACCGTTCTCGGACGGTACACTTCGAACGACTACGACATTCTCTCGCTGAAGTATTTCGCGAAACCTTCGACTCCCTACATCGGAATTATTGCGAAATTAAGTCGCCAAGCACTTGTCTTCTTCGATTTCCCGCTCAAACTTCAGACCATGCTCATCCTTCGTTCATGCCTGATCTCTGCACGCTCAGATCCTCCGATGTGTTGAGTAGGCACAAGGTACATATGGTCATAAACCCTCATTCCTGACTAGGACCACTCGGACGTCGTGTACCATACACTACGAACTCTTGGGCCGCAATTGTCCGCTCAGATATCGGGGTTCGACTCATCCTGATCCACACGACGGACAATCATTTTTTTTTTCGGCGGTTTGAAGAGCGCAGGTCGGCATTTACGGTCTTTACCGACGACTGTGAATTCTGACTTGGGGGAACATCACGAAGAAGACCCACCAATAAACCTGCTGCCCAGCTCACGATGTTACAGTGTAACAGTGTAAATTTGACTGGTGCAGAACAAGAACCAGGGATCGCGGCACACCGCGAGCTTGGGTATGCAACTCCGTGCCCGCAGAACGGGTTTCGACTCCCCGCATCCGAATGTACCATGAGTGAACCCATTCTTTTTGCTCTCCTGAATTCTGGGGGTTCATTCAATCTGTAGCTATAGGCTTTCTGGCGTCAAAAATTCAGTCGAGTTTAACAAGACAATTCAGCATGGATTGTCTTGAACCAACGAAAAACTACTTTCAACCTGAACGCACGCCGTTGATTTTTTATTCACAGATCGAATTGGCAATGAAAAGACAGGAACAGCTATACTATACATTTGGTTGACCCCGGGGTACTACGCACACAGGGCACTAGAAGCGAGACCGCGACGCTCCCGGGCACGGGCACGCCATAGCGCTTCAAGCGGAGAGATCGCTCCAAATGGATATCCTTCCAAGGATTCGAGTTGTGGAAATGTCGTGTCCAGAATTTCCGCGATCACCTGCATCTCGAACTTGAAATCCCTGTCGGAATTATAGTTTAATACTAGAGTTTTGAGGGGGTGTGAAATTCGTATGGCAGACTTCTGTACGACGTCTACCACCGTGGTGCACCATATTTCGAGAAACTGCAGGAATGGACAACAGTTTGCCAGGTCAACGAGACAATTGACCGACTGTATCTGAGGACTGTGCCCCAGAAGATCAAGGGCAAGATGTTGAAGCTTCGGCCATGCAGCACCCAGTTCCAACACGTCCTGGGCAGTCATGGCCATGAATGAGGTACAGAGTTCGAAGTGCCGTAGGTCGAGGCGGCAGAGGCGGCTAAAGACTTCCGAAAATAGGCACAACACGGTGTACTGGCCTTCGTCGTCGTCCAGTGTGAGCACGGCCAAGCCCAAATCCCACTTTCGGCCAATATGGTCCAACAAAGAGTACCAGCGCCGCACTTTCTGCACGTCCGTGAACACTGTGGGGGCGCGGTAGAATTTCAAATGAAGAGCCTCAAGGTGAGGACCGTCAAGGCTCGTTATGAAGCCATGGACAAAATCGAACTCCGCAGAGAGTGTGAGGGTCTCCAATCCAGGGAGTGAGAGACTGGGTGGGGGGACAAAATCGACCACCCTGTGTCTATTTTTGGGGATACCAGTGAGCTTCAACGTCCGGAGGCCCTTCAAGCCCGACCATGTGTTTACTGCTTTGAAGATAGTTCGAAAGTCGCCACGGAAGGCGAAATCTATCCAGAGGCGCCGGAGGTTCGTGAAGTGCGGGATTATATCAAGGATTTCAGGTGGGAACAGCTCCCTCAGGGATAAATCCTCCAATGCTGAAGGATTTGAATGCACAACCATAGAAAGAAGCGGCACGACGATAGTGACTACCTGTAAAGGTTCAAGGGGGTCGAGAACCAGCGTCCGAAGAGTGGGGGAAACCAGACAAAGTATTGAGGAGTCGTGGCTGATGCTGGAGGAGATGTGCATGGTATGGGGCCGTGGGAAGAGTGGTCCAGGATGCACCAACGCAATCTGCATGAGGACGGCAGGGGAAATCCCATACCAAGGCTCGCGGTAATGGCGGCCCATTGCGAGGGACAGCACTTTTTCGGCATAGTGATCAAAAATGATAAATTCCTCTGCAGGCAAAGGACCGCAAAGGGTCTGTAAAGAAGATATCAGCAGAGAGCATCGCCGCACCATCAGAGAATGTATCACAGACCGAGCTTTCTGTTTCCTCGTCAACAACCATCTTGGTAAACCCAGGGAGAAGTTTGAGGAGTGGAAGGATGGTTTCCAAGTGCCTCCACAGTAAGTCCAGCGCGGGCTCAGAGAGATCTCTGCAGGTAAGAGCGACTCCCAAAAGAGTGCGAGAGCAGATCCAGTGATCGTCGTCATCGTATTGAGAAGGCAGCGATGGAAAGTATTGAAGAACTTGGTCAACCAAGTCCAAATTACCGAGGAATTCCTGGGTCACCGCGCTTCCCGTTGATGTCTGTATCTCGGTGGACATGAAGGAGCGGCGTCGTGGACGGTGATCGTAGAATGCAAACAGGCGCCCGGACCGGAACACAAGCGCTGATGACGTAAATCAGCGCGGGTGCAATTCCCTTTGCGGACAATTGGCGGACGACTCAAGCACATTAGCACTTGCCGCTGCACTATGTTCTCAAGACCTGAATGTTTCCTCTTCGGTCACTCAAGCCGTTCAAGGCTGGGCTCCTGACAATTTTTCTCCCCCCCGTAACTTAGAGTGAGAAGCTAGTAATACTAGCTTCTCACTAGGCATACTAGACTAGTATGCCTACTGTAATTGAAATAATTCTCAACCATTTTGTACTACCTTATTTTTTTTCGGCCCCGGCCAGACGTCCTCCCGTATCCGGGATTTTGATCCCGAGTTCCCTTCGAGCCAGATTCACCACTTTCGGCAACGTTGTCAGCCGAGTTGAATATTTACATTTTCCGGTGTGCGGTCCAAGTCCAGAACTGTCTATTTTGAGAGTAGGGAACGGGCCAAAATTCAGATGGCGAGACATCCTGGGTCAAATTTCCTCCGCGTACTTGTGAGCGATCTTGATGGGTTGTCAGTCCACTGTGTGTGATCATCTAGCTGAACTAAATGTTTACTGTGAATAACACTACTTGCTCGTTGTCATCAGAAGCAAATTACTGATTTGCCACCAGCGACGTAGAAATCAGGACTGGGATGCAGGCGGCGGAGAGTAGACTCTTCCGTGGAACCGAGGCCTGCATTTGGTTACATGAATTCTCTCGCCTCCTCCATTCGTAAAGGTCAGCAGGTTGGGCTTTGACGTGCCGAATTTGCAGGCTTCCTGGACAGTTTAGCAACCCATGATCCTCTTCCGTTGAATGTCCAGCCAATTGGTTGTTTTGTTTTGTTTTGGAATCTTCACGGTTTTATTCGGAATTTTAGTTGAGTTGAGTTGAATTAATGTTCAAGGGCAACCCAAGAGCCTTTACCGTTCACTCAGTTGTCAGTTGAGCTGACAGTTAGTTATGCACGGCTATTTACCGGGGAGTCTGCGGAGACTTGTGAGTAAATCCGACACAGAAGGGATGAAGGGTGATTGTAAGGAATAGTCACGTATTCCGAATGAAATGCTTATTTTTATTAAGGATTTTGGACTGAGGTACTGGATCTAAGGCCACGACTGGCCGATATTCCGTCAGTGTTCTGGCCAATACTTGGCGAAAACAGCCTATGATCTCAGGATATTGACTGGATGATATTTTGACCAATGAAAATTTCCCTCTCCGGTGAATCCGGCTCCAAGTTTCAGCGATTGCGGTAAGTTTGGAAAGCGCTCATCGTGGGATAATGCACGTTGGAGCACTGAAGAATGGGGAAGGAGAAGAAACCGGTCCGAACCGGTCCGTCGTGAACATGATCACAAGGGTCATGTTCGATTTTGACCTCGACAAGAACGTCCAAAGGAAGACATCTGGAATGGAGCGAATGGACATTTAAATACTTCCAAGGAGTCATCATGTCTTGGAACGATGTTGACTTTCATCTCCTTCCTCGCTTTCACCCTACTGAGTGTTCATCAAGTATTGGGATGGACCACTTTTGTCGTGCCCCATAATTCATCTGGAGGAGATGATATGGCAACTCTGGCAGCCGAATTTGCGTCTTCGAATGGGACAACACGGAATTTGGCAGTGAATTCAACAATCATTTTCGAGAAAGGCTTCACCTATAACTTCTTTACCCCCATACAACTTCCGGTCTTGGAGAATGTTGAGATCAGGATCGAGGGAAATATGAGCTATTTGGAGGATATTGCAGCTTTACAATGTGGGTTGCCCTTGTATATCAAGACTGGGGAGTTTTGATCGTTGTATTGATTTTGGAGAATAGCTGTCGTCGCTGCGAAGGTATGGATAAGATTCATGGTAGAGTGTCGAGACTGAGTCGACTTCGATACTCATAGGAATATCCTGGAGCGATGTAAGCTACCCATTCCATGACTACTGTTTTGTTGATAGTCTTTTAGGATGACTTTTACTGGGGGAACCAACGTCACTCTCAGAGGAACCACTGATCCCGAGTGGGGTTGGATAGATGGACATGGACAAGCGGTATGTTGATTTATTGCTTTCTCCACCATGCAATCATCTACACCTCATCAAGTGGTGGGATGCAATGCAACAAACCAATCGCCCTCACGGGATATGGTTTCACAATATCACCGGAGGAATAATCCGAGATATGAAAATTTATAAGGTCTATAACCTCAGTTGAAATGAACTTCAGCCTCTATTCTGACAGTGAACACAGCCGGTGGGGTGGAACTATCAGACCGCTGGATCATCCAACGTGCATGTCTTTGGGAATACAATCCTCGCAAAGTCAGATACCGATGTAGGTGGAAGACTCTTTTATCACTTCGAAGATTGAGCACTTTCCAGTCTTTTCCATTCAATACGCGAGTCGTCTTCCTTCTTATTTGTTATTACCTAGTGATTTGATGCATACCTCCACAGCGATGGTACAGTTCTTTGTTCCGTTCTCACTGCAGCTCAGACTGATTCCTTCTCCAGGTTTTGATGCTCACGGAACAAATCAGCTGTTCGAAAATAATTACGTTGTCAATGGGGACGATTGCATGACTATGACTAATGGAGCTGTGAACATCACATTTCGGTTGGTGATTCCTTTCCCCTGATATCTATGTGCTGCTCATTGTCGGATCAACAGTGATGCTTACTGTGAAGGCTCTCATGGGCTCTCTACCACCATCGCTTCGAGTTCCAACAACTCTTTTGCAATGGGAGAAAACTTATTGTCTGTCTCATATCACAACACGGAATATGCGCTGACGAAACATGTGGTAGATTTGAGAATGTTCTGATGGCTAGTTTCCCGACCTACCTATTGATGTTACATCCATTGAGCTGTCTACAGAAATCAGGCCTCTACGGCGCGAGGTTCAAGAGCTCGACAGGCGGACCTGGATTAGTTCGCAAGTAAGTTGAGCCTTCAACTTCCGAGGCCGAATCGGCTCTGATCAACCTGCAAGTGTGACCTACAGAAATATTCGATTTGTGGACACGGTTTTCCCCATATATGTCACTCAAAAGTACGTATCTTACACTTTGATTCTCTGTGCCTGCTGGAACTTCTATAGCTATTTTGACCAGGAGGTACGGCTGTGACCTCGACTCCAAGTCGTTTAGTAAACCGTCCTTTCGCTAGAGATCAACTCGTCCAGTCATACCCGCAAACCCCGACCCCAACAATGCGACCCACATCGAAGACTTCTTATTCGAAAACTTCTCTGGCACTATAAGAGACATCGGCCCCCAAGAAGGATCTTGCATTTCCGACCCTTGCTGGTTTTTTGTTGCCAATGCGACGGGAAGAGAGGTTGTCATATTGGATTTATATCCCGATACAGGTGAGGTCCGGAACCGTCTGATTTCTGTCTGGGTTCTTACGCTGGCGTGACACAGCTATAAATGTGAGGACAAAGAATATTGTTGCCAAAACAGAGAGCGGCGGTCAGGTGGACGTGATGTGCAACACTACGGATGTGGGCCATTTGCGATAAGTTTTCGTTAAACAAAGCTGAATGAATCCAGGTCACGAATGACGTTGGGTTCATATGTCAAGATGGAGCATTTATTCGCACCCAAGCTGGGATTTGACAAGATACACACAGTAAACAATATAATGTCACCCATTTATGAAATTACTCTGTCTGTCTGTCCGTCCGTCCTGGTGTAGCAGCTATCCCGAAAGATATTCAGACCGCGGAGGAAATCGAACTTGTCAACCGTGGGAATCCTGTCGCATAGGCGAACCATTAAAATTTTATATATACACCCATATGAGGAAGGTCCTTCCCATGGCTATCTCGGCAATCACTGGCTTGTGCGGACACATTTCGGCCCGCCACTGGGAAACGTCAAGGTAAGCTGGTTTTTTATCGTTTCAGACGGTCTGTCATGCCCGAATAATGTGCAAGCCATTTAATGATGGGTTCTACAAATATTCGGGTTGTTTCATGGGAGATCAAACTGAAGATGATGGGTGACCCAGAACAGAAATAATGATCGTTCTCATGTGTTGACCACCAAACTCGCCAATATTTCGGCCTAGAAAGGATTTTCGAGGGCCGACAGGTCCCCTGGGCCACCGAAATGCCACCATCTTTCTTTCAAGTGGTTTAAAGTGGTTTTTGAGTAAATTCACAATGTATGTCAAAAAAAAAGATTATCCAACATCTAGACCCCCCCTCCCCCCCACCCTGGAATTTTAATAATGATTCCCCCTTGGGACCATCCCTTTACCAATACGATGTCCGTGCCCGCTGCACACTCGAACGATGAAATCCCCAAGGAAGAACACCGTGTCTATGTCGAGGTCCCGGCATGCTCCCCTTTCGAGTGCCATGCTGTAGATTATGATGATCGCCAGAGGAACCTTTCAGCGCGCCATCTCGCTGTCAACCGTATGTTGAATTTGAGCTATGGACTCCTATCCATGTACGGCTCAGTAGCCCACATGGTGCTTCGTGTTTTTCGTTGCTCGAATGTAAAATTGCCTTTCTTTTCTGTCAAAGAGGACTGACATGCCTTTCTCATATATGCTATCACGCTTTCACACGGCTGATGTTCCATCTGGCAACTTCAACCGAATGTCGGTTAACCGCCTTACAACTACGACCGACTATTGGATGTGGTACATGGAGTACCGCAAGCATTGTTGGGAACGGTTTGAGTTGACACACAAAACCGGGTTCAACTCCCGGCGTCCGAATTCAGCGTTTCTCGTATTTTTTTTGGCCCTCGCGGTGCATCCTTTAGTTGATATATTCACGCACCGCTGCCAAATCTCTTCAAGCACACGAAAAGCAATGGCTTCAAGACTGCCGGAGTACAATCTCACTGACCATGGTTTCCTGTGGATTTAAACAGCAATTAGGTGCTTGAATATAATCAGAATGTGTCGGGCCGGCACCGCACAAAGGTAAGAATAATAGCTGAAGATCCATTCACAAAGATTACATGCCAAGTATGTATGACCTTGAGTCCCTTCTGAATTGAATTGTGCGATCAAGAATCATAGGCATTGTTAGGATTTCCTGCGAGCCATGTCAGTGATTATTGCAACAGCAGAGACAGTATGAGAGAAACACACAAAAAGAGTTATGTCAATGGTGCAACATCGGGCCCCGTCCCCTTGTACTCCCCGGCAAAGGAAAATTTGACTGAGGTGAATGCCGCACAATAGGCATCACTCGAGACATCTGTGGCCACTAATGGTCACCTTCTGCAGTTGGTACCCAGATTTTGATGCAAAGCATGTGAGGGAATCAACGGGGTCCTCGAGGAATCGCTCCGGGATATCGAGCTCACGAAGAGCCGGAACGATAAATGTCTCTAGATATCCTACGACTGTGTCGCTGCTTTTGCGTCCCGCCAGAACGAATGACTCCAAACACGGAAGTGTCGTGTCACCCGGCCATTCAATCCCTTCAGTGAGAAACAATTTGCAATGAACCAAGTTGGGCGTCTGTTGCAGGATTGGAGTACATTCGGATGGAAAGACCCGGTGCAACTCCAGGGAAGTAAGTTGCACCCAAGGGAGAGTAACCGAGTTGACGGCGCGATCATTCGTGACGACCGAACGCAGGAGGGGCATCTCCTCACAGAGGACGACGTCGGAGAGGCCAAAATCATTGGTAATGGTTAGATCGAGGTGGCGGAGCAGAGGCATGGAACCTTTGGTGATGGGAAGGCGGGTTGCTGGAAGGTCAAGTTTCAGGTTCTCCCAGCGCGCACAGTGAGCCGAGGGGAACTTGTAATACGAGTCACGCCGGAGACCACGAGGGGCCATGATTTCAACAGACATTGAGCCGCGACCAGATCTGTTGAGCCACATCTCGAGTTCGCGGACCCCTCCGGTAGCAGGCTCGTCGAGTCCGAGGTGAAGAGATATCGATCTCCAGAGTGCCGGTGTGGACAGCGCTATGTCGCGCCATGTCCGACAGATATGTGTCAAGGTGACGGGTGAAAAAAGTCCCCTGACGAAAGGATGTTCTGGGTACTCCGGCAGGAAATCGACGAATATTTCGGCCACAATTTCGTTGGGCAACGTAAGGACGGGGTATTTGAACAAATCAAGCCGCTCTTGGACCAGTGTCCTCTGAATGCGCAATGCGGAGAGCGCGCGCTCGAGATCCAGGATTTGGGCATCCAACTCTGCGGCGCGAATGCGATATAGCTCGAGATGACCGTGCATGGCAGTTACTGTGAGTGGCGTAAGTACATTTTATGAACCAACGCCAGATCCTGTACTTTACTGTGTGTAAGGGTTCAAGTTCGTGGAGGGGTTGCTAAAGAGGAAATTATAATCACAGCACATAGCCAAACAAGCTGGCGCTGGTGCCAAACAGGCCTCAAGAATTCGACGAATTCATTCTCAATAAAGAACCAGCTACATTTTCGAGCCGTTGTAATTTGTTCTCTGTCCATAACCATTGGCACGTAGATTCGTTATGAAGGGGTCGAGGACAGGAGGGGTATCGTGCACGAAAGTGGGTCTCCCGTGTTCTGTCGTCCCACCGAACGACGTATCCGTCGACGCGGTATGTACGCGTCCACAGCACAACACGCTTGGGACCCCAAACCCGACTTGCAAATCGTCCACAGAACCGCCCGCGAGTCCACCGCGACCAGATGAATGATTCAGATGAATGAATCTGGTATCTGCCTTTGAATCCTCCAGCTCCGCCATTCCAGAAGCGACACCTTGGGGTGCTGCACCCGGGTCGCCTGTCTCCCACCATCTGTCTGCACCGCTGCTCGCACCACCCATGCTCCTTATCTCCGCCACGCACACGTGGCTCGAAGACCACGGCGTCTGAAAACCGGAGAATCTCCCGATCTGCGGGGACGCGCTCGATCTGCTCGCGCCCACCGGCATCCGCTTCATGCGGCTACAGAGCGCGCCCCGGCTTGGGTACCGTCACCGTCTGCATCGAGACCCCAAGCTGCGTCACTCGCGACACCCGCTCGCGGGCAATGGCTGCGACATCCACCTCCGAGCGGCTGCGATCGGCGCAGCATCAGCGGGCAGCAGCGCACATATTTGTCTCCACGCTGGGCCGCGACCCGCCTGCCCCGCCGTTGGCGCGCCCCAACCGCCGAAAATCCGCGAAAAAGGGGCGGTAGAAACGCATGCGCAAGTACTTAATTTAGGTGCTGCGGTCGCGCGGTCACTGTCTCCGCTTCTATCGGCAGTGGTGCTGTGGAGAACGTCAGCAGGGCGTAAGAGATGGGGAGGGAGTGAAGGAAGAGAATAACGAGACAGAAGCGAAGAGGCCTCGCGCGCGCGCTTGCTGCACGACGCGATGTGGCGGGAGGAGGATCTAATGCTACGAAGAGAACGCACGCCCCGGGTGCACCATAGATCCAGATCCACGGGGAGGATACGTGCGTGCCCGTAGTCCGTAGCGTATTCGCACCCGTGGTAACCCACACAAGCTCCGCCGAAGCTGCTCATGGCATCCGCCTCCCCCGAAGACTCGCGGGGAGACGGGCACGAGCAGCGATAGCACTAGTCTGTAGCGGCCCACCGCGTACCAACATTCAGGACATATCGAGTCTATCCGCACGCACCCGGTACGCACATCCCACATTGAGAGGGAGGACGCGGGAGGGGAAGAAACAAATCGGAGGCAGCAAGACTCACCTAAAAGTAGACGGGTTAAGGTACGAGTCAGTGCGCGCGAGGTCTTGGGATTGGCTGAGACTGGAGGGAGAAGGAGAGTGTCAGCACAGGGTTTTAAAGAGCCAGAACGGAAACGAAGGTAAGAAAATGAGTGTGCGCGACGGGGGAGGACGATCGCGCGCGCTGGAAAAGTACGAGCCTCGCGCATGCTCGTGCACCGCAGCCGCGTACCTCTTCGGTCCCTCGACGTTCCCGACAATGATACCGATGGTCCCACAGTACGCATGGTGTTCGTCTGCCTGTACCCTGCGGTCGAGACAGGGCGGAGCGCATACGGATCCTCCCCACCGACGCATATCAGCAGCAGCAGCATTAGCCCTCGTCTCGAGGACCGTCCACTGCACCGTGTACTCATCGCCCACAACGCGCTGCAGCGGCGCATCCGCGTCTCCTCCGATGCGCATCCAGCCAAATCGCCCCGTCATGCGTCCGCCTCCCCATCGGCTCGAATCCACGCGAGCGCCGCACCGTCCCCGTCCGCAGCCGTCCCTCTGGTGCCCAGCTCGCTCACGCAAGACGTCCACCTCGCGACGCCTCCGTTGCGGGTGACACTGAGTAGCGGCTATCCAGATCTCCTCCTCCCTTCATGCGCACACCTCCCCGGATACAATAGATATCTCGCCGCTGACTCGACGAATCCACTCGAGCGCTACAACGTCCCCGTCCACGTCCGCACCCGCACCCGCAGGCTCCGCTACTCCGACACCGTGAAGCACCCACGGCGCGGTAAAACGTCCGCCTAGCAAGGTGGTATGCGCGTGCGCCGAGAACGCGCGCATCGTCCGCATTCCGGGGATTAGGGGCGCACTACCCGGACCGCAATACCAGAAGGAATGCCCCTCGACGGGGTGAAAAAGAGAAGAAGATGGGGAGGAGAACGTACGCGCACGCTGCACTCCTTGTTTCGATTTGCAATTGCGCGGCCGGGCTGGGGAGAAGGTCCGTCAGTAACGACGAAGTGGAGTGGATGGAAATCAAAATGGGCGAGTAAAAAACAGGAATCCGCGCGAACGGGACGGGAACGCGGAGGGGACGGTGGCAAGGGAGAGGGAGCTGCAAGATGACCACTGGAAATGCGCGTCGTCTGCTGCTCGCGTAAGCTTCGCTCCCATGGCCTGGGCTCATTCGAGAGGGGCTCCGCTCAACACGACCTCATTCCATCTACCACCGGTGACGCCAGGAAACAAAAGACGAGGAGGACTCACCCAAAGCAGGAGGAGTCGTACCCGGCGTCTGCACACGATGTCTCTAATTCACGCGGGCCACCTAAAGAAAGAAGAGACTATGGGGTCAGCGCGCGGCCTTGAGAAAGGGGTAGCATAGATAGGGACGAGAGAGAGAGAGAGAGAGAAAGGACGCAGGAAATGGGGGTGGCGTGGATGCAGTACTACAGTCCGAGTAGTAACCAGGCCTATAAGCACATTAGACGGATATCCGAGGCGTCAACGACTCGTGCGCAAAGCCACTGAGCCCAAGGACGCCTCCTCGGACCTGGGCACCCCTCGCATGCGCCATCAACCCCGACGAGACTATGCCTGTCCCTCGTCGCAATCTCCCCGATTCGCCGACGCAATACAGACTCCAAAGAAGTAGAAATGGATATACACACATTCAAAATCCAACCCTTAGTCACCGCAGGAGTCCCCGAGAGTACCAGTTGTTTCCTCAAGCGCCGGTGATTCATGCCAGTTCCTTCTTTTTTTTTTGGTTGCTCCGCGAGATTTTGCGCTATCCTCGATGTTCTGGCATTGGCTTCAACGCCAGGGTAGGCTCGCATATGTCGCGAAGCAAAGGAAACTCCAGAGCGTCTGAGCAAAGCAAGGGAAGTGGTCGTGTCGAGAGTGCGAAGAGGCGCCCGGCCCGGGAGCACGTAAGCCCACCACACAAATCGGTCCGGGTGCTTGCCGGGTGCAATCCTCTTCGTGGACCACCACGACAGCCTCCAGTCCCAAAAGTCCAACTTAAATGTTTCACCACCACCCAACTCCTGTATAAAGCAATTCTATCTAGGTACTTGAAAGTCTTGCCCATCCGACTCGGACGAGTTTCGCTGCTCGGAGTCGCTGCCAGTCGGCTGCCAGTGCTTGTCGAACTTGACCTGAATTCGACCTCATTGACCTTCCCTCGAAGCCTCCGCTCACAGCTTGCCTACCCTTCAACATTTGAGTTCACTCTGTGTTTTTGCCGGACCTGCCAAGGCCTTGCTTTCCAGAATCTTACGAAATTCCGGCGGCGCGGACCCCTGGTCAAATGTTCTTATTTTCGCCAGGTTTATCCCTTGCGCTATTGGCTTATCCTTTGCGTCATCGCTCGAATGGTGACGCTACACTGTGACATCCTCTCCCTGAAATACAAGAAACGGGGTTGACTCCCCGCATCCGAATTACTTATTCCGGCGAGGTCGTTTTCAGCTGTTCCTATCTTTTGACTAGGCTCATATATGCCGTCGTGTTCTAGCAGTTCAATATGGATATCCATCCATCTTTGTTCCCAGCACTTCGCAGTAACAAGTCGATGGCAACCTGTGCCAAGGATTGCCGCCTTTGCGTGCGACGAGATTTCCCGATACAACGCACGCTGATTTCATTCGTAGTCTCTCACAGCCCCCTTCGCTGTTGCTCAACTGGTCAGACTTCTGCGTCCGTATACAAGGGAACGCCCTCAGGTCGGGACGCCCAGCGTGTGGATCATCGTTCAAACGATGATCATCTAATCACCATAGCGACGGAGACATCGACATTTCTCATTTACTTCGACTCGGCTCTGAAACTTGAATGAAGCACCGACTCCTACAACTGGGAGGATTTGGGTAAAATTCACGTCGAGCCTGCGCAGTGTGGAACAACCCACAAATAGTCCAGCGATCACTGCTGAACGGTCATGTCTAGGCATCCGTTGCATGCGTCGAGACGGCGTCCGCCAAGGATCAGTCCTCCAGATCTCGCAACGAACTTAAACACGTGAGTCATCTCGTTGCTGTCGACCAGCCAGCACCATTTATTACCGCATGCCGCGCAGTTGAAATGTATGGAGATAGGTAACACCGTGGTTCTGGGTTAATCGGAAGACGATAAAACGGCTGGCATTAGAGCTTGGATTCTTCACCCGGTGTCACCTCTTCGTTTTCGCTAGCCACCCTCTTCCTTCTACAAACCTCTTTCCCCATTTTTGACTTGCGTTATGTTCTTCAACAAGTCCGTGTTTCTCGTTGCCGCGATCGTGTCCGGTGCTGTTGCCGGTTCGTTCTGTTATTCCCTGTCTTTGAGTCGCATATTGATGCCCCGCCAGCTCCCATCCACGCGCGTCAGACCGAGTCTGCCTCATTCAATGACCAGTTCCCTGTGTCCACCTGCACAGCCGACCAGCTCACTCCGGCCATTCAAGGCCTGGTAGACTTCACCAACACCATCAACACTGGCAGCGAAGGTTCCGACCCGTACGTTCTAACCACATTCTTCCCCAAGCCGGTTTTCATCCTGCCCCGCAGCTTCGCGTTCCTCGACGCTGGGAAGGCGGCCCTGCCCGGAATGATCACCGATATCGCGGCCGCGCAGACCGCGCTCAATGCAGGCGACCTGGCAACCATGGCCGCCAACGTCCAGACGTTCGCGGACGCATTTAACAGCGTGCCGCTCGACTTCCAAGACGGCGAAGTCAGCCCGGCTGACGAGAACATCGCCTCCATCTCGGGCGATATCCTCACCGCATGTGCGGCCCAGCTGTCTTCATGAAAGGGTATAAACGAGAGGGATGGGAGGTTGCCAATTATAATTATGTAGAGATTACCGCCCGCCACAACCACTCCGTGTGGCTCCAGGGCGTAAACCTGAGGATGAATAAACGAGCGTCGTCGAGGAAAGAGGGGTCTGCAGGTCGCGTGAGTGATGAACGGGCTTCGGCCTCCGGCCAAAATGCCGTGGCTTTCGAGTAATATCCTTGGAAGTGGAAAGTACAACCAATGGCCGCCAATGGACTCGGTTCACTCACCAAGTCGATAGTTCAACTGATGGCATCATCAAAGCTTTCGCGTTGCCCACAAACGTCCAGGAGCAGTTAGCACGTAGCCAAAAGCATAGAATTATTACCCAAGTAGTACTCGTGGAACATCAACTTGGAAAATTTCAACCATAGGTCAAAGCCAGGGCAAGTTAACGAGGCTAGGCTGGTGGGCCGGGGATTTTTTGAAAGCCCAAGCTCCCAAACGCTGGTCAAAGTCCCGGCTTTCAGGCCGAGCCGAGGCCGGCACACATCACTAAAGTTTTGGTGAGTGGCGAGAAGCAACGTGGGAAGATCAATAACAACGGTAAACAAACGCGTCGCGTCGGAATTATGATTGGAACTATTATGTACAGATAAAATTCATTGCGCGGGGATCAGGTAGCATCGGGCATGTTGTAGTCAGCTTGCCGAGGGCCGAGGGTACTTGGAAGGTAATGCGGGGATCGTGCCAGTGGTTCGTATTTGAAGACCTTCAAGTTCAGGCTCAGGAAAATGGCTGGGCAAGACTTGCGAGCACTCAGCCCTCTGACCACGATGAGGGTTCTAACTTGCATATATATTGTCAAGTACAAGGCAGGTGGCAGGAATTGCCCGAGGGGCCTTAGTGTGTGAATATTCTGTCTTGCGTGGTGGCCCGCTTGCTCGGCGAGTCGGGCAAACCTTGAGTAAGCCCGACCGCCCGAGTCAGCCATCACCCCCCTGTCTATCATATATCAATTCCAAATCATACAAAAGCTCAACAGAAATGGCCTGAGGTTCTCTCAAGACCCCAATGCCTCTCCACCGTTTCTTCGTCCCCACTGGCCTCTACACTCCGGAGGATAAAACAGCCATCGCAGAAGCCGTCACCAAACTCTATAGCAATCCACCCATATCTCTCCCACCGTCTTACGTAGTCGTGCTCTTCATCGAGCTCGAGAAGGGGAACTTTTTCAGTGGAGGGAAGGCGATCGATGGAATGGCCCGCATTACAATCGAACATACTGCGCGAAACTTCGCCCCGGAGTATGTGTCTTCAATCAAATCCCCGTTTAGACTCTTAATCCGTGTATAGCGACGCAGCACGCAAACGCAGCTTCATGGACCGTTACGAAAAGGTCATCGCCCCGTTCACCAAAAATCGGGGAATCAACTGGGAGGTGACGGTCGTGGACACAGATGTAAGCTCTCTTGAATTGTCATCGAAAATTTCACTTATTGTTGGCCTCAATAGATCCTTCTCTGGAACATAAACGGAATCGCCCCACCTGAGGGAAAAGAAGCGGAGGCAGCATGGAGGCGCGAGAACAAAGCTGTTGCCGTTTGAGAAATCTCAGCTTTAAACTTGTACACTCTGAACGTCGTCTAACGAGAGCTACGGGTGGGAGAATGGATGTTAGCGAGCCACAAAGGTCTAAATTTTCGAAAAAGTCGCCTGCCGGCGGCAGGGATCTCATTTCATCCTTGTCCTTTTGTGTATTTTGCTCTTTGCAGCAACTTTACTGCACGGCTTCGTGTCCCAAAAAAATTGCAAACCGTTCCAAACTGTAACAAACGACCTTGACTTGCTTAGAATATTGATTAAGCTCTCAGGACAGGAATACTACACTAACTGGACAAAAGAAATGTCACATGCTTGTTTCGTGTATATCTCAACAATGAGAGCACATTTTTGGGTCAATCCAAGAGTAGGATTGTGGAGGAGGTTCCTACGGACACTTTGGCAATGGTGATTTGATCAAAATATTGATTTATCATCATTCAAGAGCAAATACCGAACCAATCGCATATCCGAATTTTCAAACGTGAGCTAGGATTTCTTCCAGGGAAATCCGGTGCACCCATATTGTAGTCCGGGATGTTCTCTACCATCCTGCACTTTGAATTGTGCAAAAATATACAGGCAATAATGAGATATTCCGCCTGCAAAATGGCCACTTTTTGCGATTTTGGCCTATTTTGGCTCAAAAACACTGAAAATGGCAAAAAGTGGCCATTTTGCGGGCTGAATATCTCATTATCACCTGTATATTTTTGCTCATTTCAAATTGCAGATGGTAGAGAACATCCTGGGCTACAACATGGATGCTCCAGCTTTCCCCAAGAAATATCCTAGCCTGTGTTTGAAAATTCGGATTTCCAGTCTGTTCAGTATTTGCCCCCAAATGATGATAAATCAATATATTTTGATCAAATCACCATTGCCAAATTGTCCGTAGGAACCTCCTCCACAATCCTACACTTGGATTGACCCAAAAATGTGCTCTCATTGTTGAGATATACATGAAACAAGCATGTGACATTTCTTTTGTCCAGTTAGTGTATATCGCGCCGGGATCCTGGCCACTTAAGGGGTTTAGGCCTTCGATCTTACACAGGGGCCTTTCCCAGGTTTGTGGGCCCTAGTCAATAGGCGTACATCCTGCGAAGAGAATGAGCATATTTGTAATAATTTTGGTGCCGTTTTGAGTGCCCACCAAACTTAATTTCCACAGATTTCCCGAAAAGGTAATTGACAGGCATCCTGGCCACCCTGAAAAGCCCATTTTGGGGGGCGACTGAGGGCCCACACCATTTCCCATAGTGCATATGGGATCCATATACTGTATTTCGGGCACTTATATTATACATTAGGCCTTGCAAAAGCAGAGTAGCGAAGACACTTTACAAAAGCCCTCGGCGGCGGGATCCATATTATCACCTAAATCGGGTTGGTGCGCCAGTGGTAACACATTGTAGGCCAAAATAAGTGACAGGGAGGTCTATTGGAACCTAATGGACCCACCTGAATGCATATCTCTACTTTAAAGGTGTACTGTTGAGAACCCGACGTTTAATCCTTTTTCCAACATCAAATAGGTGATTTTCTATCTGTACTCACATCAGGAGGGAGGGCGAAACGTTCAAGGAGCGTAGTATGGATAATATGGATGCCTTACCTATCAGGATGGATAATCCAAGGTGTTGGAACCATAGTTTTCAAGGGTCCTTCGGTATCTCGAATTTAAGGGTTCGAGTGCTGGGGTTCTGTTCCAGTTGTATTGGTGAATTTGACTGCAGAGGGCAAATACCATGCCAGGTGCTGCATACTCAGAAAAAAGCCCCAGGTTTTAGCAGCAGAATGAGCCCCCAAAATCCCGGATCCACTAGTACTGCGTATTGGTCGAGAAACAAGAGTCGCTCGGGGTTATCAAATTGATGTTCTCACCCTCCGGATCGCAATCAATCTGGGCATAGCTTTGGATCAACTTATCACTTTAGGTTGAAATTTGGTCTCAAGATGCGCAATGGGTCATATTCCATTGTGAAAATGTGAAGGAGACATATTACACACTCTTAAGTCCTACATTTGGCCTATGGCCAGGTTTCTAGTGTGGCCAGGTACCCAGCGCGATATAGCATGGCGTGAATTCAAGAGCTACTGTACTATTTCGACCGAATGTTCAAGTGACGACGGAGGGTCGTGAACTGAACTTTGCACAGGCGGTGACGGGTATATTTAGCCTAAATAGGGGGCTAAAACTGTCAAAAAAAGCTCGGCCGGCACTTGCCGGCCATCCGTTTATGGTAATTTTGCGTGATTGCCGAGAAATGAACACTAAGCACTCCAAAAAAAGCGTGGTTTCTGGGCTCCTGATCACGGTTCTGAAACCAGACACATCATTAGCAGAATAAGTAGTGTCGATACTGTACCTGATATGAAAAGTTTTGACAGGCTGATTTTGTTGCTGAAACGGGTCATTTTGGCAGCAGTTTTTGTTGTGCCGAAACTTTCAGTTTCAGGCGGCATTCTAGCATGCCGGAAACTGCTTCCGAAACCATTAGTATCAGGAGTAGTATCAGGCAGCATGGAACAAAAGGTATTGGGCACCATTTCAGGCGATATCCCGAAACAATAAGCATCGGCTGGCCGGATACCCGGGTTTCGAGCCGCCTGAAAACAATAGTTTCGGGGCGGCGCCCGAAACTGCGCCCGATACTAATTGTTTCTGACGGATCGGTACTGCTCCTGATACTAATGGCATCCGGAGCAGTATCAGGAACACTGAAATCGTGTCTGATACAAGAGGTTTCGGCGCAGTGGAAATGGATGCCGAAATGACCCGTTTCGGCAACAAAATCAGCCTGCCAAAAACTTTTCATATCAGGTACAATATCGACACTACTTATTCTGCTACTGATACATCTGGTTTCAGAACCGTAATCAGGAGCCCAGAAACCACACTTTTTTTGGAGTGAAGTCCAGTGAACACCTATGGTGACGGGTGACATGGTGTGAACATTTGGTCGAAATACTACAGTACTACTAGTATGTACAGTCCGTAACGGAATGGTATACTTAAGCTTATTTGCAGACGAAAAACTTAACCAAAGCAAGCTTAAGGTATTGAGCCATCTGGTATTTTTAAGTGTGAAATAAATCCAGAGAGCTCGTTCACTCGAATGTTTGCGGGCGTTCACCGGAAATTGGTCCGATGGCATCGGGTTTGGTATTCATCACCTCTGGTCCCGCTAAACACTTGATGGTGACTCACCGCGAGCCTCCTTGCACTCTACACTGATCCCGCTCCTGGACTCCGCACCTATGGGCATTCCGCAGGACCTCGTCTGGGCAATCCTCCAGGAAGTTGACGATCATCGATCGCTCAAGATGTCTGTAGCCGGCATACCTTTCCGCGAGCCCGCTCAGCGAATGCTGTTGAACTCACTCAACCTCGGAATCGCGAAAGAGGGGGGCGGCAGACCCTACACGGATGCCATGAATCTTCTACAGGAATCTCCGCACATTGCATCATATTTTACAAGGCTGTATTGCCTGCTGCCGGAGGCAAATGCAACCGATGCGGAGGTCCATGCCCTGTGCACCGTCCTGTACAATCTTTCGAATGTGCGCCACTGCAGTTTGAGAGGAGCCACGGACCTCCCCACCTCCTGGACTGAGTTCTCGCCCAGTCTATGCTTGGCAATCGCGGAATTCATTGGGCGCCAACGGCTCGCGGAGTTGGAGATCCATTCGATTGGTACGCTCCCAGATGCTGTTTTGGCGCTGTGCTTTGGTGCAGCCCCCACCCTGTCCCTTATTAATACCTCTGCGGACATGACGGCTCCTCCAATGAAGTCCCCGGCTTCATCACCTATCGTCCAAAATCTGCTCGTTTTATCTTCTCCCGGCGTTGTAGATGTACTTACATCGCCGAATTTTGGGCCGCAAATGACGAATATCCGGAAACTATGGTGGGACCCCGATGTGGATACTGGTGGCCGATTGATTTCGATGCTTGCTCCTAATCTGGAACATATACGCGTTCAGTATAAACGTACGCGTGCATCAACAACGCAGTCGTCTTGAATCCTAAATCCATGCTTCCACAGACCAGTCCACTACGGCAAAGATACTGTCCCTCCCGCCTATGCAGCTGCTTGAATCGGCTGAAGTAACCCTAGAATACGAGTGGATGCTGCCGTTCCACGCCCGGCTCGAATCGATTTTGACGGCAGCTCCGGACTCTCTGAGGGAGATTTGTATAACATTTACTCCGAAGCTCCGCTTCTTGCACCAGACAGCGCTTGCCAGAATGGACGACTTTCTCACTGACGGGGGTGCCCCGCTGATCCGCTGGCGCCTGGATGTTGAGGACAACATCGAATCCTCTTTCATTGACTTTGTTGTCAGTGCTTTGGAGCAGGGAATGCCCAGACTTCATGCCCAAGGCAAGCTCCTCGTCGAGCGACGCTCGATCAGTGATAGGGTTTCAGTGACTGGGCTGTTGAGAGGTGACTGCCTTGAGTGATTGAAGGTGCGTTGACTTCGATGACCGTGAAAACATAGTTTTAACGTGAACAAAAGGGGCTTGGTCGCGTAGTAATCAATATTTGCTTCGAAGTAGACAACATAAATTATCAGTTGCACATCCGTCTATCATGGTTCGCCGAAATATCAGTCAAACGACTGGGCAGATGGTTATTGCGGGGTGTATCACTCGAGTACGAGTATAGTTTGATAAATGGTACATACAGGGACTACCTGACTTCTCACTGGATATTAACTTCCTTGGCTTGTAATTAATTAATCGAAGGACCGATGGAATTGAATTGTCCACCGCGTTCGATGTAATTGGGGGAGATAATGGACTGCGCCTTCGGGAAGAGGAGGAGGAGGAGGGGCATCATCCAGAAACATGGAGCTGCCAGGGTAGCCGATGCGGAGAGATTTTGAAAAAACCAGCAGTGTCCTCGGGAGAATCCAACTCCCTATTGGATTTTCTTATGTGGAATTAGACCTAGTTTCGGTGTAGAATCCAGAATAGATTAGTGTTTGGTTGAGCTCGTGCAAACACTTGAGGTATACAGCGAAATCTGTACTACTTATATACTAATTGGCTGGTGTACCTAGAATATTCTACTGTATTCCCCCATGTTCTCTGTTCTTCTTCAACTAACTCCCACTGACTGGTTCTATCCGGGCTATGTACCTCGGCCATGATGCCGGGTTGAGTCAACTCCAACACTCCACCCGCCTACCGAAACTTGGACAGAATAAGTGTCGCAGTTGATTATCAAACAACGAGGGCTTTAAGAATTTCGGCAGTAGATGATCTTCTCTACTTTAGAAGAATTAAAAGGCATGGAACAGTTTGAGACAATTAGCCACACAAAAATGTATACAACCTCGCAGATCGACCCACCGACGGTCGCAAGGCGAGGCTTATGATGTTCCTATGGGTTGAATAAGTGCACATGAAATTCACAAGACGAACAAAAAGATCGATCAGCTTTCTACCGACTGAACTAAGCATAAACTTCCAGTATATCCAGCTCCGCCAGGCATTTTATCTTTGCGCTATCCATCTGTTCTTGCTCATGACCATCGGCAACGGCTATCTGTGCCGCAAGAGCCCTAACTCCTTCTCTGCGTTCTGCGGTGGCGCAGTATAGCGGAAAGACCGAGATCGCATCGCACCCGCCATCTGCAATGCGCATAACATGAATCTGCATTCGCCCACTGCTCTCTCTCGCTCGCTTGGCCCAAGAGTGCCAAATATCAGTTGCAAGCTCGAAACTGCTGACGGCCTCGACGGAAACCGTACAGGGACCGCACGGGGTGCAGTAATCGAACCTGATGTAGAATTCGGCGCCCGGATTAGATCGCATGTAGGTGAGTTGCTTCATCAAAATACTGTGCTTCAACTTGGAATAGTCATCGTTGAGCAGTGCGCGCAGAAATGATGTATCTCGCCTGGTGACACTGTGGTCAGGGCCTGTAACCCACGATGAGTAGTTTATATCTCGACGTAAGATAAACAATCACCTGGATTTTTGCACATCGCGCGGTGGCCACCGTGGTGCCAGTCGAGCTTTTGACATTCCTTAGAGCAATACATGCGTTCTGTGCAGCCAGAGCAACACTTGAACTCAGATTTGGGGGCAATGAGACAGCACTATTCACGTATTTGTCAGTCAACGAGGAGATGACTGACGAAAATCCGTACCGTCGCATTACTGCACGCTGATTTTACAGTTCCTTTTTCTTGTTTCAGGTGCATATCCATTAGGGCCCAACGTGACTGCAGAATGCGCCAAAAAGCCTCCCACTTCCCGGAGATCGCGAACCCGCGGAAGGTGTGCTCGTCGACAGGAATTCCCAGCTCCGCGACAGCGGTTCGAAGCTGTGACAGAACTGACAGAAAGACCAGCGACATAGATAGTGTCTCCAAGACGTTGTCCAGTTGCCCGAGAGCCTGTGGTTGAGTAGGATTCATCCGCCCCCACGTGAGGATCGCGCGGAGAAGACCGGCACGAAGCGCCTGGATGAATGTATTATGGCCAAACGGCGTGCGGAGGTAGTATCGAACGGCCCAGGATAGGAAAAAATATTGATTCTGCGCGTCGAACGGGGGTGAGCTGAGCCGACACGCGGAAGAAGTGAGGGCAGCGACAATTCCTTCATCGATGAGGATCCGTCGGAAAGATGTGTCCACCTCGCACCGAGCTTGAAGAAGCGAGATCACGCTCCGTATCGATACGACTCCAACAGAAATGACACTCGATTGTACGACACACTTGATGTGGTTGACTGCAAGGCGGGCAAGATGAGTAGCGCTCCCACCAGAGCCCTCAATCGCCTCCTCGAAGTGACGCTCATCGGTGATCGTCAGAGGCAAGTCCTGAAGGAACCCACAGACAATGTAGAACGCTGGCAGGATTGGGGTCAAGCGTGCTTGGTCAAAAGAGAGGGTCCAAGCTCGGAAGAGAAAGATGCGAAAGCCTGGGGTGTCTCGAATCAAAGCCGCTGTGTTTTGATTGTCCCTTGCTAGCGCGTCTACCACGGACAAGGGATCTATCGTCGACAGAGCTGGAAGGGGAGGTAGGGCGTCTCGATAAGATCCGAGGAATTCGATCCATGGCCATGCCCGTTGCCAGATATCTGCGCGGGGTGGACCTGGGAGGCAGCGATTGCCCTCAAGTAGCGCGATTCCCGCCAGGCACAAGATCACATGCGACAGCTTCGAGACAAAGAATGTCAAGTCGTGTGGGACCTCTGAGTCGCGAAATCGTGCCAGGAGAGAGGGCATTTCCGACAAGTCAAGACCAGCATAGTACATCGGCAATAGATCCGCCGCGGTCGGGGTACGAGGGATCAGGTTATTCAGGGCCTCCAGCTCGCCCGTATTCCCTTCCAGAGCAGCGTTGGCGCGTCGCTTCGAAATTCAGAGCAGCCTCTGTGAGGATCAAAACACCGATGGATAATAACTTGGACAAACCCTGAGGGCCACGGGGAGCTTGGACAAGTGCCTGAGAGCTAGGGATGGGTGTGGCATGACGGGAAGAGGCAAGAAGACGAGAAGACTCGAATGCCGTTGTCGGCCGAACCCCGTGGGAAGGTAGATCCATGGCGCTTGCTCGGCCCGAGTTCTCAGACAAAGTTGAACGCTCTTTGTCTAGCACCTCATCTTGAGCTTCGGGAAAATTATCTTACCAAGCTCGCACTGTTTGCTATTGTGGAGTGTTATCTGAGGGTTGAGGATATGACGGGAGAATGAGCCAGAAAGTAAAAACGATCAGAAAGTTCTTGTGTCTTCGAAGAATTGGGAGCGAAAAACCGGGTTCAAGTCCCGGATCAGACATTACATGCCGAGTATGTACGACCTTGGGGGTACTGTACGGTATGGCAGTGTACATCCCTTCTTAATTAAATTGCATCTTTTTCGGATTTCCTGAATGTTAGTGATGCAACACCAGAGAGGGCATGAGAGAAACATACACAAAGTTATCTGTTACTCCAACGATGCCACATCGGGCTCCGTCCCCTTGTACTTCCCGGCAAAGGAAAATTCGATTGAGGGGGACGCCAGGACATTAACGGGATCCCAGAGAAATCGTTCCAGGATCTCGAGCTCATGAAGAGCCGGAACGACAAATGTCTCTAGATATCCTCTGAACACACCGCGGCCGGCGTGTGGTCCGCCAAAATCAATGATTCAAACACCGAAGTGTCGTGTTGCCTGGTGTGCTGTAGTTACCTGCGACAAGGAGCAATTTGCAATGAACCAAGTTGGGTGTCTGCCGCAGGATTGGAGTACATTCGGAGGGATAGACCCGGTGCAACTCCAGGGAAGTAAGTTGCACCCACGGGACAGCAACGGAGGTGGCGGCGCAATCCTTCATGATGACCGAGCGCAGGAGCGGCATCTCCCCACAGAGGACGAGGTCGGAGACACCGAGTCCGTTGGTAACGGTTAGATCGAGTCGGCGGAGCAAAGGCATGGAAGCTTTAGTGATGGGAAGGGTGGATGCGTGAACATCACTGCGCACAGTGAGCAGACATGGACTTGTAATTTGGGGAAAACCAGGGACCACAAAGGCCTATGATTTCAACTGACATTGGGCCGCAACCTGATCTGCTGAACCATATCTCGAATTCGCGGACCTCTCCGGTAGTATCGTCGTCGAATCCGAGATGAAAAGATATTGATCTCCAGAGGGCTGGTGTGGAGAGTGCTATGTCGCGCCATTTCCGACAAATATGTGTCAGAGTAACGGGTGAAAAAAGGCCCCGGAAATTTGGGTACTCCGGCAGAAAATGGGCAAATATTTCGGCCACAATTTCGTTCGGCAATGTGAGGACGGGGTATTTGAACCAATCAAGCTGCTCTTGGACCAGTGCCCTCCGAGTGCGCAATGCGGAGAGCGCGCGCTCGAGATCCAGGATTTGGGCATCCAACTCTGCGGCGCGAACGCGATCGGCTTCGAGATGTGCGTGCATCGTTATGGCTGTAAGCAGTGTGAGCGCACTTGATTTGGCAATGGGATTTTACAGTACACTGTGAGGCTTCGTGGCAAGTTCGTGGACGCGAAGGGTGCGCGAAGGTCCAAGGGCAACGAAGGCAAAACGAAGGAGCGACGCAAGAGCGACGAAGGAGAAATCCAAATTGAATCACAGATTCACAGCGCACAGCCAAACAAACCGGGGCTGGTGCCAAACAGCCCTCAACGTTTCAACAGAGAGCTCGACGAATTTATTGGGGCTCCGATGCAGAGCTAGCGAACCAGCTAGTATTATTTTGCTCCAATCACGAGAATCGTTCTCCGTACATAAACATCGATACTAGATTTGTTATGGAAGGGGACACCGGTAGCCTGGTAGGTCGACGTCGAATCGTCCGCAGCAAGACGCTTGGGGTTCCAATCCCGACTCGCAATTGATCCACCGAGCCTCCCGCAAGTCCACCGTGATCACGAGGAAGAACATCGCGTATTCTCCTCAAATCTTCGAGCAGCTTAGCTATTCCACGAGCGGCTCCTCAACGTACTGCACCCGGGTCGACCCAGCTCCTAGCGACGTCCCTCTGCACCGCCGCTGGCTCCACCCGTACTCCTCGTATCCGTCCGCCGTAGACACGTGGAATAGCGGCGCAACGGCAGCTGGGACCCCGACACCCGCAAATCAAGGACCACGGAATCTGAAATTAGGAGAAGCTCCCGATCTGCGGGACGCACTCGATCTGCTCGCGCCCCCGGCGCTTCATGCGGGTACCGAGCGGGCCACGCGCGGGGCACCGTCACCGTCTGTGCCCAGACCCCAAGCTGGGCCACTTGCGACACACGCTCGCGGGCAATAGCTGCGACATCCACCTCCCGAGCCGCTGCAATCTGCGCGACGTAGGTAGGCAGCAGCGCAGACATTCGTCTCGACGCTGAAAACGCGGAAGGAGGGACACATCCACGTCTGCGCGCTGCTCGCCGCGGCAGAGTGGAAGAGCAGCAGGCACCTGTATCCTCCCGGGATGCGCGCGCCCCAATGCGCATCGGCCTTGGGTTCGCGTCCATACGCAGTCGGTACGTCTTATGCCGCACATGGTCTTGCTCGCCCCGAGTCGGATACGCACAGGCATCTCCCTGTGCCTGCCGATGAGCGAGTACACCATGAGGATGCGCCGCGCACCGCTGCTATCGGCTTCACTGCCTTCCGCGAGCGAGTCGCGTGCACTGTGTAAAGTCCCCAAGAGCCGATCACGAGGATCGTACGCCGAAGAAGAAAACGAAAGAGATGGAGGCGCACCGAAACGACAACGGGTCGTAGCGAGCTTCGAGTCCCTCAGCGCGAGGCCCTGATTTCTACAGGAAGGCAAGTCTGCGGATCGGTCAGCGGGTGATTTCTCAGGCAGAGCAAAAGGGATGCAAGGTGGAGGAAGAACGGCGGAGAATGAGGGCTACACCAGCGCGCGTTGTGCAGCTCCCGCTAACACGCATCGACGTCGCGCATGACAGCAGTGCGGTACACCGAGCCCGGTGTGCATCGTCCATACCCCGCGCGGAGGATACAGCATCCCTCAGCGCAGCTGCGACACATTACGCCCACGATGCATCTCCTCTTGCGCGGCCGGTGAAGGCGCAGACGTATCGCCCCTCCTTCACGCCATGGTCAACCATCGCGCACCGCGCGCGCGCCGGGAAGCGCGTTAAACACACAGATGAGGCGCCTGCTCTCGCGCTGGGCCCCGCCCCGTCCCTCAGCGCCACCGACGATGATGCCCGACGTCACCAGTACGCTCCATAGGCGCGTCGACGTCCACGTCGGTGATGGAGTATGGGTGGGATATTTGCCTCTCCAAGTAGCACTGCCGTCCCGACAACCGCGGGCCATCTGCATTGCCGACACTCCGCTCTTGCGTCCCAGGCGCCGCTCATCTCCGCTCCGGTCAGAAAAGCAGAAAAGGAAAAGAAACGGCAGGGCGAGACTCGTAGAGGACACCCACGCTTTGTCAGACGCGGTTAAGGTCATTCGACGCGGAGGTCTGGAGGGAAAGAGGCAAGAAAGAGGTAGTACGTCAGTAAGCAGAGCAGCACAAGGAAGGACACGAAAGGAGAAGACAGAGGGAGGAGGTGCACACGGCGCGAAGGGTGTCCCACCCGCACCTGCCCAGCTCGAGGAAGCTCGTGAGCTCGGGATGGGAATACGCAAGGCGTATCCCAGCGGCGGTGAGCATCTCCGCCTTCTCCGGGCAGTCATTCTCATCCTGCCACGACGTTCCTCCACAAATCCTCATCGAAGAGGGACGACACCAAACGGCAGAAGAGAGCAAAGAAGGAGCGAATTGAGAGTAAGAAAGACTCACCCTCGAATAAGAACGAGTGGACAGTCGAGTCGTATTCGGACTTGGTATGCGCGGCATCTTGGATTCAGGTGGGCGACCGGACGAGGAAACTGGACGGAGATATAACGTCAGTGTGGGGATACTGAAGGAGACAGATGAAGATGAAAGGTGCGGCAGCGAAAGCGGGCGTAAATGTAGGGCCATGAGTAGCACATACGCGCAGGTCGCACACGGCGCAGGTCACACACGGCGCCAAGAGACGGCGTCGATGGACGATGCTACAGAGCGGCAGAGTACGCCGGGCGCCGAGTCCACGCGATCGCGTCCCGCATATGCTCTGGCCCAGACTCGGACGGATGAATCAATCTTCTCCACCCTCGCGCTACCACCTCCACCGCGGATACAGGACACCGTGCGCGCCCTATCCCAAGCTAATGCGACGCTGTGGATGCCGTTGCATCAGGCACAGATCGTGGGTCGTCTATCCCGACGTGTCGTCCATATCCACAAGTGAAGCTGCGTGGGCGTAATTCCCTCCCCACATCGTTGCCCCATTGATAAAACAGGTAGGGAGAAAAGGGAACGGGTAGTGGGTGCGTACCCCGTAATGGACATATTCGCCGTTCCTCCATTTCCTGCCGGTCCACACAGGATCAAGATTCTGCTGGAGCAAAAACGTAAGCAAGCGGGTATTTTTCAGCGAAGGGTAGGGGAGATGAAGAGAATAATGCAAGAGGATGATGTGCGTGATATCTGCGCGCGGCGTACGCAGGATATCGCTCATTTCTGCGCAAAGCCGTCCGAAGCAACAGCATTGCTTAGAAGCAAGCCCCAGTCTTCAGAGAATGCGAAGGAAGGCCAAAGAGAAAGAAAAGCGTTGGAAACGCGCATACATACCTTCGGGTATGTCCCATAGTCACTTGGAGAGGTCGATATGCCGTCAGTTGGTTCCAGAAACGCCAGCTCCAACGTCGCAAGATCAGTCCTTCGTGCTGATTTTTTTTTTGTTCTACTTGGATTCTGCATCGGCCCGCTGTGTTCTCGTCTTGGCTTCGACGGGAGTGTAAACCAAGATAAATGCCCAGAGAATCCTGCGTGTTACGATTCATACGATGCGCGAAATCCAAAGTTTTGGTGAGACAGGCGGCAGCCGGCCCGGCACCGTCTGGACGCGGGTGCAATTCCCTTTGCGGACAACCGCAACAGCGCCTATTCGACCATTCCGCTCGTAGTGCTCAGCAAGCTTCCGGGATGGCATCTAAGACACATGGCTGGTCAACAAATATTCGACACAACTTGCTCGAAATCAAAACTGGTCTTTCGGACAAGTTACAACTTTCGGACTCTTTTTTTGAGCTGGTAAACTTGTGGCAAACTTCTGACGAACTTCTGGCAAACTTGAACAAAATTGAAAGCAAACCGGAAGTAATGCAAGTTATTTTGTCCAAAAAATACCGCGCAAGGCTGGATCTATTTTCGCCGACGTTCTATTTGTCTGGATTCTGTATGCCTTGCCCGCGCTTCAAGTTCACTTGAACTTGTCTTCAAATCCTGGCAACGCATCGATTGTGCAAAGCAAGGACTCGTACAGGGTGTATCGTACACCACGAGGCTTATTGCAGGATATCTTCGCAAAACGGGTTCGAGTCCGTCGCTTTAATATCAATGCTGCTGAGAAGAAAATATCGTTACAATACAACTCCCGAAGTTCCAGCGGCCATTGTGAGCTGCTTCGAAGAGCCTTAGACCTTTGCACTGGGAAGAGGACCACACTTGTCGGCTATGGATTTCTTCAAGCCAACGATCACAACTGTAAGGGACAGATACAACGCCTGGACGAAAAGAATATTAACAGCCACAGCGGTATATTGGGGGAAAACTCACCGCGACAATTGTTGTTGATTCCACTATTGCATTGGATGCAAACCGCAGGGAGAGACACGACGTTGTGAGAGGACCACGTAGGTTGCAGGTACCAGCTTCCCAGCTAACGACAGCCACCAGTAACTGCCATAAAAGGTACAGGATGCCGGTCTCGATCAGCAAAATGAAAGCGTTGTTGACGGCGTTTGAAGTCTGAGAGCCCCTCCACGCCTGGGGATATTGGCGCCGATATGTCCTGCAGCGGCATTAACGCTGCTGCTCAAAGTGCAATTTTTACCGGTGCGCACCAGGCCTTCCATGATATTGCCGCAGTTGCCATGAAGTTGGTCCCGAAACTGAGGAACGATGCTATCGCGGAGAAACCAAGTTCTGGGCTGAAGCCCGCGTCTGCCTTCAGTGCAGCAGAGTTGAACAGAGAGATCGCTGAGAGGATTGGTCAGTTGAAGGGTATGACCGATGCCTCATAACTGACTGACCGCTAAACAGGAAGAGAAAAAAGAAAATCCCGCCACGGACCACTTTGTTTGGATATAACACTGTCATCCGCCACACGACAATGGCGTCGGCCACAATCAACTGCAAGATGAGGTTGATACGTAGCGGGTTCAAACAGACTTCAGAAACGCACGTTTAAACTCCGTGGCCACATGAGTATCCTCGAGCGAACATGTTCACTGAGATAAATGCCATCGAGGGTACCATCAAGAATGGTCGCCGTGAACAGTGTGACGGTCAAGATTGTCGACGTGCAGAACATGAAGAGGACGGCAGCGAGCATCACTAGGATGCTCTTTGTGAGCTGTTTGCGACTGTGGAGATGACTTCCAGCTCAATCCAACGCCGCAGATACAGCAGCACTCACGAAAGAACATATACGGCGGCGGGGAAAACGAGAAGGTGCATTCCTGTAAATGAGTGCGGTTAAATCGGTTTTGAGCCTTTGGACACTATAGCTGATCAAGCGCACCGTATAAGATTGCTACAAAGCAAAGTGAAATAGCCGCCGGCGGGGAGATGGAGGGAGTGTCAAAGACCATGGCTCCGGCGCTGCCGTTGACGAAGGGGACAGGAAAAAAAAAAGCGGGGATGCTTGAAAGTCGAAGTGAGAGGGAAACCTAAACGAGTATAAGGAGCCGCACAGCCGGATGCTATCTGTCATGAAATGAATTCTTATGCGGACCGCCCGGGTGATAAACATTGATATCTGGTACGGCAATAGGTACCGTGCCAGAGCGCGGCGGGGGCTTCCCGGCCCACCACTTCGGTTCAGATTGAGGGCCGATATCGACCGTGAAGAAGCAGAAGGACTAGGTGAAAGACCTAAGGAAAGACCTGTTTCGCACATTTCGGCCCGCACTCGGCATCCTCGACATCAGGAGCCGGAATATCTTTCGGCTGTATAATCAATGGAGCCGAAGCAAAGTACATCGCCCGGCAGTGTTCCGAGTCGGCATGGTCACGGCATGTTCGAAAAACTGGTCCATGGACGCTGGAAACTTTATGCAGGCATGATCCAGGGGGATATTGTTTTACGATTCCAAGTATTGGTTTTATATCAGAGAAAAGGCAACGCAAAGCTCTTAGTGAATGATGTTGCTTCATGCCCGTTCTTTTAATTGAGCAGTCATGTGCCGTTTACGACGCCGGACTATCTCGGACTATGTGTTCGAAGTGCACTTCACAGATACAAATCCTATCTCTCACTCTTGCTTGGAAGTCCAGAATCAAACCACTCAACTTGAAGTTGCCATATAATTCACCTTCGGGTAAATTTGACCTTATTCCACTGGTCCGGAACTAAGACGGGGATTTGGGCATGGTGTACGGGATAGCACGAGCCTCATTGGGCAAGCCCGCCAGCAAGCTGGTCCTCGGAGAATCGGCGATGTTCAGATTCCCACTCTGTGTGCGATTTTTTTGCCTCTCTTTGTTGTTTTCGAAACATTGCAGGAAGAAAGGGTGTGTAAATTCCTGAGCACCAAATATTGACAGATCCCACGAGCTTTATCTCAATGAATTGAGTTTTGTCCCCAAACCTGGTTTGAGGACTGACCAGTGACCCGCTGTCTCGAGCTCAGTTTAGGCTGGGTTGAAACAAGTAATAGGGGGGGAGAGATAAATAAATCCAAGCGATTAACTATACAAATAGGTATACAGCATCCAATTTCCTGCTTGTTCATTCATGTTCAAGTCATGGTTGGGCATTCCCTCGAACTGATGGTTAGATATACTTCCCACAGTGTGATACCACAATAAATCTAAGTTAGGCAAAGTTGCAATCTTTCTGGCTGTCTGGATTTTTTAACCTCGATTTCACTCAGTGCTAGGTGAGTGAATAAACTGCTAGGATGCTGGCGGAGTTCGCTACATTTGAGTTGCATGCACAAAATCCTATTCAACTGACTGAGTACTCGAGCTACTCTGTGAAACGAACAGTACCACTTATTAGCCGTGGTGGACAGTGCTTTGTCGGAAAAACCCAATTTGCCTGATCAGGCCTGGCCGACCGATCTGGACCAGGTTCAGGTGGGTAGGGTCAGGACTGGTCAGGAAGCCCCTGGCCACGCTCAAAATGCATATCAATTTTTATTCTGGGAGTACAAGTCCACACATAAGAGTGTGATATCTACATTTACTGCATTGATGAAACTATTGTGAATATGTTTCACCCGAAAAGGCTGCCTTGCGCTGATATAAATACCGACTGTGGATGATGTGTTTTATTGAAAGAAATGTGTATTTGCATCTGACAACCAGCACAACAAGTCCTGGGTTCCCGCCACCTCTTTTCAAACTTGGGAACTAAAGGTGCGGTCAAACCGCCGTGTGGCCCAGGCCATCGTGAAATTCAACAGGATGTTCATTAAGTACATACTGTCGGGAATGTTAACATCATGCACTATTGCCTCTGAGTCTTCATGCACTCAAAGCATGGCTCTGACCGATTCTACTTAGTTACATGGCAGTATGTTGGCAGAAGTGTAAGGAAACTCGGAGATGGTTCTTTAACCTTCTATCACCTTCCTCGCCCTTCCTTGATTGATCGTAGAATAGTATTAAAGGGATTGATTCCCGTAAGATCATCTACTCTTACCTCTTCAAATCCATCTAGATTTACCCTCAAAATCTTGTGACTGAAGTGTGAAGCCGTGTGCTCATGTTTCATTCAGTTAAGCTAACTGCCAGTTGTAACACCTCTTACCTCTCAGGTTAGAAGCAATCAGTAGCCTGTTGATGTTCCCGGCTCATCTAAGAAGACTCGCTCTCAAGGACAGATTGTTCAAGGTGAAACTGCATTGATTATATAGAGGTTCTCAAATCTAACAACAACTAACTCTAATCCTTAACACTGATCTGCTGTGTATTACTGGCACAATCATTGCATTACCTCTTGGTTTGCATGTTCATGTTTAAGGCATACATCCACAGTTCCTGCTTTTGAACACATGTCATATCCAAGTACAAGTACTACCTAGGCTCGTGCTTGCTGGTCTGCTACATGCTGAGCAGTATTGCGATGCCAAGATGACCCCTCTCCAATGCCAGATGCAGTGCAGTCAAGCCCCCTGTGTCAGCCAAGTTGACAGATGCATTGTGTTCAATGAGCACCCTCACAATGTCGAGGTGACCATACCTCGATGCCAGATGCAGTGGAGTCCAGCCATCTTTCTTAACCAGGTCAACAGATGCATTATGTTGGATGAGCAGCCTCACAATGTTGAGGTGACCATACCTTGATGCCAGGTGCAGTGCAGTCCAGCCATCTGTGTCAACCAAGTCAACAGATGCATTGTGTTGAATAAGCAGCCTCACAATACTGAGGTGACCATAACGAGATGCCAGGTGCAGTGCAGTCCGGCCACATGTGTCAACCAAGTCAACACGTGCATTGTGTTCAATGAGCAGCCTCGTAATGTCAAGGTGACCATACCTTGAGGCCAGGTGAGGTGCAGTCCAGCTGTCTTTTGTGACCAGATCAACAGATGCGTTCAATGAGCAGCCTCACAATATTGTCATGACCGTTCTGTGATGCCAGATGCAGTGGGGTCTAGCCATCTCTCTTAACCAAGTCAACAGATTCGTTGTGTTGAATGAGCACCCTGACACTGTTGAGGTGACCATACCTCGATGCCAGGTGCAGTGCAGTCCGGCCTTCTGTGTCAACAAAATCAACATGTGCATTGTGTTCAATGAGCAGCTTCACAATGTCGAGGTGTCCACTGCTCGATGCCAGATGCAGTGCAGTCCAGCCATCTCTCTTGACCAAGTCAATAGATGCATTGTGTTCAATGAGGAGCTTTACAATGTCGAGGTGACCATACCTCGATGCCAAATGCAGTGCAGTCTGGCCATTGTCTGCAACCAAGTCAACAGATGCATTGTGTTCAATGAGCAGCCTGGCAATGTCAAGGTGGCCATTGTTCAATGCAAGGTGCAGTGCAGTCCAGCCATTTCTCTCGACCAAGTCAACAGATGCATTGTGCTCAATGAGCAGCGTGGCAACCTCAAGGTAACCATTGCTCTATGCCAGATGCAATGCAGTTTGGCCATTGTCTTCAACCAAGTCAACAGATGCATTGTGCTCAAGGAGTACCTTTATAATGTCAAAATAACCATTCCTAGATGCAAGATGTAGCATGGTCCAGTTGTCCCCATTGACCATGTCAGCAGATATGTTATGTGCACTAAGCAGAGAGCACACTCCTGCAATATAACCCATTTCAGTACATATCCAGATCGCTGGTGATATTGGTTCATAGAAACGTGTCTCATAAAATGGCAAGGGATGTAATTGAGACAAAGCAGCCTGTTGACTGCTTCCATCTTCCAAGAGATGCATTGTCAAAGGAAGCAGCTCCTCCTGGTCCGGCTCATTGCAAAGCTGTAGGTGATGAACCCAATACTCTGCTGCGTACAGTGACATCGGGTAGCTGGAGAATGTGTCCTCAGTCATTGAACATTTGGGATCTGCAAAGATGAGGAGATGGCGGACACAAGTTTGGCTGATAAACTTCTGGGAGACCTCCTTTGTCAGGGAAATCATTGTGCCAAACTCCTGCTGGAATTGCACTGAAAGAATGTAGTCTTTGACCGAAGAATGGGCAAGCGCGACTGAACCATCACTTTTTATCATGATTAAGCCCTCCAACAACTTGAAGATGCCAAAGTTACCCTGACGTCTTTGTGGATAATAAGGGGATGCTGCTGGGTCAGAAAGGTTGAACCCTGGCACAACCAGGTGGAAAGCAATTGCATCTGCCACCTCTTCTGATGTCATTTCTCTAGCAGAAAAGACAAGCCACCGGAAAATTGCTTGGATATAAACTGTTGGGGTATTTGGAGTATCTTTTGCCCGGGTGAGAAACAGCTGTAAATCCAGAACAGATCAGCAGGGAGGCCTGTGAGGGTCCCCTCCCAGTCTTCTTCCCAACGACAATATCCCAGTTCAATGAGGAGACATGCAGCCATGCGAAACCTGTACAAACAAGTTACCCTCAGGATCAAATGGACTGCAATGAAAGGACCAACATTCCGTTGCTCTTCTGCACAATTTACTCTGTGACACCCTTTGCAGAATGCCCATTGCTAGCCCAATTTCCAACCCCTGGAGCTTGACTCGCAATAAAGGACCTAATGTCACCAGTTGGAACTGCAGAACCCAGCTCGATGCAGGCTATGTCCTTGAATTCCTTTTGGAATTGCTCAAGAGGTTGGCTGGTAAATAGCAGGTGTGGCAAATTTTTGGTCGGACGGCATAGACTGTGAATGAATGTGATAAGATGCTTCCAGTTGGTCTTGTTGCATTCATCGAGCCCATTGATGATGATATATATGTGGTCCAACCTGAAAGCAGATCCTCGAGAACTTCTCGGAGATGGATGAGCTGCGGCTGTATAGTTCCCTTCCCCAGCTTTTGATATAGTTTTTGAAGAGAGGTGTAGGGTAAGGGTGATCGTCCAGAGAGTTGCCAGACAATGGAGCGTAACATGAGGTCCATGTGCTGTCTCTCATTTATTTCTTTAATCAAAATAGAAATATGCAACTGCAGACCTGTCAGGACAGGCCTCGACAATTTCTTCAATCACTGTTGAGCTAGTCATGTGAGTCTCATCAGAGCCACATTATGTGCATAGTGGCAATATAAAACACCTTAGCACACTCTTTCCAGTACCAGCTACAACCAATTCTTAGACATGAAATTGGAACATCATAAATAAACTCACAGATTCCTTGGATCCATAAAGCACTGGGTGTGGCCTTCCATTCAAGGAATTTGGGATCCTCTAAGAGCCAGCGCCCGGTGGCTTCACGATGAAGTGTCCGTAGTTCATACTGTCTGTCCTTTGAATCAGGAGGAGAATCCAACCACTTGTAGAGAACTTCTTCAAGTCTAGACATAGTTTAGATTCCAAAATGTTGGAAATCTGAATAACCCTTGACCCTGGTTTACACTGCTCTTGTTAAGGAAGAGCTTTTGAAAAAAGAATGGGGAACATACACATTGCTTGTCAAATTCTGAACTCTACCAAAATTCAGTATAGGACCCTGCCCTTGGCCTCCACTACCACCTATGCCACCCTCTCCACCTGTGCCTCCTGTACCTCCTGTGGACAAAATTATGATAATGAGGTCTCAATAGGGTTCTCTACACACCAAACACATTCACAGTCTTGAAGTCATTCCCCTCCCTGAACATTATCAAAATGTATTGTTATACTCCTGATCTTCCTATGTTATGTGAGCCACAGACGGAGACTACAAGCAGAAAGGGAGACACCCACAGAAATCTGTGTGCAGTGGGTGTGGAGGTGGAAGACAAGACTGGGAGTCATGGGAAGCGTTGTGGAGAACAGCATGTACTTTCACACGATGAATGTCAGAAATTTTCGTCATCAACTCAAATATATAATTAAATTTCATCAAAATGCGTGAGGGTTTAAGTAAATTACTAGTAAACTCCCCGAAATTGTGCTCAGTGTCTAGAACTCTCAAACCAAAACCGGTTCAAGCTAATCACTTCGTTCAGCACTCGGAATAGTGGGGCCCAAGAAGAGTGCGTACCTAGGGTCCTAAAGTCGAAGAGAGTATCAGGAAAAGCTGCCCAAGAATTTGTTGCCCAGAATTACGTTGGTCGTGGTTGCACACAGTACACCGCCAATCGAGTCCATTGTTGATCAAACATCGCGAGGCAGATGTTTAGTCAATGTCTGTCAAAACATTTAGAATACACTTTGCGAACCTTCCACAAATGTTTGGAGTCAAATGTTGGGAGGCTGTAATCTCAATGTCTAGAGAATGTTGTGTGAATATTGAATGTATGCCATTTCCAATATTGGTTCAACATCTGTCTTTTTCATGTTCTTTCGTTTTTGCCATCCAGCTCGGCAACTCATAAAATAGAGTAAGTTACTTGTTGTTGTCTAGTTGTGAGACAAGTCGCCGTTAAATAAAGCCTTGAGTCAAATAAAACTCCGAGCACTGAGCACCGCGACTCACCGATTCCGTTGATCCACCTCCAAGTTGAGTTATAATGTTTTCCCGGTCAATCCTGATTTCGGAAGAACATCTGCATATAACTACATGCTACAGACACGTCCGCCTTTAAATTTGTGGCCAGAAAGATCGAAATCAGGGGTCCGTGCGCATCAGACCAAACAACAACAATGTTGGTGCAAATCTTCGCCTGTCTTCACCCTTCCCTTTCATCCCCACATTCACGGCCGTTCACCGTTCGCCCTTCACTGTCACAACAATGCGTGGGTCCGCCTGAAATCCTTTAGATCCCCCGGCAGTCTCCTCCCACGCCGCACGCAGACTGCATCCGCAGAACGTCGCACTCAATGACCCATTGGCCTCAAATTGGTCTAACACCTTCACCCCCTCTCGGACCTGCTCTCCCCCGCGGTCCTCGCGCTCGCAGATTGTGTTACCCATCGGCACCGCCCACGTCACGGTGTCGCCAACGTGCACCACAAGCTCGACCCCCTCGCAACCGCAACTGCAAGCAAGGACACTGAACGCAGCTCACACGCAACTTCGCACTCAATTTCGCTGGGTGGATGAAACCCTTTCCCCTCTCAAATAGTCCAATACACCTGTTGTCGATGAGAGCGCAAGATCGTCGCCCTAGTCTCAAATATGTACCTCAACTTCCATGCGACATTAAACCCAGCAAGCACATTGCGGCAACTTGAAGGCAAAGTTCCACTCAAATCCTCAAATCAACCCTGCAAGATACCAAGTCCCCGGCTCCTCAAGCTTCACTCCCGTTCATATCTACTTACCTCGCGCTCTCCTGCCACGCCGTTCCTTGAGCGCATCTCTTTCTCTTTCCACTTTCAATATGATCTACGGTGTAATACATTGAGAAGCGGAATATTATTGTTTTTACAAGTTTTATTGCAATTTGAGTTGAGGTTCATTCAATATCTCAGAAATGTTGAGTTGCCGAAAATGTTTGCCAAATGGCGGATTTCAGAAGGCTTGAGGGATTTGACAATTTATGTTTGGCCAAGGTTACGGCGACATTTGGTGATGGTTGATCAACGGTCTAAAGATATTCTGGCTAAAACACCTTGGCGGAGATCTGCGTAACGCATTATTGATCCGTCCTGATGAGATGTTGGAAGATCGGGCCGCTGTGTTTGGTAACAAAACTACAACTGCCTACAACCAATACAGCTGCAAAACTTTGCCTATCGAGGCCTTGAGGCACAGAGCATAGCAAGGTTTTTCCTCACACAGACCTTCGTTTGCCGAAATCACGGCGTTGTCGAGCAAGATGGCGTGATTGATGGCAACATTTGGTTCGTTGCTCTCAACGCCCATTTTGATGGTTTCGTAGCCGCTGCGCAGGCGCCTCGGGGTGGAAACGGGGATGGAGAGGGCTGTCATTACCTATCAATCATTACTGGATAATTCTATTTGTCAACCCCCCTTGTTGCATCAACGGGGGTTGATGCTAACTGTCAACCCCAAGATTTATAAGCTTGGATGTGATGGCGCTCGATGGCGGGGACGGCGGGAAGGAGCGGGAGGTGGTCGGGTGCTCTCCAGCGACAAAGTGCAAGTGTAAGAACACATAATAAATCACATACATTGACCAGAGATGGCCATGTAGCCTCTCAATTTTTTTGGGGGCCCTCCCGTCGAAAACAGTCAGAATTTTTGCCGTTCTGTCATTTGAACCACCGCAATCATGCGAGATGCCTCGGAAAAATTGGGAGAAAAAGAGATAGCATGTCCATAGACTCTAAACAGTATTTAGCAATCCTGCGGGACAAAAAATCCTTCCTTTCCTCTGAAAACAGTGGATTTTGCCTAAAAAATGGTTTGAAATCTTATCTTATCTTGTACGGCAGGGGGTTGCCAAATAGAAAAAGTCTATATGTCAACCCCGTTGTTCTTGTTAAGGGGGTTGACAAATAGAATTATCCTTCATTACTGAACAATGTATTCTTCTGTGGATAATTCTATTTGGCAGCCCCCCTGCCCGACAGCCCTGGGCTGCCAAATAGAAAAGTTCTATTTAGCAGCCCTCACGTGAGCTAATCTAACCGAGATAAACACATGAGAAACAGCCGCCTAAGGCGTTCTAAGGGTCAATGGATGGTTTAGAAAATAATTGAGGTGTTCTATGAGAGGTACATATTGCTAAGACAGGCATTAGACACCTTCGCCGATTTTTTCCGGATTTTCCGGTGAGTTTTCGGACAGTTACAGCTATTTGATTGACTCACAGCTTCAAGTATTGAATGGTGCGTACGAATGGCCTTTCAGAGAAAATTGCAAGATCATTTCAGATATCGTCCTCGCCCCCGACATTTCTTTCCCAGACTTTAGTCACCCTTTCACACCGCTATGGAGCCAACAGACACTTCCCGCCGCATCCCGCCCTCGCCGCCATAAAGCGCCATCAAAGATAACATTGGGGGCTGCCAGAAGTTATTTGGCAGCCCCCCACCTTTTCGGGGGGCTGCCAAATAGAATTATCCTTCTTTTGTGTCAATTTTCATTTATTCCATCCACATGCGCCTGAATAACAGTAAAGGCGGATACATGACTCTGGTGTTATGTCCCGAGGACTATTTCAGGAGGCTCCTTGATCCGCGACCACCACCATCTCCATCTTTCCCACGCTCGCTTCTCGCTGGCGCCGGGTCAGAGGGAGAGGGCGGGAGCGTTCGACGGTCGAGGATGGGTTTGCAGCCAGGGTTTGCAGCCCAAGGGTGACCTCCCCACCCGCGTAGCCTACGAGCTACACCGCACAAATGGCGGAAAGGAGCCTACGAGCCCAATACAAAGCCATGGTGCTATCCCCAATTATGGGACGAGACCATAGAGTCCTCTATTGCACAGCCAGTGCTCTTAGGTATGCTGAATTTCATTTTCCACCCCCTACGCCCCACTCCCCTTCGTCGCCTCGCGGGCACCCTGCCCAATCCCTCGCTCGAGTCATTCAGCAAGTCTCGGGTCCGAATGGCGGCCCGGCGAGATCACGTGACATAGCTCTAAAGCTTTGCCGTGGTTCAATCGCAACATTTGGTCGTAGTAAGAAAAGTAAATACTTCATTCTCATTGAAGCCAACTGGCAGTAGATTTTCGATTCCACCTTGAAACCTAACGTTAACCTGGGTCCTGTATCAAATGTTCCAGCCCATAGGATTAGTTAATCATACGCTGTGCGCGGCTACTTGAAGCCGTTGAACAAAAGATGGTCACGAAAGATCCGTACCCTCAACCAACTGACATGGTGTTCCACCGCCATGTATCTGAATCCAATCCGTGACGGCGGTCCCTAAACGCACCTTAAATATGCCTGTACACCCAAATGAAGCCGAATTTAATACCTTGGGCCCTCCTGGATCACGGGAGGGTTTCGGGGAAGTGGTATTTCCCTCTCGCGAGTGCTTGCTGGCTGCGAGTTCAGAACATGAAATCAGCAGGAGTCAGGGTACTCAGGGGTCTATCCCTGGCTATCACACAAGTGGCCCCTTCTGCAATGGTTCTGTTGCTCTGGCTGTTGCAGACCAATGTGAAGAGCAGCAGGTCAATACCTTCCCCAGTATTCGTGCTCCGCTGGAGGATTTATCTCCCCGTGGGGCTTTTCTTCAGCCGGTGATGCTTCAACCCACAAATATTGTTGAAGGTATAGACCAACGGTCTGATGTACATATGGGCGATGTCGAGGTGGCGCCAAAAGGTCCGTGTTCAAATGATGATAACACAGACGCGAATATAATAAACTACACGGACTCTGAGATGTGCACATCAGACAATACAATTGAAAATTCGCTACTTAACACTTCTGAGGGCGCATCTGAAGACCCTCATACCCCGACGTGGGAAAATGAAAATATAGAGATTCGGAAAAGACACAAACCTCCTCGGGTTCTGAATTTCGGGAAATTCACACGTGCAAATTTAACAATCGGCTCCCTAAACATCGCGGGTCGCGACTCGGGGATATCAATGCATAACAACAACCACAAGTTCAAATTCCTGAAAGACACAATTGACTCTAATAATTTAGGTGTTCTTGGGATGCAGGAAACCCACTTTGACACCGAGTCAGCTACACAATTTAATAATGTGTTCGGCCGATGGTTCAAAGTATACCATTCAGCCCACCCCGAGAAGCCATGCTCAACTGCAGGGGTGGCCTTCGTTCTAAATAAGAAATTTATTGACACCGACAATGTCCGTGAGTATGAACTGATTCCCGGCAGGGCCTTCATGATAGTTATCCCATGGCATAATGGCGAAGCCCTGAATATTTTAAACATATATGCACCCAATCGCCCAGAGGAGAGGGATAAACTGTGGAAAGAACTCTGGAGAATGTGGGCTGAGGACCCAACACTTTCATTCCCGACGATTGCATTAGCAGATTGGAATTTTGTGGAGGACCCATTGGATCGGAACTCGGGGATAGCTGAGATGGTGCCCGAAAGTTATAGAAGGCTGAAAGATTTATTCCGCTGGCAAGACGGCTGGCGTGCCACCTTCCCAGACACGCAAGACTACACTTGTGTCACATCGGACAAATAAAATGACCGGCGAGATACACGACTCCTACTCTCATCTTGACCGAATCAATGTTGATAACCATAAGTTTAAACACTTCCGTGGTTGGGAAATTAAGCATTGCCCGGTGAAGAGTGACCACCGACTGGTACTAACCCAATTGGCATGCAGATGGGACGAGAAACTCGGCCCCGGCAGGTGGTCGATGCCTTTGTATTTGCTGAAGACTCCGAAATTCATGAACCATGTTCAGGCGCTGGCGGCTCAGCTCGTTAGTGACCTTGAGAACCTTCAACAATCAGACCGCAACAATGAAAATAATATCCAGACCCTATGGTCAAAATTCAAGCTAGACATAACAACATATGGGAAGCACTGCTCACGCTATGTAACGGATGATCTTACACGGAAAATACGAACTTTGAAAGCCCAAATAAATATTGTGCTACATGATCAAGACATGCAGCCTGAAGACCGATCATGGGCTGCCTATACATTGGAACAGAAAATCGCAGAGGAAATACGCGAAGCCGCAGAACGCAAGAAAGAAGTCATCGCTGCGCGACAGGACATAGAGGGTGAAAACTTGAAAACAAAGGCATGGACCAAGTCGGCCAAAGGCTACCATATCAAAGAATCCATTCTTGAACTGAAAATTGAAGGCTCATTGAATGCGGATGTCCCACAGTATGAAACTAAGCCAAAGAAAATGGCAGAAATGGCGCGTGAATATCACAATTCAGTCCAAACTCGCGACCTCCCTGATGAATACGGGAGGATTATGGCCACTGAAATCACCCTCGAAAAATGCGATGCACACCTCTCCGAAGCGGAGTTCAAAGAACTAGATAAGGGTCTTGCAAGGGAAGATGTTGAGTCTGCTTTAAGACTCTCAAACAGCGAGACGGCACCCGGAGTCGATGATATCCCCTTCGAATTTTATAAGCTCCTTAACATACTCTTCCAGCAAGCAAAGGCAAATGGCCTGATCGTTTTTAATGTGCTAAGCTTCCTCACCAAACTTTACTCAGATATCGAGAACCACGGGTTGGTTGAAGACTGCAAATTCAATGCCGGATGGCTCTGCCCAATTTTTAAGAAAGGAGACAAATCCTTGATAAGTAACTATCGCCCGGTGACACTCCTCAACTGCGATTACAAACTGATGACAAAATTGTACTCACTACGACTGATGAATGTGGCTCCCTCACTGGTCCATCCTGACCAAGCCGGTTTCATGAAGGGAAGGAAAATCGAGAATCAGGTTAAACTCGCGAAACTCTTGTTGAATTATGCCGACATCGCCGAAGAGGATGGAGCCATAGTGGCCCTGGACCAGGAGAAGGCATATGATCGGATTAACCATTCTTATTTACTGCGTGTACTAGAGAAGATGGGCTTCCCCAAAAGATTCTGCGACACAATAAAGAACCTTTACACCAATGCGGAGACAGTCGTAATGATCAACGGTGAAATCAGCGAACCATTCATTGTTACTCGTGGTGTAAGGCAGGGGGATCCCTTGTCCTGTTTGTTGTTTAACCTGGCTATCGAGCCACTTGCTTGTTTGATACGGGCATCGAAACTAAAAGGAGTTTCCATACCAGGAACTGACCGCAACCTTGTAGTATCATCATTTGCAGACGATACCTCAATCTATCTCTCATCCGAGGATTCTCTGAAGATCTTATGGGATGTACTCTCACTATGGTGTGCGGCCTCAACAGCAAAATTCAACGAAAACAAGACAGTTCTTATTCCATTTGGAAGTGCACGTTATCGAACCAAGGTACTACAAGATAGACGGTTAAATACTCGTAATCAGGTTGGGGAAATTGCAGAGTCTATTAAAATATTACCGGACGGCCAAACATGCCGAATTCTGGGTGCATGGATCGGAAACAATGTCTCGTACATAACACCATGGCCGGCAGTGGTTGAGAAAATTGCAAGTGGCCTCGAAGGTTGGCAAACTACGACACCAAGTCTCGAAGGCAAGCGTCACATCATTAATATGGTCATCGGGGGCAGAACCCAATACTTGACTCGAGTACAAGGCATGCCCAAAGAAATTGAAGAGATACTGATACGAATGGAACATGTCTTCCTTTGGAAAGGAAAACCCGCCAGGGTTGCACATGATACAATGAGTCTGGACGTTCTCGATGGAGGGAAGAAGATTCTAGACATCCCTGCTCGGAATGAAGCCATTGATCTTTGGAATTTACAAACTTATCTTAAACAGGGTGAAGAACGCCCATTGTGGTGCTATTTTGTTGACTTCATTTTGGCTAACTTCTTGGAGAAGAGCTACCTGAACATTCGACCTGGGGAAATTCTCAACATATTTTTACAGGATATCTATTTCCCGATATCTAATAAGACACCTCTACCCGACGAAATTAAACGGATGATCCTGACGGCCCGAAAGTACAATCTGAAATTCACGGGGCTGTCGATAGGGGATGAAGTCAAGCGTAACATGCCAATTTGGAGGCACGTGGGAGTGAAGAAAAAAGAACACCAGAGCGCGAAGCGACGCGACTCCGCAAAATGTCTAAGGTTGAACCATGGAGTCAGGACAGTACAAGATGTCCTTGTCATCGCAACACGAAGGACAATAAACCTGCGAAAACCCCACCAGATAAATCCTTCTGGAATTGGGCGGAAGAATTGTGGTTGCTCACTGTGTGTTCAGGACCGTACATTGCTGGACTGCGAACATCCTGGCCAATGTGTTGAAACTGCGAAGATGTTAATTGACAGTATTACACCAAAATGGAATCCGACTATACCCACTCTCGATTTGGCTGACGAGCTCACTTTAACAGATGAGGAGGTACAACGTAATAAACTGCCAATAGAACCAGACTCCATCATGACTTTCAATCCAATTTTTTGTTTGACTGATTTAGCGAGCGGATTCCGCATTTTTGCTGCAGATGAATCGCTCAACGAGGTCCCAGCGAGGAGATGTCAAGTACCTGGGGATGTACCGATGACGGTGACATATTTTCTACACCCCAGAATTTTACACGCCGGGGAGTTCGAAGCCAAGATTGACTTGAACATCATCCGAGAATCCAATAACACGGAGGAAAGTATGACACTCGCGCTCTCCTTTGATAGGCCTGAAATCCCGATGAATTTTTCAACTGCACTGTTGGGCGGCCTGCTGCTAATCTTACAGAATGACCACAAGAATACTCCCCTTTTAATTTGCACCTCCTCCGAATTCTTAGCAAAGGCTTTGGTCAAAGACAAGGAAAAGTATGAAAATGATCTCTTGGACCCAAGCTTCCGGCTCTTGAAAGCCGTGGTAGCAATGCTAAACGAAAGAGTGGCACGAACACAGTTCAAGAAGGTTCTAGAGAACCCAGCCAAACTATTCACTGCATTCAGCCCCCGGATAGCCGGGGCCCCGGCTAGCTATTCTTAGCTTCGGCTAGCTTCAGCTATGTTCGGCTAGCCGGCCAGCTAGCCGCATCTATGGCCCGCTTCGTCTAGCTCTAGGCTAGCCGACCTTCGGTAGCCGTGGGCAGCTGCAGCTAGCCGGCCGACTAGCCGAACATAGCCTTAGCTAGCCGATGTCAGCGGCGAGGCGTCCCGGTGGCTATCCCGCCCTTGAATGCAGTGATTGTCCGAGGACATGAAATACTCAACTGAACTTGACACTGGAGTTGATATCATGTTTGAAAACCCGGGAATGATATTGTCTCGAGGTTCTCAACGACTCTTCACAAATATAATTCGCTCCCTCAGAGATAAACCCTACCGAAAGTACACCTTTGTTAATCTTGACCGCATACGTTGCGCGGTGGAAGCACTATGCGGATATATACCATCTGATTCCATGATTTGGCAATCGATCCGAGGTACGACTCTACGCCAACGCACAAGGGAATTTTATTGGAAATGCATTCATAATACCTTCAGAGTGGGAGGCTTCTGGTCTCACATTGACCATCTCGATCGAAATGGTACCTGCCAAGTATGTGATGCGACAGAAAGCTTGGAACATATTGCACTGGAGTGCTTCTCCCCAGAACAGGAGCTGATATGGGCACTCTCGAGAGAGCTGTGGTCAAAGAAATATGATGCTTGGCCAAAACTGAGTTGGGGACTAATCCTAGGATGTAATTTGGTAAAATTCAAGTCTCCAACAGGCCGTGTACTCCCGGAGAAAGGTAGACTCTTTGCCATACTTGTATCAGTCAGCTGGCACCTTATCTGGAACCTACGGGTGAATCGTGTCCTGAAAAATAAGGGTGCAACCCAAGATGCGGCAAATATTCGTAACCAATGGCTTACCGTTGTGAATGCAGCCTTGGGACGTGACCGTATTCTTACGAACAAGGTTAAATTTGGCCCACTAGCATTTAAAAAGCAACTGGTATTAAACACATGGAGTGGGCTACTAATGGATGAAGACTCATTGCCGGACGACTGGACATTCCCAGAGGGGGTTTTAGTGGGTATGTGGCCAATAAATGGTATAGGATAATTTTTTCGCAAGGCCAGAGTCCCACACTGGTTAATACATTGTGCGTAACGGCATTTCCTCCTTGGACAAACTTAGACCGGCAGTCTGGCTCCAAACCAGCAACACAGGCGGATGACTTTGAATGCTTCTGCAGACGAAGATAAATCATTAATCCAAACGCTCCAAAAAAAAAAAAAAAAAAAAAAAAAGAAAGGTTTTTGTTTTCAAATAGTCAGGTAGTAGGTGATCAATTTGCTAAATAGGCCTGAGCTATATCACGTCGATAGCTGAGTGGTTAAGTAGCGTTCTGTGTTTGATGTGTTTTTGGTTCGTCTGGGGTTCGATTCTCAGTACCGTCTTCTTTTTTGAACCTTGCGAATTTATGTTCTGAGACTCGCGCAAGTTTTCGTCGAAGGTAATGGTCTCGAGCACAGTATAAATCAAGAATATGTATTGTGTTCGCCACAAACTACTTCCTACCAGCGGCGCCGGGAGTGTACCACGGATAAAGTGACTGCTTCCCCCTTCCGGACATTGCTCCCCACTCTTTCCAACACTCTTGCAAATTTGACAGGTCCTCTTTGCCTGTGGCGGCTTCGCAATATCTTTTGTTTTCCCGCCTGGTGTAATTGCAAATGTCGTAAGCCGCGGCATACCGAGCTCTAGCCCCGTGGCGCACGGCGCGAGGCCTATCCCGGTGTCTCCCCCGAGAGTAGTAAAGGCGCTGCAGCCTGCTTCTTGCACGCACTTGTTGTTGTCGAGGACTATGCGGAGGAGCTGCGCGAGAAATTGTTAACCAGCGCGAAAAATAAATAACAGAATGAGCACGCACCCCCTCTATGGTAGGCACAAAATACTGGTTCCTGTGCTCTTCCGAGATGGACTGCGTCGTCCAGTTCACATAGCGGCCCAGCGTCCAGCAGGTGATGGAGCGCACAAGCGGCTACAGTGCAATCAGCGAAAAGAAAACCATTAGCGACACCGCACATACCTTAGCGTATTGATAAGATACGGAACCGTGGTCAGATGAGGTGCAGGACCACGTGTAAGTCATCCTCGTTCTTGCTGCCAAAATCGTTGGCGTCCCAAAAAAAAAAAAACTAACCTTCCGCCATCGCCCAACGCCAGAATCCCGCTCTCCGTCCAAATCGTAATCGTCCTCCTCCTCGTCTGAATCGATCGTCTCCTCGCTGTATGCGCCGATGCGCGATTTGGTGGGCTCACCGGGATTGCCGGTGCTGCCGTTCGCATCGCGCTCGAGCCCGTGCGATTTGCCGCCGCCATAGTGCCTTGGCTTGATGTCGGTGTCCTTGTCCGGCACGGCGTCATCCGCGTCGCCCTCGAGGCAGAGCAGATCGTCGCCGTAGATCAGTCGAGCAGCACGGGCGCGACCTTTCCGAGCAAGGGTGGAGGTGGACGGCGAGATCGGCGTCTTCTGCCAAGCTGAGCCAGAACTCGCAAACCTCGAGGGCGACGTTCTCGTTCTTGTCGGTCGTCGGACGCGAGCTTGAAGAGGGTGGCAATAAAGGCGTTGAGGTGGACAAACGGGGACTGGGAGTCGACGGGGACAAAGTAGGAGAGGCATGCGATGGCATGGGCATCTTCGCGGAGGGATGCACTGGTCGTATTTTGGAGCCGTAGATGGCAGCCCTCGCGGAAACCTGGAGGTGGGCTTGAGGTCTCGGCTGGCAGACACATCGGCGTTGGTGAGACGTGTAGAGAGGAACTTGCTGCACGAGAGACGTCGAAACTTGGAAATGTCGTGTTTTGCTGTTTTTACTTCACTAAAGCTGCCTAGAATTGAAGAAGCTTGAGGGTTGTCCTTGCAAAGAAAGGCTCGAGGGTGTGCTTAAGAGGTAATGGCCCAGAGACGGGCGGTGTGGTGGCCAGATGTGGCAGCGGTGCCTCCGAGCGCAGTGTGGCTGTGCCACTTAACTTATGCCCGATTCGGCATATTATTAATATGTCCTCGGGGCACTGCCCCAGAGTCGGATACATTGACTATGGTGCTAGCTGCCAGGCAAACCAAAACATTTACCAAAACGGTTTTTCGCCATCCGAGCTCTGAAAGGTAAAAGGAAATGAAAAGTAGACTGATTTTTCCATGTCACGACATTCGCAATCCATTCGCAATCCATCCTGAATTCAAATACCTACCAAATACCTACAGGCTCGTATGTAAGATGGAGCCTCGCATTCGGCGCTGATCGACCTCCACGCCTGCACTTATCATCCCACAAAACCCGGCGGCGATGTTTCTGTCCCGCGCACTGCTCTGTACGAGTCCCGCTGACGGCCACATCATGCGTTCGTCAGGGCCGCCTCCACATTTCCCCACCCATTCACCTGGTGAAGGCCCACATCTACTGGGAGCACGATACCTCCACCAGCGCGTGTCTGAATAATTTCGCATCACAGGCCAGCTCTACGTCCGCTTCCCGTGCATGAGCGGAGACCGACATCGCATATTTCCCCCGCCAGCAGGCTAATCATGCTTCCGCCCCGAACGTCGATGAATTTATCGCCAATGCGGCGACGGCGCTCATCTTCACCGACACGAATGCGCCGCCGCCGCACGATGACTGCCAGAATGCACCACCCCCGCTCGAGTAGCAACACACCCACGGCTCTTCCTATGCGCGTCGCCGCGCCATGTACCTCCGCGCGGGGTACAAATAATTGCCGCGTGCCGCAGGTGCACAGCTGTACGCTTGCGGCGCGCAAAGCACCCCCGCCCCTTGCGAATACGCCCCTCACTTCCGCAGCGCACTCGACGTACAAAACCGCTCGATCCGAGCAGCTTATCCCCCCCATGTGCGTTTGTGTCGCCTCCGCTGACGTCGCGGATCCTTTACAGCGCGGCATGCGTCTCGGTGTCAGGTACGTGGGCATCTCATCTCCCGCCCGCAGGTGTACCACCGTGGCTTCAGAAGCGCTGCGACATTACGGGCGTACGGCGGCCAGCACCCCGGCGACGCGTGCTTGCCTCCCCCCGCTTCGTACTCCAGTTTCCGCCTCCCCTCCCGCGAATAGAGAAGAAAGGAATGAAAAGTAGGACGGGAAGAGGCCTGATAAGAGAGAGGAGAAATGGAGAAGGTGGGCTCGCAAAGGGGCGCAAGGCTTTCCCCGCGCTGGCCGCCCATCATCCGCCCACATCGAAGAGGCCGCACAGCCCGTATACAGCGACGCTGCAGGCGCAGGTACGCGCACGGCAGACGGGCATCTACATTGTCCGCGTACAGGAGACAACGCGCGCTGCCACCCTATCAAGGCACTCGTCGTACACGCGCGCCCGACCCGCCTCCCGCCGCCGCTTTGCGCCCACCCGCGCCCACTCGTATGATTCAGCGCTTCCCCGTATCCTCCACGTAGGGTCCCACCCCAACGCCCGCTTGATAGAGAAAGTGCGCAACATTCAAGGCTTACAAACTGATGACGGCGATATTGTGGTTTTTTGACGGCGGGGTGCGGCGAGCACGATGACGTTCATCCCGATCTGTGGAGGACAGGGATTAGCTGCCGTCATGCAGAAAGAAAGAAAGAACAAAGCGGGACGGATGAGGTGTGGAATATGCGGGCCAGCGAGGCGCGGAAGGCACCACATCCATGCGGGAACGCGTACAGGCGGGGTACGCGCGAGTCACACGCAAAGGGCCCCGTCGGCCCCGCCTCACGCCCACGCCCACACCAAAATCCTCGTCCAGCGACGAAGCGCGCGCGCGGATCCTTCCATCCTCCTTCTGCTCCGAATCGGCCCAGCTCCTACCCGCCACCATCGTCCACAGAACAAGAAATCGACAGCGGGGGACAACGCGACGCGATACAGGGACATCTTGGCGGAATAAAGTCTCCGCCGTGGCTGCCCCATCTACGCGCGACGCGCAAAGCACGCGCATCGGTAGGCATAACACGCCGTGCACGCTCGCGCTTCCCGCGCACACCCATATACAGCGCTACGCACAGCGCTAGACAACGTCCCTCCGCGCCGCGTCTCCGAAATTCCGAAGTAGAAGAAAGGAAAAACTCACCGAAGTGGTAGAATCCAAAATGCGCCAGCGAGGACGCAATAAGTATATGATCCTGCGGGGAGAAGAGGGAGGGTATGTTAGTGCGGGTTTGGCTACGGTGGAAAGCGGAAGTGGAGAAGACGGCCAAAGATTGGAGGCAGTTGCTGAAATCGGGCCCACGCCGGGCACGGTCGACCTCCAGCGCAAGTGCAAGTACGCGCGGACGGCGGCGTAGAGTCCGCATCGTCCCCATGCCACCGGCTGAGGAGACACAGAGGACACGCCACGCCCGCCTTTGTACAGAAGGCGCCAGTCCTCGTTCCCTCCCACCACCCGGCGTGTCATTACGCTTTCGTACACTGCCCACACGCGTGTGGCTTACCCACATGCAGGGCACGACAGCACGAAGACGCCAAGACTCGAACACGGAGACGAAATGCGCAGAATTGGAACGCACCCGGACCGTCCAAGCTTTCAAAAACAGAGGCAGATGTTACCACGTCGAGCTAAGGACGACGGCAGTGGGGCGCGACGGGGCTCGGTGAGGACGGCCGTCTGTAGGAGGCGGATTAGCGATGAATATATGGGTAGATCGAAGATGAGGGATGCGTTCAAAGGGGCTAGTAAACCACGAAAGGTGAGGCTCAATGGGCGCGCACGACGACCGATGACCTTCAAGCAGAGAGCGTGCGCCGCTACGACCAGAGCCCACCCCAAGCACGCCGGTGTCGATGCTGACACGTAGAAGCGGCGGGGAGCGCTAGGGAGGCCCAACGAAGATAGGGAAGAACTCACTCCTAGTCGGCAGAATACTCTTCCTCTGCACATCCACTCCTTCGTCCCATCCTCTTCCCGTGCTCGTCGCCTTTGCCACTCGTGTACCCGGAGCAACTCCATCGTCGATGAGCTGTCGGAATCGGAGCCGAAATTTGGTTTCGTACTGGGAAGAGGTGGACGCAAGGGCGCGAGTCGTGGGCGCAGAGGAGGAGCCGAAGGATGCAGACGCGGCGTCAGTCCACGTTGGCTTCGAGGACAAGAACAACGAGCCAAGCTCGAAGAAATGCGGGCGAAATGACGCGCCTGAAAAGGAAGGTGGGTCAGCACGACAGAGGGAAGACGGACAGCAGAGAGGACAGAAGGAATTGCTGGGCGCGCGTTCTCGTCGGCCTCGCGCGCCTTGCCCGCGTTCCGCGCTGCACCGTTTGGCATATAACACTCAGGAACGAATTAACGAACAGATTACTCACCACAATTCGTCCGATTAGCGTCGTCGATAGTGCAATGCTAATAACAAATGTGCGTCCTCTGCTTGAAGTTTCAACGAGAGCGTATAAGCAAGTAAGAAGAAATAACAAAGATGAGAAGAGGGCAACGGCCCACGGCGACGCGTCCATTCGCGTCAATCACGCCTACAGGGAGACGCGAGCCGGGCATGCCACTGCATTACCAGCGCATTTGCCCCTCCAAGAACCCGCCAGAATAAAGGGAGAGACACAAAAAATGTCGGGGATGAGGAACGTACCATGCTGCGTGTACCGTCTGAGCTGCCATATCCTGCCTTTGAACCAACCACGAATGTACAAGTGCACCTCCAATCCAAATGCGCGACGTTGAGCGAATCTTTTTGGTCCTTGTTGACGGTTGCGGAGAAGTAGGGTCGGCCCGCAACTGCCGGCGCCATCACGGAAACTCCCTGCCGGTTCCACCCGACGCCTTCGTCGTCGGGTGCACCCTGTGTCTCGATTTTTTGACTCGACTTTCACCCAGCGCTAAACTCCTGCTAGGACGCTAGCGGCAGCTCGCTACATTTGCGCTGCATGCACAAAACTTAAAATCCTCAAAAACTTGAAGGCACAAAATCCTATTCAACTAGTTGACCGACTGCTCAAGCTACTCTGTAAAACGTACAGCACCACTCATCGGACGTGGTTGACGGTGCTTGCAGCGGACTTTAAGGATTGGCGCGTCAAATAGCAGAGCGGGGTTCGACTCCCCGCGTCCGATGTTACTAATAACTCTTTCAATTCTTTTTTCTCTCTCTTCATGCTGCCGCAATGAATCCCGGACAGGGACACTTCTCATGATTCATGCACCCATCAGCCGTCAGATCTGGGAGGTTGCAAAAACTCCCCGGGCCTCACTTTCATCCATTAGCATGCCCCATTTAACAGCACAAGGAAATCGAACGTGGTGTACGGCACACAGTGAGCTTTCTTGTATGGTGTATGTCGTGAAGCAGCAAGCTGTCAGAACGCGGTTCGATTCCCCGCGTCCGCATTCGGTTCTTGTCCCACCACAGTTTTGCTCGAACACCTCTTAATCCCGATGCAAGAAACGTCCCAGGCGGCATGTTTTAACCAGCCGGGGAGCTCTTTATATCTGCTGAGTTGGTAGAAGTTCAACCTCGTTGTGTATCGTACACAGCGAGTCCTCTTGAACGTTCTCAATGGGTTATTGACTCTCCGAACGTAGCAATAAATCGGATGTGGTGTACGGAACACAACGAGCTCTCTTGTGGTTGTGTTGAAGTAATACACAAAAGAGTGACCTCGTAAACCTGGGTTCGACTCCCCGTGTCCGAATGGGCAACTGCGGCGATTATTTTGGACCCCACTCAAAGATCCGAGTCGACGAGGTAAGTTTCCTCATCCTCACCTGTCACTCGTCGGCCCAGAGGAATCGGGTGCGGTGCCCAGTACACAGTGATTTTCCTCGTGAAAATTCCCGAATGACAGACGGGTTCGACCGTTGCTTGCAGGTAAAATATTAGAGTAAGTAGTTGACAGTCCGACTCTCCTCCTCCACGCGCAATACAACAGCCTGCGGACTCGAAGCTCCGAATCAACACGTCAGGTGAGTTTCTAAAAATTGGTTTGTTAGCAAGTGCCTTATTAGCCTACATATTCAACAGGGCAAGGAAATTGCACGTGGTGTGCATGCCAATTTTTTTCAATCGGCCTCGCTCGTCTTGATCAAAGCATCCGCTCACTGTTTTAAATTCTTTGTGCGCTTATCCAGAATGTGCTGTGCTCGATATCAATACCACCGGGAAAAATACACTGTCGATTGCCATTCCTCCACGCCCTATACATATACATACATATTTATTTCTTCGAGCTTCATAGATATACACCGCTTCAAGCGTCGTCATTCTCATCGTTTGCAAAAACCATACTTGGACCGGTGATGGTCTGGAGTTGACGAGACTCTTCCGCCCTTGTGCGCTCTACGTCGCGGACGTGGAGTAGGACTCGCGTGGAAAGCACGCTGTGCATGACTCGGAGAAATCTTTGCATGGGCATTCCGGTTTCAGTGTGGAATTCATCGGTTGTGAAGTTACGCACGTATTCAATAGTTCCTGCAGCTCGCCCTGCAGTCGCCCGCTCAACACAAAAATGAGGGAGAAAATTATGGACGCACCTCTCCTGCGAGAAGAATCGTGAAATTGGCTGCAGAGCCAACTGCACTTGGGTTAAAAAAAGAGTCGACGGTGAGCATGAACGACTCACGGAACAAGAAGATGAAGTACGTGATTCCGTCCCGGTACAGTGTCACAATGAACGGGCTGCGGAAGTGTCGGTACTTCTTGTAGCCCAACCACATCGTGTAGCTCATGAGAACTGCGAAGGCCTGTTTTGAAGCATTCAGAACAGACCTAGGAAATGGACAGACCTGTCTCGTTTAACAGAACAATGATGAAGCAGACTCCGACCAGGATGAAATTCCCACCAGTCTCGTTACAGCCTGGAATGGCCGGCAGAATTGGGAGGGCAACTTCGCTGAGTCAGTGCAGGGTTTGGAGCTTAGGTGCGATGAAGACGTACATGTCATGCTGCGGAGAAATATTCCAATCAATACCACTGTTGCTAATGCCTCGGTCTAGAAAGAGGACTGAGAAAACGGCGAGAGAGGGCAGTAAAGGGACCGATTTACCGTATAGATGATACTCAAAACGACTAGAACCGTGCGCACCCGTCCACCCAGCGCATATGTTCGAACGACCAGGATGAGTTCTCCTATTGCGATGCCAAACACACTTAGAGCTACGGAATCATGAGTGGGGAAAGCATCACGGCGTAGGCACTTACAAGTTGACACCACGTTGAGGTCGAAGCAAGTCTATGAAGCGTAAATGCAAGTCCTTCCAAGACGAACAAGACAGCACAAACATCTAGGGCTATGTTTGGTGCCAAAATATCTGGTTCACGTTAGCGGTGTCCCTGATGAGCGAAATTTGCAGGAAGCCCACAATACAATCCGACGGGCACATCTAAAAATGGTGTATATCGAGCAAGCATAAACAATGTCTTTGAGAAAGACCTTCTTGAGGGCCAAATAAGGGATGCCTGAGTATCGGGTAAGATATTCGGATATAGCACTCGTGCATGGGCGTCACCTCGAGGTCAAACGTGAGGCAATAGTCGAAAACCTAATGAACATATTCCATGGGAGGTAGTAAAATCATGGACTTTAAGCTCGAACCAGGATTGCCAAGCTTGCGACTTGAGGTGTCCATTAGCATGACACAGACTCGTTGTTGACATCTCCGGAGTCCGTACCGTTTACATACTAATTTTAGCGGTCGGTAGCTATAATGCGCCCAGAAGCGTTGAGGACCTGCCTTGACAGCCTGAAGCCGCATCCACGACAGCGCAACCTCGGGAGGAATATTGTCGCCCATGAGTGAAAGAGTGAGAGGAGCATCGCCCTCGCGCGGATAGGCCTAGCATATAACTGTGTCGTCCTCCAGATCTAGATCAGACAGCTGATCTGCTCGTGAGGATCTGATACCCGTTATTTCTTGAACAGTGAGAAAGCGAGGAACCTCCGGCCGCCGGACTGGACAATGGTACCAGGTTCGATGAATTTAGTGGAGCACGGCTAGCTGCGAGTTATGCATGTAGCCAGCGATTGATGAGAAGTAGTCTCTCATAGACACTCCATCGAATGTCTAATCGACGAGAAGACGTGTAGAAAGTTACGTTACACAATTGTTACACAACACACATCTCATCGGTGGCTGCGACACAGGTGGGGCTGATGAAATCTTTTGTTGCAAGATGTTAAGACATCAGTGTGGTCACCGACTTACGCGCACGGATTCAAAGGGAAGATGAATAGAGTAAGACAGCACGACGCTCACCCCGTCAGAGATGAGCATGGTCCGGCCTGCCCCAACTATTGGTCGGAATCATTGTGAATCTGCTGGGAGGTACACGCGGCACGGTCGGAGCGCGCAAAGACCGTACCACACGGAGTGGACCTCGCTCCCAACCGGGCCTCCCCTCCCGGCCGTCTGGGGTGCTATCGAAACGCTCGGGCGGAGTACAATGCCGACCACCCGCGGTATCACCGTATACGCTCGTGATTCCCACAGGCGCGACAACACGATGATACGAAGCCGTGGGACGGATGCACGAAGACACGAGAACGAAGACAAGAATGTACACAGAAACGGAACTCACCATCCAAAGTGTCGCGCTCTCGCCCTCGCCTGCATAGTCCAGTCAACCCGGGTCGACGTCATCCATGGCGCGCCGGAGATGTAGTTGTTCTGGTGCAGGAGAAAGATTAGCTCATTAACAGGCGAAGAGTAGAACATCAAAAGGTTGGAAGAAAGAAATACGGGAGGGTGGAGAGCTGTACAACGGGCTCAATACGATTTGCGCGCGCGATGACACGGCCTTCGACGTTTTTCGAACGGAGCACGCGTGCGCCGCACCTTGCCACAGTCCCAGAGACTCGCAGCCACCAAGCATCCGCGTTTGCGCAGCGACAAAACGAAAATTGAAGAAGAACTCACCTTCGTTGCCAAAATACTTTCAGTTGCGTTGTCCTCGCTCATTTAATATTCACGATTCTTCTTCCCTGTCTCGCAGTCCGTGCTCATCGCCTCCTCGTGCTCGTAGCGCTCGTCGGACTTGGGTTGTTGACGTTGCTGGAGCATAATTGGTGTCGTTATAGTTCGCGTACGCAGAACGCGACACGGGCATTCATATTCGTTGGTGAATGCGCCCCGGGAGGCTGAGGCTGCGGTTGGCGTGGACATGACGGGCGCGGCGCTGGGAGTCGAGAGGGATGCATTTATCAATACTTGGAAGGACCAAGGAGAACCCAAGCCCAAATTGTTTGCAAGACTGCCACGGGCGCTGTAATTGTGGCGACTCCTAGTTGGCCTTCGGACCGCCAGCGAGACGTGGCAATACTGCAATGCTGGCCCGTGCGCCGTCGTCTGTGATTGTTAAAGAGGAGAGACGGTACGCGTAGGTAAGGAACAACAGATACGGCCCAATCTCTCGAGAAACTGGCCAGAAAAAGGGGAGAGCAAAGGGAACGAAGCGAAAATAAAAAGGGAGGAACGCATCCACCGGAAGTTGACTCCTGCATCATACCACTGACCCTAATCAGCAGCCACTTTCTCGTTTCAAATGCGACGTCCTGCTCCTGCGGTTACGTCCAGTCGTTGGGTTAACGGTTCGAGCGAAAGAAGGACTTCGGTCCGCGGCCCGCCAACCCGCTGACTTTCTGATCCCCGATTGATCCCCGCATCTTCGTCCGCAACCCTTGCCGCAAGTTGCAACCGACAGTGGACACGGTACACGCATCTCCAACCCACCATTCGTTCGAACTTCTTCTGTTTCCCCATGGCCAATTCCCATAGCCACTCAAGTCCTGCCCGACCTTGAGCCCTAGTTGGGCCCTGGTTTGGGTCGGGTCGGGTCGGGCTCAAAAGCCTGGGCTTGGGCTCGGGCTGACCCGGAACATCACTACTGGTGCTTTCACTTTCCGCTCAGTTTGATCACTAGTGCTCGACACCGTGACAAGTCTCATCCGGGACGCAAGAAATTTGAAAGAGATTTCGCCTTCTCAACACAATTTCCCTCTCAACACAGATATGGTGTAACACAAACACTACCTCCGATTCTGGCGCCATACGGTTCATCGAAAGTTCAAAGGTCGCCCGGGGTTCACTCCCTGTGTCTGCTTGATCGGGGATGGGTAGATTTTCCTCAGCGAACGAGTCTCAACAAGTTGGATTCCTGGTGCCACCCTCTTAATCTCTTGAACCGTTGAATGCGTCAGATTGCCGCTAGCTGGTGTGTAACCTCGATTGGACTCTATCCTTCAGTGTGGCTGGCTGTGTTTCAAATTCCACTTAATGACTCGAAAGAAAAATGGCCCCGAATTATTGCTAGCTCAACGGAGTACAGTCGTCCGAAAGAAAGAGTCGAACTGGCTTGCTTCCACCCATCCACAGTTTCCGCGCTGAGGACACTGAACTCCGATGAAACCCCCAAGTCTGTCCGGTCCATTGCCAGTATGAACAGACCCATCCATCGGACGTGGTGTATGGTACCCGGTGAGCTCAATCTTGATCTCGCAGACCCGGGAGTTCGACTCCCCTTTCCGAAACTCCGGTGTTGGCAAAATTCTTTTTTCGTTCATCATGCCGGTGCGCAATCTTTCACCCTCTACTTACAAATCTAACCTTGCTGTACAGCGTGAATAGACTCCATGCCATTTCCAAATGTCGAGATACTCACGGAAGGCATCAGCCTCAACCGTGATTTGCTTCTCCCAGTGCGCAGCCTGTGGCCACGAGGTGTACAACTTCTGCATGTTCATTCCAGGCTAAATGGCAGCGGACCCCCGGGAGAACGGCAAAAACCAGGTAAATTTGTACCGCTACCTCAAGGAAAATTGTCTCAAACCAAAACTAGAGTTTCGCTCCCAGCTCACCACCCTCGTGCCTCCCAATCCGCGGTAATGTCCCGCGCCGTCTCCGCCATGCTCCGATACTCTGTCATCCCTAGAATACGAGCAGCCTTACTCGTATCGAGCTGAACTGAATGTACGACGTCCTTCCCAGTCCCTGGGCTACCCTTGTTGTACTTCGGGCTGGAGTTGGTTGCAGCGGCCACCGCATCAACTGGAAACAATCGTACTCTTTCAGTATCCATGTCCGAGGAAAATCAAGAAGAGACTTACACCAATCCTGCCAGACGAACGAACCCGCAGAGATTATCAAACGCTCACCGCCCGCCGCCTCCGTGAGCAGGCATAACAGATGGGCGCGCGCGACGTCGCGGACATCGATCCAAAAACCCTCATTGCCGCCGATTGTCTGCGGCGTTCCCGGTTGGGTCAAGTTGGTGTAAAAAACGCGCGCAGTAGTGCGCAGAGCGTCGGGAGTAGGTGTGTCGTGGAGCGGTGGCTGAATAACATTTTTAGTTCTAAATTCTGGCGAGCGAAAAAAAATTATGTTTACTCCAGCAACGAACGGCGGATGCAGGGCGACTACTATATCGCGCTGGGAAGCTGGCCACACTAGGAAGCTGGCCATATGTGAAATACAAGGGCCCAGACTTGATAACACTTTTCCCTTGTGCTTCTGTGGTGGAATGTGACCCATTACGCACCTTGAGACCGATTTTCAACCAAAAGTGATGAGTTGATGAAAAGCTGCGCCCGGGTTGATCCCCGTCGGAGGGTGAGAAAATCAGTTTGGTTAACTCCGCGGGACTATTTCGTCTCTTTCTCGTCCAATTCTTCACCAATTCGCGAGGTTAAGCACTCTAAATTCTCTCCCAATGTCGGGCTCTGACATAGATGGGCGATACACACCTTAAATGGGCGGAGACACCTACCAGTCTGCTAATATGATTGCTTCTCAGACTTACCGATCTTCATCTTCAACTCAAGATACCGACGTGCTCGTCCAGAAGACACTCTTCGAGTTTTGTCCAGGGCATTAGATCAGGCCAAAATTCAATATAGCAGACTACACACTCTGCCAACCTATCATTGTCATGCTGCGTGGGGGACAAGGTATAAAAGAACACTTTTCACCCAGGAAAAAAAATCAAACGCCGGGTTCTCCGCAGACCCCTTCAGAGGTGAATTCATGTCGTCAGGTATGTTCATCAACTTCCAATAAACCTCACCAAAGCTTATTTTGGCCAACCATGCCTTATCACTGGTGCCCCAGCGTCGTTTAGATCTGGGGAGGCCTTCAAGGCTTCAATTGGGTCATAAACTATGTTGTTAACACAGGTTTACACCCTTCAGTGCACAATAAATGTGACCAAAATACATCATATGAACTCCTTATGCATCATAGTCAACGTTGCGGGCGCGTAGTGGCCCGCAACAATGGCGCATTCACGGTGGCCAGCTTCCCCATCATTTCCCCTTTTGGGGAATTCCGAGCAATTATATTCATATTGTGCTCAAATCAGGGTGGAAAATTCTAAGCATATGCTCAATATCTTCCCAAGATGCACGCCTATCGCATGGGTCGAGACGGAACCCGGAAAAAGGCTGTATTAAGGCGAAAACAGGTCGAAAACCCTTAGGTGGCCAGGTTCCCGGCGCGATATAGTAAGTCCCATCCTATTTCACCTTTGTGGTCTTCAACGAACTTCCACGCGGCTATTTCGCGCACCGAAGATCAGCTTTTCCTGCTCGAGCCCAGTAAAAAAGGAGGTAATGCCTACCGCGTTCACCGAGCACCTTCGACGTTCGATACTTGACAAGCCATGGAGCAGAATCGCCCATTTCCGCGATCTGGATAAGCGCCTGCTCATTCCAATCCAGTTCGGTTAGTGTCTTGGGGCCTTCTTCCACTTGTCTTATAGCCGCTATTGACGATGTCAAGACGACCCGTTGGATCCTCTTCCTGGCGAATGAATCCGGTTAAATGTGAGCAGTACTCTTGAGTGTATTGAACATAATATTAAATACCCATGCATGAGGGTACTCCGCAGGATACTCAAGGTAGCCTCAACCGTTTGCGCGATGAATTCTAACCCGGGAGCTCCTGAATATGCCCTTAACAGTGTCCACTGTGCCGCGCACCTTCATTACCCAGCTGAATGTTGGTCGGTGTGGCGATGTGCTCAATCGCATCCACGTCTTGGACCAGTCCGTCGAATGCCCCGCCCTTCAGGGAAATATTGAACCGATTATTCGGGATCCAGCATGACCACAAACACACCTTAGACATATCAGGCACCACCACGACCTCAAACTTGTCGCCGTACGAAGCAAACAGCTCGCGAAGCGGGGTACATTTATCCTCCGATCGGACCGCCCCCAGAACCGCAAACCCTGCCTCCAATAATGCGTGTATAGTCCACTAAGTTATCATGAGATTCACCGGATTGGGTGAATTGGCAACGTACGGTTGCGATATAACCATTTGCCCCAGTGACTAGAACCTGAAAAATTCTGAGCCCGACCTTGGGCCCGACTTGGGCCCTGGTTTGGGTCGGGTCGGGTCGGGCCCAAAAGCCCGGGCTCGGGCTCGGGTTCGGGCTCAAGCCCTGACCCGGAACATCACTACTGTCAAGTATATGCTACGGATACCGTCAATCTTTGAACATTTAATCACCTGCGCAGACCCCTTGCACAAAGTGCAAGGAGAACCGCAGAGCTGCCTGATCGCCAAAATTCGGTACGAAGAAGGAAACACCACCTCAATTTCTTTATCTGCAGCGTCGATATTTGCCAAGGCAATTGATGCGCCACGTTAACGCGAGAGAAATGGTTGTTGCCTTCATGGGGGAGAAGGTAAGCAAGGAAAGGACTTCCGGGGGATGACAAGTGGAACTAGGCGAGCCATTGTAAACCTTGAAAGGAAGGGCAGACTGTACATCAAATCTGGCCGACGCCCTCCTGGGTCTCAAGCTTTGATTGTCTTGTTAACTGGAGCCATTTCGATCCCTGGCCTTCGACACGTTATTGCGGGTGAGTCATTAACATTGTGTATGAAAGACGGATGTCTTATATTCTATTTGAAGGAACTTGAATTTTTTGTCAACAGAATACTCGCGCCCAAGTGGACATGTCCACTGAGTTTCGAATGTTGTCTGCAGTGATTCACTGCACGAGGTATGAGTAGGCCTTTTGCGTATTGAGCGGTTTCATACGTGAGTGGACCTCGCAGCGAACAACTCCGAGAGCAAAGGAGGGTTCTGGATTGAGTGTGCGGAAGTACAAGACTCCAAGTCCGACCGGTTGTGGTTGTGCACTTGAACTTGAATCTCCTCGGATGATTATTGAAGAATGGCTCGTGAAGCGTGAGGATCTGTTGTTTTGAGAAGCAAGCTGCTATTCGCGACTGTGCAAGAATTGAGCACCAAGAGTTCCCTTTGCCGCTGGGTTGACTCAGAACGACTGAGAGCTTGGAGAACCGGCGGGTCAAATTTGCGGACCGTAAGTCCAAGACACCCTAACTCGCTCCACTCCTCCGGTCGCTGTCCGATTCGACCCGCAGCTCCCCACGTGCATTGCGAAGACGTCGCAGGACGCTGTGATTGGAGCAGTGTCCGCTCGGAGCATAGAGGAAGCACCTTTTAAGCGTGTTGTGCGCCGGAGTACACCCACTCTCGCGCGCGAGGACTGTCAAGTATTTGGGCCCCTGAGCGGCAGCTTTGGACTCGAGGACAAGTGCGAGGATTTCTAGTATATCTCGGCCTCTCAGTGTGGTCGTATGTAGGTTCGCGGACCTTCACCGGGCTTTCGAGATTTCATGATGGGAGTCAGAAGGAATCGTCCCTGGACACCACAGTCTGGGGCAATGATACATCACCCATCGTGATGTATCAGGATCGTCAATTGACGATCCGTTCTAATGTATCATCCTACCTCCCTCAGCCTCCCTGGCCTTCCCATCCAAATGCAGTAGCACAATACTCAGAACACGTCCGCCATCGTGATCAACGGTGAGCTCGTGTGTCCGGATTTGGAACACATCGATCAAATGCTCTGATCGTCGTCGGCGACGACGAGCACGGAAACCTCACCAAAAATTTTGAAAAAAATATGTATTGTGGGCGCAGTATGTAACGTACATTGGGTCGTAAATCTAAGGCAAACACTCAATATATGGGGGAGCAATTACGATATATTCACAATCAAAACATTTCTGGCATTTCTCGCACCCGCGCGCAGTGCGCACATGGCCCAGGTGTACAGCTAGCCTAAGACGTGGGGGAATACGACCGTGTAGACCTGCGGGCCCGGGCAGATGCTCAGCGCGGTATAGAGGCCTGCCCGTTTGCCAGCGCATCGGCGCACGGGCGCGCACACGGGACTAGCACCCCGTTACAGTACCGGCACTTCCCCCTGCCGTGGGCAACCGGACAAGCTGCACCAGATACCCCAGCGCGACGCTGACGTGCGCGTGCGGGCCGAGACGCAACGCAGTACACCGGCGTCCGCGCTACCAGCGCACCGGGGCGCACACGCTGCCCGTTGGGGCCCCTGCGCTTCCCCCTGCCGTGGGGAAACGCCTACGGCTACGTCAAATACCATACGCGGTGTGGCGGGGGATACCTTGCGTAATAGGCCGCCGTCCACGCTCGCCAGCGCACGGGCGCGCACCGCGCCGGGGATCTCGCACCCAATTATAGTGTCCGCGCTTCCGCCTGCGGTGGGCAACCGCTACTGGCCACGCCAGCCACCACGCTGGTCAGCGCACCGGCGCGGGCTCATGCCCCGCTGCTGCGTCCAGCACCTGCGCTTCCTCCGGCCATGGGCAACCCGATAGCTGTGGCAGATACATGGAGCAGCAGCACTAGGCTGCTCGAATAGAGTGAGGGACGCGGCAGCCAGGACAAGAAAAATAATAAAAAAGGGGGGAGGGATATCGAGTGAAAAGAACACGCACCCGGCATGGGGCAGACCCAAATGTCTTCATCCTGTGCATCCAAAAACCTTTCAGTCCATCCGACACCCTGCTCCCTTCGACTCCAGGTCAGAACACTTGCTGCGAGGTTGGTAGCTTGCTGCTGTCGAAGAGAGCACCGGAGAGGCACGACAACTTTAGTAGCAATCAGAAGTAGGTGTTCAAATCAAAACCCCCGAACACCTATTGATGGCAATGAACGCCTATCCATCAAGGACACGCGAGGTTCAGGGTAGGTGGTTTTGGTTAGTGGTTAGGGTTTTGGTTAGAGGTTAGAGGTTGGAGGTCAGTGGTTAGTGGTTAGGGTTTTGGTTAGGAGTTAGGGTTAGTGTTAGTGTCAGGGTGAGGGATATATGAAAAAAACACGAAGGGACTTGTGAAATACAGCAAGATTGATGGCCCATCAATTCCACGGCTGGGAATAGGCGTTCGCTCCCATCAATAGGCGTTCGGCCAGATCCCGAATGCCCAATGCTACTAATTTTGTATGTACTCAGCACCGGAGCATGATACCTCGGATGTTCTGCAATAATTTGATGGCTTGGGAAGTCCATTCGACGACTTTCAAGGGCGGTGGATCGAGGGCGCGAAGAGGTGTAAAAAGACGCCATAGAATGGGATTGGCCCGTTGTAATCGCGAGAAAGGCGGGGAGGTCGTCAAAGAGAGTGTATATTGCAGGTTTGAGGGTTGAGCAAGCCAAGGCGGCACGGCGAGGAGCTTTGCTCGCGCCGGCGACGTGATAGGAAGAGTGCGTGTCACGGGTGACAAAGTCACGAATTGCCTCTTTGAGAATACCCCTGAGAAAGCCTTCGCGCTCGTTCAGCACCCCCGGCAGGATTTAGCACATTCTGCGTTCACCAGGCGTCTTATATTTACACTTCTAATCATTTACATGTCATAAACGTACAAAAGTAGGGGCGTCAAAAATCACGGTCGCCCGGAAACGGCGTTAATGAGGGCGAAAAGTCCTTCATTCCGAATGAGAAATGCGTCAGACGAGGTCGGGGAGGATGTACGCACCTTTGATGATTGCATTTTTTGAATCAGGTTGCAAGTCAACGCAAAACAGTTCCATCCGATAAAGTTTGGCCTTCGTTCGGCACTCTCAGGATCATTCAGTGCATTCTACCTTGACAGAAAGTCTTATACTGTACCCGTGTGTATGGGTGAAACGTAACGCGTAACGGAGGCTCTTTTTTGCCCTCATAATTCCCTTATATAGAAGTTGATGGCAAAATAATTGCCTTATGTGGAAGCTTTCCACACCGTTTCAGGTGTAACACGCCCAAAGCTGTCTCACCCATACACACGGGTACAGTATTCTCATCCTAAATCATTTGGCTTCCAAGAACTTCCGAATCCAGGGGGGTCAAAAATCACGGACTCAGAAAACGGCGTCGACGAAGACCAGGAAAAGGTCATTCGGGGCCAAGACCACTTCAAAGCAGGTCAGAGAAGGTGTCCGTACTTGATATTATCGAAGTTTTTGAGCTGGGAGGTGGTAACCGAAAGTTCGGAACAAAAGATTTCTGTTTAAAGCTCCAGGCCAGTACAGCTCTTTGCGCAATGTTCAACTCGACTACTTCTTGACCACTAAATGTCGGGAATCTGGGGAAAGCCACCATTATACTGTTTGGAAAGTATAAACTGGGTTGCTGGATCCTTCTACAATGCACAGAAAGCCCTCAGGAGTCCAAACGAGCCATGTTTTTCGAAGCCATCAAAATATAGTGATCCCCAATTAAGCCAAATGCTCGAGATATCCCGCCGATCCTGATATGAGAGATGGGCCACTGCCTTCCTAATAGCTTGAGGTATCGCAGAAAAATACAAGATAGCCGGATGAGGCTCTGGTACGTGCATACTGAGTGATTTTCTGCCGGTCTTTCAGAGCGATAAAATCGAAACTGCGATAGTTTCGCTCGAAGAAACCGGTAGAAAATGGATAGATTCAGAGGAATACAAGTCACTAACATGCCCAGAGCACAATTGTGGTAACGCTGCACCCAAATGATGCACCGTGGAATGCGATCAAAAGTCGCAATATTCATTCCCGGAAGAAGCCCAGCTGTATATTGAGCGAGGTAACACCAAAAACAGGTGTAAATGAATAGTCCAAGGTCCCCCCGACGTGCGCCAAGCAAACGACGAACCTGACCCCGCGCAGGTGAGCGAATCATAGTACCGGGGTAATTTTGATGCCAGTAGACCAGGAGTGGCGTGAATCGGGGTTTGTTGCGCAAGCCTAGTTAGGAGGGTCGCCGCGTCGACGTTCAGAAGGATATAGCGCTCCATTTGGTGTATATACGGGCCGCGCGGCCAGAATACACACAATATCAAATAATTGGGGTAGAGCGGGTAGGGATGGAATAGCGTACCAAAGATCAGAGGACGTAGAAACTATCGGTTGTCGTCGTCTTCGAGGGAGGGAGAATTATAGAATTAAGCCCCACAACAGGACGAGGAGCCGTCCCAGGCAAAATGTGTAAAATTTGATTACCACAAGAAAGCGGTCGTTTGGCGTCAGGGGAAGATACGAGGACCTGTGTATAAAGCGCTGGTATACTGTGGTGAGATACAGGCGGTTGTGAGGGCGCGGGCTGGCGGCAGCAGCAAAGAATCACCCCAGAGGTCTTTTATGCCCAAAGAAGCAAGGGCAGTACAGATGCAGCGATTTGACGTTCCAGCACAAGTAATAATGAGGTAGGAGTGTTAAAGAGTATGGGAGAAAGCACAGAAAGGGCCAGGAGGGCGGAAGCGGCCATATTTCAGAAATTGACGGTAATATTGATTTCGGGCGTAGGTCCTGTTTGAAGTGAAAAGGGGTGAAGAGCGTATCATTGTTGGATAGAGAGCCCTTTGTTTATGCCTTGATCGAGTCAGTGAGGCGCCGCGGCGGGGGAGCAAGCCACGAGGAGCGGGGTGAGGTGGGTGTGGAAGCGAGGCAAGCGACGGCCCGAAGGTGATTTGATGTTCACATGTGTCAATACGACCCATTTTGACCAAACCGCGCCCGCCATCAAAAGAGCAAGGGTGCCATCAACAACGCCGCCAGTGGAGCGGAGCATCGGGTTTGCCCTAAGCGAGCGAAACCTAAGCCAGGTTCAAGGGGACGTCGGGATTCGAAAATCGGAAGGGGGGTCGAAAAGTTTTTTTCAGCCTTCCCTGGACTCCCCCCCCCCCCTGCCATATCGGGAAGGTCTCTCCCACCCCTGGCGCCGGGCCGCTTCCTCCGGACTTTCTGCCGCCTACTCACTGCGTTTTCAGCAAAAACTCCCCAGGCGGGCTAAACTCGAGAGATATGTTGCCGCTCAAGTGTAGCCCACGGGCGATATTAAACGCTGGGGTGGCCACACTTGCGCACACACAATCCCCATGTTCGCCCGAAATGGGCAATCTGCTCCCGCCTTGTTCGGGCTTATCTCGAGCTTCCGGGAATGGCCTGCATGTCGTTTCGCTGGCTACATGTTTCGCCCGACTTTGGCCCACCTAGGGATATTGCACAAGCACGGACTTGGCGCTTCTGGTCTGGTCTGTTGGCGTTACTCGGGCTAATCAAGTGGCCGAACTGGGCAACTGGCCAAAATACATCGCCGGAGTGTCGCAACTGGGCCAAACCAATGGCCCGACTCGGGCGTTTTGCAAGCGATTTGATCAACTGATTTAAATCTCGAGCTTCGTCGTCTGGACTCTCACTCTCTTCCCGCCATCTTCTCCCTTAGTCCCTTCTTTCGCACCTACCTGCATGTTCCACCAAGGGCTTTCTGTCTTATACTGTCTAGTTGAAGAATCAACACTATCTTCCCTCAAGACTTTCGGTCGCGCCAACCTCCTCGCGCAGTAAATTCGACCTCAGTATCACAGAAGAGGGAGAAATCAAGCCAGAAGTTTGCACCCTCAATTCATTCAAGGTCCGCCTTTAAGCCGCAAACTGCTGGATATTTCCTTCGACCTCAAACTCTTCAACATGTCCTCAATACACCTTCGACCTCAAACTGTTCAATACACCTGTACAAGTCAGGCCAAGTCGATTCAAACACCGGTAGCTCTTGAAACTTTAAGACTTCAAGTGGAGCCGCTCCATCGATTTGGAAGTTCAGGGAAGGTTATTCTACGGTTTTGATAAATATGAAGTTGTTTAGTACCTACGTATCTTGAATGCATGGTTACTTTCTCCCCATTCTATATTATTTTGAGCAATGGGATTAAAAATCCGAGGTCTGGCGCCGGCAACTGAATGCCGCATCCTTTTCGCCCCTAACCGATTCAATTAGCCCGAGTATGGCCACCGTTTCCTGACCATGTGCTCGAGAATGGCCCTTGGGCTGATCAGAGTATCTTGAGTTTGGCACCCAGGCGAAGTCAAAGGCCAAACTTAATCCATCCAAGCGATTGTTGATAGCCCAAAAGGGCTTAAGTCGGGATCACTGAGTGGCCCAACGCGGGCTAATCTTCGTCGATATGACGACCCCCGACTATAGCCCGACCTCCGGCTATGTAGTAATCCCAAGTTAAGCCTTCCAGGCCATCACTTGGTCCCAAGTTTCGCCACCCTAGACTTTATGCTAAAAACGCAGTGACTAAGCCTCCCTCGAAGAACTACTGCCACTTGGTTTTGATACCTGAGGTGCATCTTATCCTTCCTGAACCTATCTAAGCTGCTACAACAACTTCAATTAGACCTGCAGAATTTTTTTGAATCTGCTCTAGCACTGCCGACCAAGCACTTTTGACCGCCGACCAAGCCCTTTTGATTGAAATTATCATTTCGGCACCTTTTGAGGTGGGTTGGAAGCAAAAATGGAGGTTTCCCACTCATTGGGGGCCCTCATATGGCTCTACTAACATTTTTACGCCCTCCCAAAACTTATAGTACAAAGTTTTTTTCGGCCCTCTTCAGACCCCCCCCCCCCCCCCCCTCCCCCTCCCCCCATCCGAAATTTTAATCCCGACGTCCCCTTGGCCAGGTTGAGTGATGTATCACGACGCATCGCTGATCAGCGTTAGTGATGCATCACGACACATCGCTATCCGACCGAAATATGATACATCAGAACCCCGCATACGCCTGCCCTGGAGACAAAAAGGCTGCCACAAATAAATGCGAGTGAGATCGGATGAAGCTCATGATATTTCCGCCAAGAACGATCGGAATCAATGCAACTGCCGCGCCGAACAGCCGAGACTATTGTTTTGATTTGTCTCATATCACGACGTGTTGTCTACCGAAACGCGGCTCTCTTGTGATTTAACTTGGTCTTGCACTTCTTCTTTGCCAACATACCCCCTCACATCGAGTCGCCCGCAACTTTCTCTTCGACCTCTACCCCCCTTGAAATGAAATCTGCGCGGTATCACAAATGTTCAGGTTGTAACGGTCCAGCCAGTCTGGGACTCTCCACGGGAATTCGGTCCAACTCAGACGATGACGCCCCACTTCAGCCCCATTGTTCGGTGCCCGCAGAAGAGGGCGCTACCCGACTCGCTACGCACCTCGGGCTAACTGCCATTGGGGTTGAACTCAACACGCAAGAAGATGCCGCTGAAGAGGTGCGTCCTTTACTCCACCGTATTAACTCATATAAATGCTTTATCTAGTTGCGGAACCTATGGAGGGAGTTAATTCCGAGCTGTCATGAACAAGAGCAATGCAGACATCCAATCGTTGTAATTATCCGTTGACTGGTTCGTGTCACTTGCGAGCCACTCACTCGGAGAAAATCTAGTGCTGTTTCTGCGCCAAATACCTTCCATCCCTTGTCCTGGCGTTCAAGGCAGACCACCGCCCAGCGGGCCCCTACCACGTTATGCTCCTCGCGGTTGCCCAGGGCGTCTACTTTGCCAAATTTATGCGTACTCCGGCAGGGGCTAATTTCTACGCGTTTTATGTCTCCCGAGTGTTAATTCCACAGTGCTGGGTGCGTGTTTACATTGGTCTCTAGTCTAACACTACACTGAGGACGGCCATCCACAGGAATGCGCGGGTTATGACGACGTGCTGAGGCTTACTGTTGGGCTGGTGATTCTTTCTACCTGTACGTCGGCTGCGTGCGGTTGTAATCCGTGATTTGCTTCTTACCCCCTCCCTTGCTCGCCTCAGACGCGCACGACTATAAGTCCCAAATGCAACCCCTCTCTGCGCCGACCATTCTGCAACTCAAAGGCTGGATTCGCGCCAGGACAACCCGTGCGATCAAAGTAATGCAACTGTTCAGGGCCGCATCTGTGCCGCGGGACAATTATAATTATTCCGCCTACGAGGTATGGGCTCCCCCGTTGCTATTTCGCGTATGTACTCGTGGTTCAATCTATTCAATGCAGAGTGTTGTCACACTGGGGATCAGGTACGGAGGTCGCATTTAATAACTGCGAACATTGGTGTTGATGAACTTCAACTGACTGCTCAGCGTCCTCAATATCCTCGACGGGAAACTCAAGCACGAGGCGAAACGGCTGACGCTCACGCGCCGGGAGACCTTCGATCGGTATGCGGCCCTCCACAATGATCCAAATGAGATAGCGACACGGAGAGAGTGCGTCCGATGTCAGACGGTGGCGTACTGTTGCCAGAGTGCGTACTGTGCCCTCCTCCTTCCACGTTGGACTGACTGTTCGGGTTCACTTCAGCGCATCAGAGGCAGGATTGGGAGGGTAGGCCATATATTTTGCTCTTGACTGTAATGAGCTTAAAGGATGTATAGAGCATAAGGAGAGGTGCTTTGAGACGGTGTACTGAGACACGCTCTCCACAGCCAGTCCTATCATCCCTTACCTCTACATCGCCTGTAAACCCTCCCCCGTTATGGTGAGAAGATGTTCACTACAACATGCGACGGCGCTGTTGAAAAATTCGAACCGCCGCGTCACCGCCGCGCCAGCCTGAGGCGGCGAAGTATTTTTGCCCCACCAAATATAATGAATTCCCTGTAAAATTTGTCCCTGATATTCCTCGCCAGGTCAGCGGTAAGCGTCCACCTACCCATACCCGGAGTGGGACATGGTGTATCCAACGACGCCCTCTCTGCTTGAGACAAATAGAGGGAAACCGGGGTGCGATTCCCCGTTGGCGAATTCGTATGTCCTGGCGAGTGCCTCCCTTTTTTGGTACAGCACCAGGGGACAATCAAGATTTGACGAATCTGTTATCCCATCCTCTGCAAGAGCTCCGTAGATGCTCGAGTATTGCATGTGGCCTCATACAGTTCGATAATCTGAGCGATCAAACTTTTCCGTTTAGCAAACCAAGACGTCACAAGAGCCCAAAGCTCGCCAGATTTCACTCGCATATCACAGTTTACAACCGGAGCAGCTACCGGACATGGTACGCCGCTTCGGTTCTGCAAATATTAATTACAAGAGGGTCAGTGATGGATGAAGGGTTCGACTCCCCGTGCCCGACTAGGTTTACATCTCTGTATGTGCTTCCCGGTCTTGCTCACCTTGGCATTTAACCTCGCGGATGAAGTGACCGGAGACCTCCGGAGACTTCATAATCAGCCACGAGGTGAGTTTATGCCGCGATCAATCTATCAGGATACCTTCCCACGGTTTGAATTTGCGTTGGTTACCTTTACGAACGACGACACCTCTTGCAAATAATGAATGGGGTATAATTATACCCACTCACACTCGGGCCTCACAGGTTGGACATCTAGTGAACCATCCCAGTCAACAACTTCAAGTCGGGATGAGTACTTCTCCCCCGTAGAGTGCAGCCAAACTGGACGTACTCGCCAACTGTCGGCGGATGTAGAGATGATCTTGAGAATGGTGTCGCAAGACTACTCTATCGATGGTGAGTCGCACAAGTCTGAACGGAAAAGATGGACTGACTACACTCCTAGGATCCCACGAGTGATGGGGTAAGATACCACCTCCTCTGACCTGCAAGTCAACAAAGGAAACAACCGGAGGGTCACGTCGCGGAACCTCTTCCTAAACGTCACTCAGAGACAACCGTCTTCCAGAGGCAGAATTGAAATTTGGCGACAGATTCACCAAGTTTTCACCGCCTACCGCTTCGCTGGTGATCAGTTTCACTCCCTGTCCACCTTGTCTGTCACGCCCATTGACACAGGCACTATGAAACCTTCGAGCCCCGGCTTCGGATCGAATACACGGGCTCAATTCCCGATTCCTGTGAGGATCCCCCTTTAGCGCCGGGATTCAGAGGGCCGCACATTTCCACCGTATCATGATTCTCCGTGGGCCGGGTATCTGCGCTCGGCCTTAGCTAGATTTCCCGCTGCCAAAGCGCCTCCTATAAGCGCCCACCACGGGTCTAGCCGACTCATATTTTAACTACCACCGCAGCCATCGGCGTCTTTGCGACATACACGGCGTATGACTGCATTGTTTCATGTTCTGCACATGTCGCTGCTCGGGTTTGTGTGTAGTGCTGCCCTGGTGGCTTCACTTCCTTGACATCAATGGCTTCGGGCGGGCCGAGCGTGCATCCGAGCAGCTCAAAAGATCAATCCATCCGATCAGCCGATCGTCACTTTCCCACGGTTCGAATTCCCTGCGGCCACGCGTGTTGGTCGCAAAAATGGTGCCGCCGCTGATACGCTGACTCGGGGCTTACGAGCGGAGCTGAACAACAAATGAACAACAACACTCGGCAAGCGAGAGTCTAGACGTGGGGGTGCGAGGTGGTCCAAATGTCCCAATACCAATCAGGTACGTGTGAGCGGACTAGATGGAGGCGACGGAGGGCGAGCGTAGGCGATGGTGGCGACGGGGGCGATAACGACAGTGATCGGGGACGACGAAGGACACAAAAGGGACAGTGATCGGTGACAGCGAGGGACTCAGAACGTGGGCAGATGAACTGCAGAGGGCGATATACAAAGGGCAAATGAGAGATGTATTGGTGGGGTGCCAGTCTCTACTGTACAGTGTAAAGACTGGGGCTTTATATAGGAAAAGAGGGAGGCAGTGCTATGTACAAATAAGGAAACGGAAGACGTCGTGAGTCAAGGTCCGTATGGATTGAAAACGGAGACGGAGTTGTTCTCACGGTAAACGGAGACGGAGTTGGAATATGAAATGGAGTTGAAAGGGGATAGGCCACAGCCTCTCTTGTCAAGCGATACGGAGGCGGAGGTGTTTATAGTTGTATTCGGAATCCGTGCGGAAAGGCGGTGTTGAGTTGATGAACCGTGGGAATGTGTCCGTTTGGTATGTCCGATTGCCTGCGTACGCGCCCAGCGCGGGCTGGTGCGCATCACCGCATCGATGAATGGGTGGCGTTGTAACTTTTTCCCCCACGAGTGGCCGGCATAATCTGGCGGACGAATAGAACATTTTGATGGCTGCGGTCATGCGGACAATGCCCTTTTCGACAGGCACTGTAAGATATTGAATGCCCTGGTGGGCCATACTATGCCGCAAGGAACCCTGGGAGAGAACGGGTAAGCAACAAAATTGAGTGGTAAAGGTACTGAGACAAAGAAGGACCATTGCGCTGTCGAGTCGAAGATCTGGTGCTCGCCGTCGATGGAAAAGAGCAGACGAACGGCTATCAAAGTTCTCTATCGCGATCGAGATTTCCTAAAATGCCAATACTTCCGCGTGCACACTAGAATTGCGGAAGTGGGAGGGTTCTTAGTCATGTCTTAGGTACATACATACTGGACCGGCAAATTTTAATGGTAAATTCACTCGGACAGTGAGCCCGAGTTTAGAAGGTTCGGTGGAATACCTCAGCCTATGTCGGGGTACAATGTTGAGTACCCGACAACTCATTGAGCTTGAGAGGTTAAAAAATATCATGCAGGGTTAGTACCAGATGAAATACGGTGAATAAGGGTCATTGTGAACCAGCACGACACTGCACGGTGCTGCACGGCACTGCACGGCAGAGGTGCACGGTGGCGTGCACCGCCGTGCCGTGAACCGTGCAAAGGTGTGCATGACCGTGTTGGTTCTCCCGCTTCGAGTTTTTCCTTCCGACTTCTTGTGTTTCTTGCACCTTGGGATTTATCGGCAGTTCTCTTACTGATTGAGCTGTCCACCACGGTTCATTTTAGGGCATATCATCTTTGTATGGACATTCAGTCAACAAGTCTAGTGCTCTGACCTTACTTATTAAACTCTAGCAGCAGTGCTAGGCTACTGAAAAACACCCATAGACCTCTGGATACTCATACAGAAGGAGAATACTTACTGTGAGTAACAAAACAAGGGATGAACAAGGAATGGAAGTCAGAGAAAATATCTGTAACAGGCTGTGTGAGGGCTCAGTCTGGGAGGAGATGGTAGATGAGACAGTGGGAATCGCTCCCAAGCTCCGCACTCTAGTTTCTGGACTGACAGCCTGTGTGCGGAGTGAATATTAGGGGCAGTCAGAGTAGACGATTAACCCGCGATTCATGCCAACAATTCATCAACAATTCTGGATTTAATAAATCGTGGAAGAATCGCCATAAATCATTAATCATCGAGAATCGGTGAATCGGCTCCCGAGCTGATTTACCGGCGATTCACGATTCACCACCCCTTTACTTTGTTACCTTGGCTTCAAAGTTTGTTAGTCTGTTAAGCCCTACTTTGTGAGTTTTACATCCCCCTCTACTGCAGCTTCCTCCGACCTATTCCAGTTGAGAAAATGAATGTTGGATCATTGAATCTCGACCCTGCAAGGTAACCAGGCCATAGTCAGGACAGAGGCAATTGTTACAGGTATGACAGAGATTCTCATTTAGGGCAGGCAATATTTGAATGAATCGGCAATGAATCGTTCTTCAGAATCGCAGAGAATCGAGGCTGGTCAAAATTGGGGACGATTCTCCCGCAATTCAACGCGATTCAGGGCCTTTTTTAATTCCAGAATCACGTCTTAATCGGCCACGAATCGCTGCGTGAATCGGAGGTTAACCGTCTGACTGCCCCTATTAGGGGAAGTCAAAGATGGGATGGGGGAGAGCGATTAATGTGCCGATTCTGAACCGATTCAAAGACCAAAATCGACGATGAAGCAGCTTCAACTTTGACCGGTGTAGTTATTGCCCGACTCCTGATTCAAATTGAAGCTGATTTACACTGCCATCAAGCGAAGCATATGGGAGCGATTTGAAGCGAGCCAGAATCGACACCGATTATGCGAGTGCTCCTCCTCTGGAGTCGCTTCACCGATTCACGCCGATTCACGAAAAGCGCCGCTTTTGATGTCGATTAAGCATCGAGGAATCGGGTCCGATTCGATGCGTGAATCGGCTTGTGAATCGGTGTGTCGAATCGACTTCCCCTATTATAGAATATTGATATATACTTTGAGGTCACCAATTCATTGGTTAATTCATTGAATGGTAGCAGAAAGGCCTTGAGTGCAGCCTGGGAGTGTTTGGAGGGGTGAGAGCAAGTTTAACAATGTGTCAGTCTCACGTTGGGACACGCCAACACTGCCACGGCAGTCACGGCACGGCATGGCATGACACGGCTTTTTCTCGGGGCCCGGTGCGAAGTGCCGTGCTCGCACCGCGGACGCATCAACGATTCCTGCATTCTTCCCCATCCTTCCTTCGTCCGTGCTTACTGAGTATACTTTTCAGGCGGAGACGCGAATTCGGGGCAGAACTAGCCTAGAATAATGGCGGTGTGCATACATCATTCGGCGCCCCGCCGCGCGATTTGCAAGATGGACCGAACGTCAAGGGGATCCCATTACCCGAAATATATACCCCGACTCGATATATATTTTTCAGCTCAGTGGCTTGACCCTCCCTCGTGGGAAATTGCCTTTTTGGGAAGTCCCCTATGTACCGTTTCACTTCAGAACCCATAACGAGTGAGAAATTTAAACTCAGACACAAATCATTTCATGGTTGTATCACAATTGAGGTCTTACCAGACCACTTTCACTCATGTTCAAGTCACTTTTATTTTTTGGGCTGTATCGGCAGAGATTGATGGACTGATGGCGGCCGCATTGGCATTGGGTGAGGCTGTACGATCACATACACACTTCCACGCCCAAATATAGTAATAATCTTTTGGTCTCTACCTCGAAAACAGGGTCAAATGGCACCCGGATGCCACATACATTTGTGTTCAGAGGGCAAAACTGGACCATACTGGAGGTATACTGAACCATTCTTGAAATGGGAGCCCCTTGCTGAACGTGCTAACTTTCTTTTACATCTACACAAACCAAGGGGACGTCGGGATTCGAAAATCGGAAGGGGGGTTGAAAAGCTTTCTTCAGTTTTGGCTGGACTCCCCCTGCCTTATTGGGAAGGTGTCTCCCATCACAAACCAAGGGGATGTCGGGATTCGAAAATCGGAAGGGGGGTTGAAAAGCTTTCCTCAGCCTTGGCTGAACTCCCCCTGCCTTATTGGGAAGGTGTCTCCCACCCCTGGCCCCGGGCCGCTCCCGCCGGACTTTCCGCTACCTACTGAACCTCCCTCGGACAACTACCACCACTTGGTTTTTGATACCTAAGGTACATGTTATCCTTCATAAACCTATCTAAAGTGCTACAAGACTTTCATTAGACTCGCAGAAAACTTTTGAACCTGCTCCGGCACCTTGCCGGCGCCGCCGACCAAGCACGTTTTGGTTGAAATTACCATTTCAACATCTTCCGATTCGTGATTTCTGCCTCCTAGGGCCTCTCACATGCCTCTACTAGCATTTTTACACCCACCCAAAAGTTATAGTACAAAGTTTTTTTCGGCCTTGGCCAGAACCCCCCCTCTCTCCCTCCCCCCATTCGAATTTGAATGCCGACGTCCCCTTGACACAAACGTGCGTTGCAGAAATCACTTGTTCGCGCGCGATTCTGTTAAACAATGCTCCAGAAATTCGACCTCCTCCTCCGGTGTGTACCACGTCACGCATCAGGTGTACGTTTCCCTCGTACCGGCTACCTCTTCTTGTTTCCCCAACGGACTACATCCACGGGCTCAATGCCTGACTAGGCAGTTTAGACACGCGCTTCATCAGGATACGCCCCCACCTCGCGTGCGATGCTCTACTGCAGAATGAAGATTCTGGCTGTTTGTTTACTGTACTACTGTACTATTTCGCTCAATTCTCCGCGGCTGTGACCCGTGACACAAATTTTCGAATTTCAGTGTTCGAAAATCCACCGAACCCACCGTGACCGGGAAAAAAAGTTCGAAAATATGGCAGAGACTGGCCTGTTGGTGTGGGGTTGAAACACTGCTGGAAACACCAATTTCAGCTTGATCTGCCATGGTTGAACCAAAAGTTGAATCAGTGTTACCTACCGTTGCAATATTTGCCTAAAGAAGGCGTAGATAACCAGGAAACAAGTACCCTGAAGCAATTATTTGATGTTATTGAGCTCCGGTTTAGCATTCGAGTAAGCGGTGCAGTTTAAAAGGTATTGTGGGGAAGAAAATTAGATTTTTCAATGATTTCGTGACTTCTTTTGCACTTTCGAAAATGCCCTCGGTGACCCGTGACACATTCGAAAATTTTCTGAAATTTTGAGGCCTGTGACGCGTGACTTACGAATTGAGCGAAATAGTACAGTATTACGACAAAAGGTTCAGGTGATGGGTGACGGCGGGTCGTGAACTGAACCAATTTGGCATGGGTGACGGTGACATTTGGATTTCTGGCCTGAAATAGGGGTGAAAACTGTCAAAAAATCTCGGCCGCACCTGCCGTCACTCCATTTATGGGAATTTTCCGTGATTGCCGATCAATGAACCTTGATCCCAGTGAACCTTTGCAGTGACGGGTGACATGGCGTGAACCTTTGGTCGTAATAGTACAGTACTACACAAGATTCCACGATTGACGCCCCACCCTTCCGTCTACTGCGGAATGAAGATGTGATTCATTAGGCGCGCCTATTTATTGGGCGCTTTTTTTGCTGCCCAAATTGCTTCACTCATCCCCACAAGAGTTGACCCTGTCGGCGTTTAAAAACTGTGCTATTTTGAACTAGTTTTCAGCCTGCGTGTCCCGTATGTGTTCGGTTTTCTGCGGAATTCCGGACCATGAAATTTCACGTTTTTTAGGCTGAAAATACAAATGTCACTGTCACCGCCCTCAAAGTGTTCAGCGCGTTCAATGGCCCAGATTCGGCGTCACCTGAACTTGCTCGGAATAACGGCTTCTCAATGGAATAAACTAGCTTCTGCGCTTGATAGCGCGCAATACGGCGCACCTACGTGCAATATGATTGTGAACTTCCGCCCGATCCACTCGACTGTTCTCTTCTGGACGGCCCTGCATTTACCGTGTCCAACTTAGCGAAACATGAGCGCTCCGTGGAATTCGCGATCCGCTAGCGATGGACAGTTTGATTGTCCCTGCTTCTCCTGCAGAACAGACGCGCTAGACAATTTGGCCGTCGAATGGCTCTCTTGTCTCGTCGCTGGGCACTGAATTAACTGGATAGGCGGTCTCTGCAGGAGGCGCTTGGGATTTCACCACTCAAACTACCCTTTTTGCTGGCATCTTTTTAAATTATGGCAAGGCTCAGTACGGTCCAAGAATATGAATCCCCAGCACGTTCCTGCGGTTAGCTCCCCTTTACATCCGAGCTCTGGCAGGTGTGTTACATTTCCACCAGATGACGGCGCTGGGAAGAAGCGCCTCATCCCAGAGACGCCCACCGCGGCTCTAGCCGAGTTCATACTTCCCGGAGCCAACCCCATCCAAAGTTCATCGACACCGTCGAAGGCATGTTGAATGTACTGCGACATACTTGGCGTAGGACCGGTACCATGGTTCACCACTCAACCCCGTGGTCAGTGGCTTTGACAGCGAAAACGGTGGGTGGTTTGAATGCTGCCCTATGTAATAGACTCCACGTCGGCGTCTAAGCTGCTCAAACGGGTTTGGTTGTATCTTAGTGAATTGAGAACCCCTTCCGGGCGGACGGTGAATATCCTCACGGCCTCCCGTTCGTTATCTTTTGCATTCGGCTTCAAGATTACTCCGCAGTGGAACTTCATCGAAGAACATCTGCATGAACCCCTCGACAACCTAATAGAGCCCAGTTCTTCGGGACACTTATGCAAAGTAACGAGAGTATAATTTCACCCTCGATCTCAAGTCAATGTTTTGCGTAAAATCAAAATTAACTTGAAGCATTGCCGGCTACTGCGAGTCGGAGAAGTAGCCCAACAACCGAATGCAAGTACTCACTCGAATCGCGATGCCCGAACAGATCCTAGGTTGTGGAAAATTTAACAACCGTGGGAATCTCCCCTTCTCGGAGCGAACATTCCAAAGTTCATTCTTACAGATCATGGGCAGGTATTCCGGAATGGAACATTCCATCTCTTATCACTGTGTCGCGTCCTTAGACGCCTGCCACAATTGTTCCACCTTATACTGGGCGCCTGCAGGGCGCGCGACGACATGCAACCTGTCAGGCTTTCGACCGTTCTTTTTTTGATATCGGTAAGTGGTTGGATCCGTGACGGCTGAATGCCATCGGACGCCTTGTGCTCTTGAAATTTGTTCCTTTTCCGGCGCTTATTTTTCCTTTCGCCAACATATAAGGGCGAGGACATGCCAACCTCTCTCTAACCGACAGGCATCCCCGAGTCGGTCCCCAGCAGTACTCACCGCATTCTGCACATTTTCACCTTCTGCCTACCATATGGACACGTGAGACTATCCCTTTGGTATTTGCTTCCTTAATTACATTGCTAACCTATGACTCGCATAGCATTGACCCTGCAAAGGTGGTCAGCAAGGAGGAGTTCCTGGAGAAGAAGGCCGCTCTATTTAACAACGCCCAACGCATACAGGTCGAGACACCAGCCGAAGAGGCCAAGATTTTAGCCGACTTGCTCGGTGTGACGCCCGAAACGCTGGGGGAGACCGGTGCAGGCTTTGCGAAAGGGAAAGAAGCCTGTGGGAAGTGCGGCCGCAGTTTCACCTTCCTCGACATCGCGGAAACCGGACTCAAGGTTCACACCAAAGAGTTTTTGGTTGATGTTATCACCGGTAAACATGGATATATTGCGAACTCCGGCAACCAGCACTTCAATTGCCACAATTGCGGCACCCAGTCCGACCTAGCCAATGGTTATTATGACTACTATACCAACTACTACTATTATTATTGTTACTACTAGTGGTGTTAGTAGTTGCTGCAACACCACGTCCAGTCGGCGATTTACTTACGGTGTGGATGAGTGAATGAATGCGCGACAAATTGGTTCAAGGTTGATGTACCGTACCTCGTTAGCTTTAGGATTCAGTCGGTCGGCGAAATCCTTGTTTCTCCTCCTTTTCACTCGCGTTATCAGTCCCACTGAAACTTCCAGCAGAGCGCGCGCACTCGGTAGCATCGCAACATTGGTAAGACTGAACGGATTGAGGTGAGCATTACTTATGTGTTGATTCTTTTTCTTTCGGGAAGAACGAGAGCGCGAGTGACGCGATGCAAGCGTGGAACGAGGTGGCGTGTAAATGACGCGCGAACGCGCTCGCGCGTCCTACATCCAGCGCCGATGCCACAACAATTCTTCTCCTCTCCTGATGCCTTTCGTCAACACTTTTTGAACATAAAATTTAACATAGCTCATCAAAACAACATCGAAATTCACTTCTTGCTCACTATTGTTCTTACACGCGGCGCTCTTTATCTCCAACGTGGGTAACTTGTACTTTCTGTTGGCAGGCTGCCTGAGATCAACCAACGCCCAAGCTAAGAGCTTGTTGGCCGATCACTCGGCATCGTTCGGCTCGACGCGTACACGTGATGAATCACAGGCTGTGACGTGACCCGCCCTTGTCTCTCTACCTTCATGCCACCCGAATTGCCACTCGAATTCATGCGTCTTCCGACCGAAATACTGGACATCATTGCATCCGGGATACCTCTGGCCAATTTCCTTGCTTTATGTCGAACCAACCGCATATTGTACAACATCTGCTTGCGGTGTATCTACCACAATGTCTCTCCGTCCACTCCGGCCCACGGGGTGATGACACTCATTGCAAACAAGCAGGCGGCTACCTTGGTTAGAGTCCTCACCATGTACTGTACTATTTCGTTCAAATCGACAGTCACGTGTTACACACCCCCCTGTCGATGCCGAATTTTGGTCGACGTCACGTGTCATTTAGACCTTTGTTGAACCTCAAAGTGGTCACGCAGGTCCCCAAACTACCCAAAAAGTGCAAAAAAGACAAAAATTTCGGTTGGAATGCCGAAATTTTCGAGGTGTCACGCAAAAAATTCGGCGCCTGTCGAAATGTCGAATAGGTCAAACACGTCACGCGTCACCCCCCCTGTCGATTTGAACGAAATAATACAGTACGTTACATCCCATATCCCGAGATTTATTGAACTAAAACTCATTACAGACACTTTCCCACACCCGAAATCCTCTTTACAGCTGTTTGAAGAAGTAATGGCACTATCCTTATTTTTAGAAGAGAGAGCATTTTAAACCCTACCGGGTTTTGAGCTCGTTACTCCCTCGTTTTTGAACGGATTGACATCATTCCGGGTGCGTTAGAGAGCGGGTAAGGAGGGCTTTCAATTGCTATGGGTCTTGCCCTTTAATTCAAAGTTTTCAGCTATGCCAAAAACCAGCCTTGGTGGTGCCAATCCCACATTGGAAACCCCAATACTCGTTCATTTCCCATTCAATTTGCATAAAATTGAGTTCATATTGAAGGGAGAAGCCCAGCCAATATTTCGTGAACAAGACATAATGATTTTGTGCCAAGACAACTGAGGTTCTCACGCCTCTCGGCATTTTTCGTCGAACAAGATCTAACCCAAGTGCGGCGCAAATCTCACAAAATCTACACTATCTGGGACAATTGACTCCATTCATGGACTCCATCATGACTGGAATTAAGAAAATTGAATCCTAAACTGCGAAGTTATTCAATTAACAAGTTATGATTGAATCGAAAGGTATGAATTTGAGGGTTGCCGGCTTGGGAGAGTTAGAGCTGGAAATGGATATGAATGGAAGGCCCGACTTACCCTCTCTATGACCCACCCAGAATTATGGCAATCGGTTCAGAAACGAGGGAGTAATGAGCTAAAAACCTGGTAGGGTTCAAAATGCTCTTTCTTCTAAAAATAGGGGTAGTGCTATTACTTATGCAAAGAGCTGTAAATCCTTCGCACGTCTCATGCAAAAGGCCGCGAGCAATCTCAGCTCCTTGGAAAAATTGCATTCCGCTGCTTCCCCGCAGCTTTTCTCTGTGTTTGCTACCATCCATCTTCTCCGCCTGTGGGTCTGCGCGATTCCCATTTCCACCGCCATGGGAGCCTTCCTCAGCCTGCACCCCACAGTGGTCGAGTTGTTTGTTTTAACGGATGCACAGACACCCCCCACCGCCATCTGTCCCGGCCTCAGATCCCTTGCACAAGTTCAGCGGACCAGGAAACATAGCCCGTGCGATGGTCCCAAACTCTCAGATCGCACATGTTACCATCTCGTGGGACCGTCGCATCGAGAACGAGTTCCCAGAGGTCCTCGCTGCGATCTCAAAGACACAGGAACCACTCCAAATATTGCACAATTTCTTTCGCGTATGGGACCCTGCGTTACTACTCATAATCAAGAACCATCTACCGCACCTCACGAATCTCGAATTCCGAAACATTTCTTCTCGACCCCCCGCCAACGGTGACACGGGGGGCAAAGACCCAGGCACACAATTGTCGTGTGCCTTAAATGCACATATCACGCACATGGCCCAGATTAGCTGTGACACGTCACTAAGGGCTTTATTGGTTGTTTCACAGCTCTTTGTGTTGTGTAGTAGCTATAATTTACCTTAGTTAACAGGAATCTGAAACTTATTTTCAGCCTTGAGTATGAGTAAACTTTGTAAATTAGGCTCAGGGTTCTTTTGGCTGAGCTGCAACTCCGCCGGGGATCTCGTTGTGGCTCTGCCACCTACCAGGTACATCACAGCTACTACTCAGTCGACCAGCAACACAAAGCTCATAAAGAGCTTTCAAACAGCCAACAAACACCCTTGTAACAAGTCACACTTATTTCCGGACCATGTGCGCGGGACGTGCATTTAAGGCACACAATAATTGTGTGCCTGGGTCCTTGCCCGCCGTGTGAGCTGGAGGTACTTCCTTGCTTTTTTTTCTTGCCAATGTGCTCATTGTTCTCGAGGCCTTTTATGATGCCCTTGAACCCCTCGTCGCCGGTCTTCCCAGTCTAGAGGTTCTTTGTTGCTTTTCACATTGTAAGCACACCCACCCAACAGCAGCCAACCTCGCTCTTGAATTCCGCATCGTCCGTGCCTGCCAGGCTCGCTCCACGGCGCTGCGCGGGTGTCTACTTGCTGTTTGGTCACGCGTGGAGGGAAACATGTGGCATCCGGAGGCCGTCGATCCCGATGAGGCGGATGCAAATTGGCGCTTTCGTTGGCTCATTGCCCGGGTTGCAGCAGCACCTGCGGAGCTTCCTGACTATGCTGATAATATGGCTCAGGTCCTTGGGGTGGACAGCTAGGCGAGGTTGATCAATGGTAACTCTTGACTGGTCATAAGGCAATCATAAGGCGTGGAATTGGGTTCAGCACTTTACTTGAACGTATATGTCTTATGTACTGCAGTAACTGTGTACAACTTATTTTCTATGCAGCGCTCGCCACCGGGCCCGTTGCGCGGATCGCAAGGTAAAACATTTTCATGCGTGTGAAGCGTGCTTACGGAGTCGAACGAGTGACCGGGGAAAACAAAGAGTAGATGACCTCAAAGGGAACGCGCCACAAAGAACAGAAATACCATGCGGGAATAGATTGATGACCTCGTAGACCCTTTAAAGCCTCTTCTGTACTATTCCACACCACTCCATGCACGCTATGCTATCACTTGGGGGGAAAAAGAACAAGGACTAGAGTGATTAATTGACACCTTTTAGTTCACAATCCTCACCTGTACTGCAACTCACAAGGCGGGATTTACGATCAGTGGATTTCGGATCCCGACCTCGGCCATCAATTTTCTGCCGATTTCACCAAATATTCAACATTCCCAGGACCCCCGGGTCGGAGGAATATGGTACAGTAGACATGATACAGAACTCCCAGAACAACTCCGGCGAACCCTCTCCCCGCCAAAAATAAGTGACTCCCGGTTTTGTTTCTTCAGCCTCCTGGCCGAACCAAGCACCCTGGCGTCCGGCATTCACGGCCCGGCAACCCCTTGCTCCTGAAGCAATGGGATTTGTTGAAGGTTTTATTTGTGGGAAATCAGCTTGCTTTGTTCACCTGTGAAAGGGGATTGGAATCGAGAACAATCAACTACCAAAAAGAGCTGATTGATTCAACTGGTTTTCATAGATTTTATGAAAGCTCATTTAAGCTAGCTTAAAACCACATAAGCTAGCTTTCTTAAAACCTGGTGTACGTGATTTTAAGCACGGTTAAAACAAAGAGATTTCATTCTTGGTGTTGATGTTATGTATGATTGGTAGGCGTCGTTAACTCGAGAGTTAACACAAGGAATCTAGTTTTGCCTCCAAAAAAACCACCTGTCTCTTAAGCGCGGCATTTCGGGCGCGAAGCTGCGAGACTGGGCCCTGGATTGGATACAAAGAATCAAAGACATACATGGTAGTTGTGTTCACGCTTCGCGTCCGCCTGAGCCTGTATGGCCTCCCGCCGCGACGGAAATGTGTCGATGACTGCAGTTCTCATCCCAGCCGGGAGGTCGACGAGGTGATGTTTTGCATTTCGACGGCTTTGGACGACGCCTAGGAAAATCAATTCCAAGGCCAAGAATAGGGTTGCGGGATATATCTCCCGACCGCGATCGAATTGCGCCGACAGCGCCGCTAGTGTCAACAGGTCGACTATCACTGGATGGCCGGAGGGCGAAAACACCATCGTATGGAGTACATCGTAGCACCGCGTGCCCACCAGTTCGGCTAGTTTCCCGGTTACAGAGGCGGGACTGAAGGGAAGAACATCTCGAAGTAATCGTCCAGAGACATGTGCATGATCCGATTGGGGAAGAGGACTCTTAGGCAGGGTTGTACTGCCAGCAGCGGTGGCCAAGTAGACCGAGGCACATTTGCGGAAGCGAGGGAGTGGAGATTGGAACGAGGCTCAAGTCAGGTACGAAGCCAGGGGTCAGACTCCTATTCGTAGTTCATCGCAGAAAGTGGCGGAATCGGAAGTTGCTGAAGATCAGAAGGCAGAAGACAGAGCAGCGTGTCTAAGAACAGAACAGCGCAGGACTCTCGCGCAGTCACTGTATTCCGCATCGCGTTCCGAACCTAGTCGCACTCCCGTTCGGCGAAGGAACAAATCAAATAAATCACTCAGCGCGGCAGGGTTCCTTGGTCCTGAATCATTGCGTTAATCATGACGAACTACGAACATGGACGCAGAAAGTGAGACGCGGGTTGACCGGCCCGGGTCAACGCCGTAATGGCATCGGCTCTCCTGGGCCGAACCTTTCCGCTCTCCAACCATCACCGCAAGAATTCACCAGCCCAAGACCAAACAGACCTGTCGCACAAATTTTGGACCTTCTGAGACTTTCTGAGGTACTGTAATATTTTGTTCAAATCGACAGGGAGGGTGACACGTGACAGGTTCAACGATTTCGACATTTCTGCGAGGGTCGAATTTTTACGTGACACCCCGAAAATTTCGGCATTCAAACCGAAATTTTTGTCTTTTTTTCACCTTCTTGGCAGTTCAGGGACCTGTGTGACCGCTGGGGAGGTTCGACAGAGGCCTGAGTGACGCATGACTGCGACCAAAATTCGACATCGACATGGGGGTGTGTGACGCGTGACTGTCGATTTGAACGAAATAATACAGTACCTTCTGAGACGTATCGAGCTGCTATCGTGTTTGGTACGTTCCACTTTGCTTTTAGTGCTGGCAAGGTTCGGTTCAGTTCAGGTTCAGGGCCTTTTCCTCCAAACGCCGAACTCGAACGCGGGGTTCGGTTCAAGCATTTGCTGAACCTGAACCGGGAACCGCGTTCAGGTTCGGTTCGACGTTCGAACGCGTTCGAACCGCGGCAAAGTTCGGGCTTGTCGGGCGGTTGAATTTGCATCGGCGATACTTGTATATGCTCTCTTCTGGTACCTTTCTGAGTCTGTACAGTTTCAACTCAATTTTCTACATTTCACTGACCTTCAACTCAAAAGAATTGCATGGTTAAAAAAATTCAACACACACGAAACCACGCAAAACTGTGATGCATTCAAGCATATAGGTCGCAGGCTATAACGCCTGTGGTGCGGCACACTTGATAGCAATTCTGGGGTATATGAGTACTAATTTTACAAATTTGAGCTCGAAATCACCATTGAAATCACTGAAAATCGGGTCGAGGTTCGGTTCAGGCCGTCGAAGGCGCGAACACCGAACCTGAAACTGAAGCACAGGCCAAACCTTGAGCCTGAACGCCGCGTTCAGTTCGGTTCGGTTCAGGTTTGAACCCCTTTTCGAACCGAACCTTGCCAGCACTATAATTGCTTTATCCTTTTTTTCGCCTGGTTTCCCGTTTATTCTAGGGAGTTCTTGGCGATTGGGCCGGCATTGGGTTGACAATGTTCCTCTTTTGAAGTAGTAGTGTTCTCGAGGGTCTCGAGGGACACGCATGGAACTTCGCGCCGCTTGTCCAGTCCTTATTTCTCCTCTTGCTCTTTTATTCTCGTGTTATTAATGGTTATTAGTGTCGCTGACACTTCAAACAGAGCACACATTCGCGGTAACATTATAACACTTTTGTAACGCCCACTGGCTGGAGGAATTGAGCTGAGTGTTGATTTGTTCCTCGAAATGGGAGCGTCCGCGCAGTGTGAGTGGGATGTGAACTGCAGAGTGGAACGAGACGAGCGCACTCGCATAGCGCTGTGGATGCATCAGCAATCGCGGATTCTCCGCAAATACTACCGTCATTTCTTCCCGACACAGTGTAGTCGGGGGGTTTGAGGCAGGTTGTTGCAGAGAGTACTGTATTATTTCGTTCAAATCGACAGTCACGCGTCACGCACCCCCCTGTCGATGCCGAATTTTGGTTGCAGTCACGCGTCACTCGGGCCTCTGTCGAACCTACCAGTGGTCCAAAAGGTGCAAAAAGGACAAAATCTTCGGTTTGAATGCCGAAATTTTCGAGGTGTCACGCAAAAATTCGACCCCCGCTGAAATGTCGAAATCGTTGAACCTGTCACGCGTCACCCCCCCTGTCGATTTGAACGAAATAGTACAATAGTGTAGCTGTAGATTAGGGATCTCGGACCGGTAGATTAGTGAGCGTTAGGCGCCGCCTCAGGCAAATAGAAGAACTGACCCTTGTGCTTTGGTGCTTGGCCTGCCGTCTCCATCTGGTGATTGGAGTGTGATTCGACACCAACCTGCTGTTGCTGCCCTGATGTTTTCCTTCGAAATTTGTTGTTATATCGCTGCACGGTGAAACACGAGGCTAACACGAGGCAATAATCGTCCCTGGGAGCTGGTACAAGAGGCTCATTGACAGTAGTACTCAGTGCACATCTGCCCTGAATAGGGTGGATGAAAATTTAGATTCAGCAGACACTACCCATACGGCTCGAGCCTGAGCTATATATAATCAACCTCCTTCCTCCTTCATCTTTCCCTTTACATTGAGAATCAAACAACTGTTCCATTCACCGATCACTATTATCTGACCAGGAATGATACCTGTATCCTCAGACCGCCGATAAATGAAATTTTAAAGTGCAAAAGATGAGGTACTATCCCGCCTAGAACTCGGACACTTACCACAGAAGCGCGAATAACTTTGTCCTGAGTGACTTTGGTGCAATTTCGAGGCAATGGACCTTTAGGAAACTTGAAAATAATGCGGACTGAGTTCATAGTTCGTGGAAAACGGCCCACTGTCAGTCGAGCTGCGAGGATTTTACTAGCGAGATCTGGTGTCCGAGTTGTAGGGAACAGCTCAATTGCCGATTGCTGGCCTTGTATCCCAGTACCTTCTCTTCATAAGGGCTTGAAATGTTTCATGGCAGGAGCCATGCCTTGAAGCCATTATATATATACAGAACAAGGCCAGACAGACCCAGGAGGACTGGCATGGGACATGAAGATTCTTGACATCAAATTGGGCAATTGAGATATCAAATTGCCTGGCATTGCTCAAACCTTCAGACTCTTGTGATAGGTACAAGGCAGCTGTGTCTCTGAACTTTTGCAGGGACACTTTTATGATATAAGAGTATCCCGTACATGTATTATTGAGGTGATATTACCTTAGGTGAAGGGCTCTAGGCCCAAAAATACCCAAAGTCTTCGAAATTCCTGGTGGTTGTCAGATGTTTCGAGTTTTATATCCCATAACCGTGGATATGGAAGGATATTACACAATTTGTCTGAGATTTCTAGGGTACACCCTGCCGCTTAGGTTGAACCAGAAATCTCACAAAACAGTCCAGTATTGGACGAGAAATGTTTGTTTATCCGAGTTGTAGGTTTGTCCGGCGCGGCGGGGGGGGAGTATGTTTTTCCTCATTCATAATGTATATGGATTTCGAGGTAATGTACAAATACACAAATAATCACCTGGGCACTAAACGACTGTCCCCTCAACAGCTTAACTTGCACTCTTTGCACGAGGTCCGGAAGCTGGACCCCACTTCTCTTTGAACTCAGCCATCATCTTCGCTATCAGGGCAGCTTCTTCCTCCTGTCGTGTCACCGGATTTTCCTTCTTTGTGAATATCCACCATCCAGAGAGTGGGCAGACCACATCGTCCTTCCCAGTGGTGGAGAGGGAGAGGTCACCACTCGCTGTGACCTGTGTCCCCACTAGCCCACCTACCATGATGCAGTCGAACATCTTCCCGTTGTCGTCCAGCTTCACGTCTACTTCGGCATATGCTGCTGGAACATTCGTACTGTCTATTCGGTGGTAGGGAGTCCCATCGAGAACAAGGTCAGCCCGATGTGTAGACCCAGCGTACGTGGTCCAGAATTGTTGAGAAGTCATGAGTTCTGCGGGCTCTTGCACTGCCACTGTCTAGAGCTCAGAGTTAGCTTTGCCATTGCATGAAAGGACAGAAAGCTCACTAGATCCAGGCGGTTCCCGATCCACTTGCCCTCGACGTTGAAAACCGTGAATGCAGTGAGCCACCCAGAATACTCATCTTGGCCACTCATTTCGGCATGATGGTGCGCGATCCGCTGCCAGAAGTCCACATTTTCTGCGCTGGACGGTGCGTCGAACGCGGCGACGAAGCGGGCAAGGACCGGGCGCAGCAGATGGTACCACGCCGTCGTCTCGATCCCGTACTCCTTGAGCTTTTCAAGCCGACCGAGTATATTGACCCAGTCAGCCTTCTCCCCCTCGAGTGTCACCCGCGGAATCCCGCACGCAAGGCTCATGCCATAGGAAAAATATGCTTTGAGTGTCGCCATTATCAGCACCGCGCTCACGGTCTTGTCATTGGCTGTTGTCGTCGTGAATCGCGGGACGACCCACTCACGCAGTGTCGGATCTACCACGTTCTTGTCAATGAGATCGACCATCTGGCGCGCCAACGAGCCAAAGTCCACATCATATCGCGTGCCCGTCGCCGTAACAATGAGTTCCTTCTTGCCCTCGTGTGCGACAAAGTTTGCGCGGAGCAACTCTGCGCGCGCATTGACGAAGAAATTGAACTGCGATAGGATGGTGAGCCAGACGTCGTCGGGGCGGATCACGAGGGCATGGTGCTGGTTGTACGCCTGGATAAGTGTCCACACAAATCCGTTATTTTGTGGGACAATGCCTGTCATCTTTTGGAAGAATTGACGACCCCTGGAACAGAATGATGAGCAGCGCTCGCCACAGACAAATACTTTGCCCCGGCACATACTCCGATCCTCCGCAGGAGAAACCGAACTGGAGAATCTCCTCAGCCTTTCTATACTGGTCGTCGCAGGCGGCGGCCAGAATATCCTTCGCAGCGTAGTCGCCTTGCCCCTTCATCGCATTGGCGGGGTGAGTTGAGAGGTTGAATGTTACAGGCATGGTGGGCAGAGGGCCGAACCTGTCAGATCCCAGCCTATATCTACTTACAGGGCGAGTCATTCCATTATTCGGAAGCGGCGCGCGGGAGATTGACTAAGGCCTGATCACATGGACCTAATTTTCACAGCAACGTGGGAGGGCAGACCGAGAGAATGAAAGCTGTTGTATGCTATTTTATCGCAATCACTGCGCTCGGGGGGGTCGGCAAACCCTTACGTACCTCCGTCGGGCCTCTGCCGACCATGGGAAACAGACTCTTGCCGACGTCAGATAGATATCGGCAGAGGTCCTTCTCCTCTCCCAGCCGAATTTTTCTTTTAGAATCAGTCCCTATCCAGGCAGGATTCGGAGTGCGTCTCATCGTGAATTTTGACTCGCGTCCCTCGCGAACGGGCGTTGCAGAAACCGCGCGCGTCCTCGTAATTCCAGCTGGGCTCGCATTTCTGCTTCGAAATCAAATCTTCGACCAACGCCGCGGTGGCGTCCACGAACCATGCCATGCCACCACCAACTTCAGGCCGCCGACTACGCGCTTTTACGCCCACATCCTCCGAATATGAATTGGGCTTCGCCACCGCAGCGCTCGTCGACACACCGCCACGGAAATGTATGAGGGTCCAAATGCACTTTTATTCCCGCGCGCAAAATATTGACCAAATTTGTATTCCCGCACTATTTCGGGCCTTTTGAGTCATTTACCGCACAGGAGGAGGAGGAGGAGGAGGAGGAGGATGTATTACTGCTGCGGTCCCTATAAGGAACAAGCAGGTGTTGTACCGACATACACATGGCGTCTAAAATGTATGCTACAACCATCAACGGCCTTGTCGCTGTGGTAGCATAGGCACCGATAGCACCTACACATCTCACGACAAGACGGAAGAAGATGGGACAGAAAGGATTACGGATTCCTGAAAACTCCCGGAAAGCAGCGAGGGAACTCTTGACCGAGAGTCAGCACATCTCCAACGTACTTTGATGTCCCCCGGCATAATTTTCACAGTCTGAGGTCGCGAGATACTTCTGATGCCGTCCGGAGCACCGAAGTTGTTCAACACTCAGTATGTGGTCTCTGAGTAGAGGTCCAGTTAGGGTTACAGTGCGCAGATACTGTCATAGTGAGACGGTGTCGTAGACGAGGAGGAGCGAGCGCCAAGGTGTGGTTATCATCCATTTCAAAGGAATGATTTACCGCGCGAGTCGCCCAAGTGCTATCCATAATCAATGTACGTGCATGCACTGTGGGCCCTTTCCGTGAAGAGAATGGCTAGCAAGGAGTGGAGCTTCATTCCGAGCAGGTGGCTACTTGTATCCCTGGCCTTGGACGCGTGAACAGTACCGATGCAGAAAAAATGTTTGGACAAAACTTGAATGAGGTGACCCAGATCCAAATACTTCAACTCGAATCGAGTTGACTTCAAGTTTGATGATGAAGCTGCCGAGATGCAGAGCCATGATAACATTGCTTGAGATAATCTGCTTGAATTTCTGCAGACTGGACAGATCCCGGTTGTCGTTCAAGTAGGGGTCAACAAGAAGAACTGCGCGAGATTGGCAGGAAAGGCCATAGATAGGATGCGATTATCGTGCCCTGGGTCAGTTTAGCGCTACGAAAGGCTCTGACAGCTCTCGTTCTGAGCAACCTGCAAGTGTTCGAAGCTTCTATGCATAATTGTATTGTGGATCGGTGGCACTCCACAGTATCCTCTGCGAACTTACATTGCGCGGAATTCGGTGAAACGCGCAATTAAAAGTTCGCGCAATATCGGAAAGTTCCCACGCAGTTTGATCCGCACAACTTTGGAACCGCGCAATGTTGGAAACCCGCGCAATGTTCAAGTCTCGCAGAAAAAAAGCCGCGCAGAATCGAAATCAAGTTCAATGGACGAAGCCAAGGAAATCCTGCAAGTAATTAAATATGACATTGTCTGAGGGCAAGGAATTGGTTCGCCGTCCTTGATATCCTGTGTAGCTTGGATATCGAAACCAGGAGAACAAAAGAATAAAAGGCCCGTTAAGGATATTGATTGAAGTGGGGCTGACTTCATTCACGATGGGGTTCAGTCCAAGTTGAACAAAAAATGAGGACCGTGAGAGGTTCAACTTGAAAACAGTGGCGATAACAGATAATCCACTCATTGGATCGCGATAGGGGTGGCAAGGAACATACCTCCACTGTTGGTGTATGCGGCTCGGAAACCACTGAACTGAAACACACATACCTGAGGCCTCGATAGACCGGAAGCCTTACAGAATTTCCACCTGACTTTGTCAAGTAAAAAGTGGATTGCCTTGTTCACTTGGCTTACTGCCTTGTTCACTTGAGCCAAGCATAGTTCGGCCCTTAAGGCCAGATTAAAAACGGAGGGACACGGAAGGGAGCATACCTCGTCATAGTGGTTTCAGTGCAGGACAGATCGGACAAACTCTTGGAGTCTCGGCTTCAGTTTCTGGTACATAGCTGCACCCATGGAGAAACATAAGTACATTCGTGAAGGTACACCAGTCAATTAACCACACCCGAGATCCCCGCGGTCAAGTCCAGCTGCAAGGGCGGTAAAACACAATTTCTTACCAGCCGAAATCTGAGTCCTTGAATGATCGATGCCGAACCGAAGACCTATTGACCTAAGCAGTAAATTGACCCGGGATTATAATAAACACTCAATATGGTCTTAACTGCATGGCATTGCTTCGGTAAAAAGGTTTAAGACAATGTTTAAGCAAGACTTTAAGTTAACCAGCTTTGACGAAAGCAGTCCCCAATCGAGCCCAACCGCCAGCGGCGAACCTGCACACCAGATACAGCCGTCCGGCAGCTATGTTTTGTGCTTTATTGTGTGCCGTGAACTTCGCGCAATTTTTTCTTACACCTCCACTTTGCGCGGTTCTCAACATTGCGCGTTTTCAACATTGCGCGCATCAAATTGCGTGGGAATTTTACGATTGCGCGCTTGCGGGTTTCGCTGAATCCGCGCAACATAAGTTTATGGTTCTTCTTTGTGCGGGAATTGACTCACACGCGGATAAATAGGGCGGAAATACAATTTTGGTCAATATGTTGCGCGCGGGATTAAATGTGCATTTGGACTCTCATAGAAATGGGCCTGGAGCGGGAGCGCGAAAAGGAGCGCGCTCGTTCTCGAGCGCAGGATAAGCAGCATGGCCCTGTGTCGATCTCGGTTCCACGGCCAGTGCACGCGCTCCGCGCTCCCGCGTCGCATTCACCCAGCAAGAGCCACAGGCGACATCGAATTGTACTCCAACACCGTCAGCAGCATAGGCACGACGCGTGGGCTCAGGACGAGCAGGACGAGAGGGTTGGTGCATACTGAGGACGGCACAGGGAATTTCGGTGACGAGGTGAGTTCTTCTCCCTTTCTTTATTGCTTTTCGTCGGGTCTGCCTGGTCCTCCCGGATCGTCACCCGCAGCAACGACACCCGCGGGGCTTGGGCGCTCCCTCGCGTATTGCACCGTGCGCGTACACGTCGGCGTTGTCGTGCGTGAGGATTGCATCGAGTCCGCTCACGCCCCCACGCTTCATTCTTCATTCTTCTACCTCTGTCTATCGCCAAAGACTAACCCGTACTCTGCAGACATTCGTACCTCCTGCGACCTGTCGCTCCCACTGACTCGACACCGGATGCAAGTAGCAAGGAGGCGCGCCAGCATACACCTCCGGCTTTCATTTCGATGGTGCGTTCCATTTCTCCGTATTATTTGCGGACTCCCGTCTTCACGCTGTCGCGCGTGTGGGGTTGCACGAGCGCGTAGCGCTGATGCGGGGGGGGATGCATGTGGGCGGTCGGGAGGGGACGACCGCCACCCACGAAGGACGGGACTGTGTCCGTGGTCCCGCATCTGCGGACGATGTGGACGATGTGGACGATGTGGACGATGTGGACGATGTGGACACCCACCTCTGACCCCCGTGTACCTGCCCCTGCCCTCGTTTATCGATCGTGCGTCGGCGTACGCGAGCACTGGCTCCTCATGCAAATCTTCATCTCCTGTTTCCTCGTTTTCTCCGTCTTCTCCGTGTCCTCTGCTTCAAGTTCTCCACCTCCACTTCCGCCTCCCACCGCGAGCAAACCCGCCTAACCTTTGTTCTTCTCCCCACAGGCTCATACATCTCGTCCCGCCCGCCGCCGTGCGTGCCCGTGCGCGTGCGTTTGCTTTTAGGATTCAGTGCGTTCCCCTTTCTTCTTTTCCTTTTGGCGAGCTTCGGAGCGGCTGCGGGGGGAAGGGCGCGTCGTACCCACACCTACCCCGAGGCGCGGTACATCGGGTGTGAGCGTGTGCGCCGTTGGGGAACGGGGTGTGTGTGGGACCTCAAGCTACCGATGCTGCTTGCTGTCCGCGGGCGTTGTACACCGTAATTCGGGTGTAGATGAGAAAGGGAGGGCGGTGTGGGGAAAGCAGAGGCGTGGTCCCTATCCACGGCGTCGACCACGGTGTGCAGGACGTGATGCGTCGGTGGCGACTTTTTCTCTCGAGCGCAGCGCGGAGGAAGAGAAAGGCAGGTGGAGGCTGGAACGGGCGGGCAGTAGGAGGAGGGTGGAGGGACCCGCTCTGTCACCGCACCTGAGCGCGGGATGGGTGCATCGCAGGCGTTCTTTTTGTCTCCTTTTGGCGAGTTTTGGAGACGCGGCGCGCGGGGAGCGACGCTCATGAGGTGCTGTACGCCGGAGGGTCTATCGGGGGCGCGTGGAAGCGGGTGCGGAGGCGGAGGCTTATGCACGGCACGGGGCGGGTCAGACCGACCGATGCGCGTGCTTTAGTAAACGACGTACACGTCGCGCGCAGAGGTGTATGTATCCACGGCGTCGACCAGGGCGTGCGCGGTCCGACGTGGCGCATTGGTTTTCTTCCGCTGGTGAAGGCGCTGCGCGGAGGAGGGCGTTATCAGAGCAGACGGAAGGTGGACGGATACACGCGCGCATGATTCTAGTGCGGGCGTGGGCGTAGGCGCGGGCGGCTGCAGTGTACTGCGCCTCCTTTGTGGATCCTCCTGGACCTCGTACATCTACCGCAGGACGTCCACGGCGTCACGCGCGGGGCCAGCGTGGTGCATTGCGACGCTTCCCTCTCTCTAGCCCATGGGTGGCGATTCGCGATGCGGGGACGCTGGAGCGTCTGGGGACCGGATGGATGGGTTGGATGGACACCCCCGCGCGCGCGTCGGCGTCGGATCCTCGCGGGAGCGGGCATGCCTTTCGGGATTATTCCACGCCTCGCCCTTCTTCCTTTTCGATTGCGTCCCTTGGTATATATTCACATTGTGGCCTACGCTAACCCTCTCCCCTACACAGATATAATCACAATCGGCATCTACATATGCTCGCGCCAGCGCACCACACCGACTAACGACGTGCCCGACTCGGATTGATGTAGAATTCAGACGAGAACGTGACTGGATGGATGGTGCGCTCTGGCTTCCTACCTCTTCTTTCTATCTACTTCTCCATTTGCCTCCTTGTTCCGCCTGTACGCGGAAGGGAGGCTGCGCATCGGCGAGTGTATGAGGACGTTTGGAGCCGTCGAGGATGAGGAGGGAAGGGAAGGGATGCGCGGCGATGATTCGGCGCTAGCTCTCTGATGAATGGAAGCTTTGGGTGCCAGCGTCCACTTCAAGGACTCGACGTGGGCTTCGACCCCACATATCCAGTCCGCATGCACCGATATCTTGCTGCATGTGCCTGTGGTCTTGGGGTCTTTCTCGTTCATCTCCCTACTCGTACCTCCCCTCCGCCTGCCATTCTTACTTTACTTTTTTTACCATGTTCTTCCTTCTCCCATCCTCTCCTTGTCCGCTTTCTGGCCCTTTGCCAGGGTGATCGACGCCACCCACGACACCAAATTCGTGAAATCCATTTCTTTTCGCTTGTTCTACTATCAGTGACTAGGAAGCTGGCCATAGGCCAAATATAGGACTCTAGAGTGTGTAATATCTTCCCTTCGTATCTCCACAATGGAATATGAACCATTGCACACCTTGAGACCAAATTTCAACCCAAAGTGATAACTTGATCCAAAGCTGTGCCTGGATTGATTGCGGTTCGGAGGCACACCGGCAATCACAAAATTTCGGATGAGCCGAGCTGCAAGTCGAAATTCAAAGCGTCGAATTGACAATAGTTGGGCCTGAAATTTAAGCTGATTCTCTGAGTTTTGTAAAAGAATTCGTGCGCACTGAAAGCCAAAGAAAAGTCTTTGTATTCAACTTCAGTAAAACTTTAATGGTACTCAAAGTTCCAGTTTACAAATAGTGCAAGCTGAAATTGTGTTGCAAAACCATAGGCATCAACATGCAAAACGATGTAGCTGAAACCAATACGGATTCTAGCATTTCACACCGGAGTTTGAGGCAAAAATTTCACCGCGAGAATTTAGCCAATACAGGGTGTATCGGTGAAATATTGGCGAAATATTGGCGGAAATATTAGGCCGCCATTATTTCAAAAATACACCGCCTATTGGCGGAATATTGGCGCGCGTTTTGGACTTTGGCAAATTTCTGGTGCCATGGGCACTTACATAACATCACCTCTTTGCTTCCTACCACCTCGATCCCGATGACACGGCGCCCATAACTTCACAACGACGAACTCAATTGCCCCCAAACTTTGGAATCCTATCCTTCATATCCTTCACCCCCACTACCCAACTTTGTTTCCTCAATTTGCGCCAGTGATCCTTGTTTTTTGTTTCTGGCCAACATCATCTGAACGCCGAAGCACGTCCCGCACCCTTTCTCAGAACCCCATGGTATGCCGTAGTGCCCCCTGATACGATTTTGGATGTCGCCTTCAAAGTCTAAGGGAAGCAATCTCAACAGTGCGTGTTTTCTCCCTATAATGATCTCTGTTACCTGTTCTAACTTCCCACAGGACGTCTCGACGCCGCTGACGCTGTGGTTGGGAAGCTAAGTGGAGCAGGGTGTCATGGCGCTCCCGCTGGTGCAAACCGTACGTCCTCGCATTGCCGCGCTAATCACACACTCATTATGTCCGGCGCGCGCCGCGCTCCGCCTTGTTCAATCTCTACCTTCGTTTTCTACTTTTCTCCCCTCTCCCTCTCCCCGTCTGCATGCACCCCACCTCCCCGTCGTTCTCTCTTATTTGTCTTTCTTGTCCGTGCCTTCATCGCACCGGGTTTCAAAGGTTGCATTTATTTGTTAGCGCGACGTTCCGTGGCAGCCCGGCCTCGCTGCGCCGCGAGTCCCTGTGTGCCGCGGGCGGCAAGGAAGAGTTGTTTGAAGGTGCTGGAAGGGAATAGACGGCGGACGGCGAGGCCGTGTTCAAGTTGGCGTAGCGACTTCAGGAGGGGTGTTTTGTGTTTAGTCACTGATTGTACTGGAAGGTACGCACATTCGTCCCCGTTTCTCTACTTTCCCTCCCCGCTGTCGCTCCTCTGGGTGTGTTCTCGTCCGCGCTGGGTTTCCGCACTAGACGCGAGTACTGCATGCAGTGTGCACGCCCTGTTTCGCGAGCATGCTCCAGTCCCGCGACGGATGCGCGGTGATTTCCCTGTGTTTGCGTTGTCTCTTGTCCTTCGGGTCGCGCTGACACATCTTCCTCGCGGCGGCAGGTAGGACGGCCCTTAGCTATCGATCTTAGTACTGTTGTAGTAGCACAAGTTGAATATAATGATGCATTCACCACTGCAATGGACCAGAATGAGCTGGAAATAGGAGCAAAAAAAACCTCACGCCAATATTCCGCCAATATTCGCGCCAATATCCCGCCAATATCCCGCCTAAGCAGGGCATATCGGCGGGATATCGGCGACCAATTTTTTGGCTCAAACTCCGGTGTCAGGTGTGCTTTCGCCTCACCTGAAATCAAAGCCGAAACTTTGCATTTCGAACCAGGTGAAATTGAATCTGGTTTAATTTCACCTCGTTCAAAATGCAAAGTTTCGACTTTGCTTTCAGCGCTGCTGAAAGCACACCTGAGACACTAAATTTTATATTAGTTTCAGCTCCAGCTTTTTGTATGTCGATACCTCTAGTTTCGCAACATGATTTCGGCTCGCATTTTTTGTAAACTGAAACTTTGAGTACCATTAACGTTTCAGTTAAGTCGAATACAAAGATTTTTCTTTGGCTTTCAGCGCGCATGAATTCTTTTACAAAACTTAGAGAATCAGCTTGGATTTCAGGCCCAACTATTGTTAATTCAACACTTTGAGTTTCGATATGCGGCTCGGGCTGCCCGAAATTTCATGATTGCCGGTGTGAGGGTGAGAACACCAATTTGATAACCCCGAACGACTGTTTCGCGTGTTTCTCAACCAATATGCAATGGATCCGGGACTTTTAGGGGCCTATTATTTTGGTATGATGTGGGGCTTCCTTCTAAGCATGCAGGACTTGGTGAATACCTCGATCTGCATCCCCAAATTCACCAACACACCGGGAACAGGAATTCAATATTTGCAAACCGAGATTCGAGATAGCAAAGCACTCTTGCAGAGCGCAGTTCCAGGGCCTTGAAGTATCTATAATAATGTCCTAACCTTTCATGTCCCCAATAGCGCAACACCTGAATGCTTCCCTATCCTTCCTGATACGAGCACCGAAAGAAAATCACACATTTGACCCCGAAAAAAAGATTAAATGTCGGGTTCTCGACATGATACCTCTAATGTGCATATATATGCCCAGGTTCGTTCATTGGGTTCCAATGAACCTAAGTATAAGTTATTGTGACCTACAATTTGTTACAACTCGCGTACCAAGCTGATTTAGGTGAAAGTACGCATCCCGCGGCCAAGGCCTGGTTAATTCTCTCCGCTACCCCACTTGTGGATGGTCAAATGCATACCATAAGTGCCCAAGATACACCATATAGATCCCATGTACACTGCAGACAATGGTCCGCACCCTCATTTGTCGCGAACCACAAGCTTTCGAGGGTGGCCAGGTTCCCTGTCAATTGCCTTTTCGGGAAATCCTTGAAAACTAAATTCGTGGAGCACGCAAAGCGGCACTAAAATTATCAGAAATATGCTCAATCTCTTCGGAGGATCCGCGCCTATTGTATAGGGCCAACGAACCTGCCAAAATCTGCCAGAGCACATCAGAATTACGCCCAAATGCCTTAGGTGGCCAGGTTCCCGGCAGGATATAGTATGAGCGGGGGCAAGAGGCGTCCGATTCGCTAAGCGAGCGTACTATTCCCAGCATGTGCCGGTTGAGTACCTTCCATATCGGGTTGTGTCTCCGTGACGTTACCTCGCCGCTTTTCAGCTCGGTTTACCACTTGAGCATGGTAGGTCGAGTGGATGGTTCTTAGAATACTCAGCTATATACTTTGGGTTATGTTCTACCACAAATCCTGAACCCCCCCTCCCCGTGGGAAATTGCCTTATATAGGCTCAGAATCAATGATTTCCGCGATTTTTTTTCCCATGCAAGCACTGTATACAGCTCGCCCGCATCGATTCCTGTACTCAGATCCTGCAAAATGAGTGGGGCCAATCGCAAACTGTTTTGTGAAAATTTGACGTGGCCGTTGATTGTCAGCAAGGATCATGGGAAATTTTCTCTTTTGGCGAGGCTGTACAACTTTGCCGTCTAAATCTGGGGGACAATGTATGTCCTCAGATCTCGACGGGAACTCCATCGTTCACCATAAAAAGTTGAAAATCAAACTCGGCCTTGAGAATAGTGATAGCCACGGGCCTGCCCACCCACGGCGGGTCCCGGGGACGGGTCGGTACGGGTACGGGTACGGGTCGTCATTGGAATTTTTCCTGGACCCGTAGGTACCTGTCGGGACCCGTGAGAACAGTTTGTATCCCACTTGAACACCTTCCTCTGACCTTTCCTGCCCTTCCCCTGTCCACACCGCCATTTTTATGACATTTTAGGTGCCCACCGGCTCAACCTATCCGAAAAACAATCAGGCTTACCAGAATATCCCAGAGGTAATTTTACGTCTGGGTGTAGGTTGAGTCACAGGCCTTTTTCTGTTCATGGAGATAGCCATCCATGTTTTTTTGGTGAGTTACAGCATTTTTGTTCAATATTACACTACCAAACACTTGAAAAGCATGCAGGTCCTTGCCGGGTTGCACGGGTCGCGGGTCAGCGCGCCAGTACCTGCGGGAACCCGTGCCGATCACTGGCCTTGAAAAACACTCCAGAATAGACCCGGGGTCCGAAATTTCAAAGTTGATCCCCCCTTGTTGACCTGTACTGTTCGCTCGTTACCCGCTCGTTACCAATTCAGACAAGGCTAGTGTTGCCGTCGGTGTGAGTTGAATCTGATTTTGAGCTCGACTCGCCTGCCGAGTTGATGAACTCAACTAGTTGAGCCGAGTCGAGTTGCACACCGGTGTCAGTCGAGTTGATCAATTTGATGCCAACATCTTCCCATCCGCCAGAAATTTTGACAAGCTTCATCAAAAGCAGCCAGCAGAATGATTTTTTAGCATAGGCACATCCTAGAAGCTCAAATGCCGCCCAAAAAAACATTATGTGAGTCTTGGAATATGAAACTGCCTCCATAAATTTTCCAGAGCATTTTGGCACCTCAATTAAATGAGTCGGGAGAACTGTGTAGTTTCACTCGCCAAAAATTACAAAAGAACGGACAAACTCCCTAAATTGAAGTCCATGAGAGTGTTGTATTTAATACCTTCAAATTGCACCTCCCCTGCCCTATTTCTCCACCTTTCTTGACGCTTCGCTCCAAACTGGGCCCGTGAGACTGATGGGAACGCCAACTCGTCTCAACTCGATCAAAACTCGGCTCAACTCGGTTGATCGAGTTGAGACGAGTTGGTGACGCCGGCTCGACTCGACTCGATCTGCGGTAACACTAGACAAGGCTGTCCAGACATGACAGCGGAGCTGTTCTGCTTCAGTTGGATATCAACTTTGTGTGATGTGGAACTCCACGGATGCAATCTTCTGGGAGACCCCACTATTCTGACTGCTGAATGAATTGAGTAGCGTGAACCGAGTTCTAGGCACTGGGCACAATTTTGGGGAATTTGAACCTTCATGCATTTTTATGAACGTTGACCACATGTTTGAGTCGGTGACAAAAATCTCCGTGCTTCTTTGACATTCATCGTGTGAAAGTGCATGCTGTTCCCCACGAGGCTCTCATGCCTATTGCTCTTGTCTTCACCCCCACGCCCACTGCATACAGATCCATCCCCTCATCTTTCCTGTGTGAGTGTCTCCATTTCTGCTGTGTAATCTTTGTCTGGGCTCACATCATGGTCTGCATACAGAAGATCAGTGGGATAACAAATCCATTTTGACGATGTTCAGGCAGGGGAATAACATCAAGACTGTGAATGTTTTTGGTGTGTAAGGAACCTGATTGATATGTTATTATCATAATCACTTGTCCACAGGAGGCAAAGGTGGCAAAGGTGGAGAGGGTGGCATAGGTGGCGGTAGAGGGGGCCAGGGGCAGGGTGCCATACTGCACTTTAGCGGAGTGCAGAACTTGACAAGTAATGTGTATGTTCATAGTTTTTTTGCCTTAAAGTTCTTTCTCAACAAGAGTAGTGTACACCAGGGTCAAGAGTTAATTAATTTTTGGCTTCAGGATTTCTCAAGCTGACTTCTGTCCAGACTCAAAGAAGTTCTGTATGAGTGGTTGGATTCTCCTCCTGATACAAAGGACAGACAGCACGAACTACGGAAACTTCATCATGAAGCCACTGGGCACTGGTTCCTAGAGGATCCTAAATTCCTTGAATGGAAGACCACACCCGGTGCTTTATGGATCAAAGGAATCTGTGAGTTTTTTAAAAAAAAGAAATGATGTTCCAATTGTATGTCTGAGGATTGGTCGTAGCTGGTACTGGAAAGAGTGTGCTAAGGTGATTTATGCTGCTGGCCGCATCATCTGCTTCTGAAGGATATCTACACACAGTTCAACAATTATTGAAGAAATTGTCAAGGCCTGTCCTGACCGGTCTGCAGTTGCATACTTCTATTTTGATTTCAGGAATGAGAGGCAGCTCATGGATCTTATGCTACGTTCTATTGTCTGGCAGCTCTCTGGACGATCACCCTCACCCTACACCTCTCTTCAACAACTATATCAAACACTGGGAAATGGAACTATACAGCCACAGCTCATTCACCTACAAGAGGTCCTCGAGACTCTACTTTTAGAGTCGGACCAGACATATATTGTCATTGATGGGCTTGATGAATGTAACAAAACTGACTGGAAGGATCTGATCACATTCATTCACAGCCTATGCCATCATGCCAGGAAGCCATATCTCCTGTTTACCAGCCAACCCCTTGAACAGTTCCAACAGGAGTTCAAGGATGCAGCCTTCATCGAATTGGGTTCTGCAGTTTCAACTGGTGACATTAGGTCCTTCATTGAGAGTGAAGTTCCAGGGGTAGGAAATTGGGCTAGCAATGAAAATTCTGCAAACGATGTCACAGAACAAATTGTGCAGAAGAGCAACGGAATGTTGGTCCTTTCCTTGTGGTGCAGTTGATCCTGAGGCTAACTTGTGTGTGCAGGTTTCGCATGGCTGCATGCCTCCTCATTGAACTGGGACATTGTCGTTGGGAGGAAGATTGGGAGGAGGCCCTCACAGGCCTCCCCGCTGATCTGTTCTCGATTTACAGCCGTTTCTTCACCCGGGCAAAAGATACTCCAAATACCCCAATAGTTTATATCCAAGCAATTTTCCGATGGCTTGTCTTTTCTGCCAGAGGACTGACATCAGAAGAGCTTGCAGATGCAATTGCTTTCCGTCTGGATACCCCAGGGTTCAACTTTTCTGACCCAGCAACATCTACTTATTATCCAAAAAGACGCCAGGGGAACTCTGCCATCTTCACGTTGTTGGAGGGCCTGGTCATCATACAAAATGACGGCTCAGTTGCTCTTGCCCATTCATCTGTCAAAGACTATATTCTTTCCGTACAATTCCAGGAGAAGTTTGGCACAATGATTTCCCTGACAAAGGAGGTCTCCCACAAATTTATTAGCCAGACTTGTGTCCGCTATCTCCTCATCTTTGCAGAGCCCGAACATTCAATGACTGAGGGGACACTCTCAAACTACCCAATGTCGCTGTATGCAGCGGAATATTGGCTCCATCACCTACAGCTTTGCAACATACAGGACCAGGAGGAGCTACTTTCATCAACAATACATCTTTTGGAAGATGGAAGCAGCCAATACACTGCTTTGTACCACTTGCGTCCTTTACCATCCTATGAGACACGTGCTTGGGATGAACCAATATCACCAGCAATCTGGATATGTACTGAAATGGGTTATATTGCGGGAGTGCGCTCTCTGCTTAGTGCACACAACACATCTGCTGACATGGTCAATAAAGCTGACTGGACCATGCTACATCTTGCATCTAGCAATGGTCACCTTGACATTGTGAGAGTGCTCCTTGAGCATAATGCATCTGTTGACTTGGCAAAGGAAGATGGCTCGACTGCGCTGCATATTGCATCGAGCTATGATCACCTTGACATTGCCAGGCTGCTCCTGGAGCACAATTCATCTGTTGACTTGGTTGAGACAGATGGCTGGACTGCACTGCATCTGGCATCACAGAATGGTTGCCTTGACATGGTAAAGCTGCTCATTGAACACAATGCATCTGTTGACTTGGCAGAGATGGATGGCTCAACTGCACTGCATCTGGCATCACAGAATGGTCACCTTGACATTGTGAGGGTGCTCCTTGAGCATAATGCATCTGTTGACTTGGCAAAGGAAGATGGCTCGACTGCGCTGCATATTGCATCGAGCTATGATCACCTTGACATTGCCAGGCTGCTCCTGGAGCACAATGTATCTGTTGACATGGTTGAAACAGATGGCTGGACTGCACTGCATCTGGCATCACAGAATGGTTATCTCGATATTGTGCAGCTGCTCATTGAACACAATGCATCTGTTGACTTGAGGGAGATGCATAGCTCAACTGCACTGCATCTTGCATCGAGCTATGGCCACATTGACATCGCCAGGCTGCTCATTGAGCATAATGCATCTATTGACCTGGTTGTGACAGATGGCTGGACTGCACTGCATCTTGCATCGAGCTATGGCCACTTTGACATTGCAAGGCTGCTTATTGAGCACCATGCATCTGTTGACTTTGTTGAGACGGATGGCTGGACTGCACTGCATTTGGCATCAAGCAATGGTTACCTCGACATTGTGAAGCTGCTCATTGAACACAATGCATCTGGTGACTTGGCGGAGACAGATGGCTGGACTGCACTGCACCTTGCATTGTACAATGGCCACCTTGATATTGCCAGGCTGCTCATTGAACACGATGCATCTGTTGACTTGGTTGAGACAGATGGTTTGACTGCACTGCACCTGGCATCACAGAACGGTCACCGTGGCATTGTGAAGCTGCTCATTGAACACAATGCATCTGTTAACTTGGTTGAGACAGATGGCTTGACTGCACTGCACCTGGCATCACAGAACGGTCACCGTGACATTGTGAAGCTGCTCATTGAACACAATGCATCTGTTGACTTGACAAACACAGATGGCTCAACTGCACTGGATCTTGCACTGATCAATGGCCACCTTGACATTGTCATGCTGCTCATTGAGCATAATGCATCTGTTGGCCTGGTTGATACAGATGACTGGACTGAACTGGATCTGACATGACAGAACGGTCACCTCAACATTGAGAAGCTGCTCATTGAATAATGCATCTAATTTGGTCAACAACAATGGCTCAAGTGGCTTGCATCTTGCATTGAGCCATGTTCACCGTGACATTGCAGGGCTGCTCAGCAAGTACCAGAGCAGCAAATAAAACCCTAGACAGTACTTCTGTGCAGTAGTACACCTTGGATATGAGATGTCTTGGAAAGCAGGAACTGTGCTCAAAGCTGGTTGTGTCTTTTGAAACATGACCATGCAGACCAAGAGTTGTTGCAAGTAGGATGTCTTTTTCAGTCTGTTGTGTGGTGCATAGGCACTATGGTTCCTCAGCAATAGGGCCATTGATGATTGTAGCATACATATTAGGCATGTGTATATCAGCACAATAGCTACTTGTTCCTTATAGGGACTGCAGTAGTAATGCATCCTCCTCTTCCTCCTCCTTGCAAAAAGCTTCTGAAAGCCACACATTAAAATGTGCTTTCCTACGTGCTGAAACAAAACCCTTTCAAGATGGCCACTGAAATATTGCCATGTTAAGGTAATCTTTCTGCTAAAAAGGCTAGAAAACGAAAATGCTATGATCTCTCGCACAAACTGGGACACCGGGAGGTGAGCCCCTGTCTGTAAACTTCACTTAGCAATATAGAGGTCCATAAAGGCTCACTGTATTCTGTGACTTCTGTCCACTGTGGCCTGTTTAATGAGCTACCAATCTTCCCCAAAATGTGGTTGATATCTCATAACCTCACCTGATATGTTGTGCTCCCCGATAACTCACTAACCAAGCAGACTCCCCTTGTGGTTGAAATCTTCACTTAAAGGCATTCCAGTATTTAGATGAGAAAGTCACAGTACCAGTGAACACTTGGTAGCAGGGTGTAGAAAGGAAACTATCCAAAGTATTCACATTTGGATCCGGAGTCGGACCTTGTAGAAGTATGGGTTGGTCCTCAGGTGGACCAGAGTGGTGTCTAGGTCATACTGGCCGGCTCTCAAGGCTTGAATTGAAAATGAGAGTGGTGGCTGGGAGATGAGCAGAGTAGGCGTAGATCCTGAACAAAGGAAGATAAAGTGAGAAATTTAGCTTAAACAAACTCAAAGGAAGGTGGATTCGCGCGAGGTACTCTCAGCAAAAGCGTAGATCCGGCGTGGTCAGAGGTAAAGAGGTAAGGTGAGGTAATGATCTGATGAAAATAGTCCAAAACAGCGGTACATAAATTGTCCGTTGGTTGAAAAGCCACAACTCAGAGGAAAATCTTTGCCAAGGGAACCAGGAGCTACGCAAAGACATGATAGGGAGAGCACGTCCTCCGCAAGACACTGACATGTGGGTGCCCAAGCCACAGTCAGCTTAATCCCCGGCATAGTCCAAGAAGGCCGATGACTTGGATCCAACTCGTTGTGTTGGTAGTACATATGAGGAAATATAGAGAGTCTGCGGTATATAAGGTGAGTAAGTAGGGAATGTGAGAGAGAGTGTGTAAAAAGTGTGTAATATAATCTTTGAAGGATGGACAAATATTTGTACTTGAGGTGTCCGGTTGAATAGCTTGGTTGTAAAATACGTAATGTCCTGGTGGCGGAGAGGTGAGGAGAATTTGGGGGTATGAGAGTGAGGAAAGTGAGTGTAAACACGAAATGAGCGAAATGTATAGGATATGTGAATTACAGTTCTTTGCGGAAGTAATGGCACTTCCATCAAATTACAAATAAGAGCAAACCTTACAACTTCCCGTCTTGTACGGCTTACTGCACACTCATTTCTTGACCAAATCCCTTGAAAGTAGGCCCATTCGACGTTTTTTGAAACCTCTACCACCTCCGACCCACTATTTCGTTCAATTCGGATTTTTATTTTCCGCCAAATTTGGCTCCGTTTTGCCTGACTTCCTCTCTTCAAAGCCCCTTCCGGGACTCAATTCTTGCCCAATTCGACTCAAAATAGGCGCGTTAGAACCGCATTGAGTGCCCCTATCCAAAGGTACGTGTCATCCCGTCCGACCTCCCACCCTTCCTGACACCAATTTTCGCGTGGCCGCAAAGCTAAGCAGCTTTCTTTAGCCCTTGCAAGCTCAAATCTCGGCTGTTTTTTCTGATTCAAAGTATGTGGCAGTGCCCTTGACCTGTAGATTCCGCCTGACAATTGGCTTGGGCAAAATATCCTGTCGTGACATGCCTCCATGCCACTCCGCACGAACATCCGCGCATAACATCGCAAAATCCATCTCTCGGATTGCGGCGCAGGACCTGGCAACTTTTGACGATGAGGCAATGGATAAGGATGTGACAATTGTTGTTGATGATGGAGGGGTGACGACCGACGATGGTGAAGACAAGCAGGAGCGGGAAAAGGCTTCGCAGAAGCAGGATGGGAATGATGAAGATGAGGACTTCGATGCAGAGGCTCAGCGCGGAAGCGATGACGGTGAATCGTGCAAGATGCGCTGACAGTAAATTGAGGCTAGTTAAGCTAAAGTACGGGCTAGCTTGAACCCTAACACACCACACCAATTCCCTTATGATTATAACACTGAGACTAGCGCGTCTTCCTAGTGAGTTCGGGTCCCGAGTCGTAGTATGTGACTGCTGGTTTTGAATCCCTAGTGCACGAGTAATGATTTATGGCCTCAACTATCCCAACAAACAACTCTAATCTCTGAGCTAGCTCAACCGTTTGACCGAAACAAGTCTTTCCAAAGGATTGGAATGAACGGGTTGGGGTAAAAAGGGTTTTTACTAGGCGGACGTAGATTGCTACGTCGTCCTAGGTGAGGTGATAAAGCGTCTTCTGAAAACTTCCAGTTACGGACTATGCTGTGCCAGCTATTCTCTCCTCTATGACGATCCCAGATCAACAGATATTTGGGTGCCAACTTAGAACAATGAATCGACCAAGGAGTTCAACCAAAGTGCTGTTCTGGTTGTGGTCCATTTTATGGGAGGCGTTTCCTAGTCACCCAATGCGTAGCCCTTGCGAAGTCCACCACGAAGTCAACGACAACTCTCAAAAGTTCTCTTTGTGCGCTCGGTCCCGATTTATACATGGAGGTCGTCGCCGCTCACAAGCTCCCAATGCGAGTCTTTGCTTATCAGTTCACACAGTTACTTGTGGATCCAACAACACCGATTCGATTTCTATAGACTTTACAAACGAAGAAGATACCTTATCTCTGCTAGCTAGGCCTGAGCACACCCTTCTCGTCGCAACGATGAGCGGGGCATAAACTGGTCTTTCAGCGGTATTTACATGGTCCTTTTATACTAGTTGAGAGAAAGAGATGAGGCAAAGTAAAATGAGTAAAAAGAGTCCAAAACTGGTCCGTACAGCTCCCCTACGGCAAGCTAGCCAGCTCTATTGTGCGCTAGGCTTGCCAGACAGTCAGCTAGCTGACCATCCTGTGGGCCTAGGCTGAGTATATTGCCAATTCTGTACAGCTTTACAGTTCCCGGCCTCTCTGTATTTGCAAAACGACTCGGAAATACCATTCCCGCCATCGCCTGCTCACCAGTCCTCTGTCTCCGCATGGACTGAACATCTAGTCGTTCAGGCATTGTGCCATCTTCTCTGAAATACATATTTTTGAGTTTGTTTGTTGCAGCTAGCTGCCTACAAACACGTCGCGTTGATCACCGGATCTGTCGCTCGGTATATTCTCATGCCAACAGTTTCTCCTAGCCGTCGCTATCGCTAGCTAGCCCGATAAACCCGAAGCTAGTGCCAAGTTATTTATGGAACCCTGGCCTCTAGCTCAGTGCTATCCCGCTAGCAGCGCACTAGCTACTTGTATGTCTCTCCTCTTTACGCTAGCTGGTAACTCTCGTTATCCTGTGCTCTCTGGGAGTTGTCTGTTGGCGCGCTAGCCCACACTATGAGGTACTAGACCATAGTAATCCTCCTTAATGTGTATACTCCCCTAGTGTAACACTTGTTCACGTGCCTAGCACTAAGTTTGTACTACGGTCAGCAGCTGGAGCTCACTCTGACCCTCCTTTGTATCACCAAACAGAGTCCCAATAGGAATATTGCACCTATTAGAAAGCTAGCTTGTTACAACTCGAAGCCTAGTATGCCTTGCATTTAACTAGCGCTAAAAATCGCAAAATGCAGCTAGATGTTGGTACATTGTTGTTCTGCCGTTTCAGCGGCATTGGAGATGTTACGGTTGAGAAGGATGTGCACAGGGAGGAGATTGGCGTGGAAATCAAGGAGGTCCGTGGCAGTTGTGTGGAGCACGCCGCTGATCACCGTCATTGCCAACCTCTGCACTTTGCCCAGCGCCTTCACAATCTACACCGTGCCTTTCCTGCGCGTGTCAGAGTTGGCGGAGACGGGGTTGTAACAATGGTCGAAGAATCACTCCCTCACTTGGCCAATCTTCCGGATGGTAGTAGGTAAACTGATCAAGGTAACACAGGATGCGACCTTCCCTTTGACAAGGACCAGGGAAAAACGAACATGTGAAAAATGAAGTTACCGCGACATCCCAACTATTCAGAATCACACCCGATTTGTGTGCACGGGTCAACCGTCATTCAGGAATTCTCGCCAGGAAAATTCATGTTCCGACATCCATCACCTCCGATCTTTAACTGTGTTGAGGAGTCAATAAACATGCGACAAATGGGGTTTGAGGTTGAAGGGAGTTATGCACCGTACCTTCTAGGCTTGTGATCAGCCTGCCCACTAAGTGCAAGCACTATGCCGTAGGCACTTGTTTTAGATCAAAGGGCTGAGCCGGAGTCTAAAGAATTGCCCCGAAGCTGGATTTTGCTCAATTCAATGAGTTTTCGAGGACTTTCTAAAAGAAATTGGTAATCTACTCAATTTTGATTTTTGTTGCTTCAGAATATCTTTTTATTCCCCAGAGGAGGAGCTGTAAAAGGCTCAGATTTGGTGGGGAATTGATCGCTAGGCACTGCCATCACGTCAGCACTGATCGGCCCCTGCCAAAAATTCAAGCTCCGGCCCAGCCCTTCGACGTGGACCGAGAAGTACCAGCCTGCCTACAGCAATGTGTTTACACTTCCGTGATGGCAGGCTGGTTACGAGCCTACGTACCTTGATAGTTTCGGAATTCTGTCATTTTTTCTCCATGTTGAGTTCAGTTTGATTCATAAATTACCAACCGGCTTTTTGTGGAAGGGAAAGGAGACGAACGTGAGTAGAGTCTTGGATCCGTGAGTACTTACATACCACTCCCGATATACATATATATACGGAGTAGGGGAGAAAACAATGTTCTTCCAACTCAACATTCGGACACGGGGAGTCGAACCCCGGATTCGGAATCCCGTCCCTCAATAGGCCGACAGGGCTTATTAAACCACATCCGATTCTTTACTGTGTCCAATGCCCTGGTAAACAAGTGGCAAATGAGGTTGAAATCAAATTCACCTTATGCGTTAAGCTCAGGGTTGGGCAATGTATGCAGCGAATCGGTCTTGCGAGCGGTGTGCCAAAAGAAAAGGATTGTGCTGTCCATTTATGAGGATGCGGGGAGTCGAACCCCGGTCTGCAAGTTGAAATTCCCACTCATTGTCGAAAGAACACTCGCGGTGGGCCGTACACCACATTCAAGGTATTATCTGCATCTGATGGAGCGTTGACACGGCACATGAGGTTCACTCACTTGGCCAATTCTTCGGGTGGTAAATAGTAGGCCGCTCGAGGGAACACTGGATAAACCAGTGAGCCAACGCTTCGATAATCGACAAGGACCAGTAAAGAACGAACGTCCGAAAAGTGAAGTTACCGTGACGTCCCACCTATCCGGATGCGGGGAATCAAACCCATTCTCCACGCGCGGGTCAGCCTTTGTTCGGGAATTCTCAATGGAAATTCACTGTGTTCTGACATAGTACGCCACATCCCATTCTTGTATTCTGTCGAGGAGTCAATGAACATGCGACAAAGCATGGGGTTCAGTTGAAGGGATTTATGTACCGTACCTTGATAGCGTCGGTATTTAGCCGGCTGGAGTCAGTCACTTTTATCTTGTAGTACTGTATTATTTCGTTCAAATCGACAGGGGGGGTGACGCGTGACACGTTAAACCAATTCGACATTTCGGCACAGGGTATAGGGTGGCGTGACAAGGGTAAAAAATTCGACACCGCCCTATAAGTTTAGAGTTTTAGGTCCACACACCAATATCTGGCACCTACTGGCTTGCATCTTTCTAGACTTTCTTGCAGGTTACCACTTTAGCCTGAAATTCAACCACAACTGAGGATTCTGAACCACATGTTGAATTTCCAGGCCTCAGAGGCCCATTTGGCGAGGACAGACGGGAGAAATGGTTGAATTATCGCCCGACAAGGGTAGAAAAGGTGGGAGATTTTTTATTCGTGTTTTCTGGCTGCGTGACGAACCGCCAGACCAATTCGACATTGCCCTGGGTGACGCGTGACGTCGACCAAAATTCGTTATCGACAGGGGGGTGCGTGACTCGTGACTGTCGATTTGAACGAAAATAGTACAGTATGTGGAGGTCCAGTTTGGTTCATAAATTCCCAAGCTCACTGTGATTTGTCTGCTTTGTGGAACGAGAACACCAATATTTAACCGAGAAGCACGTGAGTAGGGTAGTCCGGACATGAAGGAACAGATAAAAAGAATTTCCTCGAGAACAGATTCGGATGTGGGGAGTCGAACCCCGGGTTGCGAGTTCAGGAGTTCAATTTGCAAGTCTCTGCAGGAGGGCTCGCTGCGCACCGTCCGCTACGTCCGATGAGTGGTCCCAATCAGTCGCAGACTAGAGTATCAACAACGTGCTTCAGTCGTGGAATGGGATGGACAGACTCAACGGGTTGTGTCCCAGTTGATCCGTGATTTGGTTTCGTTTGGACAGAAGCAGCCGGCGTCGCTGAATACTACATCTTGCCGATTGGGCAAACAGAAGTGTTAGAACCAATATTTGACCACTACTAATAGCCAGCAGTTGCTGCTGCCAGCTTTACACCAACTTTACACTCTGAGGAGCACCAGCGCCTTGAATCCAACACGGCCAACGGGACCCGGAGTTTGAGTTAAATGAACGAGATATCATGCCTGAAAAGAAGTGCAGGCGGTACAGGAAATTTACGCGCCGGTTCCGGACGAACATTGAGGACGAAGACAAGAGAAGCGGGTTGACCGGCCCGTATTTTGGAAACAACGGCGCTTCCGGCCCGAAACCGTTCTTCTCTTCAACCTCCACCGTCAACGCAAGAATTCGCCCAGCCCAACACCAAACGGACCTCTGGCACTGATGTTGGGCTTTCTGAGGCCTTCTGAGGTACTTTATGCGTCCTACCGAGCTCCCATTCATTTGGTATGTTCCGCCTTTTTTGCCCATTCTTTTTCGCTTCGTCCCTTTGATTCTGGGGAGTTTTTCGACGTCGACTTGTTTCCTTTGGGATATTAGCACTCCGGAGGGACACGAATTGAACTGCGCCTCGCCTCCTTCGAATTCAGAGTCTTTATTATTTCTCCTTACTCTCTTTTTTACACTCGTGTTATCAGTCTCGCTGCACTGGTTGGGAGATTCAAATTTTTCACCTCAATTTACGGTGAAAAATGTTGTTTGTTTTTCAGACATTTTTCACCGAAAAAAGAGGTGAAAAATTTAAAACTTTTTCACCACTATTTCAAGTGGAATTCAAGGCGAAAAACTTGAAACAAAACTCATAATGTTTTACACCAACTATTCACCCAAAATTCAGCGGGTTTTTCAGACATTTTTCACCGAAAAAAGAGGTGAAAAATTTAAAACTTTTTCACCACTATTTCAAGTGGAATTCAAGGTGAAAAACTTGAAACAAAACTCATAATGTTTTACACCAACTATTCACCTAAACTTCAGTGGGATTTTTACACATTTTTCACTGAGAAAAGAGGTGAAAAATTTAAACTTTTTTCACCACTATTTCAGGTGGAATTCAAGGTGAAAAACTTGAAACAAAATTTATGAGTTTTACACCAACTATTCACCCAAAATTCAGCGGATTTTTACACATTTTTCACTGAGAAACAAGGTGAAAAATTTAAAACTTTTTTCACCACTATTTCAAGTGGAATTCAGGGTGAAAAACTTGAAACAAAATTTATAAGTTTTACACCAACTATTCACCCAAAATTCAGCGGAGTTTTACACATTTTTCAGTGAGAAACGAGGTGAAAAATTTAAAACTTTTTTCACCACTATTTCCAGTGGAATTTAAGGTGAAAAACTTGAAACAAAATTTATGAGTTTTACACCTCAAGATTCACCTCTATTGCCACCCGGAAATTGGGGTGGAAAATGTAAAACTTTATTCACAACAATATTCAGCGGAAAAAGTGCTGAAAAATTCGTGAAAAAAGTGATAAAAAAAGCGGTGAAAAATTTGAAACTGGGGTTCACATTTTTCACATATTTTTCACATTGTTTTCTACTGTAATTTTTGGTGAAAAATGTAATGAAATATACATGTTTTTTTTCACCCCATTTTACACCAAGAATATGACTGAAAAAGTTAAAACATTTTTCAGAGATTTTTCACTTGGAACTGAGGTGAAAAACTTGAAATATTTGAATTCAAATTTTTCGGTGAAAAATGTGAATTTTTTTATTTCGAATTTTCCACCTCAAAATTCACCAGTTTTTCAGGTGAAAATATTGGTGAAAAACTTGAAACCTGGTTGGCTGAAAATGTCACTTGCTTTTCTCTTCTCCAGTTTTCCCTTAAGTGTGTCACATAGTTTGGGAGGTTGCAGCCGAAGAATTGGGGTAGAGTAGCACATGTATGTTGGTGGTCAGCGACTGTATGTTCCTTGTGACTACCTCTTCCAGTGGCTTTAGCTCTTCTGAATAGAAATGGTTTTAAACTGTTTCAAAAGTACAAGATATAAGGAGACAAACTTGTAGATATGATGGGAGTGCGCATGTTTTGGAACTAATTGAAGTTTGTTATTCGGTGAGCAAGCTTTCTGCTGGAGATCTGTGACAGGTCAAATACGTTGGTGAAAGTGTCCCTGGGTTTGTAGGTATGGCGGTCACTTCGCACATTTATTATTCCGGGGTTTTTTCCCACTTTTCCACCTTTTTTTCGGGTCTTTAACTTTCCATACTTTTTTTTTGGGTGTTTTCATTCTGCTATTCTTTTCTTCCCATGGACACAGATTAGTATTCATTCAATGTGCTGGAACATGACAACTTTATGAACAAGACCTAGGAAGGACAGTGGTTTTGAACACTGCCCTACATTAGGGTTAAACACTCTTGATGGCCGAAGGTGATTGCGGTCGGTTGCATAATAAATGTGCAATGTGACCGCCATATGTAGGAACATAAGAACAACAATGGGATATTGGAAGAAAATTCGGTGGGCATGGTGGCAGAAAATCCGGTGCGGAATTGCCTCTTGCGCAGGCAAAACAATCTGAAGTGCCCAGTTTCGGTCATTGGCTGGGAGATTTTCTACGGCAGGTCAGAGATCGCAAAGAGAGGCACTGCTGGGTCTGGGGGAGCATAACAATGGGAGAAAATTCGGTGCGGAATTGCCTCTTGTGCAGGCAAAACAAGGTAAAGTGCACAGTTTTGGTCATTTGGCTGGCAGATTTTCTACGGCAGGTCAGATATTGCAGACAGAGGCACTGCTGGGTCCATGGGCAGCGTAGCAATGCGGGTGGTATGTTGGCAAAAAGTTCGGTACGGAATTGGCAGGCAAAACAGTCTGAAGTGCCCAGTTTCAGGTATTTAGCTGGCGGATTTTCTGCTGCAGATCCGCAGCAGGTCATATGTCATGGGGGAAGGTATGTGCGAGTCTGCGGGACAGATGCCAATGCGGGTGGTATGTTGGCGGAAAATTCAGTGCGGAATTGCCTCTTGCCCAGGCAAAACAATCTGAAGTGCCCAGTTTTGGGCATTCAGGTGGCAGATTTTCTATGGTAGGTCATGTCTTTACTGATTAGTAAAGAAAGTTGAAAATCGGGAAAAAAGGTGAAAAGGTGAAAAGAAAAGGTCAGAATAGTAAATATGCAATGTGACCGCCATACTACTGCATATCTGCAGCAGAAAATTTGTAAGGACGATAACAAGATCCGGCCACTTTGGATTGTTTGGCCTGCATCTACGCCCCCCACGGACCCAGTGGGACCTCTGTCTGCAATAACTGACCTGCCGTTGAAAATCTGCCAGCCAAAGAACCAAAACTGGGCACTTCAGACTGTTTTGCCTGCGGGAGAGGCATTTCGGCAGTTCCACACCGATTTTTTTGCCAACATTGCACATGCATTGCTACGCTCCCCAAGGACCCCTCAGTGTCTTTTATTGCGATATCTGAGCAGCGGTAGGAAATCCGCGGGCCAGACACCTGAAAGTGGGCACTTCAGATTATTTTACCTGCGTGAGGGGCAGTTCCGCACCGAATTTTCTGCCAACATTGCACGTGTATTGCTACGCTCCCCAGGGACCCCTCAGTGTTGTTCATTGCGATATCTGACCAGCGGTAGAAAATCCGCGGGCCAGACACTCGAAAGTGGGCACTTCAGGTGGGTTTGCCCGTGCAAGCTGCAATTCCCGCAGTAGAAAATCTGCGGTCCAAATGACCAAAACTGGGCACTTTGGCTTGTTTTCCCCGCATGAAGAGATCATTTTGCCCGTGCAAGCTGCACATTCTGCACCGATTTTTCTGGCAACATGGCACACACTTTGCCACTCTCCCCAGGGACCCTTCAGTGTCCTTCATTGCGATATCTGACCGGCGGTAGAAAATCCGCGGGCCAGACACTCGAAAGTGGGCACTTCAGGTGGGTTTGCCCGCGCAAGCCGCAATTCTGCACCGATTTTTCTGCCAACATGGCACACATCTTGCCACGCTCCCCAGGGACCCCTCAGTGTCTCTTATTGCAATATCTGAGCAGCGGTGGAAAATCCGCGGGCCAGACACCCGAAAGTGGGCACTTCAGATTATTTTGCCCGCGTGAGGGCCAGTTCCGCACCGAATTTTTTGTCAACATTGCACGCGCATTGCCGCGCTCCCCAGGGGCCCCTCAGTGTGTTTCAGTGCGATATCTGACCGGCGGTTGAAAATCCGCGGGCCAAATGACCAAAACTGGGCACTTTAGCTTGTTTTTCCTGCATGAGGAGATTATTGTGCCCGCGCAAGGTGCAATTCTGTACCAATTTTTCTACCAACATGGCACACACCTTGCCGCGCTCCTCAGGGACCCCTCAGTGTCTTTCATTGCGATATCTGACCGGCAGTAGAAAATTCGTGGGCCAAATGACCAAAACTGGGCACTTTAGCTTGTTTTTTCCTGCATGAGGAGATTATTGTGCCTGCGCAAGCTGCAATTCTGCACCGATTTTTCTGCCAACATGGCACACGCCTTGCCACGCTCCCCAGGGACCCTTCAGTGGCCTTCATTGCAATATCTGACCGGCGGTAGGAAATCCGCGGGCCAAATGACCAAAACTGGGCACTTTAGCTTGTTTTTTCCTGCATGAGGAGATTATTGTGCCCGCGCAAGCTGCAATTCTGTACTAATTTTTCTGCCAACACGATACATGCATTACCGCGCTCCCCAGGGACCTTTCAGTGTCCTTCATTGTGATATCTGACCGGCAGTAGAAAATCTGCGGGCCAGACACCCGAAAGTGGGCACTTCAGATTATTTTGCCCGCGTGAGGGGCAGTTCCACACTGAATTTTCTGCCAACATTGCATGTGCATTGCCGCGCTCCCCAGGGGCCCTTCACCGTCTTTCATTGCGATATCTTAGCGGCGGTAGGAAATCCGCGGTCCAAATGACCAAAACTGGGCACTTTAGCTTGTTTTTCCTGCATAAGGAGATTATTGTGCCCGCACAAGCTGTAATTCTGCACCGATTTTTCTGCCAACATGGCACACGCCTCGCCATGCTCCCCAGGGACCCTTTAGTGGCCTTCATTGCAATATCTGACCGGCGGTAGGAAATCCGCGGGCCAAATGACCAAAACTGGGCACCCTAGGTTGTTTTTCCTGCATGAGGAGATCACTGTGCCCGCGCAAGCTGCAATTCTGCACCGATTTTTCTACCAACATGGCACACGCCTTGCCGCGCTTCTCAGGGACCCTTTGGTGGCCTTCATTGCAATATCTGACCGGCGGTGATACGCCGCGGATCGGGTCCGACCAGGGGGAAATGAGCTGGATACTGGGTCTCGATGTATGGCTAAACCACACACTAAACACACTCCAAATCAAACACCTAATCACCTCTCCGCTTGTATATGCGTTCGTGGGGTTCCAACCGAAGTATTACGGCTGTTGCAATAGCTGAAAACTAGGTTTCGACTTAAAGCTTTAAGTCGGCCGTTTGGTTTCTCGGACCTATTGGGCGCTGATGCGACCTTTATAGTTCTTAGAAGAGTTGTGGTTTTTCAAAAGGTTTGTGGTGATGGACACCGGGTGGTTGTGTGGTGAACTAAACTTAGTTCGACGCTGGGTTTGAACTGTAACCGAAGGTTGACAGGTTCCGCTGTAATATTCGCTGACGCTGACGCTGAGACACTATTCGCTGACGCTGACGCTGAGACACTAAAACGCTGACGCTGACGCTGACCCTAAACGCTGACGCTGACGCTGACCCTAAACGCTGACGCTGACGCTGCACAACAAATATAATCCAATCCCAATATATTGGTA